>CM030179.1:9720653-9974969 GCA_017639675.1 Aplochiton taeniatus | reverse complement strand
TGCAGTTTTATCCTCCACAATAACAGAGCTAGTGATGGATGATGAGGAGGCCACCCCTAGTGAAGATAAAGACTTTAAGTAAAACTGGTGGGCCGCTTTGTAATGAATGACTCATACACTGTTGTTGGTTATGGAGAGCAGAGGGGATATTAAGGTAATGGCTATAATTACGCATGGCAATATAGAAAATACCTAACACACAGTAGCAAATGCACAATACTAAACTGTGGTTGGGTTTCACCGCCTCTTGCAATTCCATTTTGTAACGTAAAATGTTTCAAAATGCATTTTTTTCTGGAAGTTTTGAAGGTATTTCAATGATATCATAATTGTTTGTGAGGCTAAAGAAAACTACACGTTTTACAGGTCACATTCTTAAGTATCTATTCAAGACGTTAAAGTCTCAAGAGGGAAAGATTGTGTATATGCAAATCTTATTTTCACAAAAAAATTCATTTGACCAAAATGCCAGTGGTAATCAGTAGTACAGTGCTAAAGTAGTAATCACTTCCAGAGTTTAAGAGGTTTAATCAGAAAAACAATCACTGTGACTGTCAATGAATTGATTAGCCTTTCCCATTACTTACTTCTTTACACTTGCTGCTTGAACTTTAGAGCAACACACAGCATAATGCCAATCATTTGCTTTCATGAAATGAGCCTGAAGGAGCTCAGTATTTTGGATGGCCACTGTCAATGTCACTGAGCCAATTATAAATGGCACAAGCAGCCACCTCTGAATTATTCAGAAAATGGTCTATACGCAACCAACTTTGATCCTTTCAGATAACACTGTGAATATAAATATGAATCATGTTGACATATCCTTCCAAAACATTGCAGGAGCAAAATAATAAAGATCATTACTGGTGGCACATTACACAGTATGGATGAGGGACTAATGCTAATGCTTTTGTCAAGATCTGATTCCTGAGACATGTGGATAGAAATAGCCACCCAAACACAGTGGTGGACAGGACTAGGAAAACACTGCCTAACTAGCAGAATAAAACACGAATAGGAAAAAATAGAGGAACTCAAAACACAAATAGATAAAGGAGTGGATGGTTTGTTTCTCTTATCTAAGATCTTCCAAGACAATGTGATACAGAGCAATGTCAGTGTGAAGACAACTGAAAATGCATGAACTAAATATAACTAAGGAACCAGGGTGAAACTAATTAACAGGTAACCGGGTGAAGTTAGGGAGTGCTGGGTTGATGTGTCATCCGCTGACCAGCTGGGTGGTGTTCATAACAGCTCTAGGTCTTTTTTTTCAGCATTCAGCGTATGCACAATCAGTTACATTACTTATACTGTGTGCTTTGCAACATGTATCGAAGCAACGTGTCACGCGTAACACATTTTCATTTTGTGTTGTTGCCAATGAATGGTAACATTACATTGAAGAGGTGGTTTCTGGGAGTAAGAGTCATTCTATTTTTTAACCCTATAGCTTCCAGGGCTCAAACTTCTCTTAGATTACGTACAGCTTAAAAGCACAATACGAGACAATGGAGAGTCAGAGAAAGGACATATAGGGCTCTTCCTTGTTGAGGACATTATCTCTTTCTCTTGTGAAGAATAATTTGCTTAGTCTTTCTTCCCCAGCCCTATTGTTATACCACAAATACATTTCACGCTCCTTAAGTTTCAACTCCTCCAGCCACTTAATTCTCTGTTTCATATTCTTTCATTCTCTTCTCTGCGTTAGCACTTAATTGCTTGTATTAGATGCTGTCTAAGCCAAACGACAAGTTATCGGGTTTAATATGCCGTGTTTGCCAGAAGTGACAAATGTGACATAACGTTGATATAGCTGCTCCAAATGTAGAGCTGCGGCTGGCAGTTTCCATTGTTTTTCATCGCCCCCGTTTTCAACCAGGTAATGTGTTCAGCCAATAGGTTGGGTTGTTCGGAGACCTTTGATATGTCATAGAGACCTATTCCACCCATTGTGGACCATAATTGCTGTAGCCCTGTGGAAGTTTCACTCACTTTTCAATTTCTGTCCAGCATGGCAAAGAAGATGGTGGTGAACACAAAAATGCTGACACTTCAGTTTTTCCATCTCAGCACTTCAGCTTCTCTGCCACCCTGATTGCTGAAACTGCCACTATGAAAAGTTGACTGGACCGCTGGCACATAATAGGATTGGATTGCTTCTAACAAGACCTCACTAAATGTTGTCTTAGAAAAGGGTGGGCCGACCACTCAAGTGTTAAAACTGATTAACATGATAGCGCCGGGTCTTGTGGGAAATGCTTGACTATGCAATCGGTATGTTTGTTCGGGGTAAATTGTGGCATCCATGCATGAAGGCACAAGTGGGCAGCGGCAAGTACAGCAGGCATTTCTTTTTTTTCTGTTGCCAAGCTCAATTTAGGATTTATTCTTCAGGCATTTGATGGAGATAACAGCTTGTTATTCAGTGGGTTGCACTAGCAATGCCACAGTCACAGTGAAGCAATGTTTGTGATCAGAACTCATTAGTGGACCACTTCCCCCTCTGTGCCAGGGAAGCAAAGCTCTCATTCATGAAGCTGCACTGTATCAAGTCGTATTACCATGTCTTGAAATATACTGAGAGGCCCAACTCCAGGTTTCTTTTTTCAGATTTTTGGTTTGTGTTTTCAGAGGTGCCCCCCAGTCCTGTGAAAAGCCCCTTGGAAACCACCCCCATGGCCTCTCCGCGGCAGCGCCGAGACTCGGACCGCTACTGCCAGCTATGCAACGCCTGGTTCAACAACCCGGGCATGGCGCAGCAGCACTATGACGGCAAGAAGCACAAGAAGAATGCAGCGCGCGCAGACCTCCTGGAGCAGCTCGGGAAGACCCTGGACATGGGGGAGATGAAAGGTAAGGTTCAGCCAGGACCCGTGAGCTGCTTGAGAAGACCCTGGACATGAGGGGGATGAAAGGGAAGGTTCAGCCAGGACCTGTGGGCTGCTTGAGCCAGCAAAGTCCTGCCCTTTACTGGTAACTGCCAGGGAGGCTAGTCGACCATGGACAGTGATTTACTTTAGGTCATGTTCTAGGTTACACTCTCAGTAGGTTATGTGCAATTATAGAGGGAAGCAAACAGGATGGTAAGGAGAATGGGATGGAAGGGAGCAGTGTTGTTCCTCTATAGTCTGGCATTAAGTTAGCATATTCAATAGGGTGCCAAAAAAAGGAAGCTACACAGGAGATATAAATGATGCAGTGTAAGACACTAATGTGAGTTGAACTGAGAAACTGTTGTTGTTTATTCTGAAAAACACGTTAGGTATCAATGTGCAGCTTCTCCGCATCCTCCTTTTGCTCTTTCACTTTGGTTTGTATCTTCTGTGAATCTCATTTTGCTCTTTCACTGTGGTGTGTATCTTCTGTGAATCTCATTTTGTTCTTTCACTGTGGTGTGTATCTTCTGTGAATCTCATTTTGTTCTTTCACTGTGGTGTGTATCTTCTGTGAATCTCATTTTGTTCTTTCACTGTGTTACTCATCAAGTGCTCTTGCCAGCGCGTGGGTAGTCCTCGGGTCCTTGTGTTTTTCAACCAACATGGCACAGCCAGAAGCGATCCTGACGGTGGGCTGTGAGATGATTCCTTTCCAGCCCTTGCTCTCCTCAGGTAGCGTTGCATCCAGTCGCTGTGTATAGGTTGAAGCAGGGTGCAGTATGACTTGATGGATGTTAATGTGAGCATCCCATTAGTGGGGCTGAGTTGAATCACAGCCCACTCAACTTGGCTTCTCTGCTGCCTGGGAGAGAGGGCAGAGAGCCTGAGCGTCTCTAAGTAGCCCGACTGTGCGAGCATGTCACAGGCTGTTAGTTTTAGAGAGGGAGGAACGGGACAGACTGCACTCTCTTATTGTCTCCTAGCCACAAAATGTCAATAACAATTATAGAATATTATTCCAGCCAGCGACGGGCAGGGTGCCAGAGCAGCATGAGGAGCCCAGAGGTGTTGTAAAGGGTAGCCGAGCATAAGCGCACGTGACGGAAGACGTAGCTGCTCACGACCTGATTGGCGACAGAGCCCCAGCTGACTCCAGACCTCACGAGTACTTTTGGCCGTGGGTTCTTTTTGTAGGAGTGTCGCCACTGTTTCTGTTTCTCATTTCCGACACGAAATATGAAAACTCTCCGTTGGTTTGTCCACGGTTGACACGTACAAACGAACACTCGCCAACACGCTAGAAGAGTGTGAGCACGGTCATCAGTGTTCGTGACTTCACTTGAGTTCGCAGCGTGGTCTCAATCTGAGTGGGACGCCCGGCACTTCTCTGAAGGAAACCTCTCGTTTTCCTCCTCACTTTAGCCGTTTCGCCTTACACTTCCCCTCAGAAACATCCCGCTTACAGGCCAAGACAGCGTCTCCTCCCTGAGACAGATGGGCCGTGACTCCAAGCCATCTTCTTCACCTTCATTGCCTGTTTTGCACTTTGTGTCTTACCGAGTGATTTGCCAACGTCACCCCAGTCATTATGGAGGCTGAAAATGTCAGCATGGAGTGAGCTGCACCATTCAGCACTTGGCCTAATGAGCGTCTTTTCTCCGGCGATTATCAATTAGTAATGAAGTGGCAAATCACCCTAACAGCCAGAGCGAGCATCGGAGGCCTGTGGATAAGGGGGTGGGTGCACAGTGGGCTCACCAGGCAGACAGGGCTTGGACAGGCTGCCAGATGCATAGGGCTGCAGAGCCACTGCTGGCAGGCCCATTTTTTACCACAAAGAGCTACGACCTGGAGCCGTTTTGCAATTTAACTTTTTTTCTCTTTCTCTATTTCTTTTTTTTTGTTTTTTGCCGTTCCTCTTGAGAAAATAAAAGTTCTCTTTTTATTTTTCTCTTTTTTTGTGTGTGTGGACCTGCCAGCGTTGTCCTTGTGTTTTAGTGTTGTCTGATGTGCCAATCTACTCTGGAAATATGCAGTCAGACGATTTACAGGCACTAAAATATTTATCTGTGCTTTGGATGTGCTTACTGTACACTGGTGAACGGTACGATGCGGCTGTTTACGTTATTTCTGAGAATTGCGAGAGAGAGAGAGAGAGAACGAGCATACGACTGAGAACAAAGTGGAAGGCAGAAACCATTAGCACTTCAGCGTAACTGTGCAGGGCAGGCTATAGAGGGTATGACCCTCCAGGGGTGCACCTGCCTGGCTCTCTGCTCTGATATACCCACACACAATAAATACAAACACCCTGGTTATTATTCTGCCTTTTATCTTTCCATTCCACACTCTCCATCTGTGTTCCATTTCACCCTCCGGTTGTCAGCCATCCTAAACCCCTCGCCTCCTTTATTGTACCTGGGGTTGAGGGACGGGCGCTGCGTTTTAGATTTCCCAATGGGCTCCTACCATAGCACCATCCTGGAGCTTTGTTCTCCACCACTACTTTGAAAGGAAGCATGTTAATGTTTCATAGGCTACCTGTATACCTTACCTTTAGAGTGTGTATGGATTTCTTTAAGCTACAACCTGGTATTAATTGTTTGCATTTTACCCAGCTGCAAAACAAGTATAATTGCTACATGCTTTGTATCCTATTCATGATTTAAACCTTAGTCGGTATATTTGATGATACTGCTAATTAACTTGTGTAAATCATGCAAATTAGCTCAATCTGCTCAAACATATGGCTACCATTACACAGTGAGAAGGAGAATATGTTTATGACATTCCATCAAGTGTCTTGAAAACATCACCAAACTTCATCAAGACGTGTACAGGAAAATAGAAATGATACTTGATGTGAATCTTGTGTCAATCTTTGTGGATTGAAATTGTGGATGCAGTTTCAATGGGAGCAAACTCTTGAACATGAAAGTCAATGAAAATGTGGCAATATGTTACGTAAAGAAAGGTATAATGCTGTTATTTTATGAAAGTAACAGTTGAATGTTACAGGACAGTAGACAAGCTGGTTTTAGGTGTTTTCCACTTAAGACACAAGTCCTACCATGCTGAAAGGTGGCTGCAGATGCTTGTACTCATTAAGACTGCAACATTAAGCTAAGAAAAAAGAGAGAAAGACTTTGTAAGTGTCAAAGCAGGTAAAAGGAGTTCTCACGTGAACGCTGATGGTTTAACCATTTACATGGCCTGGGGCTTTTGACGCTGAGTAACGATTGGGTGTATTTTTCGAGCATCGTGCAGTTGGTTTATTCAGAAAGCAGAAGGTCTGCACAGTAAAAATGGGTGCAGAAAAATGTCTTTGTGTTGCCCAAATAATGGGCATTGAAAGAGAAGTGGACCCCCTTTTTCTTTAGTGTTAGATGCCAGCAACTAAATAACGTGTTCATATTTTTGTGGCATCTAAAAAAAAGATAAAGAATAGCATTTTAAATCAGTGTTTAACACATTCTGATATTCTTTTGTGTCCAAGTTATGCCTCAGATGCTCGCAACATCTGGTTTAATATAACCTTGAAAAGCTTAATAGTAGTTCACATTAGAAACATCAATGCGGTTTATTCATTGCCTTCCCTTCTAAGGCTTTGCTTTCTGAAAGCCCACTTGTTCTCCAGGAATTTGAGAGCATCAAAAATATTGATAGTCCACACCGTAGTGATTTTAGACAGATCATTTGTATTCTCCTTATAATATAAGTTTAGACCCTGTAACAGTGGTGTTAAAAACTGTCGCTCACACTGCAGCTGTCCGCTTTCCTGTCATAGTGTTTATCAATTCAGTCACGTTGCATTCCATGTACAGCTGTCGCATGAACATCTGATGTGATCTGAAATGATTTCATCACTGATCAAGGCTGCCTTCACAGTGAATAATTTAGACCATAGCCTAGCCTGTCAATCAGCCCCGACGACAAATTGGGGTTTTCCGGACTCCATCTTAGGCGTTAATTGGAGAGACGTGTCCGGGAGAAGAAATTTGGCACGTCTTCTCTTTCCCACCCCCTCTCTGTCCCTCCCTCCCTCCCTCTCCGTTCATTGTTCTCTCCATCTCCGACTGTCTCTTTCCCTTTTCTCATTCCTCCTCACAGCCTCTACAGCCAGTCCCTCTTAGGCCATTGCAATCACACACTTTACAACCCATTGCTCTCGTCTGTCTCTTGTCTGTGCCACGCCTCCTGACCCAAGAATAGATCTATTACTGTCTTAATGGCATGCTTGGAGACTGGTAAATTATACAGAGATGATCAAGCTCTTCCTCTGAAGGACACCAGGGCGGAGGCTCTGTTCCGACTGCTCTGTGTATCACCTGCTGCATGACGCAATGGACACATCCTTATTCATTTAGCACTGTCATAAGCTCTACTGACGATATTACCATCATTATTGTACCTTTGTCCACAGGGACCGGCATCTTATCTGGGGGTTCTTATTGCTTCTAGGGGAAGGAGGAACATTAATATAGTTGAAGAATGATTGTGTCACGAACGGCAGGAATCCAGCATGTGTAATGGAGCCCAACTGACTCCCTGGTTTGGAAACCGTTGCTCCTCTTTCTGCTGAATGTAGTCGGGGGCAAGAGCAGCATATGCTCTTTAAGCCTGACTGCTCCGCTGCAGTCAGAGAGGAGTGGAGCTGGAGATGTACCATCTGAGTAGGGCAGATGGCCCCTGGTTAATTTACCATGAACCGTGGACCCGCACCACCTTTCACTGCTCATAAACAATCCACTCAGAGGATTACACTGTTGATCGATCGCACAGCCACCCTCTCTTTGTTGAGGCCTCCCAGAGGCCCCCTGCAATAGCTCACAATTAGCATTCAGACTAGCAGGGCACTGAGCAGGAAGAGCAGGTGAAATGACTCAATGGCTTTCACAACCGGAGACTCTCGCCAGGGGCGTTGAGGACAGGAAATGAACGGGGGTCTGCCAGGGGTCTAATAAACCTGTTTCAGTGTCTTTTTAGTTTGACGAAAATACTCAAGTGAAAGGAAGATCTATTATGATTTGGTTACAGGGAGATCTATAGGGAGTTTAAAATAAAGACAGTGTGGGAAAAGAGAGGCAGCCTTTTTCTCCATGTTAATGTGCCCCTACCTGTTACTCTCTGCTCAGGTAGAGGCAATGTGAAGTAAACCAAAATAAATGCGTCTCTCATGACTAACCGCTGTGGCCCTGAAAGGAAGGGAAGTAAAAATGATGGAGGGGAGCGCAACAGGGGCCCGCCGGCGCCTGGCGGGTCATTGCTCATGCGGGGTATCACCCCCGGGAAGTACTGCAGGTGGCGAGCCGTGATGGATGTCGGGGCTACCGCACATTCTTTCACCTTTTCAAAAAGTGTTTGAGAAGCGGGCTGTCAAAGGGCCACGGCGGAGCACACCCCCACTGCTTGCTGCAGCACTTTAATGTCAGCTCATGAGTGTGTCAAGGGGAGGCTTGCGCAAAATTGAAATCCCAGCCCTCGCCTCGCGGCTGCCGCCTGACCGTGCAGTTGTGGACATTCGAGGAAGAGATTAGCTGTTCTCTCTCAGGAGTATTAGTTCACCTTTCATCAAAAGGCGTGGGTGTGTGTGTGTGCATGCGTGCGTGTGTGAGGGGGGGAGGGGCAGAGAGGGGGAAGCTAACACTAACACAAGGAGCAAATGTTTGCAAATGCTGCAAAAACGAAAACTCTCAGTCTGGGCGGGACAGACTGAGCAGAGTCCAGTGAGTGCTATGACATGAAGGGAGGGGGCTAATCAGTTAGGGAGATATGAGTTGGAAATGACATACAAGGATGTTATAAGGCTCTTACCCTTCCTTGCCATTTCCCTCTGCGTCATGTTTATAAGGTGGTACTCAATTCTGTTAAATAGACAAGGGGAAAGGGGAAAGGGTCCATTTTTCATGCCATAGTATCACTGTGCACTATGACAGGGATTACATAGAGTATTTACCATGGCACTAACACAAGCATTGACCGGGTTTCCAATAATATAAAGTGTGTTGCTGTTTTCTCTATTAGATATTTTTATATAATTCAGAGGAATAAGTACAGATCTTTCCTGCCATTTCTGTTAGGAGGTGTAATTTTAATACAATTTCACTACATAACTGTCTACTTTTGTTTGGTAAATAACAGAGAAAATAACGGGAAATAAACAGGTTGTCTGAAAATGTCGTTATGATTCATGTCAGATTAATCTGTTTCTGTTTGTGCTTTCTTTCCAGGGCTGAAACGTAGCTACACCTGTGAAGTTTGCAGCGTCACACTGAACTCGGTGGCACAGTACCATGCACATCTGCAGGGCTCAAAGCACCAAAACAAGTAAGTCGTCTCCCCTCTGTGCAACCTAGCACGGAGCTAATTTCATCTTCTTAGGTGCCGACTGCTGGCATTGTAAATGCTACTGCATTAGGATGGGAAGTACTGTTTTCATCTCGATGTAGCCTTGAAATGCCCTGCACATTCTGTGCATAGATAATTTGAGACCCTTTATGGAGAACCGAGTCAGACTGAAAAAACATCAGACAAGGTCTGCTCGCTGCCGGCCTCTTTATCCACTTTAATTCTGACTTTATTCAAAGCAATTAGTTCTAAAAGAGAAGATTTGTCTAATTGAGACATTTTCCCCATTTCTCTCACATGGTTTCTAATTGGTGGCTATGCTGCCCGAAGGAGTCAACTCAAAGCTCAGAATCATCGAGGTTTTAGAGACACAACAAACACCCCGAGCTCACACTCTCACAGACCTGTTGAGAAATAAGAAACGGCTACGGCAAGAGGGTTCAAAAAAGGACTGTGCTAAGGCACCAGCCCTACTGTTCCGAGTGACAAAGAAGCAGGTATTTTAATTGAAACAGGGACCTGTTTTTGAGCAGAGCTAGGCCAGTACTCAAAGTGTGAATTAAAAAGCCACCACGATGCCCGTCCCAAAATGAATTCCCTGTCGGGTAGTGAGCGCTTCCACAGGGATGTAGGCATCAGGAGACGTGCCATGCCGTTTAACAGCCTCGGCTGGCTGCACCGTCGTGCCTGAGCCAGTGGCTCACTGTGCTTCCCGCTTATCCCACATCACCGTAGCCCACCCTACTCCAGCAGCCCAGAGCTATTACAGGCTAGGCAGAGCCAGACCACGCTCCACCCCCTCAAACTAGCCCTGGTACATTCACACTGCCTACAGTGCAGCGGGTGTATTTAGGTCATTGCTCTGTGCCAGTTTACCCAGATAGAATAAAGACATACCTCCCCTGGAAGAAACGGCAGAGGGCAGAGATAATATTATTCCTTCAGTGGTTGTCTCTTATGCCCTTCATCACAACGTGGTCCCACACATTCTCTATCGGAATAATTTCAATACATGAATATTTCAGTTTTTTTGTGTAGTAATTTTGTTCTTTGCTTGAATATCTGATTTGATGTAGTTATGCAAGATCTTGCATATATATATATATATATATATATATATATACGTATATATGTATATATATTTATGTGTGTGTGTGTTCGATTGTACTGATTTCCTTGTTTGCTGTAGGGCACCCTAGGCAGATCATCGTATGATTAGCCGAGCACAGCAGGTATGGGGAGGGTCACATTGATCCGACTGTATTCCCAAAATGATACCCACAATCTATGTGGCTAGCTAAATCCCACCTCGCTAAGTTGAACCCGGTTAAAAACTAGGAAATTAAATTCCAACTCAGCAGGGGGTACAAAAAACCCATTCACCACAGGGCGACTGATGAGTAGCGTGATCGATACTCCTCTAACAATCCTGTTACAACAGTGCAACAGGGTTGATGCTTAAATACTTAAACCCACTGACTTGCTGCTGGCACCCAAAGCTGAAAGTCTGCCACAGAGGGAGGTTGTCTTTTGATATACTAACCCAATTTGCCTGTCTGGCATGTTTCTGTTTCCTCTTTTCTCTTTCCAAGTATTGTTAGTCTGCAGCATTCCGCTCTGCGTTTGTCCCCGATGCTTTCCGTGTTTCCAGGGCCGTGCTAAAGCGGTTCCACAAATCTGTCCTTCACTGTCTTGGAGTGTTGCAGTGTCTTTTTCTAGTGACAGGAGGGAGCCCTGAGCCTGTGTGGTCCCCAAATAAGGGAGCCGAGGGCTTTTCTGCTGAGTGCAGCAGTGATTCTTAGGCATGCCGGGCGGCTGACAGGTCAGTGTTAACTAAGGGGAAACACATAGAGGACCCGCGTTGGCCTTTAAACTTGGCAAGCCGCTGCAGCGCTGTCCCGGATGTCGCTCGAGTCGTAAACCATAATTCTTTAGGACCTCTTTGTGTCAACAAGAGTAAAGATGCCTCTCCTTTGCGACGGCGCTTTATTGTGTATTTGGTGGATTTCCTATATTCGTGGATGAGAAACACAGTCCGGACCAGGCAGTGGGAATCCCTGCAGAAGGCTAAGACAACAGGCTGAGACCTTCTCATCAGTGTGTGATCTCATTCCATTAGTGAAAAGGATTGGACGGAGCAGCCAGGCAGGGCCTGGTCCCAACATGCATTCCACTGATTAAAAGTAAATAGGGGTGCAGCGTGGGAGGCCTGTGTGGCGGGGGACAGTGGGGCCCCTGTCCTCCGCCATCGACAGGTCAAGTCAAGCGGACAGGCTCCCCACCATTCCATCACCTATCCCTGGGCCCCTTATCCATCAACGAGCAAGCATCCCCGCTGCCTGTTCTTATCCTGTAGGCACACACACACACACACACACACACACACACACACACACACACACACACACACACACATACCCACACACCCAAACACACACAGTCTCACACATGCTAATGTTGTAGAGAAAAAGGCATGAGCTTTTTCCTCTCTCAGCAAACGGGGAATGAGTCTAAGGGCCCGTGGCAGGTTATATGTTGCAGTGATTTATTAGCGTTCTCGTTCCATAAAATCCCCTGTCTGCCGAGAGTCTGATGAAGATGCGAGGTGAGCTCACTTCCTCTTCCTGTGACACCCTCATAACTCCAATGGGTCCAAAAGGCATCCAATCATAGGAGATAATATTTAGTTAATGATGGGCCGTAAAGATAATTTAATAGTTTTGACATTTCTCTCTTGTACATGAGAGTGGTTGCCTGTAAACTCAGTCAAGTGCACGCAATGAAAATTTAGACCATGGAAAGATATCTCAATAATTCATGGAGACACTTAGCGTCAAATTGAGGTTGAAAAATCTTATTGCTCTTTTGTTTTCCTCAAGGATTTAATCTTAGCAGCACTGGTAATTGGATGTGAAAAACAGCGATGTGAACGCACATATCGTCCCTCTACGGGGAAACAGAGACAAGGGTGGGGGGGGTGGGGTGGGGGGGGGGGGGGGGGGGTGGGGGGGGGGGGGGTGGTGGGGGTCTGAATTTTACAGTATGACGCTATTTCATAAAATCTATATGTGTGTGGCAGGGGAAATGGCCTGGCTGTCTGTGGTGGAGACTGGCTCACTGTGTGTCTAGACCTAATGTATTCCCATCTCCAACCCGGCCGCTAAAACTGTCAGACAAAGGCAACGTGATCGATGCGGTTTATCCTGGTGGCTCGTTCTATGCTAAGCCCGGGACATGAAACGGAATGTGGTATTGTGGCAGTGCCGGTGTTTGGATGCTCTCCCACCTGCTTCTTTCCCACACCCCTTTGTGTCTCTGCCGGCAGCTACAAAGAGGAGTCGCATGTGACTAGTGTAGGCTTTCATCTAGCCACCCCGTACACCGGCTGCTCAACCACCCTGCACACCTCTTTGGGAGACAGGCCCATAACAGCGCAAATGCAGGCTGCTCTCCCCTGCTCCACTGGATGACATCTCTCTAAATTCCACTTTTCCTCTTTTTTTTCCACGGAGTCCAATTTGGCACCTCCATGGTCTGCGCTCCACATTTCAACAGTCATCATTGCCCTCCTGCTATCTCGCAACCTCTTCTCCCCTAAGGGGAATTGTTTTGACAGAAAGAATAACATGTACAAAACCACCAAAATTGGTTCTATCATCCAGACAAACAACGGAAATGCCCTATTCCACCTGTTTTTAGCTTATGTCATGGGAAAACAGAAACCATTATCAACCAGTATGCACCCGTAAAAGGCAAAAATTACTTGAATTGATTGTTTGGGGGGATGTTTTTACCAGTCAGCCATATCCCATGCGCACGTTTAATGTGAACCCCGGCTGCTTTTACATATTAATATGACACTGATTTTATTCCCTTGCATTTCACTGAAGGGCCCGCCTATAAAGTGTTCCTTTGAAGGACCTTGACAGGTTTATCTAGAGACTGACCTGGTGCTCTCTCATGTATGACAGTCAGTCCTAGAGGCGCGCCAGAGGAGGGATTGGCCTCCTCAAAGGCGCCGTGCTGCACGCCACCAACCCCAGCTCCCGTCAGACCCCGCACGCTCAAGCATGCAGCCAAAAATCAAACGAGTATTGCACATGCATACGAATCATCACAGCAGAGTCTTCAAAGCACCCAGCGCAGCCTTGCCATTCCTCCTCATTATAATGCGGCCGGGTACACACGCGGCAACATGTTTATGCCGTATGTTCAAAGGTTGGGGGGATTCGCATTGTGTCTGCAGAACGCTTTATCACCACAGAATAGCTCTGCAGCGTTTACAGTGCTTGGACAATGGCAGGCAACAGATCCTGCCCCAATGGCAGCATAAACGGCCATATGGAGTGTCCTGCAGAGAACCCTTTACCACCGTAAATCTGGCAACTTAATCGACCCTGAGCTTAACGGCTAGCTGCTAAAACGCTGTGAGGGGCAAAGGCAATTGATTCTGAAAGAGCAGTTGGAAGCGCTGTGTTCCAAGGCTAGGAAGTGACTTTGTCTGGTTTGATATGTTGGAAAACAAGCATAGTGACCAAGGGCAATGCATTGTGTGCTAAGATGACAGCATTTGGGGTGGGGGGGTGGGGGGGGGGCGCTTTTCAGAGCCCGTCTATCATCCCCTGCACAATGGTTTCACACTATATAATCATGCACAGCGGGGGCTCAGGCCGGCATCGGCGTCTTGCATCCGTTAGATGCTCAACAGAGTTTTACAACCCGCTTGATTCGTCTGTGGAATTCAGATACCAATGACAGGGGCAGCTTGAAGGCAAACCATCAAAGGCGAGATAGCACAGAAGGGAACGAGGCAATGCCACAGAGACACAGTGATTGTCACTCTTTTATGCTTCAGCCTCATTTTCTCATTCATTGACTTCCTAATTAATTCCCACAGCGCCGGAAGATAGCTGGAGGCTTGTGTCGGCTACAGAATAGACAATTGTCAGTCCTGAATTTGGGGAGTCTTTATCAGTTCACCTGCTGACTCTTTGTTTGTCTCTGACATTTCCTCATAGTACTTCCCAGCACCACGGCTTTAGATCTCCATCCATTCGGATTCGCCGTCCTTCACTGGCAGGTGATCTGATATTCACTTAGTTATCTATTTCGAGTCAACAAAACTCCAAACCTGTTTAATGTAGGCCACTCTACGTCGTACGCTGGGGTGATTAAAAAAAAAAATGTTTCCTGAAGCTGGCCTTTCAACTCTGCTTCTTCAAGGCGGTGAGAAATGAAAGGGACTTTTGGCATGATATTCTGTCCCAACAGCTTTCACTTTCACAGGCGTGCGGCTTCATATGACGTCCCCCGAGATGTCTCACTGAAAGTCATTACCATAAATAGAGCGGAGGGAAAAAAATGCCAGGAACACATTAAGAACTCGCATTATAAAGTATGCTGACGTTTTCTTGGTTTGCGAGTACTACACCAAACGGTTTCACCTTTTTTGGGTGGCGTGCTGCATTTAGCATGATAACCCTCGCCGCCTAAATCTGGCCGACTGCGTTGTCGCTCACGGAAATGGTCCCGGACAGGTTAACCCCTCGTACATAGCAACACAGACTATCACAAGCAGCAAACCAGCAAAGCACTGAGGCGGTCCATCACGAAGGGGGAATTAACTTCAAAGGGACTTCAAACGTCCGTGTGGAATATAGACGTGAGAATGTGAATAATGAATGAATAATGCTTTGCCAGAGTAATGTGCTGACACAATTTGTCACACACCACAGGAATACGTAATTTGTGCTCTTACCTCTGCCCACTCAGGTGTAGGTTCTCCCTGCCGATGTAGGCGCTGGAGCTGTGTAACTCACACCCCCTTGATGGTGAATTACTTATGAGGCATGGGGCTTTAAGAGGTAAACCAGGAGCCCTGATAAAGCAGCAGGAAATTTCACTTTCATCAGACTTTGAGGCTGGGAAAGTAGTGGAGGTAGGGGATAGGGCTAAAGACTGGGCTAAATGTGGTACATCATCTCACAGCAGCTTTCTAAAAAAAATTAAATAAAATAAAAAAGAAACAGTTTGCTTTCATGTGCCCTAGATCAGTGCGGAGAGAGGATATTTGGCTGGATCAAAACATGCGAGGCAGTGGGGGAGTTCAGACACCCAGCAGCAGCAGGTGACTCTATAATAGTTGTCACCACTTAAGCCCTGAAGAGCCATTTGCTTTTATATGCTGCGTGTCAGTATAAGTGCACTCTCTTGATTAGGCAGCTCGAAATGTCGAATAAAGATGTGTAGGAAATCATACTATGCTGGAGAGGAAATTATAGACTACCTCATGCTGACATTTTTTTTCTTTATCCAAATAAATGTGGAAGATGTGTCTCCATAATTCAGATTATGATTCTGCCCCTGTTCTGAAGGCAGACCTAGCACAAGGTGTTCTCTCGCCGTCTTGATCGATAATTGTTTATGTCACCACTTCTGTCCCATTGGCTTTAAGGATAGATAGGTTATCGGTTTGCTCGTTTGTGTAATAAGGTGGTTCATTAAGCAAATGGTCGCTACAACTTCAATCTGTGGGAAAGGATTGTCTGTGAATCTCCCTCTCACCCTCTGATTCAGAGATGTGTGCTGTTCATGGGAAAGGCTGAACAAACGATGTAACAGGCCGTTGCTCTGAAGTACTACACATTTCACCTTAAAAAAGATGTGTCACGGAAAGTGCTTTGAGTAAAGTATTACAATTAGTGTACATATTCATAGCAATGGAGCACATCCTACTGGATGACCCAGCAATGAAGAGCCACGCCGTGTAACTAGAGGAGTTTCTCCGTAAGTGTACTGGACTGGTTGTAGGTCAATTTACATTTGACATATTTTTTTTCAATCCAGAAGGAGAGAGCTCTGCAGCTTGCCTTATTTCTGACCTTTGCTCTCAATCACTCATCCCTTAGAATTCCCTCCAACCTCAATCTTTACTCTCAATACAATAGGGTATGATGAAGTAGAAGCTCTGTCCGTGTGGCTTCCCTGCCTGTGTGGGTGTATTGTCCATATTGATTTTTTGAAGTGTATTTATTTGTGCATGCACCTTAGCATAGAGAATGTGTATATGACGCGGCCCTGCATTTGGGTTAAAGACTGCCCCATGCATACATTTAAGCATGTGGGTGTTTTCTGAGTACTCATATGCATTTGTGTCTGTTTAAGTATGCATGTACGGGAGTGCAAAAAGGAAAAGCCATCATGTCCTGTACAATAACCTCTGTGGTGGAATGAACATGGCACATTTGGCCCAAGCCCAGCATTGTGCTGTTGCCAGCATATCCTTTATGGACAAACATAGCAGCAGGTTTACCTGAGGTCAACAACACAATTCACTCACAATTACAAAGGCTAAAGCAATGGAATTGATTACCTACTCTTGTTGTGATGAAATTATGTTATCTTGGTATGCCAATAATTACTGTTACTGCACATCCCACTCATAAATGTTTAATGTTTAAAAGAAATGCTCATTACAAATCCTATATTGTACCAGTTAATACACATATTGGTTGGTGTGCACTCCTGTAGTGCACACTACAGAGGTCTGTAAGTGAATAGGAGAGGCTGTAAGTTGAATTCCTCTGAAAGGGTGTGATGATAAACCATCAGACCAAGCCATTGGTCACTGTGCTGGACACGCTATAAAGAGCCTGCAAACACCTCTTAAGTCACAGCAGAGGAGGGATTTGTTGGTAGCCTCTCCAAGTGTCTCTAAGGGCGTTGTTGAGCACGAGAGAAATGAGCCCATAAAGTTTAGCGTGTTGTGAAGTACAGGGGGCACAAAATGAGAAACTGTTCAGTGAGGTACTTGTATCGTGTGTATAACCGATATCTTGCTGCATTCACAGGCCCCATGATTCAATCCCATGTTTTTTTTAAATGTCATCTCAATGATACACTAAAGTGTTCACACTATTTATTTGTCTGGGTTTGTTATACTAATGTTTCCTCTTCTCCCCCTTCTCCTCTTTCTCTGCTTTCTCTACTTTTTACAGCCTAAAAAATCAAATATGTGTCCAGTGAATCTTGGAAAAAGAAACCAACCATTGGATTGATGTCAGACAAGCTGCAACTGCAGTTTGCCCCGCTTCTTCTGCCTCTGCTGTGCTTTCTCTGCCCTACACATTATTTTTCTCTCTATCTCACGCTCTCTCTCTCTCTCTCTATCTCTCTCTTTCTCTCTTTCTCTCTTTCTCTCTTTCAATTTGCCCGTAAGTGGCGTTGTCATGCAAGAGAGAGGCATTTTCCCAGCACACTCCAGCTCTGTGTCAACTATCTCATCTGTCAGAATAGAGTTTTCTGCCGTTTGTTTCATTTTGGCCAGTCCTCATCGACATTCCACTACTACTATGTACTTTTATAGACAATACCCAAGAGCATCTACGTGGTTCTGGCACATGGCAGTCTCCTCAATGCATGGACTAACTTTTACTTTATCACCTGAGAATTAGAGAGGAAGACTGTCAATAAAGATGTGGACTTCAGGATACAGTTTTTGAAGATATTTGTGTTTTTTTAAATAGTTATTTTCAGAATAAGCAGATCAGTGAATAATATAAATGATTAAAATGTTATTTCTTATAAACTTTATTTCTGCCCGTAATGTGTTATTAGACAGATTATTAGACAGAAATTTAGCATTTATGATGAGTATATTGCAATGAGTACATTGCATTAATCACGTAACCTTCAAACCCTATGTGTGACTAAGGAGTTTATTGGCAATAAGTGGAAAGTGAGGGCCTACAACATATTTTGCCGTAATTGTAGGACATTGTATGCACCATGCCTTGCTCTATCCAATGGTACTGTACATTATTAACGTTTCTGTTTGCAGGAAGTGGCTGGAAGGGCTTGTAACTAACCAGAAGGAGTAGAAAAGGAATAGATAAGTTATCAGTGTTATAGATTTAACATTATTTGGTTTATGTTGTTTTACAAAACATGGTCTTTGTTTCAGGGAAGTCCAGTTGGTTACTGTACAAATTAGACACAGCGCTAGTGAATTAATTGTTTGCCTAATTAGATTTTATTTAAATAGAGCTTTTAACAAATTGTTGGTATGCCACTTTACAGTGGATCTTGTATTTCTAGCACAGGGTCAAAGGAACTAACGACATATGTCCTTTTGTAACAAAAAAAAGAAAATATATATATAGGATTTCAAAAGCAATTTAAATGTATAAAACTTTATGTAGCACTGATTTATTCTAAGCTATGTCATGTCAGGGTTTACTAGGGATGGCAAATAGTAAGAACTGCAAGACAAGATGTTCTATGAATAGCTATTTGTACTTACTGTTGTGAACAAGAATATTGGTAACTGAGAGAGCTGATGTACAGTATCTGTATACAGAGAAGTTATTTATTCTAATACTGTCAGTTCAGTGCAGTGTCAACAACAGAGTCATGTTAGGTCAATCTCTAGCCTAGATTGTGTTATTTTTGTGATTATTTATACCCAATACATTGGTTACAAAATAAGCCTTTTCTGGTAATGTTCTACCAGTATAATTAATTGTATGGTATTTTGTTTTGAGAACACCTTAATGGTTGTTTGCAGCTGAAAACACTCCAATAGAGTTGGGCTTGAAGAGGGATTCCAAACCCCTAAATCGTCATGAACTGAAAACCAACTGCAACTGGCTCATGTCAGAGCCGCCTAGCTTGTACGTACAGAAAATGTATAGAACATGTTTTTACGATTTTAAACGACGAAAGTACCTAGGTGTGTGCACGTATGATTTGCTAATACAACTATACAATCCACGGGATTGCTTTTGCTCAGTCCAAGTCATACATTGTGGCCAACTTTTGGTTTGGACCAAGTGTCTCTCCTTCATTAGAGGATGTCCACCACTCATTCACCCCCTGGTCCCCTTGTGCTCTGGGTTATGTGCTATGTCGTGTCTGTTAAAGAATAAAAGACACTTGCAACTCCACTCGCTGTCCTCTCTGTGTGTTTGCTTTTCTAATTTCCCTTGTCGTCATGTCCAAGCATTGGAAAGTGCGAGTCACCTCATCTTAGCATTTATTCAGGTTGCATATCAAACCTTGAGTATCTGCGCAAAATAAATATGGATATTTTGACCAGATAGACCAAATGCTCAAAAGTAGATTGACATCTCTTTGACGTTACTGTCAACCTGCTGATAGCCACCTATGAAGAAATAATAAGTCCCCGCAGCCCATTTCTCTAAAAGGCAATCTGCTGCTCCTCTGGTAAGGTACTTTCCCAATAAAATGTCCCAGAGTAGAGTGGATTTCTGTGTCCCTGACTTGTGGTGATAGATTATTGAAATGAAACCATTCCGACAAAGGCAGCTCATCAAGCAGCCTGAGTCCCTAATTCCCTTGTTTACAATTTGAATAACAGGATGTAAATGGTACAGGTTCCAGAGGGGGTTCTGTGTAACGTCGCGTGGAGGAGTGCAGAGGTTGGTCGAGGATCTGTGGTGCCCTCAGAGGAGTTATTGAGGCTTTTCTCAAAATAACTTGGAACAGGGCTCCATCAATTTGTCAAAGACAAGCTTCAAGCAAAGACATCAATCATGGTAGAGAAAAGACAGATTGACCAGCAGATTGAAAAGACAGCTTTGGAAAAGCAAAGGCAAGGGTAACAGAAGGAAAGGTAGTAAACAACATCAACGTATTCATAACCCCTTGGGTACAGCGGGGAATCGTTTGTTGACTATTTGGAGCACTGTATGGATAAGCACCAGGTTTTACATAAAAAATAGTACACTTGTAAATATTCCATTGATCCGAAACCGTAGTGAGTGTTTAGCTCAGATGAAGCTTCCCGGTTTCCTCCTGAGCGTGATTATTCATGGGGTGCTGGAGAGGGAAGAGAGCCTGCAGGCTAGATAGCAGAACATCAGAGCCAGGAGTGTGGAGGTTGGCTTCTGTTATGGCCTCTCTTTGGGAGAGGAGTGGGGTTATTTCGAGGATTGGGGCCGAGGTGAGAATGAGCTCAGTTCCCCATCCCAGTTCCCGCCTCCACATCCCTGGATGCTCCCAGTGGACCAGAACAAGGGGAGAGGAAGAGAACAATCGTGTCTGTTAGCCGCAATATAAACACTGCAAAGACATGCATCCCTTGGAATTGGGTCTCTGGATATGTAAGAAGTGTAAGCTAAATCCGTCGGATTCTGCCATCCAAAACCACTATGTGTAATTGGACTTCTTTCCCGGGCTGGGGGAATTAGGGAGTAATTAAAAAAGCTTAGCAACGTTTTCTTATTGCTCATGGCTAAGATTGTATGATTCACTGGGAAAATGTAGACCTCCTCTTTTCTCACATCATATTTGTAGGTATGCCCATATTATGTGCTTCCCAAGACATTGGATCAGTAGTCCACTAGCTCAGGATGCATTCAGTGTGTGATCAATCCTGTATTCGTGCAGCATATTCAATATTTTCATGTCAGTGTACTGAGATGGTAATTGGTATATGCACAGAAACAATGATGATATGCCCATGCAATACTACGAAACATAAACAACTTGTTATTCATCACCAGTCATAACTTAGGATTCAACTTAGTATTCAGAAGGGCTTATGTGTAGTACCTATATTGGAGTGATGGCTGTGGTTACGTTAAAAGCCCTGTTCAAATCTAAATTCAGAGAATGGTATCATGTTTTGAAAGTGTTTGAAAAGCTTTAGTGTTTGGTTGGTGGCTCTCATTCTCTGGTCATGCCCTATCTCTGCATGGAGCATATTTAGCACTTATCTCTTTGGTACTGCCCACTCTTTGTGGAAATGAAATTCTCACTCAACACGCAAACTGGATGAAAGTCATCAGAGAAAGTAATGAATACGAATCCATTTTTAATGGTGCATTAATAAATAATTTTTGGGGCTCTTAATTTCCTGAGGCAGAAGCGCAGCCCCTAAATCTCTCTCAGCCCACCACCACAAGATCTGCTCTCATTACCTAAGCGTATTTCACAGATTATACACAGGAAGGAAAGACGCCACAAACACACGCGCAGTCACACAAAATCCCTTAATCAGGAAATGCTGAACAGTTGGCAGTCTGATAGCAGACATGTATCGAGTTAAATATTACAGTACATTGCTCAATGTCCTATGCTGTGTTTACTTGTAGTAAATTATTTCAAAGCTCCTTCTATTTACATTCACAAACAGTGGGTCATTAGACAACAAGCAAACAAACCAGTTTGGACGTTCCCAGATTCCAGCATGATTGCGTGCTGTTATTGCGTTCACTCACTTTGCTACAATCACTCTGTGCCACGCTGTCTGAATCCCTCCATTGATTGGATGTGTTCAAATATTTCACAGCCTCAATGTACATTAACCAAGAAGCATCTTCATTCTGTTTTATGCTGGATGACTCATATGTCACTGAGGAAATGGCCAGAAAGGGAAATAGATTACGAGCTGTCTAATCCACTTTATCTTTGCGTGAATGGTTCCCAACATTCAGCCTGAGGGACAGTCAGCCTTGTCAAGGTATATCTGTCTAGCCGTCACCCTCCCTCCACTTGTGCCTCTACATGTTATTATTGCTATTCCCTTTTCTCTCTTTTTTTTTCCCCTGGCCCAACACCGTGACATCCTCCCTGTTCCTGGGCCGGTGTTGTCCTGGGGGGTCCCGGGCTGTCAGCCTGGGTTAGTGTAGGAGGAGGCGGAGGCGCCAGTCTCACTAGGCTAAAGTGGAGCAGTATTCCTGTGGCTGGCGTGCCACTCAGAGTCACACGGCAGCCAGGCCAGTGCCACCACGCACTGAGCACTGACCCCCCCCCAATGATGAGCGACACACACACACACATGTATACATACACTATATATATATATATATATATATATATATATATATATATATATATATATATATATATATACAGAGAGAGAGAGAGAGAGAGAGAGAGAGAGAGAGAGAGAGAGAGAGAGAGAGAGACAGAGACAGAGACGGATATATATATATATATATATATATATATATATATATATATATATACACACACTCAGACACACACACAAACACAAACACACACACACACACACAGTATACACAGAGATACACATAAAATCAAACAGACTACAGTTCCTGGAAAGGCTGGGAGTTTAAGCACTGGAACAGCAGCGACAGTATCACAAAAACCTACACTCATTCTAACATTCCTGATTTTAACTTGAGCCCTCGTTATTGAGTGATTAATGAGGTAATTGATCAAAATGGAGACAACCAAATGGACCCTATCATTATTCTTTTTTAGCCACCATTTGAAACGGGGGTTTGTCAGATACAATTATTGGACATAGCATTGCTAAACTTGATTAAATGCAAATTTTATGCATTGAGCACAAATTAAGGGAGGGTTCTTTATTCTACAATTTATCAGTGCTATTCTCATAGGGAAATACCTGATTGGCCTTGACAAATATCATAACTACTTCTCCAGGGTTTCAGACTTATAAGCCTAAATTATTAAAGCCTTAGCTATCTTCACTGGCTTGTATGTCAAGTGGCTTTGTTTTTCCTGTAAAAAGGAGTGAAAGATGTCTGGAAACCCTGGGCACCAACAACTGACAAGCTCTTTTTTAGACAGCAACAAATGCTATCCATTCATAATTGATGGCTCTAAAGGGCAGCTGAATGTCAAATTCTGATTAAATCACAATCCCTTTGGGGGGTATAGCATTTATTTGGAAAAAAAAAGTTACTAAGGCTGTTGTATGTTTCGTCCACACAGTAAATCTCAATGTGTTCGTTTTTTAAGTACACTGTGCATTATTGCATTGTGTCCCTGCTAAGGAATAGGATAATTGTTTTTTTTTTTCAAACTATTAAATTATAACGAGGCTAACATAGTGAAGGTTATATTAATGTAGCAGACAAAATTTGCTGAGTTGTTCTATTTGCGTAGGATAATAGGTTGACAGGTAAAAAGACGTTGTTTAGTTTGTGTTGCATGCAGCTCTCTACTGTCACAGACACCTTTAGGGCAAATAATAATTTATGCAAATATGCAGGTTCTTGCTATGCTAAGCCATGTATTTTCAATTAACATTTAATTCTAACTTTTGCATTTCATTATTATTTTTCATCTGCCTCTTGGTGGTTGTTGCAAAATAGTGCGTGTCGGATCGATCTTCGCTTGTTGCTGGTGAGAGTTGAGCTTCGGGTGTTTTTTATAATGTCTGTTCGCGTGCAAACATTTGTGAGAAACACTATGGCCCTCATCACAGCACTCACAAGGGGCACTCTCTTAACCATTTTAATCAAAGATTAATTTACTGCACACATTAGACACGAGTTTATTCCAGCTTGGCACATCTGACTTATTCCCCTGCTCTCTCACTCCCTCTGGGCAAGACAGCAAGTGCTTGTTTTCAACCACATATCTGATTAGAGCGCAGAATGATTTGGACAGGGACGCAAAAGCCCATATTCTGTTAAATGTGTGTTAGTTGTGTAAAGAACAATTTTAGGACACACCACTTCAAGTTGTGTGCTTGTTTAATATTGTATACACACACACACACACACACACACACACACACACACACACACAACACACACACACACACACACACACACACACATACACACACACACACACACACACACACACACACACACAGCCTGCTGGGTCAAACACGCATTTCAAACCTAACCACAGCACAGGAATGACTGTGAGCCGGTTTGTAGCAAAACCACCACTGTCTTATTTATTTCTTGTTTACCTCAACCTTGTGTATGGCCTGTGAGCTGTCGATGCGATGACTCACATCAAGTCATTTTACCGACTCAGGTTTTTTGACACAAATAATGAGCCAATGAGTGCTATCATTATTCTTCTACTAGCATTCACGATGTCCACTGCTGACGCTATTGTATTCCCCAGCAGAGTATTGATCTGTTGAGTGGTCAGGTCACTGGTCAGTTGCTGAAAAGGCAGCTAGGCGAGTTGTGTGAGCAGCTAGGCCTTGGGGGTTTGTGTGTGTGTGTGTGTGTGTGTGTGTGTGTGTGTGTGTGTGTGTGTGTGTGTGTGTGTGTGTGTGTGTGTGTGTTTGTATGATGGGAACCGAGTGAAAGGAATAGAGAGAAAGAGAGAGGGAGAGAGAAAGTCTCTGGAGACCTGGTCTTTTCTCCTGCATAATTACTGCAAGGAGAAGCACTGGGACATATTTATGCAGCATGTTATCTTCATCTGATTTGGCTTTCAGTCAAATGCGAGTGCATGCTGCTAGAATTTCCATTTCCATTTTGAAGCTTGCCAAGGAGTATGTACTTCATATATTGGGCATAACATGGGAAATGGTAACGAAGGCTTACACTATTTCCATTTGCCTACTTATCCTCTGCTTTGCTTCTATACATCGTTACACGTTTTTTCTTTAAGAATTAGAAGTGATGTTATTTGTTTTTACAGTTTTTCACTTCAGCACAAAGAACTGTTTGGTCATTTTTCAAAACTCTAGCCAGAAGTGCGAACAGATAAGGAAAATGCACTTCTTTTCAAAACTATAAACACTTTTTTCAATTGCTTGGACACAAAATACATAAACCTGAGATAATTTGTTCATTGACCAGAAATCAACAGTTCAAAATTATACAAATTAACATTATTAGTATTTCTATTTCAACATGCAATTCCCACATTACATATGAAATGGCTCTTTTCATTTCATACAATGCTTCTAACTAGCAACTTAGGACACCTTACGATAGTTTAAAGTGTTTATTACAATTACATGTTAATACATTGAAAGTTGGCGTCAAGGGTCTGCTGTTCTGGATTACTTTCCCGCCCAAGGTCATGGTCCAACACTTAGTGAAACCATGGGTAGGGAGCAGATATCTGCAGACCCCCCTGACAGCTACTCAACAACAGACCTGAAGTAGGTGGAAGCTGTGTTGGAGGTGGGAGTGCAGGAACATAGCGTGTGGTGCAGCAGTGAGAATGAGCAGTGTGAAGCCAGTGTGATGCAGCGATGAGCATTGGAGTGTTAGTAGGAGACAGTGGTGAGTGAATCAAGTTTATGAAGACCACGTTAAACTACTGAGCGTGTGCAACTGGTTGATTGGCGTGATGAGGATACTTGCTTTTGTCTGAGTTGCCTGCCTCAACTACCTCTGCCAAGGCGTTGCTTATTACTATATATTATAACTAATATACTATTATAACTAATTACTGATGATCGATTTCACATTGTAGTAAGAGTATGAAAAGATTAGAATTCACCTACAACAACAGGGCAACAATATGGAGGAGGCAAGTTATGCAGGTCACAATAGAGGTCACACCGTGAGATGAGGAGGAGGAGGATGAGGAGGTGAAGGGGGAGGAGGACGAAAAGGTAGGGGTGGTAAAAGGAACGGCTGGAACCCTTTCTGAGAGGTGGCCTTGGGCCTCCATTGAGAGGTGGTGTGAAGGGACAGGGTTGAGGAAAAGCTTTTGTCAATCAAGACAGTCAGTTGAGTATGACGTTGTTGCTTGACACTTTGTACTTGTTCTTACTTTTTTTTTACCTACACTTCTCAAGGATGCTTCAAGTATTTTATACTTCAATATTGCACAATCAACTAAACGGTGAAACTATTGGTATGTTGTGTATTGGTAATCTAAGCAAATGTTCTTATGGTATTTGATCATAAATTAGTGATTTGAGCCAATGATTCTAAAGCTGCTAGGTTTCTTATGTGAAGACATGAATGCAAAATGCAAGATTTTGGGCACACGACAGCCTGTGTTGAACGTGGTAACGGTCTATTAAGAACCGTGTAAAAAACTGTAATAATTATAATCATAATTTACATGAAGAATAAATCATATCACATTATATGAATAGACTGCCCTTTTCAATTGAAACAGAGACTTTCCAGGATAAAGGTGAAGCCATTTAAATTCTTAACTTCATAGGCTAAATTAATTTGTCACTTTCAACTCAAAGGTGTTAGAATTTGGCAGGCTGGTGTGTGTGCGTATGTGTGTGTTTATTCATGTGTCTGCTTGTGAGTGTGTGTCGCGTCTGGGCATGTGGAATTGTGAGTGTATCTACACGTGCATGAAAGAGACAGAAAGAGTGAGAGATAGAGAGAGACACAAACTCAAGCACAAATCACAAACATAAAAAAACACAACCATGTGTATGTGCAATGTCAGAAACACAAACACAGTTTGTGAACAGAGTGAGTGAAGGCACCAACCCTGAGTTTAAACGTATTGCTTGTAACCATGGTTCCACTGTCTTTGCTCCGGGCTACCACAGACTTCCCAGGTGAAAGCAACCGAGAAGGAAAAGAAAAAACCTGGACACCCACCGAGCCCTTATCTAGAATTCATACTTCATCTACCTTTACTTTTACCATAGATATGAGATTTACTTTGTTCAAGCCTTGCAGCCCAGATTACAGTTGAGATCAATAGGACCCTCATCTGACAAGCAACACACTCAAAAGCTACTCCTGCATAATGGAGCTTACATGCATACAAACTGCTATCCAATGAGCATGGCTAATGAACCATTTACGTGTACAATAACTGAATGACACAACTACACGTCACAAACACTGCAGTGCATGCTGCTAACAGTAGAACATAGTTTAGAATAATACATACTTACATAATACTTTGTTAAAGAAACATAAACAGTTCACAATTATCAATGATTCTGAGAAGAAATTCCCTGGCATGACTTGGTCATAACCAGACTCCCTCTTAAGATTGACCTAATTGACATAAAACTCTGTCTATAATGTATAGGAGTAGTAGTGTGGTGGCACCAGCTATGTCTCTTTGTGTCACATCAGGAGACACTGTATTCCCCAACATCACCATCCATTATTCATGGCCTATGTCTCCAAAGCACTTTGATCTTCCAAATATTTTGCAAATACAGTAAATATAAAGGGTGAGCCTTGAAATAATTGATGACCTCGTCATCAGAGGTCTCGAGATATGATTAGAAATTCGAAATGACATTTTGTGCTATGCAGCAGTGTAGGCTCCGATGGGGATTGATGTGCTGGCATCGGCCATGGAATGCAATAGCATTTCCAGGAACAACACAATAACCTCGCGTTTCAATTGACATTTAAATGCACTTTGACAAAATTTATAGTGTTGAACATAGCTTTAGGCGATACGTACTTTTCAACGCAAACTGTGTGCTGACATGACACTGTGCAAAATACAAGTCATTACAGCAGTTATCTATTATCAAACTCCTGGAGTCTTGTTTAAGCAACTAGCCTCCATTAACAGTCCTGAATTACGCTAATGTGATTAGAATACATGTGATTTGAAACTTGTATATATTTTGCACCTCTGTTTCCTGTTAGTGTCTGTTTGACAGCATCACAGTTACCAATCTGAAATAGCTATAACTGCCAGGGAAATAGCTTTGGGACAGGCTTGTCCTACCTGACAGTAATGTCAGAACATTTCAGTTAAGGATTTGATAGGCTAGGTGGAAGGGAGTACATCTGATGTCTCTGCTAACGTCAGGTGAATATGGCGGAATAACATATAGTGAAAACTAGACATTAAACAGAGCATCTCTGTAGCTACCTGTATACACACTGCAGATCAGAATACTAAACCTTCGGTAAAGTGGACAGATTCAATACAAATTGAGCAGTTGATAGGACCTGTGGGTTTTGCTTTCTCTTAAGCTCTTGATTGCGCAATTAGACTAATGGCTAGCGAAAAGAATCTGTTTTCATAGACACCTCCCGAGGTTTAAATAATGCCATGCCTCCTCAGTGCTAAGGGAACACTCCTGCAGAAAATGGTAGGGCTACTGTGGCAGCGCTGATCCAATCGGGGTATTGTAATGTATAGCCTTGGCACCTTTTCATTTCCAGCTATGGAGCCCCTTGGTTGTTCTCGCAGAAGGCTGCAGTTCTTTATGTTGTGAGACAATGTCTGGCTCAATGAAAGAACTAGTGAGTCTGGTTAGCAGTGCTGGGTTACAGTCCCAGGGTACAATATGAAAGGCCAGTGTCAACATGCTCTCAGCTGAGTTGCTGGCACAAATAGAAATGTTTGCTAGTTGATATGAGCCACCACCCCCTGTAAGTGGGCTTTGAACCCTATCAGGTTCTCCTTATCTTCTGAAGTGAGGCTGGACGTGCTAAAGAGGGAGCGGCCTGTCCTGCTGTCACCCGCTGTCTCTTGGACCTGGCCCGGGCCAACACAATACCTGTCCCTGGATCCTGTGTCAGTTCAAAAGAGGGTCAGGCTCTGCGGCCAGACAACAGTCCCCGCTCAGCTTACATTTGACCATATCCTATCATATTCTATCAGATCAAAGGACGCTGTTCTCTATCAAACACCTCACTGCCCCCCACCTGAGTGACTAAGCAGAAAATAGAATGCTGTTGCAAAATGAGATACAGGTATTAATTTCAAGCTTGAGGTGCTGTGGTGCTGCGTTTTGTTCAGCCTGTTCGAGTGGCACCATAAACTGTAATTGCTGCCTGTTTCAGGTAATTTATTTTATATCAGCAATGTCAACATCAAAGTAGCATGAAATATATTTTATGAAACCTTATTTCCCTGCTGGGTAATAAATGGATAGATGTTTCTGTCAACGATAATATCCAGGTATGCTTGGAAAACATACGGTCTGCCCATCCCAGAGTGACAGCCTTGTAAAATACATTGAAACTTGCATGAGTTCAACTCACACGAGGGATATTGATTGGGTTGAATGTCTTTTGGCAATTTAATCCTTTGACAACAGTATGAAGCCTGGGGACGCAGATTTGTTTTGATGAATTATTATCTGTCAGTATAACCCAGCAGTAATAAAGATGTAGCGGAGGCTCAGAAGGATTTTGTTCACTCGGCAGAATCATAACACCAAGTCACATTTGCATGCACTGCACTCTCTCTCACACACACACACACGCACACGCGCACAGACTCACGTAAACAAAATAATTTACGAACTCCCTCTCGTTCATTCTTGCATCCCCTCAGTCCCTCACTCACTGACTCGCTCCCTCAACGGTGGTTTCCTATTCTTCGATATGATGCAGAATCATCTGAAATGTCACCAGTTCAAGCTGACAAATCGATCCCTGGGAAAATAAAACCTTGACAAATGATTTATTAGAATTTCCCCCCTCAAATAATACCTGCCTATCTGTCTCCCCCGAAGAAAAAGGCTCAACAGACAGTGAGGCGTCGGAAGTGTTCTGTTCAATAATGCAGAAGACATTCCGCTGAACCGGGTTGTAACATTAGAACTTTCTTCTGCTTACAACAACCAGGGGCCGTTATCATCTTGCTGCAGCTTTTCTACGTTATTGCACGCAACAGATCCCACCACCCACCGCATCTGCAGTCTGATGGATGGACCATATTTGGAGTAAAAGAGGTCACAACGTGACGTAATGCTGCAGAGAGGAGATGTAGACTGAGCCTCAGACAGGCGTCATCTCTATCTCAGCCCCGCCTGTTGACATTGCTGTTCATGGGGACAGCCAGGATACGTCAGTGTGTCCTACACAAATTGCTATTAACCTGGGTAGCAGCAAATCAGCTCTAATCCTTGATGGCTGTCAGCTAGCCCTCCTCCACACCAACAGAGGGGATTGGATATGGAGCTGAGTGTCCTGCATGCTCTATCCCCCACCAGGGAAGGAAACTAGGATGAACTTGCCTCCCTCATGCAGAGATTTAGCACATCTTCCTCATAAATATTTCAAGGGCCATAGCTATACTTAGCCACTGAATCATGCACATAGTGCAACAGATGTTTTTGCTGGACTGGTTAAATGGATTATCATACAAGTCCCATGCCAAGGGTGAGGGAGAGTGGGCACAGCCCTGAATTCACTCTCATCATCATTTGACTTGCTTGTGGCCTTATTATCTCATTTGAAATGTGTTTCAAATTAGCTTTGTTAGGTATTATGTGGATCTATGACTAAAGAGCATGCATAGACAATTTGAGAGGCAATATCCATCCCAGAGAAAACAGGCATAGATGTGGCTGTGTGCAAAAGATCCAGTCAAAGCTGTTCATTTCCATATCCTTTTTTAATGAAGTGACTGTTTAGGAAATGATACTGACGGTTAACAGTATCTGTGGATATATGATGTTTAATCTTCAGAAAGCATTTGTTGTTAATATCCATCCAAGGAAAATATGCAGCATGCTTCAGCAACAGTACAGTTTTATAAATGCACATCAGTAGTAATATCTCGAACTAGTGTAATCCAACTACACATATTTTTGAAAATTAAAATCTTTGCATTTTGTGCCATTGGACCAGATGGTGCTTGAGTGTAGTCTAAATTTGTTCTGTCATTGGCGGAACGTCTAATTTAGCAAAGCTGTACGCACCTGTCAAGGCTCTCTGGGAAGTCTGTACTCTGTGTGTTTTCATAACAGGATATTTACATAAGAGAACAGCTGTCATATTGTAAAAAAAAAAAAGTTGCATTGCAGACCCCCCCCCCCCCCCCCTCCCCTGGCCCCCCGTGTCCCTTTTCTCATTTTTTGCACATTTCAATCCCCCAACAATGGAAAGGTAGTTAAACCTCCATTTGGAAGGGTCGCGAGGAGCTTGTTTCAGCTCTAATCATCTGATCATTTTTCAGGGTGTGCGGTAAACACGGGGTGATTTAGAACCCAGAACAACCTTGTGATGTGCTGCAGCAACGGCCGCCTAGATTGAAACACGAGGGATGGCAAATAAATGGGGGCAGCTGAGCAGTCACTTTATCCAGACGCAGACAATTCCATTATTCATGTCTGGGATCAATCAGTAGACTGGGCACAGTCCCACATCAAACGGCAGGCGAATCGTTTAGCATGTGTGTTGGGGATAAATTATCACATGAGCACATTAGCAAACAAATAGGAGGGCTCGCAGCTTGTTCCCCCTGACATCAGGTTCTCTACTGTTGCCAACTCCAATCACATGCGGGTTAATGCATCCGTGATCTTCGTGTTTAAATATGGGTTCATAAAGGGTGAGATTGTATTGTTTTAGAAAAAGGAGACATTTTATTCGTACTCTTCTTGTGGGCATGTCATGGCCTGAGAGAGGCTAAATGTAATTTGATAATCTGACCTATGACACCCCTCTAAATTAAACTGCCTTTAGGGTCTTTGGAAATCCTAAAATTGCGCGAGAGTTGATGAAGACCTATGCCAGATGATGACTTTATATAGTATGATGATTCAAAGGTGTATCACTTCAGCAGACTGTACTGTGTCCACATGACATTGACATATTTTTAAGTTGTTATCTTAATGTGTTTCCTCTTATACCAAAGTCATATTATTTCCCCTTAGGCAGCAGTGACTTCCATTGCACTCTCTGTAACCTTGACCACAGTAGGATGTATATCACATTAGGAAGGATTTCATTTGACATTAACTTTTATGATCCTGCCTGAGAGGAGGTTATTGCATCAAACATTCATGATGAACATGGTCCACTTTAGCTGCAAATATATTTCGAAAGGTCAGACAGGGTTGAGATGCTTGAGACACAAGATTGAATTGGACCTGACAGCCAAATGTAGTTAGAAAACAGTTTGTTTACTCTCTTAAGCTAGCCTTGCTTGATGCACTAGTTCAGGCAACACAAATGTAAGTTAATCATCTATTTAATTTCAGATGACTCAGAATATGTTCATTGTTCATAAAGTTTCTTACTTTCCGTCGTCTCTTAAGAGCACGAGGACATTCCAATGCGAAGCTGCTTCCAGCCTTTTTTATCAAGGCCAATGTGGGGCTTATAGATTGTGCCTGTGCATGTTACATCTCACTTAACCCCTGTTTCGATTTTACATGCTGAGTGTAATTATTGCAGAAAGGCAGGCGAGATACATTATCCCCAGTCCCTATGCTCAGTAGAAGACAAAGGAGAGGCATTAATTCCCATTGGCTAGACATATTGGAGGAGTGGAAAAGTCTCTTTGCGGCCTGTTTGTATCTATCAGACCAATGATTGCAGCATCTGCGTTCCGTTTGGCCCTTTCATACTGGGGGTAGGCTTGGAACTGTGCTTCTCCTTTATAGATCACTTCGCAACATCGAAAGTACTTTTCAATTTAATTTGCACTCATGTTGTTTGTAAAACATTATTCAATATTTTCTGTAGGTTTCTGTGTTTTTATGCATATCCAAAGCACTCTAAACCAATCGGCATTGCCTTACAATGGAACACAGTATGTACTTCAACAGAAATACTATACTGATGATAATGCTATACTGATGACAAAAAGTTGGCAACGCCTACCTGATGCAACTGTACTTCCATCTTTGTTAATTATTATTGATTATTTTTTGATACAGGGTCGACAAACTAAGACTCTTTTGCAGCAGTACATGGCTTGTAATGAAAATTATATATAAAAGAAAGAAAAGAAAGAAAGAAAATAAAGCATTTCAAATAGCAAGCGTCATAATCCAAGATAAATAAGAAAAACAAATATATGAGCTCCACTATGCATTGGCTGCCTGCAAGGGCACCATAGCAACCAAACCATTGAACTAACCCATATTCTATGTCTGACTAGCACACAAGTCTAACTGCTACTGTGATATTGGAAAGGACAACTACAAACGATAAATGAATCCGCCAAACTTGTCATTGGTGACAGTTCATATCAGGTCCAATAATAATCATAATCGGGATCTTGGAGATTGGGCAGAAAGTAGCCTTAAGTAATCTTTCTTTTAGAAAAAGGATTTCCATTTACAAGTGGGAGAAGCAGTGTGACGAAATGTCCCCTATCTAATCCCGTGGGTCTTGTCAGAATCTGGATTTAAGGCAGAAGAGGAGCTGGATCACCACGTTACTGTGCCATGGGAGAAGTAATTACCCCCACTCAGTGACCTCCAGAACCCTAGGCTGTGTTTGGAATCACCAAGGTTATATTCGGAACCACATACTTTAATACCATCTAGTATATACAGTGGGGCCAAAAAGTATTTAGTCAGCCACTGATTGTGCAAGTTCTCCTACTTAGAAAGATGACAGAGGTCTGTAATTTTCATCATAGGTACACTTCAACTATGAGAGACAAAAATGAGAAAAAAAAATCCAGGAAATCACATTGTAGGATTTTTAAAGAATTTATTTGTAAATGATGGTGGAAAATAAGTATTTGGTCACCCACAAACAAGCAAGATTTCTGGCTCTCACAGACCTGTAACTTCTTCTTTAAGAAGCTCTTCTGTCCTTCACTCGTTACCTGTATTTATGGAACCTGTTTGACCTCGTCATCTGTATAAAAGACACCTGTCCACAGCCTCAAACAGTCAGACTCCAAACTCAACCATGGCCAAGACCAAAGAGCTGTCGAAGGACACCAGAAAGAAAATTGTGGACCTGCACCAGGCTGGGAAGAGTGAATCTGCAATAGGCAAGCAGGTTGGTCTGAATAGATCAACTGTGGGAGCAATTGTAAGAAAATGGAAGACATACAAGACCATTGATAATCTCCCTCGATCTGAGGCCCCACGCAAGATCTCATCCCGTGGGGTCAAAATGATTATGAGAACGGTGAGCAAAAATCCCAGAACTACACGGAGGGACCTGATGAATGACCTGCAGAGAGCTGGGACCAAAGTAACAAAGGCTACCATCAGTAACACACTACGCCGAGAGGGACTCAAATCCTGCAGTGCCAGGCGTGTCCCCCTGCTTAAGCCAGTACATGTCCAGGCCCGTCTGAAGTTTGCCAGAGAGCATATGGATGATCCAGAAGAGGATTGGGAGAATATCATGTGGTCAGATGAAACCAAAATAGAACTTTTTGGTAAAAACTCAACTCGTCGTGTTTGGAGGAAGAAGAATGCTGAGTCCCAAGAACACCATACCTACTGTGAAGCATGGGGGTGGAAACATCATGCTTTGGGGCTGTTTTACTGCAAAGGGGACAGGACGACTGATCCGTGTTAAGGGAAGAATGAACGGGGCCATGTATCGTGAGATTTTAAGCCAAAACCTCCTTCCATCAGTGAGAGCATTGAAGATGGAACGTGGCTGGATCTTCCAGCATGACAATGATCCCAAACACACCGCTCGGGCAACGAAGGAGTGGCTCCGTAAAAAGCATTTCAAGGTCCTGGAGTGGCCTAGCCAGTCTCCAGACCTCAACCCCATAGAAAATTTGTGGAGGGAGTTGAAAGTCCATGTTTCCCAGCGACAGCCCCAAAACATGACTGCTCTAGAGGAGATCTGCATGGAGGAATGGGCCAAAATAGCAGCTACAGTGTGTGCAAACCTGGTGAAGACTTACAGGAAACGTTTGACCTCTGTCATTGCCAACAAAGGTTATGTTACAAAGTATTGAGTTGAACTTTTGTTATTGACCAAATACTTATTTCCCACCATCATTTACAAATAAAAATCCTACAATGTGATTTCCTGGATTTTTTTTTCTCATTTTTGTCTCTTATAGTTGAAGTGTACCTATGATGAAAATTACAGACCTCTCTCATCTTTCTAAGTAGGAGAACTTGCACAATCAGTGGCTGACTAAATACTTTTTGGCCCCACTGTACACAATTTATACATACTGCATACTGTGAAACCAAAATATAGTTTACTTCTTTTTACAAAGATTTGCTTAAATTCTTAGTATACTCAACTGGAACATGTGATCAAAACCCAGGCACCGTTTTGTATTCTGTCAAAGCCAGACGGAAGTTGGCGAATTGCATTTTGGGGCGTGAAGCACAGTCCAGCAACATCTCTCCAGGAACCTTTTCCATACTAAATTTTCAATATGACAGGAAATTTTAGTATAGAAAAACTTCACGGAGAGATGTTGATAAACTGCTTCATGGCCCAAAATGCAATGCGCCAACTTCCTTCAGGCTTTGACAGATTTGACAAAAACGGTGCCGGGGTTTTGGTCACATGTTCTGTTTCAATATTCACTATACAGATATGTGCTCATTTAGTACATAGTAGATAGTACTTAAGTATGCGGTTCCAAACATAGACATATTCATCTGGTAGTGATTGTTTCCCTGCTAGCACAGTCTCAGCCTGTCAGAGAGCAATGCTCCCCACCCAAGTAAATTGCTGAGAAATAATTGAAGAAACCTTGGATAATTTTCTTTTATGTTGGTCTCTCAGAGAGAAAAAGAAATAAATATATAAAAAATGGATTTTGCTCGGATTATATTGATCTTTCAAAATCTCCTTTGTGCTTTATAGAATGCAATCAGTAAAGTTAAATCCTATTCTGTCCCGAGATGAGAAGATTTTCCATTTCAATATTTTCCATTGTCTGCAAATCTAATGACACATTGTCTGACGGGCAATGGCTTCTACTATATTATCAATAGTTTGTACAGTGTCTGAAAGTCTTTCATTTGCCTTCAACAGCTGAAACGGGCAGAAAGATCTCTTCATTTTCTTATCTAAGAAAGGAATAATTTATAAAATTGGCAGTCCTCTCCTTTCAAAGTATTGTCTGAGAAACTCCCAAACTTCAAATCTTGACATCCAAATGAGTTCATCCATCTGGAATGGCTGACAGGTATGTGGGCTTCTCCATCCAGTAAGGCTATATGAGAGTTGACCTAATAATCCATTGTAACCCCCCTATTATCATTCTATAAATATTTTAGCTATATGCTAAAGCTGAAATTGCATAGGCCACTAAGGAAAAGATCACTGGGACCTCTCCTCTCTTGAATTATGTTCAAGGCGTTGTAGCTTTTACCCATATCTGTGAATTATGCATTAATGCAAAGGTAGGAGCCAGCACCTATATTTTTGCTAGCAATCTAGAGTGGTAATACAAAAAGAGTGGGGAATATATAGCTTTTTATTATGAGACTGAGATAGCTGCTGATAGTATTCTGCGCTCATCCTCTAAAATGTAATTCAGAAATAGATAACCCAAAGGGGGGTGAGGAGGAAAATAGTTTTTCAGAGGTTCTATTTTTGTGGAGCGATATTACCTCATCATCACAAAACCATGAATTTGCCAAACCCCTCTAAGGCACAACCGCTTTAAAAAGTGTTTGCATTTCTCAATAGTTTGGCACGCTCCCTCTGACTTTGAAACAAGTTGAGAAAAAGGGTCTGCGTCCTTTGCAGTTACAGTAGAACTGGCCTTCACAAAAGATCTCATTGGGTTAGGATCTAATCCTAATGTCATCGATTGTGATCCCTTTGTTAAAATGGGGATGAAGTTCTAGAGCCACCAGGATACAGCATTTTGAAACCTCGTTTTAAAGGATAAAATGCACTTTGTTTGTTGCAAAGAGCAGGAAAAGATTCAACATGGTAACACATACAGTATGTGGACCAAGATCTGATCTTCACGTTAAAGCCAGCAATGAAACACATCACATTTGTCATGTTAACCATGTTTTCTTGGAGGCATTGTTCTCATCGTATTCCCCTTCTCAATCTACAGAGGGGGGAGAATCTTCCCCCGACACAGTTCAAGAGTTATCAACAGACAGCCTTGAGTCCACACATTTCGCGATAAATGGTTTCCCTTTTGTCTTCTGCAAACGCATAGAGACCAATTGAAAAGCCAATGTTTTTTTTTTCTCTCCATAGCTTTAGGAAATGACAGATAAATCTTTAAAGTCACTGAGTGATGGCCCTTTGAAATATAGATCGTATCATTGTCACTGGAGAGCAGAGGAGCCTGCGGGCTACATGCAGTTTCCATTGTGAAGACCATCACCCTGGTGACCTTGACCCAATTAGAAGTTCCATTTGCTGACGAGCCATTTGTAAAATAACTGAGCCAATAGGATGCACATGACCATTTGTCAGATTACACTGGTCCCACCCTATTTCCAGAAAGATAGTTTGCAGCCATGCAACACTTTGACGCGATAGATTAGGCCTCGACAGGCACCGGCTTAAAAAAAAATAAAATGTGCCCTTGCTTAGGTCATCTCTTCCGTGCTGTGTGGGGAATTGGACGAGGATCAGCAATGGGGAGCATGAAGGAGGTGGTCTGACACACAGAGGATTACGTGCAGGAGGTTTACTCCCACAACACACTCCAGCCACACTGTCTCTCTTAACCAGGCTCTCATCGTCGACTTCACAGTGGAAGAAGTCGGGCCTTTATCTTCGGGCACTTATAAAAGAATGTTGAATTTAATAATTTAAAATGAGGAAGGGTGTGCGGAACGGGGGGAGGCAGAGCTGGGGAGAAGTGCTGTCATGTGTGGATTAATCAAGCTTTGAAGACTAAGCAGAATCCTGCAGAGGTGGGGAAGGAGATGGAAAAGCCAATAGAGAATGAAAGTGTTGACATTTGCTCCCTGTTACACTTTAATGTTTTTCCTTTCGGCTTTGATGCTGAGACTCGTTCTGATTGGATAGTTTATACTAAGAAGCTGCAAAAGCTCTGAACTTGATATACAGCTTTACTGCGGGGTTTAACCTCAGGGAATACTGGAGATAATGATAGCACTGGGTTCACTCCACTTCATGCACACAATTGCTGTATCAGGATGTAAAAGGATGCCTGTAAATATCCATTACTTTCTCAAAGAGAAAGTTGGAGTCAAAATAGAGATCACCACATCCCTCTCCCTACACTGAACTTATGTTCTGAAAATGTACACTTTGGATAGAAAACACAACTGTTCGTCAGTGCAAGGTCGACGGTCATTGAAATTAGGCTATTTTCGTTTATATAAACGATATAGCGACTGTAAAGTTACAACACTGGCAGTCTAAAGCTTCGGTGTCTTTTTCGTTTTATCAATCGTTAGTCAAACCCGTTGCATGTCAAATGAATAGGGTATTGACTTTGGCTCAGTAGCAAAGCTAGTGCATATCATCTTCCCTGGTTGATTGGGAGTCTTTCATTCAAACTGTCAAAATGTTTTGAATGGTACTCAGATAATAGATATTGCCAACGCTTTATAAGCGTGCCAGTATTAGTTGCATTTCAAGGTGCTGGCCATAATTGTTGTTACTAGCCTTGTACCGTCTAGACTTAACACTGTTTATGCCAAAATAATCAATCTTATTTGGATGTATAATTATGCAGCACAGTTTGTTTTCCAATCTGTAGTGGAGACTTGGCAGTTTGACACTTCAAAATAATGGTTGCAGCTATTTCAATTTTTCATTGCCTAATGCATGACCAAAAAAGGAACACATTTTTTCCAACCACCATCTTGTGTTTTTCTTCTTCTTTTCTTCAAAATGCACATCTGGTTCCCCAGGTAAAACCTTACATTCACATATCATATTAGATGCATTGTGAAAATTGATTTCAATGCAGCCCAGGAAAGAAAACATCTAATCCACACTTAATGTGTGTGAGTTCTTAGGAAGAAGGAAAGGACAACTGAGGCCTGTGTGTCAGAAATCCCTTAAAATTTAAACGATGGACAGCCTCCTTTCATCTCAAATGTAGACACTGAATAGTCGCTGGATTAAGAAAGATCCCCTGGGAACACAAACAAAAACAATGGATTGTTGTCTGGGGAAAACATTTATTGTGCTGTCAAAGCTGATTAACAAAATGCCTCATTTGAAATAATATCCTGACTTGGTAATCATGTTCTGAACAAAATATGCAATATTTACCATAATTTCTCATGTGTCCTGGGACATTCCAGGGCCTTTGCCTATCATTTTTGTTCTGTTAGATCTTTAGAGCTGTGTGTACAGTGTCTGTGATGAAACATGTGTAAGGTTAAAATGCTGTGGTTTCCATAACCCCTGCCCGGTTTCTATTACACGGGGGATTGTCAGAGAACACACTTGCTTGGATTAACCTGCTGAATATTTGAAGCCCTTTGTATATGTATACCTGACAACAAGATGTCACTCATTCTATTCTTGAAGCGAACATAGGTTTTTTTGTGATGTATGTGTGCTCCAAGCCTCTGAGCTTTGTCCCAGAGATGTTAGGGCAGGAAGATTCTAAATACCTATCAGATCCAACCATGCCAAACTGAATAGTATTCACATTTGAATTGATGTTTTAGATGGATGAGTTTGTCTGACTGAATTAATCTAAGGTGCACTATACTTGTGTTTCTTTCTTTGAACTTTGTTTTGTAGCTGATCTGTCTTAATCTCTGATGGACTTTGTCTTATCTCTGGCATATCCGTGATGACTGGTGCAGAGGTGTAAATCAAACATTTTCTTATCTCCACTCGACACAGGCTTAACAGATTTGACCGGGATAGCTCAAAGCTACACTTTTACTTACGGCAACCTCTAGAGCTTACAGTTTTAAAAAATGTTTTCCATTTTATTTTGATCTTATCTACCCTTTATTGCCTGAAACAAAATCCACATACTTTTATAATTAATCAGTTGGGGACTTAATTGTATTCTTTCACCATGGAATCACATTAATTTTCCATGTATGGCATGGAGGCACCCATGGGAGTAAAGAGAGACAAATACAAAATGACATGACAAATCTCTTCCCTTCATTGCATTACCGTAGTGGTTATGATACCCAGGGCTGTCAAATAAAGCATCTAGTTATTAAATTACTCACACAGTTGTCCCTTAGAGTAATTTATCATAAACATGTTGATCAGATTACAACTAAATCTTTTTACCAGAGGAAAATAAAATGCAATCCAAACCTAATTTGATTCAGGCGGCTTACTCAGAGCAGAGTGCAACAAATGAATGGTGGGCTTTTCCTTCACTATTACAGGGATTCTAGCCCAAGTACTCATGACTTTTGACAACTGCCAGTTGGAGGACAGGTTGCACTCTAAATCAGGGTTGTTGTTCGTTGGTGCGCTTCACTGCAAAATCACATCTCTGTACCTATTTAACCGTGTGCACGACCTGGTATGTGAACACGACTGTCGGTCTCTACAAGTCACTTTGGACCATAATCGAGTTGCAGCATGGCGGGAGAAGACATGTATACTGTCTGACAGTCTGCGTCGCTCAGTTCGTTTTCTCTGCACAAGGTCAAGCATTTCACGTCCTCTATTTCCTTCCACTGCGAGTGACACCTTTGGACCCTGCCACCGCCTGCATACATGTTCTCCGTGTGAAGGAGGGCCCGTTAAAGATTCATGCCCTTCACTGCCGTTCCAAACTCGGCTGCACGATCTCTGTCTGCCCCCTGGTTGTTCGGCGAGCCCAGGAGGATTGGGCGTACTCGGTGGTGCTGCGTTCCCTCTCTCCCCCTCCTTCTCGCTCACTCGAGCCCATCAAAGGGATTGAGCGACAGCAACGGGAAGCCCACAGGCTCCAGGCGTCCTCCAAGCAGGGGATTTTGAACACCCCTCTACATGGTCTTCACTTCAGATCTGCCTGCATATTGCATTTCGTCATGCGAGATGCCATTGCCTTTGCAACATCATGCGCACCGTCCTTGTAACCTCTGGTGTGTACGGGCCTACTGCTCTGCCTGTGGCTTCAGTGTACACATGTCAGCCCAATGGTATATACATGTCACGTTGGCCAACGTCACCAGCGTAGACACTCTTGATCTGGGGGAATGCGTGCGTTCAGGCGGAATGCGAACCACGACAATAGAGACTTCTGTCTGTGTGGAGTGATGCTCCTTGCGTGTGGTTAGGCGAGCTAAAAGCCCGCTGTATGATGGGGAGTATCATGAAATCAAGCATAAGGGGTTGAGTGCCTAGTGCCCTTGCTGGGTGACCTGATCCTGCAGGCGTGTATGTGTGTTTGCGTCCGGTGACTGAGGGCTACATGACCGGCTCAGCATAATGGACTTAGACGGCTTCATAGGGGGGAGGGGTACACGCAACGCAATCCCCTCTCAGTGAAACGGGGACTGAGGTCAACCTAGAGGACAGCTCAGACTGTTCGATGTTCTAATGTAATGGGAGGGGGGTCTAAAAATGGCCTTGTCCCTGGGATACCATTTGTAAGCGTTGTAACCTAGAATCTCAGAATCTCCAGCGCTTGCTGATGTGCAATGCCCAGCTGTTCAAATTTGAGACGGTGAAAGGCTTTGTATGGTTTCTGCTCTGCCTAATTGTCTCTGACACGTCAAAATCCACCCATCTCTCTGGTAAAACGTCACCAGCCGAGAGGAGTGAGTCATGCATAATCCATAACAGGAATCTTTGCACACAGCAGTGGCTGGCCATTTAGGTGGGGGAAAAATAATGCTCCCTATTGACCAATATTTCCCTGAATCACACCACTCAAGTCGGTGCTACTCTCCGGAGTCCATGATTACTGTGATTTGCTCCGACTGAATCTCTAGGTTTATGTCGTAGAGCCGACGGTTCAGCTCATCTCCATGCAGATGGTCTGAGTTCAGCCGCAGAAACAAGCTCCCCCGCCACGACTTGACTGCAGCAAAAGGCAAAGCCGCCGTTGGCCCTGAAACAGCAATTAAAGACAAATGGCCATGTCAAATTCAATGACCATATATCTATTTGTCACAATAATTATTCAGATCTTGGTAAGCCCCTCAGCACAGCAGTAAAGCTGTATGGGAGGAGAGTAGATAGAGGAAGGACGAGTGAGAGAGAGAGAGAGAGAGAGAGAGAGAGAGAGAGAGAGAGAGAGAGAGAGAGAGAGAGAGAGAGAGAGAAAGAGAAAGCCAGACAGACGGACAGACAGACAGACAGACAGACAGACAGACAGACAGACAGACAGACAGACAGACAGAGAGAGGGGGGTATGAGAGAGAGGAGAGAGGAGAGAGGAGAGAGGGGAGAGGAGAGAGGAGAGAGAAGAGAGGAGAGAGGAGAGAGGAGAGAGGGGAGAGGAGAGAGGAGAGAGGAGAGAGGGGAGAGGAGAGAGGGGAGAGGGGAGAGGGGAGAGGAGAGAGGGGAGAGGAGAGAGGAGAGAGGGGAGACGAGAGAGGAGAGAGGAAAGAGGAGAGAGGGGAGAGAAGAGAGGACAGAGGAGGGAGGGGGGGGCCAAAAAATGTGGGGGCGGACACAATGTTATAGCATCAGCTACTGCATGCAAATACTATCTTTGTCATTTTTACAACTGTGATTTGAAAGAGTAGACTACTAAATTATTTTTTTTCAGACCGTAAACCAGCTGAATGTTGGTTTTAATGGTACAGAGGCGCTCGATAGGTCATTTGATATCCCAATGCTGAGGGTGCTTACGCTTAACAAGGGCACCCTGGCAGTCGACAGTGATCAGTAACCATTTTGAACAGCTGGTCCTTTGCCGGGGCCTTGAACGCGCCATGCCTTGGGGTAAAGCAGGACTACCATGACCTAAACATTCTCCGAGCTTGCTGCCACTCTCTCTTACTTCACATTAAAGAAAGGTTTGCGTCTTTGGCCTATTCTTGTTTCATGTCTGACTAAGAAATGCATCATGGTGTGGACTATCAAAACTCAGCCTTTTAGAGGTTAGACATTTTAAATATTTGAAGAAGAAAAAAGGCATTTCCCAGTTGTTGGTTTGATAGGAAACCATTGCAATGTTTTAAATATAGTCAGTGCATTCCTTGAACCCTGTATATTCCTGAAATCCCAAAACGTAAAAGAAATGCATAATTGTACATCATGTGATGCCTTTTGCTCCTTGCTGCTTTTGTGTTGGTTGATGTCACATTCTTTTGAAGTAATTTACTGTGAATATCACAGAGTGGGACAGAACAAAATGGAAAATGAGTCATGCCATAATTTCTCTTTTTGATAGATCAAGGCATTGTTGTTCCTATCCTCTGCCAAGTAAAAAAAAAACAGACTGCCTCGAAACATAGTTATTTTTCATGCTCTTTGAAACTGTGAAACTGTCTGTTTGGTATTTCATTGTTAAATTATCACAATGACAGACAAACAAAGACCATTGAACTCAAACCATTCAATGCACAACGAAGAGAATGCACAACTAGCCCAAAGACTGCAGGTTTTGCTGAGAATGAAAACAAGAGGAAACTGCATTCCTTTCTCCCTGGAGTGCTTACCACTCTGTTTATTGTTTGCTGGAAGGTCAAACACAATTGGGACATATCCGATACATTATCACATAGTTTAAGGAAAACATATTTCCCTCTGCTTCTATCCTTTTAAAACACATACAATGGAGGGATGTGGACTAATTGTTGCCACGGTTTTGACAACCAAGTTATGATATAGAATTTCACCACTAGATGGGCCCATTGTCCAAAGCCTTGTGAATGATTGCATCTGCAATCTATTTAGTTTTCTGTCATGAAAAGAAAAATGAGCAATTTCTAATTTCATGAAATTTAATGAGCATAAAGGCAGATGAGAAAGTGTGTGTTAGTTTATTTTGTTTCCACAGTTTAATTATAGGCAATTTCATTATTTAGATGACAGAGAATTTCTCCTTTTCAAGTAAAATATTGCATTAGGCAAATTAGGAATGGTAAAAAGTAATTAGTAGTAATGTGATTTAATAGTTTATTTTAGCTGTGATACTAAACACGACAGGCCAGACACCTGGAGGAATCCTTTCAGAAAAATATGGGGACAATGAGATCCGATGGTGCAGGTGAGGAGTAGGCCATTAAGGTACTGATCCATACCGGTAGTGCCTGAGGTTCTGAATGGGTGGCAGTGTCTAAGCTTTATGACCCAGCCTTGGATCAACCGTCCTTACTTTTGCCAGTATTTGTTTTTGTAGAATGAGCTGTACCAGTAACCATTTACAATAAACTAGAGGCCCGCGCTGACTTGAATTAAATATAAAACAATTCCAAAACAGTTCATGGACCCGTTAAGAAACTGCATTTAGTGTTAAATCCAGGCAGAGTGAGAGTAGTTTAACTAACACAATTCTAAATGTGTAGCCGTACTGTGGTATTTCAACACCAGGTGGTGCTCTAATCTTGATATCTACACCACACTTTCTCAGCTTCACAATTTACAAGCATAGGGTTTCGGTGAAAAGATCGAACATTACTTTGAGCAAACGATTTGTTATGACATCAATAACCATGTGTGTATGTTGGGACCCATCTTTAGTTGGTGAAGGGTAGCAAGAAGAAATATGCACTGTATCGATGCTAGACAAGTTTTAGCTCTCAAAGCTGTGATGAGTCAGCAATCAAACAAAACCAGTAATACTGCATCATCCTGCCTTGGACATGAAATGCTCTCTATCTCTAGTTGTGGAACTAGTTCTAAAGCTTGCGACCTATTGTTGGTGCTCTAGGCATTGAGATAAACTGATTGTAACAGCTCTCACCCCCTGCCCCCTCTCTCTCTCTCTCTCTCTCTCTCTCTCTCTCTCTCTCTCTCTCTCTCTCTCTCTCTCTCTCTCTCTCTCTCTCTCTCTCTCTCTCTCTCTCTCTCCCTTCCCATCATCATTTATTCAGTTGAGGGAAGAAATAAAGCATCCACAAATGAAATGTGTACTTTTCAATAAACTGTCAATAAACACTTGAAATTGCAGGAAAAGTGCTGGCCATTGGGCATGGACGTGAGGCGTGGTGCTATTTAGACACAAAATACTAAAAGCCATTTGAACTGATATGTTTGGGTCTTGTAGTCATTAATTAAGATGCAAATTACAAAATGAACTCAGCCAGCCTACATCAGCACTGGTCTTTGGACTGCGGTGATATTAACCGGCACTGAACTTGCTCACCTGTCCAGATACAACAGTTGATACTTCAAACCAGCTGTGACATAACGTGTGGGTAAACAGTTGAGTAATTATGGTGTTCAATAATCAGTCTTGGGATATACTTATCCTGCACATGTGAGAGTGTCTTTATCTCATTATAAAGCCTCCGTGCAACGCATCAGTGTGCTTGGTTGGCCCATACTGTAGTTGAAGGGGTCTGGTTTGGGGGGTTGAGGTAGGGGGATCTGGTTTGTGGACTTGTGTGAAGCTTTGCTCATTGCAAGAGACATTAAGAAGGATTAAAGTGAGCCAGCAACTGTTAGGTAGACTACAAGTACAAAAGGACAATTAGGACAGGGCTCCACCATAACTAAAAGGTGCAGTGCTACAAAGGAACAACCTCAAGACTCAGAAAGTCTGAGAAGAGAGATGAAAAATGTGTCACCGTAACATGGGTTTCCATTTTTGGCATGGCACGGCTGTTCTGGCCAGTGGACCGCTGAGCTGCTTATGAGCTTTAGGTACCAGGCTACCCCAGTAAGGTGATTGTTGTACTCCTTAACCAACACCCTATCCAGCTCCCTCTGATTTTGACCTGCAGGTGTAATCTGAACAAGTTTGAAACCGGTTTGAGCCCGACCGGGGCACATGCAGATACGAGCTTTAGCCTAACCCCCCCCACCCCCCCCCCCCCACACACACACACACACACACACACACACACCCACCCCCAATCCCCCCATTACTGAAGCTAGTCGCTGTATTTCACATGATGCTTTGACATGTCCTTTTTCCCTCTGCAAATTCCCGAGTGTTATTGTCTCTATCAAAACCCTTTTGTTATTCTTAGACTTTGTTATTATAGATGTCCTCTCCAACACTTGAACTACTAGCCATTTTCCAGTGCTTTTGTTATGCTGAGCTTTATCAAGTTCTCTTCTTTTTTTTGTTTTTGTCTTTTGTACACAATGAGAGTTGAAATTATGAACTTTGCTTGACCTACCAGTATTTTTGGACAGATACACGATCTGTACACACATGACCTTTCAGAATACTGTATCCTCATGGGTGGCACTTTGTAGGCTGTATAAAATATTACAAATATTATTGTAAAAAAAACATGATCTTTGCAATCATTTACAAAAACAGACTTCACTCATTTGCGTTTCTATAATTCATTTGAAGTACATGCACCCTGCCTCGCACAGAGAAATTGTTTTGCTTTTTGCCAAAGTCATTCTATTCCCCTGGTTGCGATTGAAGTCTGGATTAATAGGTCGCTGTCATGTTAGCCACTGAAAGGCCACCCAAAGTACTTCCAACTGACCTTCTCACGGTACACGCGGCCCCTCTCTCAGCATCGCCCATCCTAATCTCTCTCAATGGGCCAGTCATACTCTCATCACGAGGCCTCTGGGGGTTCACTCAAACCCTTCATCTTCATCATCCAAGCCCTCCTTCACGAGCAGCCGGCCTCTCGCCTCATTACCAACCAGGGCTCAAACATAGGCCCCCGGGAGGCCCACTCTCTCTTTTTGTGTTCGGGGTGGCTGAGTGTCACGTTGTAAATCTAGGCTGACAGATAATTCCCCGAGATCCAAATGGTGGATGAACGATACAGGGAGATTATGACATCTGTCTCCTACGAGATATCGCTGTCGGATTCAAAGAGGCTGAGTCTCAATATCTGATAAGGGTTTGTGTGTCTAGGTAGGTTCCTCTCTGACCTGATGGAGTGGTCAGTGCGGTGATGCTTGTTGACATCGGGTCAATAGACAAAGTCCATATGCCTGACCCCAATGCAGGGGAGAACATTGGGAAAAGCACTTGCACGTCAATGACAAATGTTGATACAAATAATATACTTGACTGTGCAACAGCACGCTCTGTAATGGAGCTCAAGACTGCAGACCTCAGCCTCTGCAGCGCAAGCCAAGGAGCGGTGACTGTAGCCTATCGAGTGAATATCCGCTCTTTCATGGGCGACAGTTGCCTGGCCCAATATGCATCACGCTGTGGAGCAATCGAGACTTATCAGCTTCCCTTTCCTTTATCAAGTTCCTGTCTGAACTGATGGATGTGGGCCCAGTATTCGGGAGGGAGGGAGCCATTCTTCAGTGCTTGTTGTAAACGCTTTTCAAGAGCAAGATCTGAGGAGGCCGATCGCATCAATAAACAGAACATAGTTCAGGATACTAAAAACAGTAGAAGTAAAAAAAGAGAGATAAACAAACTCCCGAGGTGTGGATATAGTCAAGTTGATCGTGAATTCAACCGGTGAAGGTGCTCTCTGGGGACCTTTGATATTATGATAGAGTTATCTGACTTTGTTGATAAGAAAATATGGTCTAAGGTTTTGACTGCTATCTTTGCATAAGGTATTACATAACCATGTTGAGCACCAGATAAATTGTAAATTGTACAGCATCCACTCCAAAAAGAGCAGGCTACTCCATCAGCGTGTTGGACGTGGCATCCATTATCTCACTACCTTCATTTTGCAGTCCAGAGTACACATTAACACCCAACACAACCTGGGACACACTGGCCTATATACTGTTTTATCTCTCCGCTACATTCGACAAGCAAAGTACCACCCTTTAAAGTTAACCTGCATTAATGTCTCTGTATCTTATGTCAAGCTTAAGTAGTGGCTTTACTATTGCTTTATCTGTGTACGAGTCCAAAACCGATAACGCTGACAACATACCACAATAATCAGGTCATAATAATTTCATACCTTATCATGTCAGAGAGTACAAGCAATTTAAGAGAGGTTTTATATAATTCGAAATTCGATAATAAAGGTTGTCTATTAATTTCAACGAAACTGAAAGGTGGGGAATTCCACAACATCAGTGGCCTACTCCCCTACAAGAGGTCAACTAAACTCCCTCCTCCTCATCGAGTGCCAAGAGGTTTAATGACCAAGGAAGTCGTATGAAGAGGTCATCCAATCAGAAAATTAATTGAATAAATACCTTGGCAGAGAACGGAGGTATTAATAGCAGTTGAAGTCTGCCATTGTTGCTGTTCGTGTGCTTCCTCCAGGGGCCCAGAGCTGTTGCACCTGCAGGGCCAGTGACAGCCCAGGGTGTAGCTCTGAGGGGGGTGGAGGACAGGACGAGGGAGTGAAGGGGAGAACAATGGCAAGGCCTTGCACTGGAACTGGAGCGAGACAGTCTGTCTGCTGGGCCCGCCTGCCGCCCAGCCTCAGGAGGAACCTCAAGCGCCACACAGGAAAGTACTTCGAAGGAGCTCCTTGCGCACAGATACACACACACACACACACACACACACACACACACACACACACACACACACACACACACACACACACACACACACACACAGCCTCTACAGATACACACCTGCACACACATCAATATAGACACAGATACTCACACACAACACAAACAATAGAGGTCCCCCTCCCAGCTCGAACTTGACTTCAGCGCCAGGGAATCATCGCACACAGAGTCTAAAGTACAGAGAGTTCCGTCAGCCATAGAGGGCAGAGGGAGGTGAGGAAGCAGAGGTTACAGAGAGTTAAAATGTCTCTGAAGGGTTTTACCTCTGCCTGCTGCTTACGCTGCACTTCTGCAATTGTTCAGATGGTTGAAGATAAAATACCTAATATGAGTATGGGTAATTGTATTTAATATGAACAGAGGTTTAAGATACATTTGATTTAATCAAATAACCAGAGGGAACATTTAGTGAGCCTAAATCAGCATTAAGTGACCACATGGGTCACATCCTCAAAGACCGAGAGGGACTTCCTTGTTCAAGAAATATGTACTTGTTCTCAAAAATGTTCACCGCATTTTCCATGTTGTGGTATGGCTGTGGGTAAGGTGGATCTGCTTGTCAAATTCACACCCATATCATAGCCATGGTGACAGATACATACCCTGCAGCAACAAACAGTGGAAATGGACTTCATGTTTTGCTTGGGATGTGGCTGATGCGGCAGTGTGTCTCTGTCCTGCCCCCATGTGTGCTGTTCGTACGCCAAGGGTCAACACCAACGCAGTCTGCTGACGCAACACTCACACGCAAACACTCACACACAGACAAATACTGTATACACTCGCACACGGACATTGTAAGGTCAGGGCAGAATCCTACCCAAACAGCAGCAATGACAAACAACACGTTGATTCATCCAATAACAACTGAGGCCCTCGCACGACGCTGCCTTTAGTCTGTTGAGCTTCTCTATGACAATCCTAAGTGGCCGACGACAAACACAATGTACAGAATGCCAGGAATTCCTCTCAACTTTTTAGAATCCGGATGGGTTCCCCAAAAAAACTTGGCGTAGTGAGCTCATGGTCCACTGCAGCTGGGGTCCTTTGGGGAAAGCAGTGAGTCAGACGGGCTGACGCGCAGAAGAAAAGTCACGGCCAGTGCCCATTCTTTTCCATCACGACAATTCCTCACACACATTCCTCTCTTTCCTGAATAGTCCCCCTCTCTTTGACCTCTGGCCATTGCTCTCTCCTTCTCGGTCAGCCGGCTAGCTGATAGGGACTCATAGCAAAAAAGGGTGACGGATGAAAGAGAAAAGTAGTCCATAGCAACAGTCCTTTGGCCTGAAACTCATGACGTGTGGAGGAGTTGAGAGAGTGAGTCAGCATTGAGAAGGGTGCTTGCGTTGGAGTGTTGACTTTAACTTGCGGAAGGGTCAGACTCTCCCACACTGTCTTCTATGAGCTTGTTGAGAAGAAGTTGACAATAACATGTAATTATTTGTTCATGGGAAATTAATCAAGTTATTCAGCAAATATAACTCATGGGAGATCATGTGGGTTCCTGAAAAATCTGGCATGGCAATTTCCCACTCCAAAGGTTAAGACTTAATGTGGTGTAATTATTGTTTTTACAGCACTCAACCATTAAAAAGGTAAAATGTTAATGTTAGGACCCACTTTAGGTGACTTTTCCACACAGAGCTAACACAGCCCTACAAGAGAGAAACTGTGAGTCAAGAGCCGGATGGTTTTAACTAGAATCTGCCCTTCGCTGCGCTGACTACTGCTAAGCATATACACTGCAGGTCATTCTTCCTCCCAGCCACAGTCCAAACCGGTCTGAACTGGAATCAACGGCTGTTCCCTCTGACCAGGGATCCTGCCTCCGCTCTCCCTCCCTCTCTTTCGCTACCTCTCTATCTCTCTATCTCTCTCTCTCCGTCTGTCTGCCCCCCTCCCCCTTTCTCTTATCATCCTGTCACCGTGGCCGTGGCTTCACCACATTGTCTGCCAGAGTGTCTGTTGACATCAAAGTGTGCGGCTCTTTAAGCCATTTGAAAGGCAGGAAGAGGGTGGGAGAGGACAATCCCAAGTCAAACATATCACACTCCTGGCAAGGTGACCAAGACAATTGGCTCCAATATTTAGCTTTCTTTTCCCTAAACAATTTGACAACTTTTAAACGGAAATGGGCAAATAAACTACATTCCCTTTTTTACGATATGTGGTTATCAACTGGACACCAACAAGAACCAAGGCAGGACAATAAAGTGAAGTATGATTATGATATATTAGCAGTGATCAATTTTTTAAAGCAGATTGACAAAATACAAATACAAGCTTCCTACCTAACCGAACCTGGTGTTCTTAATAACATATGTGTAGGTGCACCGTCAAAATAATAAACAAAATAAAAGTCCTGTTTGATCTGTCCTTTCACAACAAAATGTGCTTATCTGGGCTGACTAGCCATCTCCCAGCAGGGAGAATTTTCAAGGCCCCACATTATGGGCAGAATCCAATTTTAGAAGGTCTTCAAAAGACCTTGCACCAATAACAAAACCTATTTTACAACCCTGCAAAACATAAACACAACACATATATTTACATATATACCAGTGTAAACTATGTTCTATGCCAGGAATTCCTCTCTCAACTTTTCTGCAAGGCCCTGTTCCTTGCTAAGGCTACCCTCACCATGAGGTGATAAGTGGTAGTTTTCATGCTAGAAGTAACGGAAAGCTACACAGAAGGCTTACATTAACAAATGTACTAAACTCTTTAAAATGTAAACATAGAAAACAAAGCATCTACACAACATTAACACAATGTATAAAACATTACAAGACAAGTCGAATAACACCTGTATGATGTTACACAGGCCAAAGAGACAGTGATACTGCACAATAAAATTGGACAATAAACATCTGTTCAAATTACCAACAAATGTTTCTTAACCTTTCAGTCTGACGCTGTTTCCTCAGAAGTCATGTCTGGTGTCTTTGTTTTATGACTCCTATGAAACGAGGTCATGTTTGATCAAATAAGCATTAACAAATAAAGAGTCTGGGTGTGATCTCTGCCGTGGAGGAAAAGGGAACGTATTTGGCTGTGGGATCTAATGTGCTTCATGTGGTGGTGGAATTCCCACACCTCAGGCGACACTCAGGGGATTATTCACCTGCGAATTCCCCCACCTCGATCCTGACATGTATGCTGCGCAGGAGCCAGGTACAGTCAGACTGTGACTCACCCCAGGTCACTAGAACTGGTTTGAACCAGCAGAGGGACTATCAGTACAGGAGACTAACAGGCATCCACCCACTGATCTCCCTGGCTGGGGATAAGCCTTCCTATGTGGAAAAAACATGATGAAACTAGGCTACTCTTTTTCAATTATTTGTTGGTCAATGGATAATAAATAGTTCAGGTGGATGACAACATGCTCCCCTCTTCTATTTGCGCACAGATCAAGACAGTTCTAACACATGCAATACTGCCTATAGATGAGGCATTATTTGCAAAGCAAGAATGATGAGATTCACCTTACACAGCGTGTCTGTGCAGCAAACCACCCCAAACTGGTTTGCACCAGTCTACTGAGCAGCATGGGGCTGGGAAACCTGAGGAAGGTTAACCATGTCGCGCGTGTGTAACTTCACCCCCTTCAAACGTCCGTTTTGTCAGCAAGAAAGGGAAAACAATACCGTGCCTCTAGGCATACGATGTGCTCATTATGTGAAATAACTCTGTTTACACAACAACGCAGGTCTCATTAGACGTCATCTGTCATTTTGTACTGCACATTCAAGCACATTGCTGATGTGGAAAGTGCATGCGCTTGCATGCTTGATTGTGTAGTGGAAGCTCTTCATTCTTCAATTACCTTAGCCCACTCTTCAGTTGTAGACTCTCTCTCTCATCTTCTACCGCTTATCCTGTTTTTACAGGGTCGCGGGGGGGCTGGAGCCTATCCCAGCCAACACAGGGCGTAAGGCAGGGTACACCCTGGACAGGACGCCAGTCTATCACAGGGCCAACACATATAGGGACAGACAACCACTCACACTCACATTCACGCCCTATGGGCAATTTAGAGTCACCAATTAACTTGCATGGTTTTTGGACTGTGGGAGGAAACCGGAGTACCCGGAGGAAACCCACGCAGTTGTAGACTAATTAAATTAATTAAATCTCAAACTCCTTCAATAATCTTGTACATGCTACTCCTTTTTAAATGTTTGGTATTTGACACCATCTGGAATTTTGAATAAATGCACATAACATTTTCCCTTTAGTGTAATAATTTATTAGAAATGGCAAAAAAGGAAACAATACATTAGTGGCCACTAATGGACAATCTTAATCACAAAGTGAAACTGAGTTTTTACACAGGCATGTGCAGGCAGTTTCTTCAGCACCAGTTTCATATGACAGCTGTGCATCAGCAAATATAGCACCTACAAGGTGCATTTGGGAGTCAAACATTCACAAGAATGCATAAAGTCTCATAGAGTGGCAAAGGGAGCTGCGGGCATCCCACAACATCCTCATTCATGCCATATTTCTCCTTCCATCATGTTGTACCCAAATACCACTGCCCCTCGTAGTAACTGCTCATAGAGCGCATCTTCATCATCGATTGGGTAATCACTTTGTTGCCCAGCTTGGGACCAGTGGCTTGACTGAGCGTCCGTCTGGCGTTCCTTGTCCGGTGGTATTGCAGGTAAGAACCTGCCCAGATATACCGCTCACTTTGCAGTGCATTCTATTTCAGCTCCTGCGGAGCCGTGAGAGAATTGTCAACGCAATTTCAGCAGGTGTCGAACCATGCCGACGATCTGGAGGAATTTGTCCTTCTTTCGCTGCTTCAAAGCCATTAGGGCTTTGGCCGTCTCCTCTGGATCTTGAGTAAAAGAGAAGATGCTTCTCACTCTCTCCTCTGCTTTCATGTCCCCCGTTTTCTGGAACAGTCGCATCACCGCATCCTGGTTGACATTCTCGAAGATGTTGGGAACAGCCCTCTTGCGATGCGCAGTATCAAATATGTTCCCGTGGACTGAAGGACTGACCCGGCGTGAGTCGGAATAGACGTAGATCGACATCTTGCCTCTATTTCAAAAATTGGACTAAATTATATTTTTGTATGGTCCGCAAACTCTCTTACTTGAGTTTTTCAGAGGGCGACTGTCCTCAGCGTTGGAGCGGTTGGACTGAGTGTGCGGTTAACGTTCAGCCTTAGCCATATATACCCGTGCTACGAGAAGTGACATCACTGCCTTTGTTACAGTAGAACGGGCAAGGTCCGCCTTCCCTGGCTGTGCGCAGCCAAATTAATACTCCATGGGGTAGGTCGCCCAGTACATGATGAAATATGTTTGCAGAAGCTGAAAAGCTTGTTTCAAAGAAAAAGTCACGAATTTAGAAAGTAGTGTAGTTTCGCTGTAATGGTTTAATTTAATGTAGCTTAAGTAGATGTGTCTACTTAAAGGGGGGCCATAATGTGTTTGTGAAGCTAATTGGTTTAAGACGCAGGCTACTTAATGATATAATATACAATATATGTTTCCATTTCAATAAAACACCGTGTTTGTTCCTGTTTAGCACGTCAAGTGCCCCCCAAAAATCGTATATTCATGACAGGAGCCCTGATTTAATAAGGGGGCTATACTAAACAGTTTTTTCCCCTATCAAATGTAGAGATTTATATTCTGTGATAGTTTCTTATTTTTATTTAAAATGACGTGACTTTTTCTAAGAAAAGAGAAGAAAGAGTACTTTAATTATTTTATATAATACAAAAATATAGGCTGCAGTATTCACACACTATATATAACTAATTTTAAGTCAAATCTATGGCTCTATCTATAGTGAAAAAGGGGCTATTTAACTTGAAACGTAACTGAGATAAATCAAGCTAAATACATATTTACATACAGTTTGTCACACTGTAATTACTTTTACCAAAATAAAATTACTAAAGATATTCTCTGATTGCGTTCCCGTTAGCTGTCCTATAAATACTACTGGGCCGCTCCCAACAGTGAGGTGGCCATGTTTACAGCAACTGAGCAACTTGTGGGCCAGCTCCACTGATGGCTGTTGATAACACCAAGAGGCGTTCCCCCTGGAGACCGTTGTATATAAACTCTAGTGAAACACAAATCTCCTGGACCTGTGCCCTCTGCGGATTGTAGATGAACTCTTGAGGTTAGCTTTGGCCTTCTGTCACCCTCTTTGATTAGAAGGGAAATCCCAACAACAAGTGTTAGAATGGATTGGCAAAGCTCACACTCCCGTGTATGGAATACACCAACCTATTGCCCCTCTCGGGAATTCAACAGGAATGTCTGCTTGTTTAGAATAGGCATGGAATGGTCGGCATTTGGAATTGATTGTGCTGAGTCAAACAATGCCCAGATCTTAAAAAAAAAAAAAGCTTGTCACTCTGAACATGTGTTGCCACAGGATGCCTGTCTGTGCCGAGATGGCATGACAGTTAGACCGCAGACAGAAGAATATCAGTGCACTTCCGCACACGGAGTCAGGAAATTGGCATATTTATGACCCGAAGCCCTCTGGAGTCAAAGAGACAGGGCCACACAATGCGACTGTAAGACAGGGAAGTGGAAATGGGGCCTGGAGCTGCTGACCTCGTCCTCCCGTCAACGCCAAACGCTCTTTCTACATCATAACAAAGGAGACACTAAATTTAAACGAGGTCACAGGTCCTGTCATCATTCTTCCCTATGGGCTCAAGACTCAAGAGGCAGACCTCAGTGCCGAGTGTTTATACAAACATAAACCACTTACTACAGTTACAAACAGATACACGTCCCAATATGGCCTCAGCACAGCAGATATAAGTGTGCATAGTACACCAGAGGATTTATCTTTTTTTGATCAACAATGAAAGGACTCAAATACAAATTGAAGTCTTGTTGATTAGCAGAAGTAGCAGGGCCAATGTCCCACACCGCCGCTCAAATTCCAAGCTTGTGTCTATGTTGTCTGCTTCTTTGTTTCTGGTGGTGCTCCATGATAACATGGCTCTATGATGATGTACACAACATGCCTGTTCTTCTATTGAGCCCTATGCAGGCACGGTCAGACGTTGCCCGTCAGAGCGCTGGTTCCACATTCGTGCCACAAGAAAGAGGTTACGAATTTCTATGTCTGAGGGAAAACTATGTCCAACAAAGCAATCTCGACGGTGTGAAAGATGTTTGTTGAAACACTGCAAAATCTATTTGTTTTGGTTCAGCGGTTGGGAACATGGGGAACACTGTGACATAATATACCCGCTAGCATTGTTTGTTTACAGCCTGCCCTGTTGAATAGGGGAGAGATCATTGATCTTAAAAAAAACAATGGTCTATTACAATTGTCTAATGGAGGCCTTATGCAATAAAATGAAAAGGGGTCAGGTAATATTGTGTTAAGTGCATAAGTCAAGTTGTGCATCAGTGATATATCACTGTGGTAACTGGAAAAATGACCAAAAGTCATGTTTCCCCTGCGGCACTAGCCGGGGCCTGCAGTAAAAAAAATTTAAAAGATTAAAAAAGATTCCATTAACATGACAGAAAATAAAACAATTGTTGTTTGTTGAGTATTTAATCATCCGATTTATTGTGTTTTGTTGTTTTTGTTTTGCTGTGTGAGCACATGTGTGTCTGTCCTTGGTGTTCCCATATACTGTTGTATACTCTAATCTCATTGTGCTCTGGAAATGTATTAAGGTATCACTGACCATTTTATGAGACAAGCTATAGGCATACCTACTACACTGTATAAATGAAAAAAACATTTGTTTATTATATTTTAAAGCAATGTTTCAGCGGAATCATTTAAGGTTAATCAGAGCAAGAAATAGTTTAACACACACTTCCTTTCAGAAGTTCAAAAAGTGTTCCAGAAATTGAGTTTCTGGAGAGTGCTAACACATGCCGCAAGTGCTGCAATTATCATGATCGCCTTCATGATACTTCAAGCCAGGTGAGCTGACAGAGCAGAACCACAAGACGTCCTGGGAACAATCATGCCTTTGGGCATTGTGTTTACTGTAAGGCTCCATGTTTGGAACCGGTCAGGATGGTTTTGCAGTGATAGGTTTGACTGGCATCCATCATCCTTAATCACGCATTGTTAACCAGAACCACCTCCACTTTCTGTTACCGCATGAAGAGAAGCCACTTTTTTGAGTGGCAGGATCCGTCTGTATTGAAGAAATTGGCTGGCAACAACACTTTTGTCACTGACCTGTCTTTTGCCGTATAAATGACCTCTAAAGCAGACCATTTAGTCAAGGACTGCTTCATAAGGAGACTGTCCAGGAACACAGCTGATGTGTTAAGTGGAATGCCAGCTCCGATAAAAAGCTGGTCAAATGTATCCACCAGTAACGCAGGTGGGCCTATCCATTTGCTCACTAGTGCATGACTGCATAACAAAGGGCATGCCTGAATGACTTTTAAAACCTATTTGGCAGATTATTTCGCAGGTAATGGTCCATTTGTGGTATTAAAACGTTTCTGGTAAACAGAAGTGGTAAAAAAACAGTTGAGATTTCCCAGAAATCCTCTTCCAGGCACAAACAATTCCAAAATATTTTTGTGGTCATGTGTGGGGAGATTTATTGCATAAGACTCTGGGTGGCTGGCACAGATGGCTGACAAGGCCGGGTCAATCAATAATTGACTGGGTTTTAGGTGGCAACACTAGCAAGCAAAGCAATGGAGGACTTGCACTCTCTGTTTCCTCACTTCAACACAACCCCCCCCCCCCCCCCCCCGCACGCCCCGCCCCGTCCACCCCCGGAGAGACAGACCTGAGATTAAATTACTGCACATCGCTCGCACGCAGACACCCGGGAAGTGGAGGCAGCGTTACAGAGAACCGGTTCAAACCGGCCGGCACCCGTCTCATCGGTGCTCAGTTCCCCTGATCCCTGTTGGCTTCACCCTGTGAGAGTCGGCCACATCTCTCCACACATTACCCTGGAATCAGAGCCCCTCTCTGCAGTCATCCAGGCACGGAGGGAGCATCGTGTGGCTCATATCACAGCCCCTACCCCTGCGGAGGGTCAAGAGTGACACATTCCACGGATGGGGCAGCAGCTCTCCCCTCAGGTCTCGACATTCTGCTATGGATGCCCTTGCATCGTTCACCTTTTTTTTTTTTGTTAATCAATTGCAGGTAATTTTGTATTCAGATCATTATATTTCTTGAATTATACACCCAAATTACCTTTATTGCATTAACAGGTAACAACAGTGCTTTGCTCAATTATTTCTGAAATCAATTGCCTATGCCTGACACAATAGAACCAATTGAACAACGACTGTACAAACCCCACTTGTCTGTTACACCCAAAAACGCTTGACAGAAAAACAACTATAGTGAAAATCATGCAAGTGGTTTAAACACACTTGGCTGCTTATCATTAGTGTAGACTAGAGAGTGTAGTAGCATGGGGCTGTCACCTTGGTGTCAGGTTTCCCTCCTTCTTTGTGTCTGTACGATCCAATGTTACATCCAGGACAGTGGAGGGCCAGAGAAGAAGGAGGAAAGAGTGGGCCACAAAACTGAAGCCAAGTTTAGTCTGAAAAGCTGAAAGGGAGGAGGCACCATAGGGGTTGCCAGGGGAACTAAGTGCAATTCAGAAGAAACAAGGTGTGACTCGATTACTGGATTGGGGGCTCCTATTAGATACTGTAACAACTTCCAAAGAACTTGGAAAAGCTGGAAAAGCTTGGCAGCCGTAACATGTTCCAAGGAGTGTCCCTTGGAAAAGTTGTACTGTCGTTATCTTGTGTGTAATTACATACAATTCAGCGAACAAACTGTGGAGGATGTAGGTACCTGGGTCACTTTTTAAACTCGTTTACATCATGAATCTGCTGCTAAATAAACAGGTTGGATAGCAATGTATTAAGACGCACATCAATCATCCAAGAACAGTCTACTACATCATTAGATCACTGTAACAATGTCCAAGCGTGCCGACATCACATTGAGTCCACAGGCGGTAGACTAAGGAGGGGGGGAGGGGGGGGCCTTTGTGCTGCTGCCGCCTGGACTCGGGCCAGGCAAAGCAAAGTGCTTGCGCCAGGGAGCGGCCCATTGTTCCTGGTGGCCGGGGGACAAGGTCAGATCTGAGAAGCTGGAGAGGGCTACTCAAGACTCTGGCCTCTGACTAATATCGTCTGTGCCACGGGCAGCAGCAGCCGCAGCCAGAGCAGCTCCATACCTCAGTCACTGGAAGGAGGCCCAGTACTACTGGAGGTCACAGTGGGATAGAAGGGTCTAGCCAAGGCACCTTCAGGCGGAGATTATGGCGGAGGGGAAATGACTGCTTAGGCCTATACAACCAAAAACACTTCACATTAACGGTAACCAAAAACATTTCCCGTTTATCACCATGGATGAGAAAATCTATCCTAAGGAATTTCCAAAACAAATGGTGTCTTTCTGACATTTTGAGTAAAAATGTAACACATAATAACATAATAAATGACAATAATGTCTTGCACACACTAACTGTGCTTGGAAAGATTTACAGTGAAGGGAAATAGATGTACAAAATGTCGTACCCACACATGAAAGAGTGAAGATATAAAAAATCCTTTCAGTTCAATCATCATTTCAATTTACTGTAAGGTGTTTGATAATAGTAATAAAGCCAGGGGGATCAGGAAATAGTTTAATCGTGTTTAGGTTGGCAACTTGGACGAGGAACTGACACCTAAGCCAGGAAAAGTTCCTAATACGCTTAGCTGGTTCAAACCAGTCACTCAGAGAAAGAAATCAATGTTGTGGATGACTGATTTTACCACTAGGGCATTGGATAACCATCAGCCGAGCCAGGGACAGCAGAGCAAGCAGATCAAATAATCAACCAGCAAAACATTCAGTCACGCCAGAGATTAAAACCTCTGAACTTGATCAGAAAGTCCTATGCCCTCAAATAAACCACATTCGTAGGGTTAGGCTACTGAGCAACATTGAAGAATTAAAAACAAGTTAAGTAAAGAAACACTCGACCATTTCAAGTACCCGCTTAATCAACGACACAGTGTGTCTGTATTAATCAAATCCTAAAATGTGTACATTGTATTGGAGGCTGTTTCTACTGTGGAGTAGACTGTATGTCTATCCTCAAGTTTAGAGTGCAGCACATGCTGTAAACAAACCCTGTGTGTAGCTTACACTGCTCTAGTCTGGAACCACAAACCAGTCGTCAATCTTTATCAGTGTCAAGGTCAGGTCAGAATTTATGCAGTGGTAAACGATGCATGTGTGTCCGCTTCGTTCAACTCACACATCAATCATCAACAAACCAATAGACTGTACACAAACTGAACATCAAATCATGGATTTCAAGGATTGAATACTGTATTTGAAGTGATTCCTCATGGTAAACCAATCATTTCTGGGGTCACAATATGATTAGCCCCCAGTTATAAGAAAACATGTGAACAGTTTGTTAAGTAACTACACAACACTTCGTGATCCTAAGAGAAACCTTTCACTATTGGAGTCATGCATAACTGTATTGTTGTCTTCTCTTAAGAATGTAAAGTACAGAGGCCTGTTCCCTGCCAGTCACCAAGTTCCCTACTGTATGGTGTGTTTTAATGAAAGGCCTTGTCCTAAGGTCCTGTCCTCAGGGTCAAGATTGGTATAAACCATTTATTTGTAACATATTGTGTAAGATTCATTTTTATGAAGTCATAATTACATAACTACATCAAAGGCACCCTCAAGAGTAAAACCCATGCTTTGTATTCCTCATCCCTGACAGGGACCTCCCTCCAATCCCCCGTTTTATTATACTATTTGTAGAATAGCACACTTTTGGTGTGCAAAATTGATAAAGTCCACTGTACACGATGAGAAGCATGCCAGGCAGATGTCCTCCTACAACACAACCCAGAACTGCAGGCAGGTCAGACATCGTAAACAGGACAGATCCGCTTTTTCAACCCACAGCAGCCAAGATGATTTCTTGTGGCACTAGATTGCCCTCTTGTGGTTTAAAGGCAGCAATGGGCCGATGCTTCACAAAAGCACTTTGTTTTTGAGTCACCTTAGGGTGAGTGCAAGTGAGTCACCGTGGGTCAGTGCAGTGTGCTGCTTTAGTAGCGATAAACCAAATTAATGATAAGCCAAAATGCCTTGATGTCAGATGGAAGATATTGACTGGTCTATCTTTTTTTTCGGAAACCAGATTACATAAATGTTAGGGCAAATAATGACAAAGTTGTGACTTATGTTACTAATGGTGTACACTAGTACACATTAATAAAATTATCAGCACACATGATCATTGACATTGTGCACACCCAAATTTTATTCTATGCTGTAGAATGACTAGTTGTTTAGGACCCATTGTAAGTTGGCATCAACCATACCAGATCACAAAGACCGAACAGAGCAACAACTCATTCACACCATTAGAGGTCCTACTGTCTGCACCAACATGATTTCACATACTGACAAGTTGAACATGATGTGGGACGTTTGCGTGTGCCCTTTTGTAAAGTCGGAAGCATAGCTTACATTTGATCTTTTATGCAAAAAAAAGTATAATGTAATCAGATGAAAATCTACTGTTTGCAAAACGTCCCAGTCACACCCACTTACCCTCTCCAAAGATCAGCATTGCCTGATTATTAATTCTGGACACCTGAGCTCATTTGGTTGGGTTTGTAGGCACAGCCCAGAGTGCTGTGCAGCAGGTACGATTGTTTGGAGTCAACGTGATGCGTTTTATTTATTTTATGAAGTTTACGACTGTTGTTTCTGTTTATTGTTATATTAGTTGAGTTGTTTTAGATTGAGATTGTTTTATTAAAACTACTGATACACCTCCACCTGCGTCTTGACAATGGAATCATTATAATCACAACAAATCCTTAAACATTGACAATGATTATTCATTCGGATTATTTATACACATATAATATTGTTTTCGTAGTATGGTTGGTATCAATCTTTGATGGGGTATCAAAAGTTATGAAAGCCCAACAGACATAATGGGCTCCACAAAACATTAGTTAATTAGATAAATTACAGAAGTGTCTTCCTCTTAGTCATATTCAAATATTACTGAAAAGTCAGCATCCTACTGTAGATCTTGACTTGTTGGAAAACTTTCAAAAGGAGTTATTAAAATGAGTCGCAGCTACTGATGCTGACATTATTCTTGAGTTGTTCTGCACATTACTGTAAGGAGGGTTGAGAGAGGACATGGCATATATTTCACCCCATTGTCCTGAAATGTCCGAGTTTACCATTGAGGACGGACACATTGGTCTTATTGTTTTCTCAGACTTTGTCTCTGCTTTGGGCTGAGATCCAAGCATGCGTTCAGTGGGTGACTGAAGGAAAGCCAGCATCAAAAGTAACACGACACTTTTGGGACCGGTCTTTTATTTAGCAATGATGGTAATTTGTTCCAATACATCTGAACCACAAATGACAGACTTTACACCCAACAGTGCACAGACGGGAAGTGATGTACTGTGTGAAACTCCTGAGTGACCAAAAAACGGAAGATAATATTACAGACTGTGTATGGCTGCTGACTTATGAGTTGCAAACTGAAACTTGAAAACTGCCCAAAAAAGGAGAACATATAACTACAGGAAGAGGTATGGCATATTTATTCACACATTTTTTTTTTTTTTTTTTATCTTGTTTTGTATAGACTGTGAAAGTGACATTTTATCTGAAAGAAATCTGATTGGGCTGAAGTTGTAACATTTGAGAGTTGTTTGTTGTCCAAATCAGTAATTATAAACTAAGTTGTTTATCATATATGAAGTTGTTTATCCGCCATTTGCAAGCACTTTTCCTGCATTCCAAAGTGAAGCAGGGGCATGTTTTCTCCTGTGTATCTGTTGTGTGTGTGTGTGTGTGTGTGTGTGTGTATGTGTGTGTGTGTGTGTGTGTGTGTGTGTGTGTGTGTGTGTGTGTGTGTGTGTGCGTGCGTGCGTGCACGTGCGCGTGCGCGTGTGTGTGTGTGTGGGCGGCCTCAGCCATTGAGGAAGTTGAAGTGAAGCATTAAGGAGAGGCAGTAGAGGCGGGGCTAGCAAGCAGCAACACTTGAGCATGCAGGTAACCCATAAAATCGTCACAGACACAGTCCACCTGTTTTCAGTTGCTGTCTTCACTTGGACAATGACACATTCTCTCCTATTGTGGATCTTAACCCTGACTGCCTCATTCAATCCCTCAGGTAAGTCACATGATACTTTTGCCTCCACTCTGCACAATGACTTATTAATAACCAAACCCTGAGCAGCCATGTTCAGGGTGATTCCTTTAAATCTTCTTTTAGGTAGGCTTTTTGGGTAAAACTTTTCAAAGGTTTCCAAGGTAAAAAATAATTTACCTTTATAACAGAGCAGCAATGTATTCAGATCAGACCCAATATGATGTTAGATTGATTGTTAGAGTGTGTCCAAAGACTTATTTGAGACCACTCACCAAAGGTTTTAACATTTAAGTAGTAATAGATGTCTTAATCACACTCTGTGTGTAATTTGTCAACAAGGATTATCCAGCATTGTTTAGAAATCATGTGGCATAGTCTGATGATTGCATCACTGTGGTGTTTTCCGTTCATTTAAAACTAATTTATTTTCAGATTGACATTATATTCATTAAAAGTAACAGTCACATAGAACCATCATTATCATCCCATGAGAGGACAATTCTCACAACTGAGAATTCACTTTAACGAACTCATTTTTTATAAGATATATACTGTAATGTCAGTGACTAAAACCAGTACACTCATACCTGAGCTTGTGAAACTGGAGTGGGGAAAACACTGCCACACCCCTTGCAGTACCTGACAGTACAGTACAGTATAGCTAAATCACACAGATAAGCTGCTATGTCCACTCTTTTTACAGAGATTCTGTGAAACAACTTTAACAAATGTCCAACTGTCAGAAACCCTTTCACAGATTCATATTATGAACTGTATTTCCAACTATAGACTATAGACTTCAATAAGGCAAACAATTGTGAGAACAGTGGAACAGGAAGAGCATAATAAGATTATAAAAAGACTAACGTTTATTTTATATACCTAACCAGCAAATAGCAAGACGACTTTTTACCTAGGTTCTAAAAGAGAACCTTTATTGTGTAAAAAATGTATTGATGCATTGATTAGAATAAGATCTATATATATATTTTTTTTACAATAATACTAACTTTTTCACGTCAATCTGTAATGGGTTGGAGGGCACAAACAATCCAAGAGGCGATCGTCACAGAGTTGATGCTAGAGGCAGTTAGAGTAGTATTACCAAAACAGCTGGAGGGTATGTATTTCAAGCAGTCATGGAAAGGAATGTCAGGATGCATGTTGCGGAGTGTTTGGACAAACCCCCCCCCATGGGAGTGAGTCTTTATCTCCTACAGCACTTTGCCAAATGTTTTCCTGCTGTCTCCCCAGTATGTCTCAGCCCTAATCTGGAAGGAGTGCAGGGTTATGAGGTGGTAAGACCAATCAGATTGCACACTCTCCAGAAGAGAGACACGGAGGTGGGTTTTTTCGAGGCTGTATAACACTCCGTGATCACATTACAGTATCTAATGACGGATAAAGGTATAGTGTGATTGAAGTAAAACCATGATTGTGTGTGTGTGAATGTCTGTTGCTTTATTCCCTCAGTCCTCCAGACCAGAAACTGTGAAGTATGCATTAACGGTAGAAGGGATAGACATGGAGATCCACCTGGAAAAGAATGGGTTAGTGATCGATAAAGAAGGCTTGGTAAAACAACAAAAAATTTATGACCATTTCCTCTTAACAGTGAAACCACATTTCGACATGAATACGTTAATGAAGCATTTCTTAGTAGTTGTGGGAACAAGGGGAGGAAATATAAAATGACACCTCCATGAAAGCTATTTTGTTATTTCTTGTTTTAGAGAATTACTCACCAAAGACTACAGTGAGACACATTACCAAGAAGATGGCACGCGAGTGCACACCATCCCTGAAGATATTGTGAGTACTCAGAAGAGAAATTGACCATTACCAGGTTGATGAACTGACCTGCATTGACTGGCTCGTTTGAAAGAGTAGATCCATTAATTCACAAATGAATTCATTCACTCATTCATTTTTCATTCTATCATTAGGATCACTGTTACTATCATGGTAGAATTGTGAATGATAGTGAATCAATGGCCAGCATAAGCACTTGTGATGGACTCAGGTAAATCTCTTAACAACGTTAACAGCATACTCTTTATTTTGAAAACCACTGTAGGCGATAAGTAACGTTTTCCTCATTTTGCTCTAGGGGATATTTCAAAACAGCTTCCCAGAAGTATTTGATAGAGCCATTGTCGGGTGAGGATGATGGAGACCATGCAGTGTTGAAGTATGAAGATCAGAACTCACCGCCCGCGGTGTGTGGAGTCACCAACACTACCTGGGAGGGCGGCATTGAGCCCCCCACAAGCAGAACGCGCTCTCGAGCCTCAGTAAGATTCTCGAATCAATACATAAGAACTAGAAAACGTTATTTTCCTGGCTCAAGAGGAACTGAAAGATAAAAAGTGTTTTGACTGTCTGTTCTGTCTAGGGTCCGTCGGTGTTGCAGCAGCAAAAGTACATTGAGCTTCTCCTTGTTGCAGATAACAGAGAGGTACAACCTACTTTTTATTTTGTTAACCCCTGACCTAACCACCTCTTAAGCAACAACAGGCATACCATCTCCATTAGGCCTGTTTGAAAACTACTGTAAGGTCCAAACACATATACTGTGTCCAGTAGTTGTTTGATAGCGAGGATCAATTGAATCACTGAAGTGATAACCGGTGACTGTAACGAAGAGAGGATGTCATCCAAAAAAAGAAAACTCATTCTCACATGATGACATCGTGGTGTTTCAGTTCGTTAGGATGAAGAAAGACCTGCTAGAGCTACGAAAGCGGATATTTGAAATCGTCAACTTTGTCAACATGGTGAGCAACAGCCACTGCCAACATGGAACGTCCCGTCCCCACTTACCTATTTCCTGTACCCAGCATACACACAGGGAGCGTTACTTCAGGAAGTTTTGAACAATCCTTCCTGCGATTGCCTAATGCTAGGTTGTGATTGCAGGTTTATAAGCCCCTGAACACCTTCATTGCCCTGGTAGGGCTTGAGGTGTGGACAGATGGGGACAAGATATCAGTGACAGCCCCGGCTGGAGCCACACTGGATGCCTTCACCAAGTGGAGGAATGGTGAACAGGCCAAGCATATAAGGAATGATAATGCCCACCTGATCAGGTAAAACTGACCTAGATTTCTGATAGACTTGTATTCTGATGAAACCGTTTTTTTATGGTAAGTATGCACTGTCTGTACAGAATTATGGATCCCTGAATAATTCTGATATTTCATTGTTTGATTTTAATTTAATTTTGTATTAGTGGCATAGACTTTGAAGGAGCAACTGTAGGACTGGCTTTCATTGGGACCCTTTGCTCAGGCCACTCTGTTGGGGTAGTTCAGGTACAGAACAAAAGACAATGCTCTGATAGCATCGGGAAATGTCTCATTGATTTTACAACACAAGGTGTGTCTTCAGTATTGTATTTGGTTAAGCTTTAGCCTTGAAAATAAGGGGAACTATTCCAACCAAACACTCCGGATTACACAACTGTAAACAAAATAACCAAAAAGCTGTGGATCGACACATTTTTATGAAACCGTTTGCTAACAGTCAAATAGACAGCCATGTTGTTTTCAGCATGAGACTGCTGCTGATGACTGACATCTGGACTGGAACTGTTTGGTAAATATACTTCTCCATTTCAGGATCACAACCCCAGTGCCATAGCTGTGGGGGCTACATTGGCCCACGAAATGGGCCATAACCTGGGCATGAACCATGATGACTCGAGTGCCTGTGCTTGTTCTGCGGACAGTTGCATTATGGCTCCAGCACTCAGGTAAAGTCATTATCTATTGGTGAATCATTAGCACTTTGCACTGCCAATGATGAACCGCATGACTGTTTTTCACAACCACAAAACAAACGTAAACTGTTCTTTGCAACAGCTTATCACTCATAGGACAGAACGACCAATTATTCAAACTGAATGGAATGTTTTTAAAAGGTGTTAACGTTGAAGGAAAAATTGCTCCTCGTTTTAGCTACAAGATTCCCAAGACCTTCAGTAGTTGCAGCAGTGGGAACTACGAAAAGTTCCTGCTGTCTCGTAGCACTGAGTGCATGCAAGACAAGCCAGCATACAGTGAATTGGTCTCCAGTCCGGTGTGTGGAAATGGATTCCTGGAAAGAGGGGAGGAGTGTGACTGTGGCTCCCTGGGGGTAAATCAATTCTTACTGTCTTGTCACAATCACACAGTAGCGTATTCCAGATTCAATATTATTATCAACTTATAATTCTCTCCTTGTCTTTAATTAAATACGAATAAAACATTTTATGACACAGTGACATCTTTAGATTGTGTTGTTTCAAAGTTTGTGTTCATGGAATAGTTGTGCATGACCTGGCTTGGTGAGTTTACTTCACAAGTAGCTGTGTCACGTGGCTGCCAAATGGGTGTGCAGTAAACTCATGTAACTTTCCCCATTGTCTTGTCCTTAACTTCGGAGCATCACATTTGACTAGTGCTGTCTTGTCTTCAGCGCCTAGTATTAGTCTGCCAGTTTACCTTGTAAAAAGGTTGCCAATGAATATACAGTGAAAAACTGAATTTGTCCAAACACATCTCCCAGACAAAAATCACCCACAAAAACGTTGAAACATAATCTTAATGATATGTATTTAAGACCGAAAAATGACTGTAGTTACTCACTCCATTCTTGATTCATAAATATCACAAACTAAAGACTCATTAATTATTTTACTTTTGTAGTAATTAGTAATGACCTCTTTTGGATGTTCATCACAGGAGTGCACCAACCCCTGCTGTAATGCCACTAGCTGTACCCTGACTGAAGGCTCTCAGTGTGCTGAGGGGGAGTGCTGTGAGGCCTGTAAGGTAGGTAAACTATGCTCTTGGTTCACATGGGCTGACTCACAAGCTGCCTTTCAGTCACCAGCGCAGTCTGCACTTCCTCAATTATACTACGTCCCTCTTGTGGACATGTGGTGTACTGAAAGCTATTTGTACTGCCTGTGTTATGTGTTAATGTTCTGTTCTGGAAAACCAAAAACTATATCTAGCACAAGCAGTCATTTACCCTTGAACCATCCACATTTTCCCCAAACCCTATTATTCAAAATACAGATAATGCTAATTATTAGCTAGTGATGGAGTACTACTACATGAAACCCTCCCTCGTAACAGATCCTACCGAGTTCCAGGGAGTGTCGCAGGAAGAAGGACGACTGTGACCTAGCCGAGCACTGCAACGGGAAGAGTGCCACCTGTCCGGAGGACGTCTTTACTGTCAATGGGCTGCCCTGTGATGGAGGTCAAGGCTACTGCAATGATGGACGCTGTCCAAAGCATGCTGACCAGTGTCTCAAGATGTATGGACCCTGTAAGTGGCACTGTTTCTCATTGCTCAATACTGTCGTCCATAGGCATAGTATGCTGGCAGTAATATATTATTATCTCTCCTTACCTACGTAGCTGCTGAGGTTGCCAGTCAGTACTGCTATGAGCAGAACACCAGAGGGCTGTACTATGCATTCTGTAAAAGACCATCAGATACACAATTCATTCCCTGTCAAGCACAGTAAGTACTGCCAGCTACTCTAGCCAGCACTTTGTCTTGCCAATGGAAATGTACTTCTCATTTCAACTCAATGTGGTAGTATGTGATGGCATTTCTTCTCTATGCCTGTTGTAGAGATGTGCTGTGTGGGAAGCTATTTTGCACAAATGGAAATGATAGCCCCAACTACGGCCAAATGGTGAGGTTTCAAAACTGCAAGGCCACCTTCTATGGCACCTCTTCCGGGGATTTTGGACAGGTGGACACAGGGACCAAATGTGGGGAGGAAAAGGTAGCAAACCTTCAACTTAGAAGTTTTCTTTCTTTCCCTTATCTTCTTAGAAATGGATGTTTAATATAATGAACAATATTTGTAAAACTTTGTTGATTACATGTTTCAATGAAACAGATATGTAAGTAACCCTATTATTACATAGGGTGATACCATTAACACCACGTTTAAAACATCACATTTTCTAAGGTATGTAGCCAGAATGAGTGTGTAGATCTTCAGTTAGCGTATGGAGCTACCAACTGTTCATCCCGATGCAAGGGTCAAGCAGTAAGTCTTGCCGATATCACGCACATACTAAAAAATCAAAGCTACGTCAAATCAATATCTTTGAGAAAACATTGGAAACATAGAGCATTTGAACAGTCAACCATAACGTGTGCGATGACGCTGTGTTCCTCAGGTGTGTAATCACAAAAAGGAGTGCCAGTGTGAGCCAGGATGGTTGCCTCCGAACTGTGATCAAAAGGATGATGGTTTCCACAAACTCTCAAATGGTAGCTAAGCCCTAGCCACCAATAATAGACTGTTCTCTGATCTGCCTCAAGACAAATCCCTATTAGGATTTTTTGTGAAAGGTTCCGATATAAAAGAAGGAACTGCTATCAGGATCCATATAGGTTGAATAAAACCCCAAAAGTTATTTTTAATTCAGAATGATCCTAGTCTTATTTATGTAACTCTTAACTTCTTGTGATTATTCTTCATGTAGAGGCTGTGACGGGTATTGCAGTGACAATCACATTGCTGGTTCTGGCTGCTCTTGCTATTGGAGCTGGGTTCCTCTGGAAGCGGCGACAGAGTCCCAGTTTACCAACGTATGTAACAATGTAACAACGCCAAAACAGAGTGTTCAGACGGATGCTGACTGCGGAGACTTAGACACTAATTTGGTTATTTTCTAATTTAACAGTGCCCATACTGTACAGAAGCCACGTGCTGTAAATAACCAGGCTTTCAACCCTAAACGGGGGCCTGTCCCCAGCCAAAGTCAGATAACACCACAGGTATGGAAAAGTCATATACTTTATGATTAAGATAACTTAAATAAACAGGTGGAATATTGTGTTTAACTTCTGATGTTTCCAGATCAAGAGACCTGTGGCACGTCCACCTCCACCTCCTCCAGTTGGAAAAAAACCTCCACCCTCCCTTCCTAGCTTCATGGCTGCACGTCAGGTAATACTAGTAGTTAAGAACAAGCCAGTCATTATCCATGCCTGGAAAAAACTTTAAATATACTCAAACTCAACGTCATGAGAGCCATGGTTGGTGAAATAATGTTGTTCTCCACACACTTAGGCTCTGAGACCACCACCAAGAGCCTGAAATATCTAACAGAGATTCATCTAATGGAGATCCAAGAGAGTATGACACTTGAGGATCAGATAAGCCAACTACAATACTTTGAGAGCAGGCCTGCAGACATGCCAGCGGATTTTGCATAGGGACTCGTGTTTGTGCCAATGATCTGCAGTTTGTGGGAAGGGTAAACTGATTTTCTGAAAGTGAGAAATGCATTGAGGATGCCTGTGCAATAAGCTTCTCAAAAAAGGCACTTTTTTTATAATATTGCTGGGCCAGGGATCATGGGTAAAAGTTTGGTCCCTATATGAGCCATATTTCATACAATTTATTTATTTATTTTTCACTATTTTTTTTAAACTAATGGCTTGTGTTTGTCTTAAATGTCTTTACATAGTGAGTATTGTCTGATTGTGTTAATTGTGTAGATTTAAAGTCATTTTCAAGTACTTTCAAATTATTAATGTGCCGTACATTAGTACCTTAGTGTGTATTAGTGTTACTAAACAAGATAAACAATACCAAAGACAAGATAGGAAACTTTATTGTCCATTAGCATGGGATTAATCTTTCCCTTGTACAAATTATGCCATGACCTAACATTTAATATAAATAATAAATGGTTTATTTTAATGACTGTTTTTGTTTTGAATAAAGAAATGGCTAGATCTGAAACTCATAAAAATGTAAGTAATCACAATGCTATAGAAGTATTACGTGCATCTACCTCTATGACTTTGTAAAATATACAAACTAGACCTCACAAACTCAGTAATATAACACTATTTGACCAATTAAAAGTTGAACTAAAGCCTCACATACAGTGCAAACAAAACACTTGGTATTTCAATTTTATTTTTCAATTGATACAACTACATAGCAATAATCACAATTTCATGGCCTCGAAATGTTTTATATATATTTTTTTAGAGCTATGAAGATTCTTAAAGGGACTTATTTCACCAAAATACATATAAATATGATTTAACCTGTAACATAAAAGAAATTAATTAACCCCAAATTCCAAACTGAATGACTGCAGGGATAGCTGATTTTAATTTAGCTTTGATTTATTTATTTAATGGAAAATGCCAGGTAATTCCAAACAAAGTATTAAAAAAAAGTATTAAATAAAAAGGTCTCAGCCTCATCATTCCCTGAAAGTATTCCCCTTTCATTGTCCATCATTTGACAAACTCACATCAGTTCCTATGACTTCTCACGTTAGGAAACAAAAACAACAAAAAGTCAGTACATATCTTACTATGATACTGAACATAACACCTACATTTGTATGCTGTGTGAAACATCCCCTTAATTTAGATGATTCTGTATGTCCTGCATGATGTTTTAGAACATGGCATGAGATCATTGTATGGCTCTCCTACAACGTCCTTTAATCCCTTGATCATGCTTAGTTTGTCACATCAGTGGGATGTGAATGTAAAGACATTTTTTTCATTGAAGAGCATTTCCCAAGTTCTCTATCCAAAAAGGTATATAAATCAATTACATGATGTCCTCTTAAATATGGGGTAATCAACAAGATAACTAGCTGACATAGCATATCTCCATGACCACTGAATGTGCCTGAATGAGACGGTTTGTCCATTCCTTGCAATGTTCACACACAAGTCTTGGCATTTGTGTTGAATGTGGCATGGCACATGAGGAGAAATAGTTCAAAGCCTTACAAAAAGGGGAAATGCACATAAGAATAACAAATCTTAAAGCTTCTTCTTGAATCATCAGAAAACCAGAGTCAGATGTGTCAAAGCACCAGTACATTGGTCACCATGAGCCTTAAAGGGTAGGGTTTGCTAATACAAAGGTAGAGTGTTCCAGAACAGAATACTTTACTGCGTATGAAGAAACACCAGTAATCTCAACACAATCATTTCGTAGTATCTAAGGTTTCCAGCTTTATGTCACCAACTAAGAAAAAGTTGATGGAGATGTTTATACAGTACTGTTGAGATTGAAAGACAGCTGCTTGTGAGGCATTAATACCTTTCTTATCTTCCTCCCAGTGGGAATTTCTCCTCCCCACTACTTCTGGGAAGTTGTATCAAACTCTTCTGACTAGAACACTTATTTGAGATTTCAAAAAGTTTCCCTTAGTTTTTTGTACTTCATCAAAAACATCAGCATTAAACCAATGACGGGTTAGATGGACACACTGACAGTTTTAGTTAAGAACTAAATCCCAAAAGCACAAACTTGTAGTGTTTGACAAGTGATCAACCACAACATCAAATCAAACTAACTGTCATTATTCTGTTAAATACACTCAAATCTAAAATACATAAACATGAAATTCAGTCTGTTTGAGGCAAAATCCCATGCAATTCGTCTCCAAACCAAGAAAAGAAAGAAAATGTAGATAATGCACCCTCCAACATGTCCAAGAAAGCCTTTAGAGAGCAGAATCATGCCTTGTGGTTGGTTTGAACGTGCTTATATTGTCATGCAATAGCCATAAATAACATCTACATTTCCATGTACAGCACACTTATAAAGTTAACTTGGCTAACTTTAACGTCCCGAAAAAGCACATCTATATATAAGCTCTCGAAAGCCCTCATGACAGTGTTTGGGGGAAAAGAAAGACATTCATGATATCCCTTTTAAATCAGTTTTTGGTTTTACAGTCGTTTTTACCCAAGTTGTTGTCATGTGAAAACACTGATAGTCAGCAAGCAACATCAACACATCATTGCTGCTACACAGCACAGAACTTTCAAAAAGCTACTAAACTGTTGAATTAATCAATAGCAATCCATTAAGTAATTATTCTTACCTCAGAATAAACAAAGGTTACCAAATAATAATGTACTTTTCTTCCAAAAATCTTTAAGAAAATCCAAAGAAAACTTCAACAAAGAATTAGCAAATATTTGTCACCAAGGTGTCTTTAGTGAACACTTGCTGGAGGTCTCCAAAGCTCTTTTAGGTATAATTAAGTGTGTATATATATATATATATATATATATATATATATATATATATATCATTAAAATGTTTAAATGGCCATGTATGAGAGCATATTTGATATCTGTACTTCAAGCAAGTGATTTTTCATTTCAAGCACATATAAAACAGTTATAAAAAGTTATTGAAGTGACTAGACATGCAAGACAATGAGTCCTCCACCAGAGTGAGATTATGCAAACGTTTGGCAAGCCTACAGTTGACAACGAACCACATGAGACAGGACCTCATCTAGGTGTTTGTCCCAGCTAGGATTTTAAATGGAATGTGCGTCTTATGAGAATTCTTTTTTTAAAGAGCGTGGGGTTTTTTAAAACTTGAATAATCTATGGCTCCATACTTGATTAAAAATATCCCATGATCGACTCAAATTTACAATAGTATTTTTTTTTTTTTTTACATTTAAAAAAAGTTATAACTTATACATTAAAACAACCCAAAATGTACTTACACAACAAAATGATGCTATCATACAGAATAGAACCTAGAATAATTTAATAAATAGAAATGTTTTCATTTGTCCCCCATGTCTGAACTTCTTGGTGGATGATAGCAGTCTCTCATAGCTGTGCATTCCTTTAGTAGCAGTCTGATCAGTTTTAGTGACCATTTGACTGTGAGCCAGCAGGAATCAGACAGTCTCGGTAGGAAAATGACAGAGATAGCAAGGGAAACAAACAAAAACAAAAGCGAGACACAGACAGCTTTAGTTTTTGGTGTGGGAATCAGGGGGTCTGGAGTGAAACTGGTGGGTAAGTGGAAGCGCCTGTGTGCCTAGCCGTCCGTGCCATTCTTGTTGGGAGAATTGACAGCAGTGCCATCCCCAGGCTGCTGGCCGTCCTTGCGTGGAGGCATCCTCTCGTTGATCCTGTCCAGGCCGCGCGCCTCCTCAAAATTACGAATCTTCTTTGTGGGGGAGAAGCCTTGGATCGCTGTGAAGGGATCAAGTCAACACGTGAGAGAATAGCAAACCTCAACATCAGTAGTCTTAGCATTTAAAAAAAGAGATCTGCTGGTAAAGCCTGCAAAGTGCATGTAAAAGAAGAAAAACACATTTCAGTTCGCCAGGTTCTTGGTATCGCTGACTTAATGCAGGTGATATCTAACAGTCCCTTTCCTAAACGGTACAGACACAGCACAGGTGACCAGTGAATACAGAACATGCACAGAAACACAGTGGCTCCTAGTGTAAACTGGAAAATCTACAGCACAACACCTCACACTGAATAGGACTTACGTCAAGGTTCCAAGTGCCAAGGAAAACAGGGAGAAAACATAGGCAAATAAGATATATCATGTAAGTGACTGTTCAAAAATATTCATAAAAGTGAAAAGTGTTCAAGCTGAAGAACCTCACACGAGGCCTTCAAAGACGTTTGTGCGGTTTTAAGAGTATGGAATGGGAGGCTCTCACTGCTCTTGCACAACCAGATATCTTTGACATACATACAATTCACTTGTGCTCCTCTTGACAGAGGCTTCCAGTGGAGGCAGTGGCAAAGAGTGGCTAAGTGTAACATGTCAACAGGACAGGGCAGAGTAGTAGGAGCTAAATGGCGTAACAGGATTAGCATCTGAAAATATCCCAGGGAGTGGTGTCCTGGGCTACAAGCCTACCTGAGCCAAATCTTAGCAGGCTTTTCTCTGGGTATGGAGAGGCACACCTGAGGCATCTCAAGCTTATCGGACCTCTCCATCCAGCTGCTTGTCAACAAGAGACTATCGGCCACCTGACATCTGTTTGACAATAGCCCTGTAGTATTTCTCTCTCATGACTGGGATTTTAATGCTAGCGTAAATGGAGTGCCCTGACCTACAGTGACCTGGCCATTGCAGTAGTGGTGCTAGCAGTAACAGCAAAGTAGTGTGAGCACTGGTATTGCAAGAGCAGCCACTTGTTGCATTGTGTACATCAATCATCACAAACTTCAGACAAACGTGAAACCACAGCGAAAGAGAACGCTAACAACTCTATAGAAAGGGGGTGCCCGTTTGAAGGGTAACACACAACACACAACAGACACTGAGGGATGATCCACAACAGACCGCTTGCGTACCTTTTGTTGCCTCAGCGGTGGCTATGTTATTGTGAGTAATGTTGAAAGGAAGAAAAGGGAGTCATTAAGTCAGTCACATGAAATCATATCCCTCAGAAATTACAATCAGGGAGACACTCTGACAGGCCAGAGAACAAACATACACACAAAAAAAGCCTGCGAGAAAAAGTTACGTCTCACAATTGAATTTCAAACACAGTGGAAACAAGTCTTAACTTGGTAGAGAGGCAAGAGACAAGAGAGACTGGGAGACCAGAGGCAGAAGCCTGCTTGAGAGGTAAGATGGAGCTGTGTTAATAGCTGGGGAGGGCTTAGGTGTGGTGAGATAAAGGGGATTTGGCTGAGCACACAGTCTAAGAGCTTGGGAGATGCCAGTCAAAGTGGCCTGTGGAGTTGCTATTGAATGCGAGGCTTTGTGCCTCACGCAGATCCCATTTTACTCAGAGCCTTGTCGCTCACGGAAATGGAAGCGACGAACGCTGGAATACGGGTTCTCTCATTGGTGTTATGCACCACACAAAGAACAGAGAGACATCACTCTTATACAACCCTGCGGTGGCTGCAGAGAACAAAAATCACACCATAGCAACTCCACAGGCTGACACTGGTAACCAAGGACAGTAGGAAAACAAATCAGATCTGTAACCATAAATACACGCATAGTGTGTCATAACTATTCTGTGATCGGTTTCTTTTGAAGGCGAGAAAAAGACATGTGCACTTCACGTAAGCCTTTTAGACAACCTGTCATATTGAGTCCAGATGACATTCTCAGGGGGAGCCATTGTATGACAAATAGGAGATGAGAATTCTACAGAGATGAGTCCCACTGTGAGGTGCTGTACCATTACATGCACTAACAAATGAAACCCACTAGCAGAACTAAACAACTTCAGCCAGGTGTGTCCTTTGTGGACAGTCAAAACAAGTGAATAACCTCGCTGAAATGTCATGATGGTGCTGTCCTGCGAGTCGTCATGTAGAGCGCTGAGAGCCAACGAGGGATGCCCTAAACAAACAGCTCTGATTGGATTTCGCCTTCTATTTCTCAACAGGAGCGCAGCGTCCTGTGAAAGCCGCCAGCAGGGAGGAGACAGACAAACGGGCTTCTTTAAAGGTTGCGTGTTTTTTTTTTCTTTTCTTTTTTTCCTCTTACCGCTCCGAGGCTCTTCCTGGGCGCCGGGCCGTGGCCTGACCTTTAGATCAGGGGCCAGGACCACTTCAGTGACAGGCACTCTGCGGGCCAGCCCACCTGCTGTTCAGCCCAAAGGCCCACCCCTGTGGAGAAGGACTGCACCCACGCTCCACTCAAAGCCTTTCAGCAGGGGCATGCCGCTGTTGATCCCCCCCCCCCCCTCCACTACAAAACAACCGCAAGGATGCCACTGACCAGAGGAAGGCCATCCTCAGCGCTCTCGCCCTTTGGGAAACGCCACGAGGGAAACCTCGGCTGTGGTTGCAAGGTCATCAATAGACCTGTGGTGAGACTAATGGGCCACCAAAAGGCTGTGTGTGTGTGTGTGTATGGTACTAACAGCTACGGTAAAAGCCCTTGTTATTTTGAAATGTCCTCCTCCTGAGAACGGCAGCCAAAAGCCGTGCTGCTACTTCACCGCCGGAGGAATGTCTGCTGATGTCATGGAGCTCCATGTTTCAGTGGCAATAACGAGTTTGGGGAGGCTGCAACCCTCACACAACCCCAGCACACACACACACACACACACACACACACACACACACACACACACACACACACACACACACACACACACACACACACACACACACACACACACACACACACACACACACACACACACACACACACACACACACACACACACACACACACAGTGGGAGTATCATGGGTGAGTGAAAGCCAGAAGCAGCCTTTCCCTCATAGGCCACTGTTGCTGCCACGGGCCTGAAAAGGCAGCAGCTCCAACGTCTCCGCCGCGGCTTAGCGTGCGCACGATGGAAACCGGGAAGCTGAGCTCGGGGCCAGGGTCTACCCTCATAATGAGCTGCTGTACGAAGCGAGCGAACTACCGCTGAACTGTGGACCGCAGGGCTGACGTGGACAGAGGGGTGGAGGCGGTGCAGTTAGTGTGGCGAGAATGGGTGCCGCGTTAATGATGGAAAGGGCGAGGCACCCAGGGGGCGAAGGGCAAAGGTGAAGAGGGCAGGGGCAGATGTAGGGTCTTCCCTGAGAAGGAATGGGAGCCGGGGGGATGACTCGCTGGAGAGAAGGGAGACACACTTACCGCTCTCCAAGGTCTGCTTGCCTCCCGCCAACACGCCCAAAGGCAAAGTCCCTGTGGGGGTCAGCCCTTTGAGTGTCAGAACACTCTCACTCTCCTCCCTGCAGTAAATCGCAAACACACAGACACACGTAAACATGTAGAGACACATTCACCTGGAATAATGGCTAATGCAACCATCACTTATCTACTGTTAGCTCATTAATGCTGGCAGAGAAGTGCCATGTTTTTAAACACAACCTCATAGAGCCCTCAATTGACTGGGTTCACCTTCACATAGAGGCCTGTTATTGACCCCTCCAACCCTCTGTCCTGTCTGATTGTTATATTAAAACGGATTCTAACTGTAATGCACATGATATGCATGCAAATGAAGCCCCATGGGGCTGGATGTATACACGAGAGAATCTGATGAGGAGGGTGCAGTGAAACCTGAGAACGGAGAAGACACGGGCCATCTTCCCAATGGCACGGATCTTGTTCCGGATCACTTCCTTGCGTACTGCTGGCACACCGCCTGAAAACAGGCGCAATGTCAGCTCAGACGCATTTACAAAAAAAAAGTTCATACTAATAAAAAAAAAAAAAGAAGATTCTCTTAAATAAAAGTATATGTGTGTAAACAAGGGCACAAACATAAACACAGCTTAGGTCCTTAAGAGGTACCAAAGGAGCAGTAGGCGATGAGGAATGTGAATGTGAATGTGAGTGTATGTGTGTGTGTTTCAGTGGCGCACTGGCGAGTGGTAGACTATCTCCAGGGAGCCCAGTAATGTCCTTGATGAACTCCAGACATGTGTGAGACAGTCAGACAGTTTTAATGAAGCGCGGCCTATAAATCAGCTCAAACGAGAAAAAAAAAACCTCCAGCTTTCCATGCAAACCCACTGATGCGTGTGTGTGTGTGCGCGTGTGTGTTGCGTGCGGTAGCTAGAGAGGCGGTGGGCGACGCCTTATTGACAACATATGGCCCGCCACACTACCGATGGCAGCATCTCTACAGGTGAGCTTGGGACCTTCTTGCGGTTGAGTCGCCGTATCCCCCCTACCTTCACACAAGTCATCTCCCTCTGACATGAGCTCATCGTCTGAGCAGATGTTCAGCACATTCACCAGCATCTCTGTCACTTTGGAGAGAGAGAAAACACCACAAGTTAGAGGCTGAGGTCCATCGCCACGCTCACTGCGTAACACACTTAGCCGAATGCAGATTTCTGGCTTTTTGGTCCCATTTTCGTAAGGGCTACAGCCTGAGTGCTCGCCAATACCTTTTTCTCCCACAAAAGGCAGGGACCACGTGAAGACGTCCATGAAGTTAGGCAACCAGTAGGGGTGGGGGGAGCAGTTGAACTGTCGAATGTTCATCACGTTGTTCTCATACTTTAGGACCGCAGCTAAAGGTGGGGTGGGGATGATACCAATTAACAGCTGACAACTATCTGCGTAGGGCCCTATTTGGCAAACAAAAAATAGGTCCACAAACCTTTGTTGTTGTACACATCTAGATAGTTGGGTGCTGAAAAGATGGTGATTAATGAAGGAAATCCTGTGGTTTGGCTTTTCCTGTACATCCGATACCTGTAACATACGAGAGGTCCTACTTACCAGACCAAATGTAATAACAACCGGTCCCGATGCATGTACAGAGTTTACACAGAACCAAAGAAACAGCAATCCAACTCACCCTGCATCCTGCGCCTCATGGGCTCTTATTACTGACAACAAGTTGTTATTTATCAGGAAGTCGCAAACTGCTGGGTAACTGAGAGAGAGAGAGAGAGAGACAGAAAGAGAGAGAGAGAGAGATATTAGAAGCTGATTCTTTCGATGCCTAGAGCACCAACGACAGGTCGCAAAGTTTAGAACTAGCTCAACTCCACGACTAGCGTTCTCTGTGAAACTGTGTGGCAGTCATTCCCTTATGGAAAAACATTTCTAATACCCGGCCCTTTGCCATCTGTCCTCTTCAAGGTAGAGCTTTAATGATGCAGCCGGTGAGTCCAGGGCCAGGCTCATGGTATTTATGGGAGCCTGGTAGCTCCTCCAGGAAAGCCCCCGGCTAGCGGGCTGGAGGAGGACAGGGTTGCTGTTGGGTTTTAACGGCCTTTCCAATGACCCTGCCACTTTCCCTGCTCCACCCAATCCCACCCAGGGGGAGAAGGATCTGGCAATCAGTGGGCCACCTGCATCTGGTTAAGCGTGGCAACAAACTAAAGCCATGCGGACAGATGGCAGTCCGTACACAAGCTGCTACCTATAGTCAATGCCTGGTGGGACATCCCTCTCTCTATAACAGTCCCGCCCTAGGCCAACACATGGGCGTCCAATGGGACAAAGTTCTCTTAGGCTGTAGGCACTGTTCATGTGGTGGTGAACACAGCGATGGTACCTGAAGAAGTAGGAGCAGCCCCGTACAGAGTTGTGGTTGAAGTGCTCTGCTGTCTTTTCACTGCCGTAGTCCTCGCCCGGGTCGGCCCAGATCAGGTCACACATGGGCCCAAACGCAGGAGGCTCCTTAAACCTGTCTAACTGCGGGCCACAACACAAACACAAACACCATTAGATTTGACTACACCCAGAGGATTTATACGCTAAACCCGAAAGCCGTCGAGAAACAATTCCACTTTGGTTAGGCCGGCCAACTTACTTTCCTAATGTCGTCTAGGCAGTTGATTTCTGGCGAAAGGCCGCCGTGTACGCACAGGAACTGTTGGTTGAGGAGGGCAGCGAGGGGCAGGCAGTCGAAGGCCTCCATGCAGGCATCATACACGCGCTCTGAGTACTTGATCTTACCTGCAGCACGCACAGAGTAGCAAGAGAGCTGGTTAGGCTAACACTTTCCTTTGGAGCGGCACCAGCTACTTATATGGGCTTAATCTGACAAGACACAACATCAAATGGTCAGAAGTGGAAGAGGGAATTCACCAAATTACGATATCTACTCCTTGTCAGTAACTGTGCAGGGGATGTACTTTTGAGAGCGATTAGCAGAGCACTTTGACACATCCATCAGGCGGTTTCTGTGACTTGCACAACGCCACAAGTCAGATTAGCCAACAGTAAGGAAGCCGTGCCCTTACAAGGAGGGCATGTCTTTGTCTCTGATTAGAGAAGCATTGAACATGCACTCAGTGGGCGGGGAGGACTAGTCAACAACAAACCTCTGGCACTGGGGCTGGCTATGTCCAAGGAAGGACCACAATGAAACATGGCTTAGAGTTAGAAAGCAGCTGGACACTATTTTAGTTCAATACATAGAAATTACTTGATCAAAATAAGAGCTAATGGGAACTAGCCCAGATTTAAATTAAGTTGAATTGGTCGACAAGGCTAGGGAAAGCGTAAATTATTAATTAGTGTGGACTTGCATAAAATGTTCCCTTAACACATGATGCATTTCTAACCAATCGTGGATCCGTAGCTGTAAATTCATTCGAGTCCGAGTAATACATGCTGAAAACCCACTTACAGAGAGCAGAGCTAAGAATGTCCTGGCAGATGGGTCAGGTGGATCAGTGGGGTAAGAACAGCAAGTCACACAAGACTGACCTGCAGTGTCTTAGTCCAGCCTCCCACACTGCCTGAGAAAAGTGCACTGCACTGCCTCCAGCAACTCTCAAAGCTGGTCTGTTTACAGTGCGATGTCTTTCAATTGGCACATGTATCATTCGGGCTATTACACAGCTTTCGTCTAAATTAGCCTAAGCAGATATTAATAAGTGATTTCATTAAATTGACTGATCAAACAAATTAAATGTGAGTATCTCCCCCTGCGATTTTTTCTGAACCTCCAAAATTGGTATAGATCTAAGTTCTATTGAAGAACATTGATTGCCTCATCATATTCTACTGTGAATTGGTCCTTTAGAGGCTTAAAAATAACGTATGTCTCTAAACCTGTGCCGCCAATTGAATTAACACGCACACGCGCGCACACACACACACACACACACACACACACACACACACACACACACACACACACACACACACACACACACACACACTAACAGATCATGTTCAAATTCAATAAGTATGTGTGTTTGAAATACATAAAAAGTGTGGCTGGCCACACCCTGCCCTGTCTGCATCGTCTCTCTGCATGGCAGGAATCCAGAATGAGAAGGTCTCGTCTGGTGGGTGCTTTGTGCTCCTGTTGACAACGCTACTTTCCTGATGAGTTGTCACAGATGGCAAGCGCTATTCAATCAGCACAAGGAGGAGCTAATGCCACTGCTGGAGTTCCAAACTTCGTCGCAGCAGCTGCCAAACACTGACAAAGCCAGCGCCGGGACTGAAGCACCATAAAGAGGACTACGAGGCCATGTTCCATCTGGGAGCAGGCTAGACAGCACCCACGGGGGCCCTAATTGCACAAGGCGCTGCGTCACATTAGTACTGCTCTAATTGCAGTGACAGAGAGGCAGGCTGCACTTACATTCCTGTTTGAAGGTGAAGTACTCTGTGAGATGTCGGCACTCGTGGTTCCCTCGTAGGAGGAACAGTGTGGTGGGGTAGTTGATCTTGAGCGACCAGAGGTAGAGCACACACTAGGAGGAGAGAGAAGTTAAGAGTTAGGACACACAGCATCAGTGAAACTAGCTCTGCACCAGGTAACTTCGGAAACAGTATACACGCCACATTTTGTAGAAAACATACATTTTAGCAGGGAAGAAACTACATATTTGGCCCAGGTAGAAGCTTGTTTCCCCTTTCAAACTCAACAAATCGAACAGCAGCACATCGAAACTGATCTCATCGGAGAAGCAACAACAGGCTATTTTTCCCGGACCACATTAAGAGCCCTAATTGGAAAAAAAGCTCTAGATTCAATCCAAAATAATGTATCCCCGGGGTCTCTTTGAAGCTGGACCTAAATGCAGTCCAGGGGCGCATTTAATGTGCAACAACAGTATGAAAAGCGGGAAGGCATTTACAATCCAAATGAGGCTGCTTCCTCTTCCAACTCGTACAAGGCGGCGCTCATTAGTGGCCACTTCCCACTCGCGGCCCACTCTTTTGCATTAATATGCAGGAACCGTGGCCCTCCATTAAGTCCTGAGAACAGGAGGCCAAGGCAACCAAGGCCAGCAGGTGTGGATCCGTGTATCAGCGAGGCCACATGAAAACGTAGCACACGCAAACACACACACAGACAGGACTTACAGGGCGGGAAGGGATTTGGAGAGCCATGTCCAGGTAAAGACGTGAAGGGGCTGTCACTGTGAATGGACCTGTTCTGCACAGAGGCTGGGACGGGTGCTTGGGGTTGGGGAGGGGAGTGAAGTGGCCAGGAGTTGACAGGGGCTTTAATGAGCAGAGGCTCTCCTCCCTCTGCGTCAGTTCTGCCTGCAAAGGGCTTCGCGCGGGGGAGGCAGACAAAGAGAAATGGTGCAGAACTCTGTGTGTCAGACTTAAGTGCTGCCTCGCCGTTTAGCCCGAGCCTGGCGTGTGCCGTACACATGAGGGCTTAGTGGGGGGCACCATAGGTGAGAGCCCCCTCTTGGTTCAAAGAAAGAGAAGTGAGGAGGTGGAGGAAGGGGCCAGGAGAATCAAATAGATTGCTCACCTTCTCAATTTAGACCCTGGCAAACAGTTGCCCTAAAATGGTAACAATCAAACTTTAAAAGTGTATCTTTATGTTTCCAAAGAAACTGCACCCTTGATCCATACAAGTCTGTTTTATAGGCTAGTTAAGGAGTGCTGTGAATGAGCCATATCATTCATTTAATACATCTCCAACAGGTTCTGTGAAGCGCCTGGATCAATCCAAGTGATAACAACCCTGATATATGTCATCATCATCGGTTTGATATCAGTATGATAGATTAATCCACAACCAGGTTGAGCAGAGATCCCCATATAGCCCAGCATCTCTTGCTCCCTCATACCCTATGCTCTTTCACTCCCCGTTTTAACTGTGACATTTCACCAAGCTCTCATGCTCGCCCATCAAAAGCCCTGCATAACCGATTGAATATCACCCCTGGCAACTTTTCAAACACACCTCACAATTGGCCCTGTAGCGCACGATGACTCAAACTTTTTATGGCTCATAAAATGTAAAAAAAAATGACTCGCTTTTTGCAATTGAGCAATTTTTACATTTCCTGTTAACTCACAATACATTTTTTTTCACAAACTGCTACAAATGATTCCTATTATTGGACAATGCTAAAAGAAACTAAAGTGGACCATGACCACTGCACAATGTACAACATGGAATGAATTTGCCGTTGGTCAGCAGGGTACAAGAGTCAACAAGTACATGCTTTTGAATCATTCAGACTATGATTCATATCTGCCAAGACACAAGCCTTATTAAGTAGCCTCTAGCCTTGTGAGAAAAAGTGAATCGGAACCACAGAGAAAGTGCCACTGCAAGACAATTGGAGCAAAGTTGCAATCTTAATCCATAAAAACATGACAACAGAGCCCCCCAGAGAGGGATCTTCCTCCCAGAGAGGAAAGCCTTCTACTCGATCATGGCAAAAATGCATCTGTGTTACTGGTGGAGTGCAGGGAAGGCAGTACAAACGTGGGGTCAGTAACGGGTTTGGCAGGGCTCTGCAACCCTGGGGCTCCAGTGCGTGGGCTTTGCACTGCACCACTTGGGTCTGTCTTGGCAGGCCTGGGGAGACAGTTCCTAGCACAACGGGAAGGGCGGTGCTGATGAAGGCCTGATTACAGAGCCAGATGGTTTAGTGAGAGACTGGCCCGTGTCCTAGCAGTCGCTCTTAGTGTCACACCTGCACCTACGAGCGGCCTTCAGACAATGCGGGACACCACACGTTTACCCCTATGACTCTGAACTAAGTAGAAAACATTGACTCCAATTCACAGGCAAACAGCTGCCTGGGGAGCCCCGGTGTGATGAGGCATCCGAGATGACAGCTAACATTAAAGACTTGATGACATAATGGAAGAGCAGATTTATCATGGCTCCAAGCCAGTCACAAGTACCACGCTCTAATTCAACTTGAGAGGTGGTGTCCCGGAAAGCTAGCTAAGCAGGGAGATAACTGATTAAACATGGCACACTGGTTTCTTGGTCAACACAAGACGCTCTCACAGAGACAAAGAGCGTGCCACACACCTGAAACTACGGCTTGGGAATGGGCGCGGCCATCGTACTCACCTCGATACTGAAATAGCCCCGGTCTACGTAGTCTCCCAGGAAGAGATAGCGTGTGTTGCTGGGGGAGCCCCCGACCTCAAACAGCTTCATGAGGTCGAAGAACTGGCCGTGGACGTCGCCACATACTGGGGAAACCAAATAAGCAGAGGTTCAGTGCAACCCTATCAACATCCACACCATTCAAAACCCCCCCAATTAATCTGTTAGAGCGCCATGGGATAAATAAACTCACATCTCCATACTCACTACCCTGACTTAAAGTTAGTCCATTGAATTCCTAGCCAATACAAGCGACTTGTGGAGTGGTGGGGTTTGGAGAAGGACTTGGTCTGACTGGTGATACCATCCATGAGAGTAGTTCTTAAGAGGGAACATTTGATATTGGTGCTGGAGGATTTTGTTGCCTGGCAAACAGTAACTGTTATACAATTTTTAAATATTCTTGGGTGGCTAGTTTTGCTTATAAGTGGAAAATTCATATCTTATAAATCATTTGAATGAAGTATTCATTTAACTTGCACTATGGGTTAGAAAAAGACAATTTACTTGTAATATTGAGAGTGAGTGCTAGGAATGCATGAGCCTTGGTTGCACAACGACACAGAGCACAGCTTAGACTGGGTAGGGCCCTATGCCAACCGTGTTGGGAAGACTTCGACAGCCAGCAAGAGCCCAGTATCTGGCACCAGAGTGGGCCCATAAACCAACTCTAAACAGCAGCAAACGGTAGTGCCGTGGGTGAGTGCCCGGGCCAGTGCTGTGTTTACTCTGTGGGTTCCTGGATTGGGCGCTAGGCCACTAGCTCTTCATTCCCCACACAGAGGGACAGGTGGTGTTACATTCAATATCCATACTCCGTTAGAGTGTCATAACAATTGTTCAATCAAGGGTAGCTGTTTTTCTAGACTTAAACTAAATCGAAGTGGGTGAGCCTCTATGATGGTGCGGGTTGGCTTTAATTCGTGTTTAAAGATGAAGGCTATCCAAAAGCGTAGCTGTCTGGGCAGCCTAGTTTAACCACAGCGTTACTCCAAGTCACCTACCTGTGATTGGCGCCTCCACTTCCAGCATGCATTTTTCCTGGCGGAGGACGTTGGCACCGTCGTTAATGATCCTGAGGGCCACCTCCTCTTCCAGCCGGCCCTCCTTAACCAGGTGGGTCCTGAGCAGCTCTGCGTTGGGTTTGCCATCCTCAAAGAGATCCTTCAGGGTCAGCCGCTGCTGTGGAGGGTATGGCACAGCTGGTGAAAGAGAAGGGAGAGAACATCCGCCATTAGAATAACGTTGTAAACTCACAACTAAATAATTATATTTTCATTTCAAGCCATTAGCAACTTCCTCTCCTGGCAGCTGAGTGGGTTCAAAAGGTGATCTAAGCACTTCCATTAATGTACTCATAAAATGTACACCGCATAATACAGCCCACAAAATTCAACAAAGAGGCTGTAAAGATGGCGTATGTAGATTTTTGTCTCTAAACAGGTCTATTCAACTGGCAAGCAAATGCACACAGCAAAACACACCAACACTAGCAGTGAAATATGCTAATCTGACAAAATGCATGCAGCAGTGAGACATTCATCAAAAACAACATTCAAATGAGTAAGATTGCCACTGCTGGACATCCCTCCGATTGTGTTTAAACGCCTTAAGGGAAGACGGTATGCCACTGATATTGGCCGTATGCGTTTTCAGCTCCAACCAATTCCATTGCGCAAACATAATTTTAAATGGCCTTTCAGGTTCCGTGTATGGTATCATTAAAAGCAGAGCATGTTTCCATTGGATTGACCCCATGCATGCAAACTTGCACTTGAACCCCCTCTGCTTCGATCCAATTTTGAGTGCTATAAGCCTTCCAACTTACAGCATTTGTTCAAGTGATGATAGCCACCCACACCTTGAGGTAGGTGTAGATAGCCTAACCACTCAAAGGAGATTGCACAAACAGCGACAGGGGTATGAAGGGAGGTGGCATTTAAGTTGGCTGATCTTGGAGATACGCCTCCATGTATAATGTCATGCTAAGGTATCTAAGACGCAGAGCACAAACAAGAATATCTCACCTAACATGAACCATCCCCCTTAACTATTTTACACTCCCACAGCCCCTTACAGATTGTAATGCACTGCTGGGCTTATCATTTGGAGGCAATTGACATGTTGTGAAATAAGTTGTACCATAAAAAATATAGCATTCGAAAGCTTAAAATGCAGGTTATCTACATGTACCACCATCTAGACTAGTTGAATATGACCACAATTTGATAGTTACTGTAGACTGGCTAAAAAGTGGAAGGCCTTGCAGCAACGGCTTTGGGATGTATATTCACCCTATTGATGGGTGTGTATCATCCTATTAACCAACAGGTGTAGGTGTACACACTACAGCCTTCGATGTATTTAGCCTACATTTCAAACAAAGGAAGTTTATACCAATTCATTATGTGTGTAGGCCCTGCAGGTGAATGAATTGGACCGAACCTACTATTTTGCTACCTATTAGCAAGTCTTCTAAATGGTTAGTCACAGGTTGACAACATTGTACAAGAGGAACACAGTTTCAGGAGCAGGGATAACATTCTATAGAATGAGCTTTTCAACTCCCTTCTAAGAAGGAGACAGCCTAAAATAAGATTTCATCTGGGTGATATTCTAATATTGTGGCACCTGACTGTAGAGCTAAGCTGGCCTAGACTACATATAAGTAGAGAACATATAATGTGTTTCTTCATATATTATTCTGCTCAACACAGATATCAGTCTTTAACAACAATACAAGAGCTTTTTGTTAAATAATAGATGTCGGCCAACACGATCATATTGTCCACACTTCATTTTACAAAGCGGTCGACCATCCGATGCAACCCCACACCCAGCAACTAGTTTAAAAAACAGTGCGTTGTGGGAGAGGACCAATTCCGTGTTTGCAAAGAAGATTTAAATGGGAAACCCTGTTTATGTGGGTTAGGCTGCAAACAATAACCAGCAGTTTGGTTGTCCCAACTACATTTCTAACTTGACCATCTTATGATCAGAACAAGCGGTCACGCTCTGACAAGTGAAGGTATAAATAAACAGTAAGCGCTCCTGGGCCTACGAGGCATGCCGCGAAAGGAACCATAAGCTGGGGTGCGAGCATTAAGAGCAGATTAGGCAAAGCCTCTATTAGCAGGGGATTCCAGGTTCAGAGTCTGTTTATTTAAGAACCTGGTCACAGAAGTAGCTCCTGGTCCCAATGCTTCAAGAAAGTATGGATAGCCCAAGGCAGAAGTCCTGGTTTAATGCCAGCATTATGCCCTCCTAAATCAACAGGTCAGGGTAAAGCATTCAAATCACAAGAGCAAGGGGGGTGGTTAACAGGACAAAGCCAGCATGTCCTCTGTGTACACAATAATATGATCAAAGCCTGCATGGGTTTACTAACACTCAAAATTCACTGTTTTGGGTTAGCAACTTAGCATACCTAGTCCTAATTGAGATTCAAATAACCAATTGAATGCCTGAAAGAAACTAGTCTGCTCTCAACTGAAGTGGGATCTGAAGTGAGAATATTTTGTTTCTCACCATTGTATTGTAACCCAACAATGAATCGTATCATATTCCAAATAATAGGCTTTTTTGATACGTGGGTCCGTACTGTAGACTGGGGTAATTAGCATCAATGCTCCATGGTTACAACTCAATGACAGAAAAGTGCCTGGCCAGTGCTGCACTAGGTCTACATCTCATCCACACAGGCTGGCATGACAACAAATAGCCATTGAAACAAAGACAGCCTTATTTAAATCCTATTATTCATGTTTTTTTGGACATCTTTTTAGTTTTGTTCTATTGCAGCTTGCCTCAATATCAGCATACGGGAGTTTAAATCGAGAGAAGAGGATGTTGCTGGGTAGAGATGGATGAATGAATGAATCATGAGGTCTGAACCAAGTTGCTCCTTGCTGCCCATTAGCCTGCTCACACAAACTAAATAGCCTGACCATGGGCAATATCAGTTGTCTGTGTCATAAGTAACTTAAGACCATGGTACATAATATGCAATGATTTCCAGCTTTCTCTAAAGCAGAGAGAATATTTTAGATTTATTGTACTAAACAAAATAGATTTAGCTTTAGGTCAAAACAATTTATTAACCAATTGCATTGCCAATAAGACTATCATGACATACAGTCTCGAAGCAACATCAACTTGTACATTGGGTTCCATGCCTGTCTTAGAATTTGACCTCTCCTACAGTTGGGTGTCTCCATCCTTATTAGCGCTCTCTCCTTCTCTCTTGTTGTTCTTTTACATTGACTGTTCTTTGTTCATGCTCTTTCCTTACCAATACAGGGTTCTGAGGCTAAATCCTATTGGATGGATCACTGGGGAGACTATTTCCACAGTAGTATCTCACCCTCTCCCCACTAGCCTACAGTTTAAAATTCTAATTCCCTGCCAATGCCTTCTCCTTCTCCCAACTCGGCGTTACCCCTGTGTTGGCAAAGGGGGTCTCCTTTAGAGAGCTGGCTCAGCCAACACAATAATGCTCTATCAAGCCAGTGCTAATGAGTTCCTGTCTTTCAAAAGAATCTTAACAGCTCAGCATAAGAATCCACCGTGCCTGTATATTAAGGAATGATGTAGATCTTTGCTCTGTGGACCTTAGTGGCAGATAATCCTGTCTTCTGTCAAAATGGGTCCAAGAGATCTATGCTATCATTGCAGGGTTAATCTGTCGATTTGGGTGCACCAGGTGCTTCTTGATTCACAAGAGCACTCGACAATGATAAGTCTGCCATTAATATTAAAAGACAAAAGCCTGCTGTTTTATGTCAACGTCTCCTAACATTTGGTTCTGTTGTGTTAATCCACTATCTTAAACTCGTTCACATATTTATCACAACATTTGTGTTATCAAAAGACAACTGTAGTGTTGTTTATGGCGACAAAAAAAGTATATGCGACCTGTAATTACACTATCAAATACAATTGTTTGACTGTATCGTAAACTCAGTTTAGATAAGTGTGTAATCTTCGTGCTTGCAAAATACTCACCCTTGACGAGCCGTTCAGTGGTTGACTGTTTTTCTTGCTTGTCTTTGTCTTTATCTTTCCCTGACATTGTCTCTGATGAAGACTTAATTCCAAATCTTGAGGGCGAAAAAACTTTAACAAACTAGTAGGGTTAACTAACGTAACTCAAAAATGTATTGGAAAGTTTCAATGCTAAAGCAGTAACATTCACCTACACGAGTCACTAAAGCAACGCAGCCAACGTCTTGCTACCCAGTTGCTCGTTCGAGGAGGCGTTGCAGCAAAATGAATGTTAACCAACAAAGACAAAAGTCAGAAATCAAAGGCGTCACAACAAATGTTTTGTTCCGTAGTTTTGAAGCAAGTAAAATTTAATTATTGGCTAGCCGCTGCAACTGTAAATAAGATGCAATAACGTTAACGGTAAAGCAGCAATACGTTGATTTAGCTAACGTTTAAGTTGTCAGGCTTACCGTTAACTTGCGTTAGATATCATTCAGGGATCGATAATGTAGCTTTAAAAAATCAGCTAGCAATTGCTAGCTTGCTAGCTAGCCAACATATCTTGTTAACAGCTTAGTAACTAACGAGAGCATGTGAGGCTAGCAGGCGTGCTAGCAAAATAGGAAAGAGCTAGCCAGCTAGCAAGACAGTTAGCCCTTTCTGGGAATAACAAACAAATTTGAATGTTCGCGTTTCATGCTATTCGCACCTAGCTGGGTGGCTTGTTTAGGCATACAACATAGCGTACACAGCTCAATTTGTCCGTTTGAATCCACTAAAATAGTTATTCAGAACAGTCCCAGGGTGTGGACAGAGTCCTGGCAGTTTCCCCTCGGCTTGAACTGGAGCTAATCTTTCTAGACCGACAGAAGACGGGCGGATTTCCTACAACATGGTGGCGCTGGAACCCCGTCGATATGACGTAGCTATGGAAACGTAACACATGTTGACTTGGGGTACATTTAACACCACTCCCTCTAATTTTAGAAAAGAAAAATAAGAGGAATGGTCAGAACCTCAGTGTTCATCTCTCTCTCTCATCTTCTACCGCTTATCCTGTTTTACAGGGTCGCGGGGGGGCTGGAGCCTATCCCAGCCAACACAGGGCGTAAGGCAGGGTACACCTTGGACAGGACGCCAGTCTATCACAGGGCCTCAGTGTTCATATTTAAGCAATTTGCAACAGAGCATCAGATATTTGCTTTGAATTACATAAAGGCTACTTGTTTTTATTTTGCAACGAACTTGGTCGCTCATGCCTTTACTGTAGTATCAATTTTTGAGCAACATCATGAAACAACTGTACACGCAATAACACTGAACGATGTAAACTAAACTCCACACTCTTCTACACTGCAAAAGTAACTTCCGCAGCTTATTCCACCAAACTTGGACAAGTGTAAATGCTTTGTTAGTCCAAAAATGACCACTAGATGTCTCTCTTTCTATTCCTTATTTTTTAACACGGATGAGACTAGAGAAGCAGTTTGCACAGGTAGTTATCGCCAAGCTGCCATACGAGTCTAATTCCGAATAGATCTAAAAATAATCATAACAAACCTTTTTTTTTTAAACTAAAGAAAACACATGAGCCTAAAACTATTTGCACATAAACACTCTACAGGTCATGTAAGACGAGTAACAAAAATAATAAGGCCTAACAGTTACAGTAGACAGGTTCACAATCAATTAAACATTACCTGGTGGTTGATTTTGCCTGTAGGCCTACGTGATTGACATTTTGTGATGATTTTTGCATGTGCCTTGCAAAAATGTGCTCATCATCTAGACACACTGCTGGTTTTCAGATCTCTAGGTGGGCACAGTGTATCTCTTTTTTTTCTGTGACAGTTGTAGATGTTGGTTCTAGCCCTTTGGACCCCCACAGACCGGATGGCGCACAATTCCGAATGTTTTGATTCCTGTGGGGGAAAGATTACTTTGAAGAATAATTACGGTGGGGAAAATATCCTTTTAGGGAAAGGCTAATGTTAATAAATAAGCGAGGGTCCTTATGGGGAAGGATTCTATCGGGAAAGGTTGGCATCAGATAAATATTCTACTGGGACAATTTCTGTGGTTGCACATGAAATTCAAAAAGGTAGGGCTTCATCTGGCTGTGTGTGTGTGTGTGTGTGTGTGTGTTTGTCTGTTTGCTTGTGTGCTTGCAAACATGCACATGCTTGTGGGGTAAGCACGCTTGCAGTGAAGTCCATCAGATTGATGACCATGTTTCTATTCTCTTAATCATACAAATGTTGTCCTATTTGTATTCAAACCCATTCATTTCCAATGGCCAGTCATTTTTGACTGGGAACACCAAAGATGAACAAAAGAAACAGAGGAAAAATTATTAAAAAAAATAGCATTTGTGTGTTCAGATGTCCTGTTTGAACAAATTGGTGGAGCATTGTTCCAATCAGATTAAAAAATATACATACATTATTAGACACTAAACCTCTAAATCAGTGAACTTTTAGTAGGAGGACTACTAAAGTATATAAGAAAGTATATTCTCGTTTGTGGTAGACAGATGATTTTATTAATAAGCTATATTTGAAAATGTCTCACTTGTACCATCACATCGGAAAAAAAGGTTATCAACAATAATAGATAAAAAATTGTCAGCAAGAACATGAAATGTTGTATACAAACATTTATACAGAGCTGGTTAAAAGTAGAGGAACTACAAAGTGTATGAGGAAATAACGCAATCAACTCTCATTATGTGGCCATTTACTGCAACAATGGAAAACTGTTCAGACTATTTTTTCATTGTTAATAGGTTAGAATTGTTGGTTTAGCAAAATGTTGATATACAACCACATTCTATAAACCATATTTCCTTCCCATTCACATACAATTATCAATTTTTCTTTGAATAGTCAGACTTATACACAATATACCATGGTCTTCTTGTACAAGCAAATTTTCTTATGCAACACGCTATGCTTGACAGAATGGTAAGGGGTGCCACCAGAATAAGTAACACAACCCGAGGACCTAGTTCTCTGGCACTTGTTAAGTCATCTCATCAATGGCCACCAGCAATACTTCTGAGATTTGAAAGTTGGTCAGACATCCAGCCTCCTTCCTCCCAGCCTGTGGCATATGTCAAATGGGGGTAGTACAGTTGTGGAAGCTAAGGTTAGTGTTTGTAACATTTGGGACTAGTCAGGGGATCATAGATGGCCATTCAAGTTGGTGTACGGAGCACAGCCATCTTCAACAGTGTAATTGACTCTCATTTAGTGTACGCCCTCATGGCTGGTAACTGTACAATGCATAAAGCCCTTATTATCTATTACACAACAGAAAAACTATTTCAGAACAGTAATTTGAATGTGTCTAATAAGAAACTGAATAACATTATTATTGACATCATTTTGCTTCATGGTTAGGTGTGTAAAACTGATAAATAATATTACTAAATGCTTTCTATATTAGAAGATGACCATGGTAAAAGAAAATGGTCAGTCTCTAATGCAGTCATGACATTTGAGAAATGGAACTAAAATTATCCTGTTAATCTAACTAATTTCTAACAAAATCATTAATTATGATTTAAAAAAGTGCTTCATAACAATAAACACATCATAAACTGTGCATGGAGAAATCTATGGCTCTAAAACAAAAGATCTTCATTAAGGCTAGGCCAGAACATGCGTTGAATATTTCAGTGACATTCTCACCCATATTTGCCCTAATATGGACCTTACGAAAGTCTGGCTTTTTGAACTATGAAGGAGATCCATATACTCTTCTCTAACATCTGGTTAGAGAAAGCAGCAAAGACACTCCAAACAGATCTAACGGCCTTCCAGTATTTTGTTAAATGTTTGTTCATCTACGCTGGCACCACACAGCCAATACTTTAAAACGCTATATATATATTACTTAATTACAAGTGAAAATATTTCAAAGTACCTTGCAAGGTTTTCTTAAAATAGAAGATAGTCAAGGTAATGACATTTTATACTCAGCATTTCATTAAAAAACAAGGTCTCTGTTCAATTTGCATAAATCTTACCCGCTGTCCTTACATTTCTGGAAAGAAAAAAACAACAAATTCAACATCATTGAAAGGTGTAGTACGCCAACAAACATCCCAGACTGTGTATTATTAGAGGCACTGTCCCAATGTGCAAAGAAGGGATTTGAAAGACTAAAGACATGCACACGCACACCTGAGGGCTTCAACCGAGTTTCAAATGACTCATGGTTGTAGTGAGATGACAACGCGACTTGGCCAGCAAACCATAAACTGACACCTACAGGCTCCTTAGAGTCCCAAATAGAATGCCAGTCTAGTCAAGTCCTTTTGTTTCTGTGTTTGTGGACTGATGATTCAGGGGTACATGGACTTGTTGAACGATTTGGTTGCATGTTCTGTTCACATTTAGTTGTCCCAAAAAGTGCAAAAATCTTACACGTACTGCATGATGACAGTGGCAGCCACACTACTGAATGAGGAAGCCAGGCTATTGTGCCATACGAGGGGGAGGCCTCTGGGGCAGGGCTGGGGGGTACTGAGACATAAAGTGATGGGGGTATCCAGGGTTGACACTGGGAAACGGTTGGCCTGCCCTGGGAGGGATTGGGGGGTATGGCGTGGCAGGGTAGGAAAACACAGGATCTGGGACTACAGCTGGAGCAGGCTGCGTGGGAGGGGGTGGAGGTGCTCTCCTGGGCTGGGGGATAGGGGAGCTCCTACTGCTGCTGAGGCTACTGGCCTGCGTCGGGAGAGGAGCGGGCCTGGTCGTCACCTCCTGAGGGCGGGAGCTGGGAAGCGGGGCCTGAGGCAGCCGCTGGCCCCTCAGAACCATCTCCTGCAGCTTTTCGATCTTCACTCTTCTCATATGGGCAAGCTTCCTCTTGCTGTGGTACTCATCAATGAAGGCATCAAGGGTGAAGTCGCCATCCAAGAAAGAGTCTGCCATGTTCTACACAGAAATAGAATTTCAAATCAATAGATTATGTTTTTAAATTGTTTTTGTGTTAAAGTTAGGTCACAAAACATAATATAAAGAATCAATGTTGTAAGCATACAACTGTGAGTAATCGACTCAAATGAATGTAATGTTTACCTCTGACTCCTCTTCAATTTTAGCCCCTTCTGTCTGCAGTAGGGCCAGTAGTGTGTCTAAGGAGCCATTTCCAGGGTTATGGTCTGTGAATATACAAATAATAAATACATTTGATAATTAATAGTACATAAAATTTGACTATTCTTAGCAAATAAACAATTGGTATATCAAAAACATTTTTAGTAAGTTTTGTTTTTTACAAATGTGATTGACACACAGCAGCACGACTTTTGGCAGCCGTTCTCAGGAGGAGGCGTGTTTCAAAATAACAAGGGCTTTTAGCATAGCTGTTAGTACCACACACACACACACACACACACACACACAGTCCATGGTCCCCCCTCTTCTGTCTTGGCTCAGTGCCTGGTAAAAAAGGCTTAATTTAACCAGCTTCTCATGGGCATGGCGTGGGGGTTCTCACAGCTGTCCAAGCTAGTGCAACCAGTCACAGGGAAATATCACTAGTCAGCATAAACTGGCTGAAAGAGCTACAGTCACCTGCTATCCACACTTCTTACTTAAATGTTGCACTACAATATAGAGGTCTATTAGTTATTAAAACAATGGTATTTATCATTTATCGAAATCAAATGATTAAGTTTGTAAACTAACCCGGCGGAATAAATAGTCAAATCAAATAAATGTTATTTGTATAGCACATTTCATACACAAAGGTAATTCAATGTGATTCCCCCTATGCTCTACCATCAGAATCCTCATAATGAGGAAACTCACAGGCATATCAACAGCCTCTCCTCCACACAAAGCTGTGATTCTCTGGCTGATGACAGGCTTCCGAGCACACACAGTCGGGGCCTCGGGATCACAAGACTGACTTATAGTAATGAACGCAAGCCAGCCTCTACTGAGGGTATATGCTCTCTCTCTCTCTCTCTCTCTCTCTCTCTCTCTCTCTCTCTCTCTCTCTCTCTCTCTCTCTCTCTCTCTCTCTCTCTCTCTCTCTCTCTCTCTCTCTCTCTCTCTCTCTCTCTCTCTCTCTCTCTCTCTCTCTCTCTCTCTCTCTCTCTCTCTCTCTCTCTCTCTCTCTCTCTCTCTCTCTCTCTCTCTCTCTCTCTCTCTCTCTCTCTCTCTCTCTCTCTCTCTCTCTCTCTCTCTCTCTCTCTCTCTCTCTCTCTCTCTCTCAAAAGAACCACACAGTTTGTCACTCGCTGCATGGTGAAGACTAGGCCTTTCATGTAGGTCAAGCGACAAGCGAGTTGCTGTGAGCCATAGTGTCCTTCCCCAGCTGCAATACTACGGCTGCTGCTGCTCACAGCTAAATAACAACTAGGACAGCCAGCGCATGGGAGGAGAAAATGGGTAACCTACATTCGACAAAAGCTCCTCTTATTCTAAACAAACAAATGAATGGTTTACGTCCGTCACAGAAACACCGTGTCTACTAAGACACGGCTTAGGAATAGCAAAGCATTTTTTGGTCCTGCAAAATTGACAAAGACAAGAAAGAGGCAAGGAAGGCTCATGTAAAAATCTCACTTGGCACATGCGTGCAAGAAGGAATGGAAAAGTCAACGCTTAATTTGATCACCTTTGCAGTGCAGCCTGAACAAAAAAACGGGCAGTGAGTCGCTGGAATGCTGTTTTCAGATGGCTGCTTGGCAACCGCTGCATCACACAAGGTCATAAGTATCAGTGCTAAGTCTTGCTCACACAACAGAGTGCTGCGGAGGTGTGTCAGTAATAGTGTCGCCTCTCTTTCTCCCTCTGATACTTGTTGGGATCTATTTCAGAGTTGGAACCTACTCAAAACTAGCAAAGATCAGCAAGCTAGTCCTGGAAGAAGATGACTCTCTCTGTGGCTAAGACTCTGAGCCTTTCACTGTAGACATAGGAAGATGAGAAACTGATCTGATCTGCACGTGATCCAGAGAAAGAGCAAACAGTGAGAAAACATTACGTAATGCCAAAACACGAGTGACGGTGGATGACTGTGTTGAAAAGCATCGCTAATAGACAGCATTGCTCAATGACACGTTTGGCAGAAAGAACAACAAAAAAAAGAGAAAAAAAAAAAGTATTGACAAAACAAAGTTCTAGGCAATTTTAAAACAACATGACACGGGTCAGTACCTAGAGTAGAGCTGCGGAGCTGGTAAGCCTCAAAGTTCTCCTGTAAACAGCTGTAGTGGTTGGTGAGCTGTGTCTTCATGTGCTCTAGTCTAGGCTGGAGAACCAGGTTCTGTTCTGCTAGACTCCGGTTTCTGGCCAGGGTCCTCTCCTTGGTCTGCTGCACCTCCTGCATCTACACCATGAACAAACATACAGAGAGACAAGGTTCCAAACAAATCTAGTAGGCACCATTGGTTAGGGCTTGCCCTATTTCTTGTTTCAACAAAGGATGCTAAAAAAAGAAACCTATTGAAGCGAGTCAAACTCACAGAAGTATATAAAAGTGATTGTGTGATTTAGCCAATTCAATTGATGAGCATCTGAGCAGCTGTCAAAATCACCCAATAATAGTCTAGCGCAAGACAAATCAAATTTGCAAGAGGGGAGGGGGAATCAGGCAAAACAACAGCGGACATAGGTCAAGGCTAAATAAGTTGAAGCCTTCCCGTTTTTCTTACCAAAAGCTGACTTGACCAAAACATACACTTCCAGGAACCACATAGCGTATTCAGTTAAATGTGGTTCATTGTGGAAAAAACATCCCGGTTTATTCTGTCAACAAAAGTGTGCAATTACTTAAAAGAACAACATGTTGTTCCGACTGCTAAAGGAACATCATTGTTAGATTCGTAACCCGATAGAAGCCTTTCACAGTCAGGACAATTACTTTTTATCTCAACATATAAATCATGTGGCAAAACTAGGTCACCTCTACTTTGTTATCTTATCTGTAACAGATTTGGTTTGATGATAAGTGACTGGACACGCACACCTCTAACGCCCATCTGACAGAAACATCCACGCCTCATAATCCCACTGCTTCGAGTGAGAGGGATATTTTTCTTAATCAAATAACAATACAGCTAAAAAACCTTCATTCATCAAGGCCAAGTGTGTGTTTTGTTCAAGAGGGGTTCCACAATTACCAGGATAGTTAGCTAAGGTACCTTCAGCACGTTGTGTCAATGAGCAGTCATTAATAGTACACTTAGTCCCAGGGCAACTTTTCAGGTTTCACTATACAAATGAGTAATGACATCAGCCAGCTTAGATCCTGTAGCATATCATAACCAATATACTGGGCTTTCCCAGCTCTGCCTGTTAAGGTGTGTCAATGATTAGTCACTACTTCTTTAGCTGTAGGAGCCTTAAGGTCTTTCCTGCAAATGTATAAAGAAGACGGATGATTGGAGTCTGTAACCAGTTGCGTGGGATAAGGATTTACAAGAAAATGTACAGGCCAGAATCACATAAGAAAGTTATAACATTATTAGGACAGTAAATGTAAATATCACAAGTTTCTCAAATTATTGTACAAGGTTACGCATGCTAATGTGGCTACATGCACCTAATGTCTAGGAGCAACTGAGAGGAAAATCTGCCAATTGTACAACAGAACTGCAATCCAAAATCCATTAAATATCAAGACACGCATGACCATTAGCTTGCATCCCTCAATAGAGCCATAGCAAAGTTTCTTATCAGAGAAGTTGTTATTTGACAAACATAGAAACTGTGAACACCTGCTCAATGGTTCCCGAATTGGAAGTTACACAACAGTCCTGACCAATTGGATGAAGTTTGACAAAAACAAGAACCTCTCAATGGATGGTGATACCAGGTGATCGTGAATGATACATCTAAAAAAATCGAGCGTTGCTTTTTCCACCTGTGGTAACAATTTCAGTAGAATGTTGGTTAAATGGTGTTATAAGGTTGTAACAAGGATACAAAGACAACCTCCTTCTAGCCGTCGAATGCGCCTGACCTGGTCAATTTAATTTGTAGGGCTTATTATAGGAAACATTTAAAAACAATGTAACTCTTTTTCAGTTCTTGGTCACCTTATGTTTTGAGAGAACTACCTGCCGTTCCGTTCGTGGCAAAGTACCAAGCAGACAAAAAAAACGACGTGAAACTCAGCGAGACTTCCCAACACAAGTTAGCAACTCTCACCTCATCCATTTCTTCAACAAATATGTTAAGTTTTTCGTCATCCTCAAGCAACTCGTTCAGCTGTGTCATAGAGTATGAGCTAAACTTGTTAGTTAAAGTAGACATTTGCTCACTGTTGTAGCACTAGGCTCTGTTCGCCTTTCCTCCTACTGATCGCTCACTCCCGTTTCCCAGATGACTGCTGACTCCAAGTTAGAACCGGAAGCATTATTAAGGGAGGGCGAAGGAGTACTGACATCATAACTTCGATTTCAGATTGTATTTAATCTTTTTTTGCGAACCTTGGTTTTACAAGGAGTATTGCAAATATATATGGTTTTCTTTAGTGTTATAATGTTCTCGTTCATTTGCATATAATAAATAAAACAAACGCATTCCTTTTCATACTATCTCAAAGGAAAGCACGTCTCTTCCATTTGTTGTAATTGAAAATCAGGATCAGAAGACATTTCAATGCCAAATAAAATTCATACATTCAATATTACATTTGGTTGTAGCTGCTTTGCCATGTACTGTGATTCCAGTACAGGGATTGGATGATCGCAAAATAGTTTGTTTTTAACAAGTTCATTGTCAAATATCCCTAACCCACTAAATGGTAAACGCTTATTTTTTATTATTATATATTACTTCATTATTCTGTGCCAAGTGACAGATGCAAAAAATGTATCTGACAGATTCCTATCTGTTCAAATGCAAAGTAAAATATCAACCATAAATGGCTGAGACTGAATAATAATGTTATTTTTTCTTCATTTCTGTCAACATAACTTTTCAGAGATCCAAGGTTTTCCAGGACAAAAAATTACTAAAATGTTTTAAACACTGTTACATAACAAGTCCAAGTTGTTTAATGTCCAGATGTATCAGTTCTGTGTCATTCAAAATGACCATCCCTGACAGAAACAAAATCTTTCAGTACCGGGCATTCAATTCAGATTCACTGTCACTGCTGCTTTGTCTGCTAGTCTGGCTAGTGTACGTGGGCTTCCAGGGAGATTGTTGTGGCGAGTTGAGGACCTCTGCCCCTGTCTCAATGCCCAGGACCTGCCTCTGCACAAGCTTGGAGTAGAGCCCCTCAGCAGCCATGAGTTGGGTATGTGACCCCTGCTCCACCACACAGCCCTGGTCAATCACTATGATGTTGTCAGCTTTCTCCACTGTGCTCAGCCGATGGGCAATTACAAGAACGGTGTGCTCTCGCATTATGTTGTTTAGAGCCTGCTGAACCTAGGGTAAAGTAAACAAATGGACCATCCTTACATTTTTACTCAAAACAGATTATATTTACCAAAAGAGCCATTCATGGAAATAATTTTAAAAAACGATCTGCACTTGTACTTACAACGTGTTCACTCTCTGCATCCAATGCACTTGTGGCTTCATCAAGGATGATAACACGTGGGTTGCGTACTAGTGCTCGTGCAATAGCCACCCTCTGTTTCTGGCCACCTGACAACTGGGCACCCTTCTCACCCACACCTGTTCAAAACACAGAGAGAAACACAGCACTAAAGACCACCTTATACAAAATGTAATGTTTTATTATTTAGAAGGACTTCCCCATTTCTAAGTTCCTTAAAACAGTATGTTATTAAAAAAAATACTAGAGTTCTTATTATGTATTATTCTTACATTGTTTTGAAACAAATTTTGCCTAATAATAGCCCAATAATAAAGTATTGTTGTCCGTGACCTGTATCATAGCCCTTTGTGAGATTGGTTATGAAATCATGAGCATTTGATTTGGTGGCAGCCTTCACCACCGCCTCCATAGGAACATCAGTCAGGCCATAAGCAATATTCTTCTGAACAGAGCGGGCAAACAGGATAGGTTCCTGGCCCACAAGAGCCACCTGCAACAACACACAGGCAGATATGTGATAGAATCTCAGAAAAGGGGAGGAAAAATAAGCACTGAATAAAATTAGCACTACTGCCTCCTTGTGGAAAAAAACTGCCGAATTTATTCTTTCTTTATTATTTTACAATATACATTTTGATATTTTGTGACAAAAACTTGAAAACCCCAACTTCACAAGGTATATTTAACATTTAAATAACAACTGTTTAAGTGTCCAACACTTATTTGGTGAAAAAACATTAGTCAATTTAAAGAAAAATAAAACGCAAAAACAAAAACCTGTGCGTGCAGGTAGTTATGTTCATAGGTGTGGACAGGCTTTCCGTCCAGCAGCACTTGGCCTTGCTGAGGTAGGTAGAAGTTCTCTAGCAGTCCGACACACGAGCTCTTCCCACTTCCAGAGGGCCCAACCAAGGCTGTCACCTCCCCGGGTCTCAGAGTGAATGAAATCCCCTGAGCACACATATCAGAAACCGGAAAACCAGTGCAAAGGTCACAGCAAAACCAGTGTTCATTTTTAGGCTTTGCAACAAGACATAAAGATTTACATGGAAATGGAAAATGCATTACACATCATAAATAACTTTTAACTATTAACATATTAACAGTACTATTAACATATTGTATGCACCTATTAAGGACTTCTAAAGGTTTTAGCTTTTAGTGTCAGAATGGATAAGCCAATGTGCACAATAGTGCGATAAACTGTCTGGTATTATCTTGTACTCTTAACAGAAAAAATACTAATGTCACTGACATAGTACAATATAAATACACAACGTTCCTGTTAAATATTCCACCCCATGCACGTCTGAATACCCTTAGTACGTCCATTTCGGGCCGTGTTGGGTAGGCAAAAGTGATGTCCTTAAACTCAACCAGGCCTTTACATGTGTCAGGAGCCTCTTGACCGTCAAGTGGGTTTTGGGGTTTCCGGTCCAGGTACTCGAAAACCTTCTCAGCTGCTCCCACACCCTGCATGAGGCCAGTGTATACTGACGCTATGCTCTGTAACACAGTTCCTTCATGGTTTAAGATTAAGGATCTTTATACAATATTCACACAAATTAGTAATAATGCAACACATGCGAGGATACACTTAACATCGAATCCTATAAAATGGTTGATAGCAGAGACAAAAAAACTGTGTTATTAGAGTAAGACTTGCCTCTAAACACTCTCCCAGCTCCAGCTCATATATGACAAAGGAGATCAAGGTCCCACCGCTGATCTGACCTGTAACCACCAGGTGACCTCCATAGTAGAGGATGGCCACTTGAAGAGCAAGTTCTGAAATCTGGCAAATAAGCAAATTATATATATATTTGTTCAATCACAGTAGCACATAGCACTTCAAAAAGCTGAAAACACTGAAACAAAAAAATTACCCCTGGAATGCTACATTCAAATGTATTAAATGTTTTATATTATGTGTTACTACTGTTGTTTTAATTAATCGTTTCAACAGCACAGGGCACTGTGTGTGGGGGCAATACATACATAGCTGGACCATATGTAACAAGCAAAAGCTATTGCTTGTTTCTTGTTGAGCTGGAACATGACCATCAGCCTGGCGTAGTAAGATTCTGCCTCTTGCTCCTCACTGGCAAAGCTGCGGACAGTCTTCATGGCTGAGATGGTCTCTTCTGCTACTTTGTTGGCCTCAGCAAGGGCAGTCTGGACGTCTTTAGTAAGTCTCTGGGTTCGAACAATAATTACACTTAATGTTCAATGCTCCGAAAACAAAATATCCCCCCTCATTGATAAAGGAGACAAACTAAAAAGACCATTTCTGGTTTTCAAATGGATTTGAATATCTTCATGTCCGTGCAAAGAAAGAAATGTAAATAAACGTGTTATGCTAATCCTCCTACCTTGTAATATTCCCCATACATTTGGGAAACAATGGCAATGAAGGGAAAGCCCATTAGTGTGACCAGAGTTAGCTTCCAGGACATGCCGAACATGAAGATGAAGTAGCCCAGGCTTTTTATCACACTCCTCAAGAAGATGTTGATATTTTGGGAGATGAGGTCACTCACTTGGGTTGTGTCAGAGGTCAAGCGAGAAATGATGTCACCTGAAGGCAACGACATTGAGAAAAAGATTCCAGACAAATGCTTTATTTTTTTCAGTTAAATTGCTAGACAGAAGGATGGATGAACAGAGCAGTCTGGATTACTGGATGGACAGAAGGGAATTGAAAGAAGTAGGCCTTTTACTAGTGTACCTGTGTGGTTAGCATCAAAGAACCCAATCTCCTGCCGCATTAAAGATCTGAAGAGAAGGTTTCGCAGGCGAAGGTTTAACCTGGCAAATGTCAGAGTGAAGGCTCCTCCTCTCATACCCTGAGCAAGGGAGCTGAAGAGAGGGCAAGAAAGTAAAAAGGTCAATGTCCATGTATATATACAGACATAAACATACATGGGTTACACTGGATTCTCTCACAAACTACAAAAGTTGACTCACCTGGCTAAGGCAAGTGCTGCTAGTATGGCCAAGGGTTTTGCAAAGTAATCCATGCTTTGGTGAACTACTATACCATCTATGGACTTTCCAGTGTAATAAGGTATAAATGCCTCACCTACAAAGGGATGGAAATAAATACACTTGACCATAGCTTTCTATAATTTATTGCTAGTTTTATGTGCCAAGACAATGAGTAATGTGTAACTAGCTATTGCAATTCTGAATGAAATGCCATGTGGTGTGACAAAGACAGTCATAAACAAAGATACACAAGCTAGGTCTGATAACGCAACATAACAAGAGCTGCGACATTGACAAAGACTTTTATCTGATTGACCATGTTTTACTCACATACAGCTGAGATGAGGAGGAATGAGAAGGCAACAGAAAGCAGGCCCGCGTCCTTGCTACAGTATGCCAACAGACGGCCAAGTGTGGCCCCTGAGTTAGCCGTCTCTTGGTTACCATTCCGACTAGAACTTCTCTTCTTTTCTGAGCACCCCTCTTCATGTTCCTCCTCCTCAGTTCCATGCTGACCAGCAGTCTCCACCAGCCTCTCTGTCTCACCAGAGCCTGTTCCTCCCACTCCGTTGTCAGTCACAGTGTTGGACACCTTACTTAAGAGCCCCCAGATGAAAACAGTGGCAAGAGATGAAGCACAGCTCCAAGAGAACAGACTCAGAAACCAGGGCTGGTGAATCAAAGCCTCCTGCTCAGAAAGTATCAGCAGCTTAACCAGGGCATATGTGACTATGCTCAGGCATATGAGTAGAAGTAGGGTTGCTAGGCTAGCAACCCTCCGAGGACCGTCCTCCCTGTTCCATAACACACCTATAGAGGCTCCAAGAAGCAAGGCAGTTCTGACCAGCACAGTCCCCCAGAGGTCCAGGACTGAGTGCAGAATGTCAAAGTCCTGGACATCCTCTGTAAAGGTGGCTATACCTGACCCATGAGCATATAGTACAGTAGTAACAACGACATCCACTAGGGTAAAAAACAAGGAGCAACTTACAGTCACTTTTATCCCCATTCTAGACTAGATAAGTATTTCTTAAATGAAAATATTCTATCTTGGCACGGTGTTCGCAATTATTATCCTATGTTAGTGTCAACAATTAAAAACAGCATCTGTAGTATCATTGCTTTTTTTCGGTAAAATGTGCCTACCGTGGTCCCTTTAAGCGAAGTGTTCACGATCAGGTTTCATTAGCCAACGTACTACATTACAAAGCAGTATCGTACAAGTTCAGCGTATTTTAATAAATCCTCGTATCAGATTTACAACGCGATGCGCAGTATTCGCATGTCCATTTATTGGTACAGTAGTGGTGCAGCCGGAAGACGGCTAAATGTTAGACTCCTCCCACAGAAGATTACCTGGGTATTTCAAGTCGATGTGTTTTATGAAGACTAGATGATCATTGACTTTTCAAAAGAAAGCCCGACACTACTTTTTTTCCACTACAGATGGGCGCTAATAGAACACTTTATGAGCTGTTACAGCCTCAATATAATTTAACATGTTCGACATTTTTGGCGAAGAATCATATTATGCCCAATTTTGGGTGGAATAAAATGACATTGAGCAAGTGTATGTAGGACAGTTATAGACGAAGTACACAAATTCTGTAGTTAAATCCAGATACCCTTACATAAAAATATTGTATTAATATCTTGTCTCCTTTTGTACATTTCTACTTGAGTCAAAGTACAAAGTACCTGCTTTTGTGTGTGTGTGCGCGCCTTAACCTTAATTGTGTCCCATTAGCCATCCTATCAGAATGTCCACTCTGCACTGCTTTTTTTTACTGAAGATTGGAATTCAGGTGAAGCAATGGTATCACAGCTGACTGGTCGAAAAGTGCAGGTTCTCTTTAGTAGAGCTTGTTCTGTAGCTTGTTAACCTTGCAGGATGAGAAGCCTGGTTTTACAATTCAAAGTAATTTGACTGTAACCACACTGTTGTGGTACTCCACATGGCTTGTCAATAGCTATTTCACAGGACTGCTCGAGGTATAAGTAAATAATGATGCCATGTGGCCTGATTGGTAGGCTTCCGTATGAAAGTATGTCTATCATTCTATATAATCTTTTAGAGAATCCATTTTCCCCACATCAAAGTTCAAGTAAGGACAGATATCTCCACAAGTAGTGGAGTCAAAAGTAGGTTATTTTAGTTTGAAATGTAGTGGAGGGAAAGTAAAAATAGTCTCCCAAAATAGAAACACTTGAGTAAAGTACAGATACTTGAAAAAGGTACTTAAGTACAGTAACAAAGCACATGTAATTCGTCCACCATTGATAATAAGAGCTGACAAATCTGCCTTTCTATTGATTCCAGGAGGAAAATGAAAAGTGGGCAATACCTAACCGGAGGACAGTAAAACATTCCCCTTCGTAGAGGAGTGGAACGTACACGGGATAGGAGGAAATTCCTAATCGGGAGGACAGTGAAACTCCTCTGCGGACAGGAGGGGGCAGTAAGCAAGAGAGGACACAAAGAGGTAAAACATACCGAACATGTCGGGAACATAAAAACAGACAACATAAGCAGGAAACTACTTGTGATGTCAGAGCAAACTATAACAACAGGTTCTTGAAAACATTACATTGAATGCTAAAAAGCGAAACAGAGATAGTTAAATGGGTTCAACTCATCAATTACAGAGTCTAATCGAGTCTCCTGATGTGGATTTAATTCAAGCATTTTTCAGGTTACTGAAACATCTGTGATCAAACGCCAAATCAACTCAATACCACAAGGGCATACTTCTGCAATGACAAAACATTTGTATTTGCCAATATATTTGTCAAAACACTACTGGTTTAATAACAATATTTGGCCAATAAAAGCTTTTTCTCATCCTTTCATAGAACAACCACTATGCCAGATATCAGTGAACATCAGGCACCTGCATAGGATATTCCAGTTCAGTCTTTTTGTTTTCAGAGGTACTTTGATCTATGGCAAGTACAGTCTCCACAGGGAAAGATAAGTAAAGGCTGTCTTTCAGTTTCTTGGGAGAGGGCGATTCTTCCGCGCCAAACGTACGATCTGCTATCTTAAAGGTGATTGAGGGCATATTCCGAGACCTACGTTTAGCGTTTTTCTTTTCATGCTTGTAGGCGGCATTCATATTGGCCATCACCTGGAATAATGAATACACAAAGAAAAAGTAAAAAAATACTGCAAAAGGTAAACATTTATACATTGGCTATCCCAATGTAAGAAATCTGGTTTACCAGTTGCTTGACCGAGTTCTGCTGCTCCTGCATTACTGCCATGCATGTAGTTGCCTCTTCCTTGGTTGAATATGTATCATGCTCTTGATCATAATTGAGGAGACCATGTTTTGTCTAAAAAACACAAAATTCTAATGAGTAATCAAACTAGCAAATTGAATACACAGACTTATCTGTAAACTAATATCAAATGTCTTTACAATAAAGTCACCTCAGTAATTGGGCAAGCTTTCCTGTTAAACATGAGTGAATACGGGGTGAACTTGGTAGTGGAGTTTGGGGTTGTCCTAAATAAAAATAAGACGGGTTCCAGAAAGTCATCCCACTCTGCCTGCTTCTCTGTCACCATCTGTGTGATAGCCTCCATCAGCTGACTGCTTGTGCGGTCGTGGAGAGGATTCAGCTGGGCCTGCTCTAAGGGTGACACCTTCTGCATAATGCTCCACCGGTCACACAGCAGCTTGGTGACCTGCACACAATTGAAAAAGCCAGCACAAGATTGCAAATGATCCATGCACATATCATGTTTGTATAAAAAGAAAGAGAAAAACATGAGCCTCACCTCTTCACAAAAATCAACATTTTGGGTGCATAGAATTGTCTTTGGTGCTCCAAACCTTAGAAAGATATGAAAATACAATTTATATTAGGCAGGGCTCCAGACTAACATTTATAACAGTCTGGAGCCCTGTAAAAAAAATGGAAAGATGGTTAGAAAGGAAAAAGCATGATAAGATTGTACATTACCTGCATATGGATGTGGTGATACATCTTGCAATAGATAGGGTATCTCTCTTTTGAATAGGAAAGGCCTCTACCCACTTGGTGAAGTAATCTGTGATTATTACCAAACTGCTGTTACCTTGCTTGGTTTCTGGGAAGGGCCCTAGTGAGAAGAACATATAGCTACATAAACAATATATATAAGACGCATTTCAAATAAATTAAGGTAATGAATATGTAAAAATTGTTAGCACAAAGAGTCTGTAAAGTCATTGCTAAACTGGGGACAGAAAAATCCCACCCAGTCTAGTCAGCTAGAAAGTGTGTGTGTACACACACACACGCACACGCACACGCACACACGCACGCACACACACGCGCGTGCGAAAATACGTTGACTCAAGTGGCACTTTATTTGCTGCAAACCTATTATTTCTGTTCCAACGATCTCCCAGGGTGCATCAACTTTTATTGGCCGAACGATTCTAGACATGTTCTTGTTCCTTTCAGTATGTTGACACGTCTCACACACTTTTATCTGTGACAGAACATGAACAGAGGTTGTCATTAAATATTTATTTAACGTAGACACAACAGAACTCTTACAAATTAGTACTCACCCAATCTACAACATCTTTCACAATACCCAGCCAGTAAAACTTGCTCTGTATACGGTGGACAGTCTTCTTTTGGCCAAGATGATGGCCAACGTCATTGAAGTGGCAATCTAAGAATATCTGTCTCTTTCGCTCAGCCTCAATCACCACCTCTCGCTTCTCTTCTTTTTTGGGCCCCACATAGTACAGTCGACCGTCTGACACAACAAACCCAAGAGTAAAAAAAAAATACGCTAGAATGCCACACACAATTCATGTTCATCCTTTTTTTTTTACGTACCGTCAATTATAAATTTCTGAGCATATCGTTTGAGGTTCTTTTTCCTTATTGGATTCATTGCCGGTGGGTAGCATCCTTCGGCTACAAACGTGTAAATATCACCCAGTCGGTTGGTGCTCGACTCCACCACCTCTTCTTCTGCTACTTGTAATGAGTCCACACTCAACATATCTCTAAACCATTTAACCATTTATGTTAACTTATGCATCGATTAATACATCTAGGTGACTTAAGATTAGGTGAAACAGCAAGAAATCCATAGACTTTAAGATATCAAAACCAATCAAAGAATCGGAAGAACGAGTGACTTTGGTGAAGGGATAAAAACGGTCGATGCACCGGGGATAATGTCGTTCCACTCTGCTATAAATACTTAATTATAAGAACCAATTTTCATAATATGGTTGAAGGTTTTATATAGGTTACTTTTGATTTGATTTATAAATATTTGATCATTGTAATCTTGTTGTGCTTTTAAAAAAAAGAAAATACGGTGACAACCCTAGTTTCCTATCGGACACATAAACATATGGATCACAACAACAAAAAACTTGAGTTCCAGGGGCGTTCCCAAAAGCTAGGAAATTAATTCGTGAAGTACTAGGCTAGTTGTTTATTATGGCTCGATGGTTGTAGTCAGGCCTGGTTCATGGCAGGCATGAAAAGAGATGAAGATACCAAGCATCAGTTTTACTCATGTAGTTGTTTCAGCACACACAACATCTTCCTCGAGGACTATAAGCTTCATGTTCAATTTATTTCCGAGCAGCAGTTCAGATTGGACTATCAAGCAGTGAGTAGCTCTAGCTAGTGTTGGGCTCGTTGCTGTGTTAGCGGCTAATGCAAGTTTGCGACCTGCATTTGCAATAAAAATAATCATACTTTCTATTCACAATACAGGTATTAAGAAGGCTTGGCTGTTCAACGGATTTGCAATTTGATGGTGTCATCAAAAAGGCAAGTTTCAATAGCTCGGTGAAGTTGGTTCGAAATTCGATATTCAGATTTGAAATGTCAATAGCTTCGTAACGTAAAGTCACGAGATCGTTTGAAATCATCTCATTTTAATCAGGGTACTATGGCAAATACTAGTGTAAAGACCTAATTTATCGCAATCGATTGCGTTTGAAAAAATGTAAATTACATTGGGATGAAGTGGTCTAAATCGCGTCCGTGGCCAACTAGGGACCGTCTTAAAAGGGACAGGGAAATAGTTAATTTTGGCATGATTGCCAAACTCCATATAAATTTAGGATTTTATTTTAGACTTTAAAACATGTAATCACTGTAATGCATCATTGGATCACCCCTTATCAATGTACAAGAGTTCATTTTCAGAAATTATACTTTGCTGATTTTTAATCCATATTTTCCTATAAAAAACTGGTTAAATGCTTCCTCACTATGAGGCCTACAATCGGGAAATTCCTGTCATGCACCATTTATCATCCCTTGTCTTGTGTACAGGCGTTATTTTTGTGAAATAACACTGTTATGATTTTTAATCAATATTTTTCTATGAGAAAACGGGTTAAATGTCAATAGCTTCGTCACTATGGGGTGTACAATCGGAAAATTCCTGCCGGGCACCATTTAACATCCCTTGTCTTGTGTACGGGTAATATGTTTGTGAAATAACACTGTACTGATTTTTAATCAATATTTTTCTATGAAAAAACTGGTTTAATGTCAATAGCTTCCTCACTATGAGGTGTACAATCATGACATTTCTGTCATACACCATTTAACATCCCTTGTCTTGTGTACAGGCGTTATTTTTGTGAAATAACACTGTTATGATTTTTTATCAATATTTTTCTATGAGAAGCAGGTTAAATGTCAATAGCTTCCTCACTCTGGGGTGTACACTCATGAAGCTCCTGTCATGCACCATTCAACGTCCCTTATCTTGTGTACGGGCGTTATTTTTGTGAAATAACACCACTGATTTTTTATCAATATTTTTCTATGAAAAAACTGGTTTAATGTCAATAGCTTCCTCACTATGAGGTGTACAATCATGAAATGTCTCGCATGCACCATTCAACCTCCCTTGTCTTGTGTACGTGAGTTATTTTGGGGAAATAACACTGTTCTGATTTTTAATCAATATTTTTCTATGAGAAACAGGTTAAATGTCAATAGCTTCCTCACTATGGGGTGTACAATCCTGAAACTCCTGTCATGCACCATTCAACCTCCCTTGTCTTGTGTACGGGCGTTATTTTTGTGAAATAACACTGTACTGCCTCTCCTGGGGACCATCACCTTAACGTGGTGGAGAGGTTTGTGTGCCTCTGTGAACCTGAGGGCTGTATTGCCTGGAACCTTGTGTTCCTGGTAGGGTCTCCCATGGCAATTTGGTCTCAGGCGAGGGGCCAGACAAAGAATGGTCCCAAATACACCTCATGGACAAGCGAGGAAGAAGAGTAGATACCCGGCCCGGAGGAAGCCCGGGGTCCCCTCCTGGAGCCAGGCCCAGGAGGAGGACCCGTCAGCGAGCGCCTGGTGGCCGGGCTTGCCACGGAGCCCGGCCGGGCACAGCCCGAAGAAGCAACGTGGAAAACAACATCACCGTCTCAACTTCTCCGTCCCGTGGGCTCACCACCTGCGGGAAGAACCAATGGGGTCGGGTGCGCTGCCAGAAAGGTGGTAGTGAAGGTAGAGGGTCTCGACGGACCAGACCTGGGTGGCAGAGGCTGGCTTTGGGGATGTGGAACGTCACCTCTTTGGGAGGGAAAGAGCCGGAGCTTGTGCGGGAGGTGGATCGCTACCAGTTGGATCTGGTGGGGCTTACCTCTACGCACAGTCTCGGCTCTGGTACCTCAATCCTGGACAGGGGTTGGACTCTATTCTTCTCCGGAGTGGCCCAAGGTGCGAGGCGCAAGGCGGGAGTGGGGATACTTATAAGTCCCCGGCTGAGTGCCTCTATGTTGGAGTTTATCCCGGTGGATGAGAGGGTCGCCTCCCTACGCCTGCGGGTCGCAGGGGGGAAAACTCTGACTGTTGTCTGCGCCTATGCGCCAAACAGTAGTGTGGAGTATTCGGCCTTCTTGGAGACCCTGGATGGAGTCCTGCATAGGGCTCCTGGTGGGGACTCCGTAGTTTTACTGGGAGACTTCAACGCACATGTGGGCAATGATGGAGACACTTGGAGGGGCGTGATTGGGAGGCACGGCCGCCCGGATCTGAACCTGAGTGGTGGCTTGTTATTGGACTTCTGTGCTAGTCATGGACTGGCCATAACAAACACCATGTTCGAACATAAGGATGCTCATAAGTGTACTTGGTACCAGAGCACCCTGGGCAGAAGGTCAATGATAGATTTTGTTATCGTGTCATCGGATCTGAGGCCCTATGTTTTGGACACTCGGGTAAAGAAAGGGGCGGAGCTGTCAACTGATCACCATCTGGTGGTGAGTTGGGTCAGGTGGCCGGGGAAGCCTCTGGACAGACCTGGTAAGCCCAAACGTGTAGTGCGGGTGAACTGGGAACGTCTGGAGGAGGCCCCGGTACGGGAGGCCTTCAACTCACACCTCCGGCGGAGCTTCTCTTGCATCCCTGTGGGGGCTGGGGGCATAGAACCAGAGTGGGCAATGTTCAAAGCCTCCATTGCTAAAGCCGCGTCTGAGAGTTGTGGTCTCAAGGTCTTGGGTGCCTCAAGGGGCGGTAATCCCCGAACACCCTGGTGGACACCAGGGGTCAGGGGAGCCGTCCGACTGAAGAAGGAAGCCTTCCGGGATATGTTATCCCGGGGGACTCCGGAAGCAGTTGCAAGGTATCGACAGGCACGGAGGACTGCAGCCTCGGCGGTGGCAGAGGCGAAGCAGCGGGTGTGGGAGGAGTTCGGAGAAGCCATGGAGAAGGACTTTAGGCTGGCACCAAAGTTGTTCTGGAAAACCATCCGGCACCTCAGGAGGGGAAAGCAGGGAAGCATTCAAGCTGTATACAGCAAGGATGGGACGCTGCTGACTTCAACTGATCAGGTGATGGGACGGTGGAAGGAGCACTTTGAGGAACTCCTAAACCCGACAAATCCCCCCTCTATGGTTGAGCCGGAGCTAGAGGATGATGGGGGATCAACGCCAATTTCCCTGGTGGAGGTCACTCAGGTAGTCAAACAACTCCACAGTGGCAAAGCCCCAGAGGTTGATGAGATCCGCCCTGAAATGCTGAAGGCTCTGGGTGTTGAGGGACTGTCATGGATGACACGTCTCATCAACATTGCGTGGAGGTCAGGAACAGCACCTAAGGAGTGGCAGACCGGGGTGGTGGTTCCCCTCTTCAAAAAGGGGGACCGGAGAGTGTGTGCCAATTATAGGGGCATCACATTACTCAGCCTCCCCGGGAAAGTTTACTCTAGGGTGTTGGAAAGGAGGGTCCGGACGATAGTCGAACCTCGGATTGAAGAGGAACAATGCGGTTTCCAACCAGGGCGTGGAACAACGGACCAACTTTTTACTCTCGCAAGGATCCTGGAGGGGGCCTGGGAGTATGACTATCCGGTCTACATGTGTTTTGTAGATTTGGAGAAGGCGTATGACCGGGTCCCCAGGGAGCTATTGTGGGAGGTGCTGCGGGAGTATGGGGTGAGGGGGTCACTACTTAGGGCCATCCAATCTCTGTACTCCCAAAGCGAAAGCTGTGTCCGGGTTCTCGGCAGTAAGTCAAACTCGTTTCCAGTGAGGGTTGGTCTCCTACAGGGCTGCGCTTTGTCACCGATTCTGTTTGTGACATTCATGGACAGGATTTCAAGGCGCAGCCGCGGGGGAGGAGGGCTGCAGCTTGGTGAGCTTGGGATCACGTCACTGCTTTTTGCGGATGATGTGGTACTGATGGCGCCATCAGCCTGCGACCTTCAGCACTCATTGGATCGGTTTGCAGCCGAGTGTGAAGCGGCTGGGATGAAGATCAGCACCTCCAAGTCTGAGGCCATGGTTCTCAGCAGGAAACCGATGGAGTGTTTACTCCAGGTAGGGAATGAGTCCTTACCCCAAGTGAAGGAGTTTAAGTATCTTGGGGTTTTGTTCTCGAGTGACGGGAAAATGGAACGTGAGTTGGGCCGGAGAATCGGAGCAGCGGGAGCGGTATTGCAGTCGCTGTATCGCACCGTTGTAACGAAGAGAGAGTTGAGCCGAAAGGCAAAGCTCTCAATCTTCCGGTCTATCTTTGTTCCTACTCTCACCTATGGTCACGAAGGATGGGTCATGACCGAAAGAACGAGATCACGGATACAAGCGGCCGAAATGAGTTTCCTCCGGCGGGTGGCTGGCTTCTCCCTTAGAGATAGGGTGAGAAGTTCAGTCATCCGGGAGGGACTCGGAGTAGATCCGCTGCTTCTTTGCGTAGAAAGGAGCCAGTTGAGGTGGTTCGGGCATCTAGTTAGGATGCCACCTGGCCGCCTCCCTAGGGAGGTGTTCCAGGCACGTCCAGCTGGGCGGATGCCACGGGGCAGACCAAGGACCAGGTGGAGGGATTATATCTCCATGCTGGTCGGGGAGCGCCTTGGAATCCCCCAGTCAGAGCTGGCGGATGTGGCCCGGGAAAGGGAAGGATGGGGCTCTCTGCTGGAACTACTACCTCCGCGACCCGATCGGATAAGCGGACGAAGATGATGATGATGATGATGACACTGTACTGATTTTGTATCAATGTTTTCCTATGAAAAAAAACGGTTAAATGTCAATAGCTTCCTCACTATGGGGTGTACAATCATGAAATGTCTTACACGCACCATTCAACCTCCCTTGTCTTATGTACAGGCATTATTTTCATGAAATGACACTTCGCAGATTTTTTTATGAAGTAAGACTGTTCTGATCTTAATAGTGATGAAGCTATAGACATCCAACCTGTTTTTTCATAGAACAAGATTAATTAAAAAGCAGCAAAGTGTTTCTTTTATAAAAAATAATGCCCCGTACACAAGACAAGGAAGGTTGATTGGTGCATGACAGGAATTTCATGTTTGTACACCTCATAGTGAGGAATCTATTGACATTGAATCTTTAATTCATAGGAAAATAATGATAAAAAAAATCTGGAAAGTTTTATTTCATAAAAAGAATGCCTGTACACAGGACAAGGGAGGTTGAACGATGCATGACATTCATTTCATGATTGTACACCACATAGTGAGGAAGCTATTGACATTCAACCCGTTTTTTCATAGGAAAATATTGATAAAACATCAGCATAGTGTTATGTCATAAAAAGAACTCCCGTACAGAAGACAAAGGATATTGAATGTTACATGACAGGAATTTCATGATTGTACACCACATAGTGAGGAAGCTATTGATATTTAACCCGTTTTTTCACAGGAAAATATTGATACAAAATCAGCAGTGTTATTTAAAAAAAAAAAGAAAAGGCTCCCGTACACAAGACAAGGGATGTTAAATCGTGCGTGACAGGAATTTCATGTTTGTACACCCCATAGTGAGGAAGCTATTGACATTTAACCCGTTTTTTCATGGGAAAATATTGATTACAAATCAGCAACGTTTTATTTCAGTAATATAGCTCCTGTTAACAAGAGAGGGGGGGTTGAAAGATCCATGGCAGTAGTAACATGTTTGATAATGAAGCAAAACAATGCAGGAATAATCCATTTCCACCAACAGGAATTATTGTTCCGGCACTTTTGAGATGGTCCTTATTCGAATATGTTACCGATGTAGACATATTCAGACAAATCTATTTTTCTCTTTTTTAAACGCAATTGTTCGGGTAATCTTTTGTCTGTACACTGTTTTTCATCATCCCCTCATTCAAATGAGACCGTTACAAACATCTTGAGACGTTACGTTACGAAGCTATTAACGTTTCAAATCTGAAATCGAATGTCGAACCAACTTCCCCGAGCCAGTTTCAATAACATGCTTTGGTTTGGGACTAATTATTACTAGCTTTAATGACGATGTTAAATGTGCTCTGCAGATTGCTCACGAGGTCGAGAGACGCAAGTGCCTTGGTGGGAAGTCCGCTCAGAGAGCTGCTGCTATACGAGACACGTATCATCCACTACATCCCCATGTTTACCACCTACAGGTTGGTGATGGTTATGAGGAATTCTGGTTTCATGGACAAACAGTAATGCCCAACTATTAGGCTTCTAAGGGATTCTGTTGTCACCCTAGGAGTTCTACTTAGCTCCTGAATTTAAAATCCTCGTAGATTATTGTCGGAGCAATGATGCCAGTCAAGAGGGGCTTTTTCGTTTGATTCAGGAAGATGCAGGTGAGTTAGTAAATTAGTTTCACTAATGTGGCATTGCTGAACATTTTCAGTGACCAATGTGACAACTAAACAAGAGCTACTAAACAGTTAAACTACAGAATTGTAATCGAATCCATTTGACTGTTAAAGCCCCGAGAGTGTATCGATTTCCTGTGTTCAAGAGAAGCTTCTGCGAGGAGCTCATTTCAGAGTTGGAACACTTTGAAAAGTCATCAGCTCCCAAAGGAAGGCCCAACACCATGAATAACTACGGGGTACGGCTCCACCATTGGTTTAGACAACGTGTACCCTATTTTGCGCTTGCAAAAAAGAAAAACTCGTGTTTAATCTGGCAGTTGCCCCAGTATTGAGTAGGCGCTAAATATTTGTCTGTTGACTCTTGACGTTATTGAAACCCATTGTCACCTCCTTTCTTTCTGTCCACTCAGATTCTGCTCAATGAGCTAGGCTTTGATGAAGGCTTTATCACCCCTTTCCGGGAGCGTTACCTGCTTCCAGTCACATCCCTCCTGTTTTCAAGCTGTGGGGGGCGATGCTTGGATAGCCACAAGGCCTTTGTGGTGAAATACGATATGGATGAAGATCTTGAACTCTGTTACCACTTTGATAACTCGGAAGTCACTTTAAATGTGTCCCTTGGGAAAGACTTTACCGAGGGCAATCTCTACTTTGGTGATATGAGACAGGTGATCAATCTTAGCCAGGCTGTGAATTACAACATAAATCTGAATTTATTTTCAGAAATAATTTAAATGCAGTCACTTCATAGATTAGAAACAATTAACAATGGTTCATTTTTTAAGTTGTACTTCCCTCTGCAGGTTCCTCTGAGTGAGACGGAGTGTACGGAGGTAGAACACAGAGTCACAGAGGGTGTGCTACACAGGGGTCAACACATGCATGGTGCCTTGCCTATCTCCTCAGGCCAACGCTGGAACCTTATCATCTGGATGAGAGCCTCACAGGAACGCAACATACTATGCCCCATGTGCAACAACAAACCCACACTGGTTGAAGGGGAGGGCTTTGCTGACGGTTTTACCAACAATCCCGGAACGTCTTTTTTACAGAACTTGACATGCACCTTTACGTAGCACTTTGGGTTGTTTGTATTCATGTCAGTCGATAACAGCAAATGCCAAATGTCAAAGAGAAAAAACTGATGTTTTTTCTGTTTTTGGAAATCCTTCACAGACCTTTGAAATGTAATAGCACACTGAACACTGTGTTTTTACATTGTCCTGTAAACAAAGAATCTGTATATCTGCTTTGAATATGATCTAGGAATTCTTATAACTGCAGTTATACTGTATGTTTACTATAATTGACAAATATGTCAATACATTTCGAGCTTAGAGATCTTTACGCTAAAGAATTAAAATAAAAACCCACCTGTTCATTTCAAAATACTAATATAGTGTAGAGGCAAAGTCTTTATCATGGTAATCGGTATTTTGGATTAACGACACAATTACTTGAACAAACCTTCGATAGAAAATAATGCAACATAGCTTTTTTGTTTGTTTTTATTATTAAATTATATTTGTTAATAAAATAGCTTCTAAATGTGTACAATGGTATCTCTCCATTGTTGTCAAGTAATAATCCATTGTATCTTTTGCGCGATATAGTTCTGTAGCACTGAATCATTTGTTTTATTAAGTTTAGAAAAATAATGTCATGCCAATTGAGTTCAATAGTTTACAGCGGTTCTTTTCATAGCACAATACTACTCTTTGGTTGTTTCTTTTCTTCCAGGTGGATAACAAACACGTCAGTGTGGGTGCTATCTTTTTGGTAGAAGGGAAAATATATGATTTTTTTCAGGGATATGAGGCAACCAGACATAACAATCTTAACACATCAAGAAAAATATTTGCAGCGGGAGAAGATTATTAATAATAGTATTATACATTGATGTTTTTACAATTAGACATTATGGTGTTGATCTCCACTATGGCATTCTGTGGCTTAATTTCCAACTTAAGATCTAAAATACTTAGCCTCGCCCTGGTGTAAGATGCACCCACATTGTGATTTTTTTTTCTCATTTGTGCAAGATAGAACTAGGTTATGAATGCTACATTGGTCTCAAGTTTAGATTCTGACCAATTGAAATAGTGAAAAACCAATAAATATATATATATATATATATCTTGACATAAAATATATTCTCATATAACAACCATATAGACACATCTTGTAACACCTTCTAACCATTTTGTGATCTAAGAGCTATTTCCTTCTCATTAAACAAATATTTGTTTGTATTGGGGATCCACAAGCTAATTTAAAAATAGAAACCAATATTGCCTTTCTAATGAGTTGGACTTCTTCTATTGCATTTTATGTTTACAGTCCGTGGTGTGCCATCAAGCCAAAAGCCTCTGGAGGGAGACTGGAGGGAGTGATTCAGCAACAGTGTTCTTTGGTCATGTCCAACAGCCAGCTCATTGTGCCCCCTGTTTTTGCTACAGTGTGGTCTCACTGCTCATGTCCCTGTGGCGTGGGTGGTCCGTGTCTGTGTCCTCGTAGTCGGACTCCATCTCGATCTTAACCTGCGGCACGGGGCAGCCCATCCCTCGCCCCATAGCCATTGCCGGAGAAGAAGGGCAGGAAATCTTCAGATGCAGGGTGATGCTAAGAAACAGCAAGCTCTGGTTATAATACACAGCCAGCGCCGAGAGCACAGAGGGACAGGGAAGGGAGATGGAAGGGGTGCCTTGGGCTGCATAGGGTTTACTTTTATCAAGGGCAAATGATTGATCATTTAATAGTGGGAATGTGAGGATAGGGTAAAAGCTACATAGCTACATTTTTGGAACCATCCCCATAACTATTGATTCAAAAGTAACACAAATCTCCACCATGTCTCTTTCAAAGCAATGCAGAGCAGCTACATCCTTTTTTAATTCTAACATAAAGCATGTAGACAGTCATGAAAGGATAAAAGGTTGACATGGTGTTACAATATCTTTAGAATATGTTTTCAATGAAAAACTTTCATACTTAGTCAGCATTAAGACGTTATGATACAGAAATAAAATAAAAGCTGGGGGGCATATTGCATGCAAATACGTAGGGAAAACATACAGGTACAGGAAAACTCAGGTCCATTTACTGTATCCGAAAACAGCAACACTTGGAGGTAAAAGAAACAACCAAATCAACTGAGCATGGTGCAGCATGTGAAAGCACAGACAGAGATATGCACTAAAATGAAACTATTCCACTGGATAAAGTGATAACAGAATGTGAATAAATGTTTTATTTATCTATTCAAATTACATACATTTCTAAACAAATATTTCTAGTCTGTGGAAAAGGAGTGAAGTATCATGTAAATTTGACTGTTCACTCAAGCTGTCACTGGCTTTGTGAATATAATGGGAAACATTCTTATAAAAATTCCATTGAAAATTAGAACTTGGTGACTGTAATAAATTCTAGCCTACAGCGGAGACGTGTCACATCACATTACAGCTTTAGCAGCAAGGGAGGGTGTAGCAAATATAGACATATTACATCTGCATTGCCTTAAAGTGCATGGAGAGGTCATTACCGTAGACAGAATTATGACGTTTCAGCCCAACCATGACAGTTGCGAACATCTATCGCAATAAAATGAATTAGTCACGCAATAACTTTGTGGTTGCCTGTGTGTGTGTGTGTTCGCACCAGTGACTGTATCCATTTAGGTACACACACACACATATATATATGTATACATGTGTGTGTGTGTGTGTGTATGTGTGTGTGTGTGGCTAATGTTTAATATATCAATGGTGGTTTTTGGGCAGGCTGGCAGCGTGCTGCCCATTGAGAGCGGGTATCATCAGGATGGATGAGGTCTTTGTAGGGGATGTGTAGTTTAAGCACACAGTACCTGCGGTCCAGGTCAGACTCCGAGCTGGGGGAACAGTTGGAGTATGGATGATACTTCTCCTGCATTGAAAACACAGATACGGACACACAGACACGGTCACAGATCAGGAGCAAAACCTCCAGCAGAGGGCAACAGATACCAAACTCTTCTCACCTCATCTTCACTTTCTTCTGCTTTGGACTTCTTCTTGTCCGTTCCTCCTTTTTTCTTGACATCCTTTGGCTTCTTCTTTTTCTCAGGCAATACGTCATCGATCCAGGCCAGGTCATGTCGAGAGAAGACCATGTCCAGCATCTTACGCACAACCAAAAGACCCAGGATCTGAGGGACAGGGAGACATGCGGAACCTGTCATTCATCATCATTTATCAGGATTAGATGGATTAGATTCAATCAATTAGATGTGATCAGATTATAGAAATATCCTTTATAAATGTCCCCTATTTAAAATAGCTCCGACAAAGGTTGTTGAGCCACAAGCTCAATAGCATATTTGTGTTTCTGGTACGGATTGGTCATATTAATGAAACGGGTCAAAGTCCTTGTCTGTAACACTGAGCGAGTGAAGATCTCACCATGACAGGGAAGATGATGGCCAGAAAGGTGGACTTGAGCACCCACAGCACAGCCAGGCAGATGATCTGCACCAGCGTGAAGAGATGGACCCTCCTCAGAGGCACGTGACGCAGGAAGGGGAAGTCGGGCTGATGCTTGGAGGGCATCATACACAGCTTGATTCTGTCCCAGAACTGCAAGGAGAGACACCGAACGAGAACAGCCATTGTTGGAGCACCAGGGATCAATTGCATTGATATTATTAACCCGTCAAGACACGAGTCAAATAGCTATCCGCCATCCTCTCACGTGGTTTTCTGTGAGTTATCGATTCATTGCCAGCACAATGGTGCCAATCGATTTGCCTTGCAATAACCTCCACAACACCAGATCTGGGTCAAATAGAGATGGCGTCGATTACTTTGAGCTATTTGCATGAGTTCGGCAGTGCCAATAAAGGGTTAATTGTATACAAGAGCCCTGGGACAGCTAGCAGGACAACTGTGTGCATTTACATCCAATTTTTCCCCCCTGTGACATTTTACTTAATTGGCAGAGTGTATCTGCACCGCATCTAAACATGCCCACACTCACTGAGCTCCTGACTCTGGGCTTCTATTACCCTCATCAAAATGCCCCTCTAATTTGTTGCTCTGGGTGCTGTCAGAATACCGAGTCGTCTGGCCTCGTGAAATGGCAACTAATGGCAATACACGCACATCCCACCCTTTATCCAAGGAGACAAAAACAGCCATTTTACAGAGAATGTGCATTTGGTGGTTTAACATTTAGAGGGTTCAGATGAATCCATCAGGAACCACGGCTCCGTATCGCAGACTCTCTAGTTTGTCTGCACTGAATAAAGTAGTGGAGGAGACACACAGCAAAACAGACAAATCCTCCACTAGGGAACAGATTCCAATGCATTGCCTGTACCTGGATGCCACTGAGAGAAGCCACACCCATGTAGAGGAAGACACCGTAGAGCACTGGCATTGGGATGAACTGTGTGCGCAGGAGAGGGACAGAAAACACCAAAAGACACAGACACTTCCACACTGTAGTGATATGCATCAGGATAACCATTAAAAACAAACCATAGCATTAGTGGAACCTGTTTTCTAACCTGCAGCACGGGGGCTAAAAAGATAGAGGCTCCAGTAAGAATAAACACCAGAATTCCAGTCAATCTTTGCTCCCTGATGTGCATGTTAGAGAGAGGGTGAAAGAGAGAGAGAGAGACAGACAAAGTTTCAGGTGGCGCACCTCCCAAAAAAAGAGAAAGAGAGATATATTATTGAACAAATTGATGTCTTTCATGTCGCAACTGCAAACTGTCCATTGAAAAAAAATCCTATCTCACAGTTTCGAAATGATTCACCTGACTCCCAGGAACTGGGGCGACTCTCCGGGGGCGCTTGACGCGCTCTCCATCTTCAGAGAGTCGATGTGGGCGATGGAGATGACGGTGGCGGCAACGTACCAGGGCAGGCCCATGAAGGAGCAGGCTGCCATGAGGATTCCTACCCAGAACAGGTCCAAGTGATAGCCACACCCTTTCTGTTGGGGACGGAGAGACAAGACTCCCACTCACATTTTGGAGGCACGGTAACAAAAAATATCATAAGTTTGACGTGAACCGAATCTGTGCAAACAAGTCTTGGCAAGCCGGCGTAGCTCACCTTGAGTTTGTTCTCCTTGCGGTTGACGATGACAGCGCTGATCTGCTGGTCCATGAAGATGAGGATGGTTACGAGGAGAGCCGGGACAAAGCTGGCAACATACACCCACCACGGGTTCTTGCCAAAGGGCAGCACTATCCAACCCCGGTCTGGTCGAGTAGGCTGAGGGTGTATGTGTTCATTACAAAGTGGTTATCAACCACGCCTGTTACATGCACAGACCAACAATATGTGCAATGTCAAAAGCACAAGTGGTTTGAATGGGTTGCACATACCTTGAACTCCGTGGGCACAATAAGCTTGGGGGTTTTGAGCCCTATCAGCATGTCTAGACCCACAAACGTCATGATGGACATGAAGATGGAGAAGTCACTGATGAGCTTCCTCAACTGAAAGAGCAAACAGAAGGGGGCTCAGAGAAAAACAAAACGATTCAAAGACGATATCTGTTTTTTAAACAAAACAAAAGACACAGTGACATATGGGATAGGAAAGACACATTTCAAATGCATTGAAAAACGTAAGCTGTGCATGGAAAGCGCAAACACAGCTCAAGGTGGAACGACTAAAATGCCACGGGATCTAATCCTCTATACGGATCACAGGCATGTCTTGCTATTTGACTGTCAATTCTAAGGCCGGAGGAACATGACTTAGGTGATGGAAAACATTCTGTGGCAGCTGTCCAAGGAGAGGGGGGGGGGGGGGGAGGGACTGCATTGGGGAAGCCAAATGATTGTGTGGCGGTAACAAAGGAAGGTAAAAGTAATCTATCATTTCATCTAAAATGATGGATGCTAATGCACTACCAGCACTGGTTTTATAAGCCCAATCAATCACGTCAGTGCCTGCATGTCCCATCAGGCCTTTGATGTCCTGTGGTGGTCTCGTACCTTGGTAGGGAAGTAGCGGCTGAACTTAAACTTCTTAAGGGAGACGGTCATGGAGTAGGTGCCAAAGAACAGGATGAAGGAGACGAGGGCCAGGTCAGGAACGTACTTGCAGGTGTTACCCACCAGAGAGCCCCCGTACTTCAGACACTCCTTCTTACTCAGCTGAGTCCAGTCCAGAGCTGTGAGATCCAACTGGAAGGAGATACAAGTGCGTGTATTTGTGTTTGTGGTTGTGTGTATGTTTTGAGTGTGTGTGTGTGTGTGTGTGTGTGTGTGTGTGTGTGTGTGTGTGTGTGTGTTTGTGTGATGGGTTAGGGTGGGGTGGAGTGGTGGAGTTAGACGGACAGTTGGAAAGAAATGGGGTGGAGAAGGGGAGGAAGGGGGTGAGTGAAATAGGTAAAATAAAAATAGATTTGGGGATAAGAACGGAGAAGGATGCACAAAGAACAAATAGGTGAAGGCTAGAGAAAATAAATGACATGGATGTGAGGTGGTCAGCGCGAATTAGTACAAAATAGAAAATGGCAATCAACTTAGTAACACCTGGAATGAAAATGGTTTCTCCTGTTTTGTTAATATAATGTGGCATGTGCTGCAAATTCAAATGAAATACTAAGCTACTAAATTTACGACAATCTGTAAAATAACACAGATGGACATCGCATTCCTGCCAAAATGACAAAAATGTAAACAAAACAGGCACTCACCCCAGAGAGAGTAGAGCTGTTATCTGGTAGTGGAACTAAACATTGGAGATCATTGAAGCCACTGTGAATAAATCGAGGGCGTAGAGCACAGACAGCAACGGTAATTAATGAGAAGGAGAGGGCAGAGACAGGGGACAAGAGAAATGTAATGAGAATCCAACAGCTGGACTTTGACACTTTGCAGACAGACAGTCGAGGCTCATGCATACAAAGTAAGTGTTACTCACTCGCATGAGACAGCGGCCAAATTAGGAGTGTGTGTGCGCGCAGCAAAAACAAATAGGAGACAAATCAGTTACAGAACTCAATGTCTGAAATCATTTCTGACAATCGCTCCACTACAAATCTCATTAACAATAGGTCAATATAAAACAAAGGCCCAAATTCCCAAATCAAATTATACGGCAAAAGTCACAGAGCTGTACCACCTTGGTCCCATTCTAATGCTCTGGCTCACTTTATCCCCCTGGTTTGTGGCCTGCACCACCTTTCCCTCAGCCAAGGGGTGAACTCACTCGGGTCTGGGGCCAGGCACTCGCACTTGTACGCGGTGACATAGTCCGGCTTGAAGTCGGTGTTGATGGGGTAGTATTTGAAGGAGCCCACCATCTTCTTGATGGCGTCGGAGATGAAGATGAAGGAGATGAGGCTGGAGAAGCCCTCCTCGGTGAAGCGCGTCATGTATCTGATGATGTAGCTGGCGTCCGTGGCCACCAGTAGCAGGCACTGGAGACAGGAGTGCATGCCGATCCACAGGCGGAGCTCCATGTAGTCTATGTTGTTGCTCCTGCGGAGAGAGAGAGACACACACATGGAGCCATGGTACTGGATGGGGACACAGTGGGTAGATAGAGTGCGGGAGGAGACCACGATGCACACAACGTTCACACGTCACACCACCACCAAAGCCTTGAGGGGAGTATTTCTGCTTCCCTTTCCTCCAGGGGACACGTTTGGTATTCATGCTCAGTTCATATAATATATACAGTATATATATATATATATATATATATATATATATATATATATATATATATATATATATATATATATATATGTGTGTATATATATAATTTTTTTAGGGTCAGATGGTGGGGCTATGGGGGGTTGCGGGCCAAGCTCACTTGCTGAATTCGAAGAGCAGCTTCTCAAAAATGAGAATGGGTCCCGTAGAGCTGAGGATGATGAGGGGCTGACCGCTGAACAGACAGAAGACTGTGCCGGCTAAAGCGGTGCCCAGGAAGCTCTCCATCACACCCTGCCAGACACACAGGAGGAGGGGGCGGAAGCAGAGGTCAGAGATCAAATAAAGAGGTGGGCAAAACAGAGAGAGATGAGCGAAATACAAAGATGTGTGGGAGAAAGAGGGAGAGAAACAGAAGGGAAAACAGGCAGGATAATTGATTTAACAGTTGCTAATAGTGAAACAGAGAGAAAGAGATGAGTGGTCACAGATAAATAAATAAGGTTCAGACAACATCCGACAGCTGCAATTTGGATCAGTTTTGGACTTCCACAACATGTCAGTCATTAGTATCTCCCAGTGTTGGAGTAAAACACTTATTATCCTAAATGAGTGTGTGTGGCTGTTCATGTGTGTGTGTGTGTGTGTGTGTGTGTGTGTGTGTGTGTGTGTGTGTGTGTGTGTGTATGCTTGTGTTTTGTGTGTGTGTGTGTTGTGTACCTGGGGTGTGCCATCTCACTGTAACTGTATTCTGACACTAGAGCTGGCTTTAATACCTGGTAGTTGTCGGTGGCATCTCCTAGCAACCCTCCAAAGGTAATGGCATTGGTGATGCAGCCCAGGTAGATAAACAGCACAGCCGAGATGGACTGGAGGTGGAAGCCTTCGTAGATATCACTGGGTATCCAAGGGAGCTTCCTCTTGATATCCAGGTACAACCCCCCACAGAACCTGTCGGCAGAGCAAACACAGGCTGTTTATCATGCAGCCCCTGCTTTTCCTGTCTACCCATGGCCTGGTGCATTTTTTATCTGTTCAAAGCGTAGTAGGGGGTTTAATTCAGTTTTCCACAACAAGGTGACACGACTTCAAGCTGTATCAGGGGAGAGACAGTGAGAAATTAAATTACCAGTACCAAATGCCAAGACAAGAACTAACTTTAGTCCTCACACGCACTCCAATGTTAAAATGCTCAAAGAAAACATCTCTCCTGGCTGAGACACAAGGTGTAAAAAAAAGCTGATTTCAATGTTCACTGATAAAACCAGCTCAGTAGCCTCAACCCTCCTCCCTTTTCCCTGTACTCCTCCTCCTTCCCCTCTTCCTCCTCCTCCTCCTCCTCCTCCTACTACTACTACTAATCCAGCACGTATTCCAGACTAGCCAGGAGCCTTGTCTGTTATCGCGTTGACTGGGAAGCAGCAGCCTACCTCCCAGTGAATGCCAGCTCCTCTCCCAGTTCATGTGGGACAGGCATCTCCTCATCATCACTGAGACCTCCCCCGCCTCCGGCCTTATCGTTCAGCTGTCCCAGGTCATTCATGGAAATCCCCAACTTCCTACAGCAAAAACCAACAAAAAAAATAGAGGGAGAGCACAATACGTTTCTGCGGCGGACTATTTCTTCTGACCACACTGCAAAACCGTAGGCGTCTCTGTGGGATGCTAGAATGTTGTTCGCAAAATGGCTGTTTGATAAAATGCCGCTAATGTTCATTTTAGTTTTGCATTGTTTAACAGTTTGGTGATGTGTGTTGAAGGACTGACCATTATACCGTGTTAAGACTCCAATAGAAAAGTCTAGGAGTGAATTCATCACTGAGAAACATTGTACAGTCTAACCTTTTGTCAGCTGATGTCACTTTTTTAGGTGGCTCTATGCGGATTTTGGGGTCCCATTCTCCAGGCGGCAACACAATGACCTCGTCCAAGAATTCATCAATGCCTGCTATGAGATCCTCCCGATCTCTGGCCTTGTATGCTACGTCACTGAATAGCTGTAGAGAGAGAAAGAAAGAGAGAAAAGGGGTGAAATAGATAGATAGATAGATAGATAGATAGATAGATAGATAGATAGATAGATAGATAGATAGATAGATAGATAGATAGATAGATAGATAGATAGATAGATAGATAGATAGATAGATAGATAGATAGATAGATAGATAGATAGATAGATAGATAGATAGATAGATAGATAGATAGATAGATAGATAGATAGATAGATAGATAGATAGATAGATAGATAGATAGATAGATAGATTGACAGGTGGAGGGATGAACTGGCGGCCGGACGGACTGACAGACAGAGACAGACATATGGCTGTGTTATAATCTAATCGTTTTGCAATGACTATCATGTATCTGCTATGTACTATTTGACATTTACGACTATCTTAAACTGTAGTGTATAGCTCAATTATTCTTATGAAATTCTTGAAATCCTGGAAGCTTCACTGGAATATGCCAAGTGTCGGCTCGTAACAATATTATATCAATGAATAAACCTGCCCAATAACTTGTGTGAGTGAAGGGCATAGCATACTAATGTGGTAAAAAAAACACAGACTTCATATGTAAATAGTGAGAACATAAAAAAGGTAAAGTCTACTACTTTAATTGTCAGTCCATTGAGTGCTTACGTTCAGGGAGATATTGAACTATAAGCTACAAGAAAGAATGGACTTTCCACAATAGCAGTCTGCCTGCTCTTAATTAAAAAGCAGCAGGTGTACCAGTGCCTCTGGCAAAGACAATATTTTCAGTGGAAGATTTTTTTCTCTTCGCTGTTAGTTTGAGTTTGAATCATTTATTTGGGGGTTTGTGTATTACAAATTTTATGGCTACTGCTGATCAATAGGATGTCATTAAATTCAGTAAATACATATTTTGTTGTTTATCCAACATGGCTCATGCTTCATGCTATCAGCTAGATATAGGCCTATTGTTTTTATTGAAACCCACTGTAAACTTCTCTATAGTCAAGATATATTGAAACGGGCTTACATCGTCCACCATTAGGGTAGCAATGGCACGACCAATCTCATTGTAGGACTTGGCTTTTCCTTGGGGACCCAGGAGAACGAAAAGGAATCTGTTGGGTGGGTAGAAGAGAAATAACAGGGGGGCTGGAGTGGCAGAGCAGCCAGACAATGCAAAGCGGGTGAGAGGTGGTGGAGTGGGTGACAGGCGGACAGACATCATTACCTGGTAGGGACTGGCACCTCCGTCAGTCCTCCCAGGGTGGTGGCCTGGCTCAGCCGCACAAAGGCCACAAAGGGCTTATCCAGGAAGTCCACCTCTCCCACCAGCACGTTGGATGCCTCCGCATCCCTGGGAATTTTTTTCATGAACTTATTCCTAAGCTATGGAACAGGAGAGAGGGGTATGGGGATATGTCATGACATTCGTTACAACAGTAAACTCCTAAAGAGAGATTTTTTTGGGGGGGGGGGGGGGCTGTTCAACCACTTGCACAGCGATCCAACAAGATTAGGTTTCAACAGCGAGTGAGGTGAATAGTTGTCTCCAGGTCTTCAAGATCTGTCTAGATGGATATTTTGAAAACAAACCCTGTTATGCTCCCCCCACTTTTGCTTTATAAAACCAAACTGCAGCAAGCCTCAGTAAATGACCAATGATTTGGTTTTAAAATGACATAGATATCTTAACCCATCCCAATAACTGAGGGCACTGACAAACCACACAGCCCCAGCTATTTCTTCCTACATGTGAGGCTGCAGCGCGCAGATGGAACAATGAGACACACATTTTTCCAATTCGAGTTCAATACTGACCCAGGCTCTGAAGTCCAATCAGCCTGGGTGTGCACACATACATGTAGTCACACACACTTGCAGCACCCGCAATACAAACACGCGCACAATCGCTATCCTACCGGCACATGTGACCTACTCCAGGCAATGTAATTCCAACGTGCAGCCAAACCTCTCTAACAAAATCTACCATAGTGCTTTACTGAGCATTTGCAGCGCTGTAGTACTTGTTCTTTCCAACTGGCCAACTATTACAAATAAAATGCAGTGATAGGCATAATTATCTATGTCAATTATGTTCTGCTGTGGCAGTTTCATGGTCACATAATTACAAGCATGACTTTCAACACAATAATGGAAACAAAAGCCTGACCCCTTTTCTATTTTGTTACCCTGGTTCAATAACGAATGGAGTGGTTCTCACATGCTTTAAATCCTATGATTCAATCCTTCTCCTAAATGACAGAATTATGTGGGTACATGCTGTCTCTATCCACCACTGACCAATACTATTCCTTATACAATCAAATATCAACGGCGATCGGAAACATAAGTTGTTTCCACGGCAGCAATCAAACCCTTTGGAAAACAGCATAGAGGTAAAATATATAGTCCAACGGTAAATACCACACGTATGAAAAGTTTTGCCATTGCATAAGATAGGAATATGAACTCCTACATTACAAACACTCTGGGGAACAAGTTCAATCAAACAAAATGTTGTGGATCACAGTTTAGATTGCTGTTGTTAACGAACTGGAAAAAAAACTATCATGTCAGGTAATCCAAATCTTGTAGATTTAAGTTTACATAGCTTGCAAACCTCTGCAGCATTTGATTACACAAAACATGTATCCTTTGCTCGTTGACAACAGTGGACTGAACTGAGTCTTCCTAGTTTTAGCGTTGCAAGAGGGGGTCACCTGGTCTGAGCTGGGAGTGTCTGCAATGTCATTCATACTCCTACTTTGGGCATGACCTGAAAGGCAACACAAAACACATGAACAAACCATGACCATTCAAGTTGTGGGAGCAATTCAAAGGAAAATGAACTAAAATTTACCAGAGGCAGATACAAAATATGGTTAGCTTTTATTGGAACCCCAAACCATTAGACGGACACTCACGCAGGCGGCCATAGCCGGCAGACGGCTGCTTGCTGCGCAGGTCCTCTGTGGAACGCATGTAGCTGGCTCCACCTCCAGGAGCACCTCGGAGCTGTGGGCTCCGTGCTGGGGAGCGGTCGGGGTCACAGACAGAGCACCACGATGGGACACAGATGAATTATTGAGGGTTAAATACTATTTACTGTCCATCACATTCTTGTTGTTTGCTTGGTAAGTCCTACTAAGACTGAACTTAAAGAACACTCACTGGCAGTGGAGCTGGACTTGCCAATGTCAGCGAAAGAGCGGTGGATTGGTTTCTTGGTTTGGTGCTTGTGTTTCCTCAGCAGGACAAAACTGATCTTCTCTCTCAGGTCAGGCGTTATCATGCCTTCTTCTATTTGTCTCTCGATGATCTCATCTGGAAGTGGAAATGAAGGTCCCTTCTCGTTAGTTGTTGACAGTAAACATCAACTGGCACGTGGTTGATAAAAACATCAAAAACTAAAAACACATTTTTAGAAAACTGTTATTTTCAATGCAGAAGTTTCAGAATCAATCATTTAAATGGCATTCTGAATCAATAAAAGCCAAAACAAACTATGCTCAAATTGATAGGACAGGGGATGAGCCAGGGGAGGATGTCTCACCAACGATTTGAGGCAGCGAGTAGCCGTCTAGGTCCAGCAGCACTGTGCCGGTCTGGAGACATGTCCGCAGCTCAAACAGACTGTGGAGGGACAGGGTGGACACGTGGGGCTTGCTCCACCGCTCGCCTCCTTCCTCCACCTTCTCCTCAAACTTCACCCACCTGAGGGAGAAGACATTACACACACACACACACACACACACACAAACACACACACACACACACACACACACACACACACACACACACACACACACACACACACACAGGGTGTAAACAAGAATAAACAGCAGAGACCGCTAGGATGCAAAATCTAGTTACCACTTTACCAGCCTGATTTTTGTTAGTAAGCCTCTTTCGTCAGTATTATCCTGCATGCACTGTTTTTTCCCTTGCAGTAAGGATACATTATTCAGCCAACAGCCAGTTAGGTCAGGTATCGGCATTTAACAGTACTATAGGTTTTAATCCAGTTTGTCATAGCTTGGTCATTTAGAAATTGTCAGAAATCCATAAAGTATCCACATCAAAATCGCTAACTCTGTAAGAAGGAAAATCCTGTATTGCTACGTGCCCCAACCTTTCATGTCAGCGCATCCATCATTTGCAAGTAATTCTACATAAGTGTGTGTGTGTGTGTGTGTGTGTGTGTGTGTGTGTGTGTGTGTGTGTGTGTGTGTGTGAGACGGTCCATGCATATGTGTATCAGGACATGTGCAGAAGGTGTGTTTGGCTGGTCACCTGGCTGACTCCTTCCACTCCAGCTCATCTCCTTCATGCTGCAATGTGTCCATCTCGGTAAAAAGCGTTGGGGTGGGGAGATGGTCTTCTTCTCCCAGGATGTAGCGTAGTCTCTCCGCGGCCGGGGACACTGCAGGGACAGTGACAGTGCAGAAACACTTACATTATCATTGTATTATTATGTTCTAACAGATCTTAACACCCTCCTTGTTGCACACGTAGCTCTCTGGAACATTACATTACAAAGAGCCCCTAAAACTAAACAAAGGGCGTACTGCAGGGCCCTCAGAAATCTTACTGACATTGATATTTAAGAACAGTTTAAATTGTGTATATTCTTTCACAAGTATTATGGGAAAAAATATAACGGTATCCACGGAGATGTATGTCTTGCATGCACATTCATCCATGGTCACAGTCATGTACAGATGACATGTTTATCTTATACAAGCCTATGTGTAACCTTAGATCCCTGGACAATGGCATTTTTGAATACCCATCCAAAAGACAGAGACAGACAGGCCTTTTGGAAGGCCACACTCTGCTTCACGTTAAGGAAACCAGAGACCGGTTTCAATTCAGATATCAAACACACTTATTTCACATTGACTTTTCATCTTTCTATTATTCCGGTTTATTCCATTTCTCCACATTTCCCCTAAGAGTTAATTGTAGTGGTAGCCCTTCTCTCTGCTGATGGCCAGGGCAGCATGTCTGATTGGGACCTTTATGCCCTCCTAAAGCAGAATGAAACAGCATTGGCTCTTTATCTCTATATAGAAGACACTGCTTACTGACCAGAGCTCCGAATACTGCTATGTACAGTACCACACACAATCCTGTATCTCATCATCAATACGTAATATTTCAAAGATACCCTGCTAATCTAAAACAGGAATCTTTATTGAGTCCAAATGTTCCTGGTCAAATCAAACAATTAATTAAATGAACTAATCAATGTATCTGTTAGTGAGCTAATGAGTCAGCCTTGCCTTATGACAGGAGCAAGGAGACTGTGCATAAGACATTGCTTGGCAGCTGCTAGAATGCATTAATGATTAGTAGTGTATCATATAGATGAACAATAGAAACAACCGTTTCCTTTAAGGTGAATAATGCAAACAGTCCGTTCCTACAGTGCAGAAGAATCATCAAGCATGGACTGTAGTTGCAATGTGACTGTTTCCGGATGACCAGGGCTTTGAGAACCCTGGAGGGTTTTGACCCATGGAACTGTATGTACGCTGTGGAAAGCACCACTGTTTAAAGGAAGTGAGGGATCGGTACTATGGAATCATTGTATTGATCGTGACACGTTAGAGGGAATTCCAGCTTTATTGCTTGTTGCATTGCCTACAAGGGGCTCACTTGACCACAAGTTTGAGGGGCACGGTGTTTGTGAACGGGAGAGTGATTAAGCAATCAAACTTAATCCAAATATTTCCCATTTGAAGGGACCTGTGTATTTTCAGATCGATGGGAAAAGTCAAAAGAGTAGTGAAGAGGTTGTTTTAATTAAGTAAATACACTTTACGGCGAACTTAGTACGACTACGGGTTTTCACTCAAGGGGTTCCTGTTCTGTATCTAAGTAGGAAAACACAGAAAGATCAAGGTATCATGAGTCACAGCTGCCGCTCAACGACTGTACTAACTCTAAAACAACCCAAACACACCTCCAACGTCTGTCTCACAGAGTGGAAAAAGAGAAACGAGGAACATCAAAGAGATGTTTCCTCATATATTACTCTCTTTTCTCTGGGCTTCTTTCTCCTTTTATCTTCCCTGTATCTGTGTCTTTCATCTCCCATCTCACTTTCTCTCTACTCACTTTGTTCATCCTTCGAGAGACAATCGCACATGCAAACCTCCTTGTATTATTAATGTTCCGAGACCTTCATCGTTTCTTGTGTGGTTTGGCATATCTTTGCTTTTAGTTTTGTTTTATGCTGGTGCTCTCCTCATGGCCAGGACTCCTTTCTAAAAGATATGGAGCTCACCTTGTAAATTAAAGGATGAATCATTGATTTAAAAAAACACATAAAAGTTGGGGCCCTAATGTTTCTGCATTGACAAGCACTTTTAGGCGCCTGACAGTGACCATCATTGACGTCGTCACACAACATAATTACAGCAGTTACACAGCATTTACTTTCCTTTCCGAGGCTTTCACAGGGAACATTCTTTTTTCTACCTATAATTTATCGCTGATGACTCGTCTATTGAACTACTAACAAAAGCTGCGGTAGGTGGATTCTCAGAGCCCAAAATACAGCTGAAGAAAAAAAGCATTGGTGGGTTGTTCCATTATATTTGAGCCTGTGTGCCACTGCGAAGAAGAAATCCAATGGGACTCACTTGTGCGGTTAATGTCTGGAGGTAAACTGAGGTCGAGGTCGTCAATGAGCCCTTCTTCCATGTCGATGTCTCTGTATCTGGCGCGGCCGTCCCCCTGGTGCTCGTGGCGTCTCTGGTGCATGTAGCGCCTGTCCCTGTCGATGTCCACGGCCTCGTGGCTGTCACGGCTGGACATGGAGCGCCTTCTCCGCCGTTTGCGTCTGTATCCGCGAGGGACGGGGACGCCGATGTAGATGGACTGATGGTCTACGCATGGGAGTGTACCGTAAGGGGCAGTTATATTTTCAAGAATGTGTTACTTAAGGCAAATTCAGAACCAACTGAATGGTAAGGCTGAATCAAGTGGGAGAAAAAGCCTTAGCGCTTGGCTAAGATTCAATTTACTGTTGTAAGCCTGTTTTGAAAGGTGCTATATAAATAAAGTTTATTATTATAATTAATGTCCCTAGCAAACTAATCAGAAAATGTATAGTATTTTAATTTAAAAGATAGTGATAAATACATGTGAAAGAGTATATATACATAAAAATAATTGGCTTAATTCCTCTACTTGGTTTATATTATTAGACATGTGATATACAGTAAGAAGACTATAATTACCCTTTTAAACTATGAAATCTTCCAGAATGCAGGCATTGTTACTTGCTAATGCTGTAGGAAAAGCTAGCAAAAATACTTTGGTGCAGAGGGCAAGCCAATCATTTTGGAATCCGCAAACTAACTCTAACTTTCCATTTTAGTCAAATGTACAGTGCAAACAGGAAGATCATTGCTGCAAAGCTGGAAACCTGCCTTTACAAAGGGACTACAGCACGTTGAGGACAAACACAATCAATCACACGCACACACCCACACAAACGCAAGGACACACACAAACACGCACAAACTGAGCAGTGAGAGAGTGAGAAGACTAGGCTCACAAAAATGTGTGTGCTTGTGGGTGTTTGTGTGTGTGTGTGTGTGTGTGTGTGTGTGTGTGTGTGTGTGTGTGTGTGTGTGGGGGGGGGTGTTTTTGTGATAGGTTGCGAGCACTGTACGTGTAACACGTGCCAACTCTAACATACGCCGATAACACTAACACACACTCTCTCTGTCTTTCTATCTATCTCCCACACGCACACCCACGCACACACATGCACACACACACACACTCGCACACACACACACACACACACACACACACACACACACACACACACACACACACACACACCCAATCCCCCTCACTCTTACTGGATCTTTAACCTTGATTATCAACCAAATTCTAATTACCATTATGAACATGAAGTTCAAGCCTGTTCAACTGTCATTCTACACAACTTAATGAATGTCAGGACCATTTACAGTGCCACATTTACCATGTCCCGAATACATATTGTTGAAGACATACTGTTGTACGTAACAACTTTTAATATTATAGAGTGTGTTTTAGGGTAGTGTCGCTCACCTTCCTCTTCCTCGTAACGAAGTTGAGAGACCACCATCCCTCGGTCTCCCACCCGTCCAGGGTCCATCCTGAAAGACACCCAAAGTCTAAGGTGTTAGAAGGACATGGGAATGCTGAGTGAAACAAGGAAACACGGTCTCGTCGGTGGCAGCTGATGCGCTACAATAAGACCATTCACTGTCTAACTGTAAAGAAGGTAAAGTGAGATAGTGTCTCTTTTTTAATACAGTTTTCACGTGGCACCCTTTATGTGTGCCGTACATGCCTATGCTCAATAAACGTCCTTGTCAAAGTGTGCGTGAGCATGTGTGTGTTTGCTGTGTCTCGTTGGTCCAGTTGTACAGTTTGAGGGCAGTGAGGCAGGGCTCAGTTCCAGCTCTTGTGGTCCGCATGTGAATCCCAAATCAATGCGGAAATAATTAAAACGGAGAGCCGCTCGATGGAAAGAAACATAATTAAAACAACCAACCAGATCACTGGATGACCGTGACTTTACACATACCACCAGTGCAGTGTGAGGGTCCCCTGACCCGACAGAACCGGCTCAAGGCTTTCTCTCCAGCACAACTACATCAAAGGACTGGCCTTTTTGTCTTTCAAAGCGAATTAGTTGTAAATGGCTTTATGGCACTTGTGTTGGAAGCGGTGTCCGTTGCAATGGCACTGGATGCCTCCCTTTGTTGTAATTCTGTCACCACCAGGAGCAAGCCGACGGGGAAGGGGCGCGCCTGGTGGGGGCCTGAGTGGAGCTCAGTTGGAGCTGCTGCTCCTGTGCCCGCTGTTAGAGAGGACTTCCTGTGTAATTAGCACTGTCACATCACGTCCTTCACACCCAGTGGGCAGCCTCAGCGGTGACTCCAGGCCATCACCAGCTCTGACAGCCCTGATCAATAGGCACGGCCACTTTACCTCATGTGACAATGCTGAAAGACGGCCATAAACTACGGCTCTCTCCCTCTCTCTCACTGGACACGAGCCACATCTCCACTGACCCGCTGCCTCTACCCGCACAGTCCCACACGCACACCCACGCACACACACGCACACACACACACACACACCCATGCACACACACCCATGCACACACACACACACACACACACACACACACACACACACACATACACACACAAACACATGCTTGCATGTAAAATACAGGGTTGTTGCCCCTGCTGCACACGGTCCAACATGCACACAGTCAAACACACCAGCATGCGTACATGTGCACATGTGCACGTATATGCCCACACGCACGCACACACGCACGCACACACACACACACACACACACACACACACACACACACACATGCTTGCATGTAAAACCGGGTTGTCGTCCCCCTCCACCAACTCCACGTACTATGAATTATTGACACCTTCTTTATTATATTCTGCCGCAAGTGGCAACCTTTGACAGAAAGAAGACAAAATTCAACAACAAAGAGCATGCATCACACTGTTATATAGCTAAAATGAAAACAATCTTAAAATAGATGTCACCATCAGCACCATTGTGTCAGCTGTCACACGCATGTGCACACATATACATTGGTGCTCAGATTCCCGTTTTTCCATGCACAAGTGAAATAACTGGAATTTAGATCAAGCATGATCTAAAACTTTTTAGTCTCACAAAGCCAGCAGATGTCGTTAAAGGTTTTACATTTAATTTAATAGAACCTTTTGACAACGTTTGAACTGAACTTATTCTCACTCAAGAAAATATATATACATTTTCTGAGCAGCTACAACTTGAAAACCCTTAGAGTTTCTGCATTCTTAAAAACTAAGTAGGATTTGAAAGCTAACAAGATTAAAACAAAACCTAAACGAAAAAAGTCATTAATTTTGAGCAGCCATGCATGCAGTTTACCACAGGTTTCAAGCTATTAGAAAGTTGAGCAAATACAACTGTGCTTACAGTTGAGTAAAGCAACTTTACAGCGTAATACACCATGACAGAGGACAGAATTACAAGAAGCCTCAGTAAAAATAAATAAACAACAACGGTTAGGAAAACATGACGGAATAAGAGGACCTACCTGCTTTTTTGTTTCTTATGCTGAGATGCGTGAAAGTAAAGAGCTTGTTTGTTACTTGCAGGGTGGCAACAATGAAAACTAATCAAGTATTGACAGGAACCAACTGCTGAGTGGGGAGTCACTCACTCTCTCCCTCACTCAATATGGGGCGGGGAAACTGGTAGTTAGCATCCGGCTGCAGACAGGGGCCTGCCCAAAACAAAATAAGAAACATGTAGGGTCTTTTCAGGTAACACTTATACAGTCCCCTCCAAAAGTATTGGAACAGTAATGCCAATTCCTTTATTTTTGCTGTAGACTGAAAGTGTTTGGGTTTGACACCAAAAGATGAATATGAGACAAAAGATCAATATGTCACCTTTTATTTCCAGGTATTTTCATCTGGATCTGATAAACAACTTAGAAGATATCATTATTTGTAAAGGAACACCACATTTTTTGTTGAGCAAAAGTATTGGAACATGTGACTAACAGGTGTGTTTTGTTGCCCAGGTGGGTCTTATTACATTTATTATTCAAACAATAAATAACACTGAATGTCTAGGCTCAGTTTCAGATTCTGGTTTTGCCTGTGCAGACTGCAGTTATAGTAATCAACATGAAAAGCAGAGAACTGTCTGTGGGTGAAAAGAAAGCAATTGTGAAGCTAAGAGAAGATGGGAAATCAATCAGAGCCATTGCACAGACACTAGCCATAGCCAGTACAACAATTTGGAATATCCTCAGGAAGAAACAAACTACTGGTGTACTAAGTAACAGACATCGAACGGGACGACCAAGGAAAACAACAGCAGTTGACGACAGAAACATTGTCAGAGCTGTGAAGAAAGACCCTAAAACTACTGTTGGTGAGATCAACAACAACCTCCAGAGGGCAGGAGTGAAGGTTTCAGAATCCACTGTTCGCAGAAGACTTCACGGGACAACAGTACAGAGGCTACACCAGAAGATGCAAGCCATTCATTAGCATAAAGAATAGGAAGGCCAGGCTGGATTTTGCCAAAAAGTACAGAGACGAGCCTCAAAAATTCTGGGGAAAAGTTTTATGGACTGATGAGACGAAGATTAACTTCTACCAGAGTGATGGAAAGGCTAAGGTTTGGAGAAAAAAAGGATCTGCTCGTGACCCCCAAAACACAAGCTCATCTGTGAAACACGGTGGAGGTAATGTGATGGCTTGGGCTTCAATGGCTTCTTCTGGGACGGGCTCATTAATCTTCATTGATGATGTAACACATGATGGCGGCAGCAAAATGAATTCGGAAGTCTACAGAAACATTTTGTCTGCCAATTTAAAGAAGGATGCAACCAAACTGATTGGGAGATCCTTTGTCATGCAGCAAGATAATGACCCTAAACACACTGCAAAAGCAACAAAGGAGTTCATCAGGGGCAAGAAGTGGAAGGTCCTAGACTGGCCAAGTCAATCTCCAGACTTAAACCCTATAGAGCATTCTTTTTACCTTCTTAAAAGGAGACTGAAGGGAGAAACCCCCCAAAACAAGCAACAACTGAAAGAGGCTGCAGTGAAAGCCTGGAAAGGCATAACAACAGCAGAATGCAAAAGTTTGGTGATGTCCATGGGTCGCAGGCTTGATGCAGTTATTGAAAGCAAAGGATTTGCAACAAAATATTGAGTCTTATTCACTTAAATCCATTTCAAGTCTATCTGTTCCAATACTTTTGCTCATCTAAAAATGTGGTCTTTCTTTTCAAATAATGATATCTTCTAAGTTGTTTATCAGATCCAGATGAAAATACCTGGAAATAAAAGCTGACATATTGATCTTTTGTCTCATATTCATCTTTTGGTGTCAAACCCAAACGCTTTCAGTCTACAGCAAAAATAAAGGAATTGGCATTACTGTTCCAATACTTTTGGAGGGGACTGTATATTTACCTGGACTGAATAGAGAGGACTTGGCTGCTTGGGTAGCCAAAAGACTGGAGTTCAAAACTATGAGTACCCTCCTTAAATAGAACAATTTGTTCAAATTTGATTAACAAAAAGCACTCAAATTTAGGGGGGGACCACAGGATATAAGCCAACACAACAATTAGCAGCTTGCTGATACTGAAACTCAGTTTGGTCAATCTTGCAAAGTTAGTCATTGCAGTTCACCTTCAGCTGTCAGTGGCGCAAATTAATCCATCAATTATTTTGGTATCTGGGACTCCAGAGCACAGCTACTGTGGAGCCTCCTAGACACTAATCACAGATAAGATAATTATACAATCCCAGCTACAATAAAACATTTACACCTTATAAGCAGGGATTTGTCCTCATATCAAGGTCAAGATAGCAAAAGCAGCATTGTATTTAAGACCTAAAAGATCCCCAGCCTTTCCTGTCACGCAAAACTGTTCATTTGAATTACATTCTAATACATAGTGGGAATTTTTGTTTCTGAATACATGCATGATGTAATGGACACCGCGTTTAAAACCACTGACGGCTGATGTGGAGATCAAAGTACCCCTCTTCCATCCTCCACACGCCTTCCTTGATGACCAACACATTGACAGCTGACTCCTGGAGGTCATAGAAATGCAGAGGATCTATTGGGATTGTAGGGATGACCAAGACCGCTTGGAATCACACGCAGTGTCACGTCTACTTTGATCTAATCCCGGTCTATCATGACTTCCTCTAGTACCCTGGGAAAACATTCACAATTTACTGAGAAAGACAAAACACCTGGAGATGGACAAATAAAATACGTAAACACCCAACGGAGACAACTAATTGCAAGGAGAAAGTGGAATGCTGGGTTTAAGGTGTACCGTTTAAAAAATGTCACTCATCAAAAGGCCCACAACTGTGCCCACAACCATGACGACCGTCCTGCTGGAGCCCCCCCCCCCCCACCCCCCCCACCCCCCCACCCCGAATCTTGGTCTTGTGGATGACTCTCACCTTTCCTCCCCCTCCAGCCAGGAAGCACCCACTGTGAAATTAACTCCAGATTGCTTGGTCACCGTAAAACATCACCTGGAAATCCAACAGACATGTAATTCAATCAAGCAAACTCCCACCCAGACACTCCACATAATAGGTTTTCTCATTATGAGAAGCAAATGGCAATATCAGCTCTGATGACTGCATAATTGTTAACTAACTAACAAACTAAAATACAAGCACCCTGCCACTACAGAGTGACGTCCTTATTAAACATTTTCTGAATCCAATACATGACACACCCAACTACCCTGAATAGGTAGTTTTGTGTTGAGTGACTTATTTTGCCAAACTATATAATATATTGGTATATATCCCAGCACTCCACTGTCATAGGGGATGGATGAGTAGAGGACTTAGAAGTGGAGGAATTGTCCAGTGCATAATTTGTAGAGCCACACCCCACAAAAACAGCATGGTTAAAACAGGCACAACTCATTTTACCATCATGTGACTTCTAATCACAAAAAAACATCATCAACCATTTTTATGCGTGTCTGCTGGTCTGTCTTAATGGCCTTGGACCTGAGGGGGACCAACAGAATTGTTCTTTACAGACAGCCTGACCAGGACTGAACATTCCCAACGGGAGCATTTATGTCATTATTGTCATAATCATGGCTGTTTGGATGCACGCGCTGTCCTCACAGAGATCACAGAGTGTTATTCTGGCGACGCAGTTCATTTCCTAACAGTAATTATTCCACCCGCTAGCTCTTGATGGCTATAATAAGGGGGAGAGAGGTGAGAAGTGAGCGATAGAGGTGCAGCAGAGAGGAGAACCACTGTAGCGAGGGCCTGCAGCCAAGGGTTTTGTTTGCGGATGTCAATTAACATGCATTTCATTGAGAGGGTTTCGAGGAGTGTGCTCTGTGTTAGGAGGAGTGCGGGTCAAATTAACATCGGTTCCAGCTTTCTACACATAGGTTCTAAAGCCTGGGGAAGTTTGACAGTCAAAGTCTGTATGAAGGAGGGCAAGACTACCAACGTGGTACTATTCTAAAAATAACCAATAGAGTATTGAAATGGTTGGAGTTTCAAAGGCATAGGTGTGTTACTGCTTAGGTGCTCTCCCGTTTTGGAATAGAGTCGCACAAACCAATAAGAGGGTGTGTCTTGAAATGAGGAGGGTTTCGTCAGAGAGTGAGTGACATTTAGAAGCGGCAATCAAACATGTGCCTTCTAGATTTGAAGGCCAAGAGAAGAGAATAATTGTGTATGTAAGTCTCCAGACCTCCAGTCTGGTTTGAAGCAATGAGATTTGGAGGGATGGCCACACAAGACAAGGGGCAAATAGGAAACGTTCTTTCAGAGGGGTACATTATTCTCAGTTGTACTTAAAGACCTTGCACAGTGGCACGGACACGTACAAGACTATGACGCAATCCCTTTTAGCGGGATGTGATCGTGTCAAGTATACTGAACTAATTGACAGGGTAGGATGATTCACACTGAAAAGCCTGAACATAAAGGCAGCCTTCTCTGGCCTTCACCCCAGCATCTGCAGCAATGTGCCCTGCAAGCCAGAAGCAAACAAAGGTACACTGCAAACCAAGGAAATCACTGAAAATCAACCTCTCCCACCACCACCAATACAAACTGTAGAGATATATTTGATTTGATTTGGCACAATTCAAGTCGACAGAACTCCAATGAGTAGACAAATGCAGCTTTATTGACAATGACAATAGTGTTTACACAAGGCCAGAGCTAAGGGTGAAGCTCAAACAGTGCAACAAATCAGATATGAAAAACGGTTCAAACTGTCGCTCAGTTAGACAGGTTTCATTTGATCGTGACCATTTTATTTTTCTTAAAAAACATTTGAAAACAATAAAAACGTAATCTTTTTCATTACAAAATGGCATTTACGGAGAACATCCGGTGAGACCCTAACAACTGTAAACACATTATACAATTTAAATATAAAACATGCATCCCATGTTATTCCTGAATAGTCAGTCCACAATTATGCACAAAATCAAAGAATACAATTGAGATCATATCCATACTAAAAGACACCTTAGACATCCTTCACAGACGCTGCACATAGGACAGATTTGGCTATTCCAAATTCTTTTGACAAATAGTTCTTCAAAACTACAATACGTCTGTTTCTACACCAAGTACACCATTCTCTGACTACTGGGCCATTTACAAAACAGCCTGAGGTAAGCTTTAGCACATTAGGCCGAGCTCAAAATCAAACGCTAAAAGATATCTAGAAAAACTAAATATGGAACAACACCTAAACCATCCATTCAGAAAATCTCAAAAACGATAGCTAAAAATATAATTTTTAAACATGGTTGCATCCTCCTCCAGATTTTTGATTCAAAGCAGAAAAATGATTGCACTATAATAATTGACCTAAAAGCACAATATCTGTGATCCCTTTAGTTACGTATTTCATATTCTTTAAACGATTGACGGCCTAGAAGATAAAGAAGTGCTTAAAGGCTTTTGACAAACGCAACGTTTGTAATGGCAAAACTTGTCAAAAGAAATACAAATAAATTAGAGACACAAACGAAATTTAATGTTTCCTTTTCTGCTTCAGCCCGATGTCTACCTCATCTAGGCCGGCGGAAGGTCTATAGTCCCGGAGGTCTTGAAAGGAGGTGTGTGCCAGAGGCTGCCGAGCCCGGACAGGGTGGAGATTGGGGTCCCATGGGTCTGGTTCTGACACAGGGATGGCCAGGTAGCCTCCTTCTCTTGGCAGACACATGCAGCAGCCAGCACCAGCTAAGTCCAGCTCACTGTAGTCAAAGCCAGCCTTCTTCATGAATTTGAAGTCCACCATGTCCATAGACTCACTCATCTCCACCAGAATGTTCCAGAACACACAGGTCAGGAGGATGCCCAGCAGCTGGGGGGAGAAGAGAGATAGAAAGTTAGACCAAATGGATGGTTCAAGATTCTTCATAAATGTTATACTTCTAAATACACAATTTCTGAATCTGTCCTGAGGTGTGCAGTTGAGATAGTGACGTCCTCTAAAAAAAGGAAACATCATATGCAAGTTAGAGCTTTGGCAAATTCATCAATTTGCTAGCATTTTGCAACCAAGTGTGACATTTTGCAACCAAGAGTACTTTTTGGTTGCACACCGTAATCTAGGTTGGTTTTGTGCCCCGACAACAGAGTGTACTTCTTCCACAGGCGTATCATCAAACACTGCAGCTGTGTCAGAGCCAGTGTGAGGTGGAATTAAAATGTCTGCAGGTGGTTTTGTTGAAGTCCACAATAAACATAAAAGAGTTGCCATGAGCAAAGAAATGGAAGTTAACTGACTGAAAACAGGAGTGTTGCCCAAATGGTATCCAGGTAGGGTGCATAGTCAAATAGATAAGCTTACAAAAAGTCAAAACTTACAAACAATAGAATTTTTCCCAATTGCTTTATGGAATCACACCCCCATTAACTGTAATAGTACAATCAAATGCCTCATTATTCCATGTGGCTTTTTAATAAACGTACGATGAAGAATGGGTTCTGAAATGCCCACGTTGCCCAGTCATGCTTCCCATAGTATAACAAAAGACTGCACATTATTATTCTCTTGCAGAGACAAATTATTTTAATTAAGGGGCAGGCATAAAACACCTTGTAAGTAATCAAAATTCAAATTTGCCTTGGAGAAACAATATGATAACTGGGTATTGTGTTACCAACACATTCAAAAAGCTAGAACAAATATTACTACTATTTATAAATATTAACACATCTTTATTTGAAAGTAGGAGTAAGATCAATAGCAGAGGAAAGCTCTGAGGGAGGTTTTTGGAACTCACCTGTGGAAGCCCCACGGCGCAGCAGAGTCCAATAGTTGCTCCAATGTTGTCCCCCATCCACAAGTTGACAGCATGTATACAGCCCCGCACATGAATGACCCCATGGAGGAGCTCGCGCTAAGAGACAGGGGAACATTCACGGGTCAAGGAGGCCTCTTCACCAAATAAAACCAGCTGTGCAGCAGCTGTCGAAATTGCATTAGCTTTGAACATCAATGGCCATGCGATTGCTGACGATGTTTTCTTATTCTGCAAGCTGCAGTAATTCCAGATGAAAACAAATAGTAAACTAAATAGCACTGAGAACAATGGACAATGCCCCCATGAAGAGACGTAACTTATTTTTGTACCTATTAACCTCTCCCCTAGCCTTAAATCTTAGCTCTCGCGGTTATGTCTGGTTATTAATTGATCGTCTATGTAGATTCTTGCGAACGGCTGAGCATTAATGGGGAGCCGTAGATAATAATTACTTCACAAGTTATCCTAAGCCCACTCATGTTTTTCTGACAGAACACTAAAGCCTACAAATCATGTAATGGGGGGAATCAACATTAATTAAGCTTGCTATCCTCCGACGTTGATGTTTTGGCAACAAATGTAGATGCCAATTTATTATGGCTATTACTTTCAGAAGATGAGAAATACCTCCCAAACTCAAGACAGCATATGGACTCGTTTTTTTTATTTTATATAAAGGCTCAGCACAGGCAAACAAACAAGTGAGATCATTCTGTTCCGGTGGAGACACAATCTGCTTACCTGTTCACTGAGGGTCTTGTAACCGCAGAGAGTGTTGACGACCTCGCCCACCTGGGAATTATGGACAGCAAGCACAAGGACATGTCACCAGGCCATTGTGTCAATCAATTCACGAGCACAAACAAACCCAAAGAACGACACGTACAGAGACCACCATAAGGGGGGACAGTGAGAGCCCGGCCGCCTGGGCTCCAGCTCCAGGTCATGTCCACTGTCCCCTGGACCATGGCTTAAGTGGTGTGCCAGCTCCTTCAACACTCAAGACGGGTGAGAGCTGATAACACAGGAGGCCTGGGTGATATTCAGCTCCTCTCTAATCAAGCCCTGTATATCTAGGGCGGGTATATCTGAGTCGCATTAAGGCTCCTAGGGCAGGGTCTGGAGCATCCGGGGACTATCAGTTCTGAGTCAGGGAGCAGCAGAGATAGGGAGCCGGAAGGAGCGGCTAGCGTCAAGGGACCTCCATTTCACCTGGCCAGAGATTTAAAGGAAATCAAGGAGAAAAAGTCTCTAAGCCTTGCGCCAATAATTTTGGGACATTTTATCACACACCCGCAGGCACTGTAGAGGCCCAGCAACATGCCCCACAATAAATCCTTATCTGACTCTCAGGACACAGAATGAAAGGCTTCGCCTCCATAAGGCCTTTAGTAAGTGGCAAAGCAAAGCTCCACTGCTATGATGCTTATCACAGTAATGTAAAGGGGAAAACGGTGAGCAGGGAAAACGAACTTCATCGCCCGGTGAACTGGACTCTTCTCAGCAGGTATCTGCTTAGCTTACACACAAGCACGCACGCACGCACGCACGCACGCATGCAGGCACGCAGGCACGCACACACGCGCGCACACGCACACACGCACACACGCACACACGCACCTGAGTCTCAGGGATGCAATACTTTCTAATTACCTCTGAATTGAGACCAAATTGGTTCGCGTGAAATGTGTACAGCTACTCAGCCACAGGAATGGACCTAAGGCCCTCTGCGTCTGCAGAGTGAAAGCTAATTGAATCAAAGCCGGCCGAGATTCATCCAACCACGCTCCTTCTACTTGGTGGCCAAACAGCGTGACTCCCAAACCCAGCACCACCAACACAGATTACGGTGTCCCGTTTGAACGGCCAGCACGCTGCCATATGCTTCGTCGTAGGGGTGTGTCTGTCGGTTCAACAAACGCATGTGAGAATGTAATGAGGTGGCTGTCTGTTTCTTATGCTCACCTTGTGGCGGATGCAGCAGGTGTAGGGGACTCCACAGGCCAGGGGGCCGGTGCCATTACAGAAATGATACTGGTTTACCCCCCAGTCCTTATACTCATCCCCGCCACAACATGAGAACTGAAAAAGGAAGAGAGACACGTTACTTTCAGCTGCTTGAAATGCACCTTCTGCAATTCCTGTAAAGAGACAGGCTGGAGAATTGTACGTTCACTCTCACAGAAAAATTCTAGTCTAAGCTGGTACATTACGGATTACAACTTTGCAGAATTTTTGTACATCATTTCAAAAAAGCTCTTAACCCATTAGTTGGTGAAAGAATTGGTATGCGGCCAGTGTCTATGAAGCACTTGTTTTCGCAATGCACGCATTCATTGCCACATCAGGTAAATTAAAGAGTAACATGCTATAGAGAGTGTAGGGGCCCGAAACGCCTTGTCATGTTCTGGAGCCTCTGTGGTCTTCCTAAAGATGGGTTAGACCAATGGTTCTCAACCTTTTTCCACTAAGGCTGCTCTGTGTCAAAGAAAATATTCCAGGGCCCCCCTATACAATGACATTTTTCATTATAACAAAATGGTGTTTTCATTACGACAAACGACAAAAAGTGCTAGGTTTCAGAAAATATTTAATAAACCATTGTTTAGTAAGAATGAAGTCCTCATTTCTAGTGTAATTACATCGAAATGATTGCTTTATAACAAGAGGATTAAGCCTAAAACTCCTTCAAATACTTCATATACCCGACCAGAAACGAGCACAACTATTCAGCTGCCATTGCAGGGGTTTAAGATAACTGTTGACTTTAAATCTTTTTACGGACTCCAATGCTCTCTTCCTTTCTGCTAAGAAAGACGGACATCCAAAGATGTGCAAATTACTACAAATTAAAGATATCAGACCTGTGAAAAGGAGCTGATTGAAATACAAGTCAAGGAGAAAGAGAAAGCGGTGTGAATTGATTTTTTACTTTGATGGTAGAGATAAAGTAAGTAGGATATAACAAGGCAGTTAAAGACTAACTAAACGGTAAAAATTGTTCATTGTTCAGGGCAAAGTACATTTTCAAATCCAGAGATATTTGCAGGCAAACACGCGCACACGCACACGCACACGCACACGCACACGCACACGCACACGCACACACACACAATTTCAGATGCGTTGGTTCTGTTGAAAGTAGCCTCTCTTACCTTCTGTTGTATGTAGTCCAAGATGTTTTTGAAGTCCAGATCATCATAATAGTGTTTAATTCCCTCTCGTATACTGCTCTGAAACAGAGCGGACGTCTAGACAAAAGGGGTAAAAGGGATTCTAAGTTTTTTTTAAATGTGAGTGTCATTATCTGGACTATCACAGAGCATGAGAGGAGGACTGTTACCAGTATGCCACTGGAGCCAGTGCTGGGAGGCCCAGGACCCGTACATAAGTATAATAGCCCTGTATAAACAAGAGCACAAACCTTTTTTTCAAAGATGAGTGCGATAATGAGGGCCACTGCCTGGAGGAGCAGCAACACACACAGCACACACAGGAACTGAGGAGAAAAGGAGACACACACAGAGAGAGAGAGAGAGAGAGAGAGAGAGAGAGAGATACGCACACCCTTGAATCCAAGCAGTTCTTGAGAGAACACTTGTAGCATTATCAGTATTCCAGATGGAAGGGAGACAATTGATTTTCCAGAACTGGGGCTTGTAGAGCCAAGTTAGGCAACCTGCTGCACACTTGCAGAGAAACCACCCATGCCATCTTCATTTCTCACATGTTACCACTGACCACACACACACACACACACTTGTCTCACCATATGCAGCAGGGTCTTGTTGTCCCTGAGGGAGCCCACCATACCGACCATCGACACGGTGAACATTACCAGGCCCAGCAGAATGAGCACGACTGCAGGTGCTAGGAACACCCCCTCCAGGGTGCGGTTCTTCTGTCTCTCCACCTCTGCATACACCCCAATACACAGCACACACAGGCCCAGGAGCTGAGGGGGGGTTGAAACTGTCAGGGCACTGTTTATCACATCATAAAAACGTATGTAGTTTAGTCTGTTAAAATCCAGGGAATAAGTGGGAAGTATCCAAGACAATAGAATAGAATCTTGTAAATACTCTATTTCAACTCCACTTGCAATTACACTGGTATAGTATTCAACAATACTTTTCATACCTATTTTAGCATTGTGTGTTAGAATTCTAAGAATATGAATAGGGTTCCAATGTTTACGTACATCAAATATCTTCTATTTCAAAAGTCATCCACAAAGTTGAATGTCTTTTAGAATTGTTTTTAGATTGAAAGAGCTAACTGCTTATTGGTGTTAAAATTGAACTCTTGGATTCCATATTAAACTATCAAAGTTGCTTGTCTTTTTTACCTCCGGTTATGTCAAAAGACTTGACCATGCCAAGAAAAGGAAGTGTTAAAAGTTGACAACAGCCTCTTTTTCAGGAAATGTTAACCTTTTCACTCTAATATTTTGATCAAGGTCTCCCAATAGCAAGCAAGCACAATATCAACCGTGTGTATTTGAGGCACACTTAACACAGGGACTAACCGTGTCTGTTCATCTTGTCAGCGTTTTTGTGCTACTTTGTAAATAAATCCCCTTTTGGGAACCATAACAACTGCTCTATCTGATCCATCCTTGCTTCCAAAGTTGCCTCAACCAACATATTTTAAGCATGTCTGTTTGCTGTTTATTCCATTTACAAGTGTAATCTACACTATACCACGCAAGTATGTAAAAAGCAACGCTGTTATTTCCAAGGTGACTCAGAGAGGGAAATAAAGGAAACATGTGAACTGTATTCCAGACTTTGTAACAAACCAACAAAATAGTTGTAGCATGTTAATATGTTGTTTTGTGAGACCAGCTGGTTAACCAGGCTAGTCAAAACAACAAAACCTGAGACCCTTGGTGCAAATGTATTGGAGTAGTCTTCCACAGGCACACATATTTATGAATGTACGAGATACGGGAAAACTGTGTATTAAATTACATTACCTCAATTGATCAGATGACAACAGAAATAGCATTAATTAACTCTAAGAGCTCCTGCATGGCTGGCTTATGGCCAACGGTACTAAATGAAAGAGAGTGGGGCAGAGTGGAGAAAATGCAAATAGGATGAAAAAGGTGTAAGAGAAGGCTTTTAGAGTAACTGATCTGTGGCTCACACTCAGTCACAAACTGCAGATTTGAGTTACCTTATAAATTATAATATTTCTACAATTATAATATTTCTACAAGCAAAAGGGACCTACAATTTAAGAATGGATCAGTTAATGACAACCACCATAATATTTTCTTTGTCATATCATAAGAGAACTAAGAACGAAGTAATAAATGTAGAATTGTTTATTTAGAAGCTACATTATAACACTATAGTCACATTTTCATGTTTGATTGTGCAAACCGTACATTTTTGTTGTCACGCAGTCAATAATAATACGGCCAAATTGGATGCCCAGGGGAATACGATGCTACTGAAATGTACCTTTACTCTTTCTAAACCTGGTGTATTGCAGTAGCGTTGCGACAGTTAACAGGCAAGTAAATACAATGCCATAGTAATTGTATACTATCTACCTCCAATTAAGCGTTTCCAAACTGAACTTGGCTAAATAAGGCGCGTTAAGACCAACTACATTTAAAATAGAAATAAAAAACCTTCAAACAACATAAAAATAAGAGCACCAGAAGTATTATTTCCTAAAATCCTGGCGGAACACGCAACGGACAAATGTAGATGATGCACAAGAGGCCGTCACTTGTGCAGCACCACACGCATGTAACCTCCCTCTACGTGCGTTTTCTGACGGCCACACTAGAATTCCCACGTTGTCATCCCTTTAATGCATGGATCCAACGCCCTGCACCATTTCCGCACAAGACCTCTTTGTTAGCTTGGTGATAGCTAGCTGATTCATGCTACTCGCCTATGCTATGGTGGATACTCTCAACGGACATGATCGTGAAGACATTGCTTACAATACCCTGAAGGATCGCACATTTATATTTAACATGCTTACCGTTAGTTCAATCGAAACACTCATTAGGAAGCATACTATGGTGCCGATAGCTAAGGCATTAGCTACAGTCATTGCCAATCTAGTTAACTAGGGTAACGTTAGCCAATCATTTGGCATTGTATAATTTCGGTTATGGGTCTAGCTGGTGACTAGTCTCCAAATATTATAATCAAACACTTACCGAAAAGAGCATTGAATAAACATTTAAAGTAAATTTGATGAAATAGTAGAAGCGATTGCTGTTCTTCAGTTCCGAATAAGAAGGCATTGTTATGTTGCGTCTGACGTTTGTGGTAACACTTAAGAAAACACCTAAAATAAATTGAAACGCAGCATAATTATTCAATCATTATTTTGTCACATTTTACTTGGTTGCTATGACTCCTCACATTGTGTGCGTCCTGCTGAACAAAACAACCCCACAACTACTTCCGTGCCGGCGCTGTTCAGTCAAGCTTTGTTTTGACTACATTCTTAAAGGAGCAGAGCACATGAACAAAACATTAGGTTTTGTAGTCATTAAAATCTTGAATTATCTCTTCATTCTGTTAAATCACTTCAGGGATTTAGAGGAACGGTATAGCCTACTCCCTTGCATTTATCCGACTGTTTACTGGGCTACTGAGGAGTAAATCCGCCTCTGGTTTACTCCAAACAGTGCATAATCCCAATGGTTGCTTCAAATTGCATCAATTGCACTAATGTCATAATATTATTACTTGGAGCCCATAGCATCTCACAGCGAAAAAAAGCAATGGTTCAGTAATTTGTAATCTCAATTTAGTCATGTGTACTAAATAGGCTTATAGGCTTATTTTGGTCTTTTTTACCCTCCGTTTATAGAAGACTAGTCTGCCGGATTACTCAAACTATCCAAACTTCTTTTTCTCAACATTTTACAATGTATGTATGCTTAATAAAAAATATGTGCTCAGAACCAACTGTATTTTAGATTTTCCTCTGTGTTTCCTTTCCAATAAGGACCATGGATTTTCTTTTCTTAAACTAAACTGTGGATAATCAAATTTGTAGCAGTGAAGTGTAGCCCATGATTTGCATTAATGATGTGAGTTTAGAATGGAAACCCTATTTAAGAATGCGTTTATCCTAAAAAAAACTCTTTACTGCAAACCTATTGTGTGTGACAAAGACAGTGGACAGTGTGCAGTAGCTTCTAAGTAACAGTTTAAAGTGGCCATATGCTACTATAAGTGAGCTCGCCTGCTGCTCACCACTCTAGGTAACAGCAAAAGAAAACTGGATGTCTGTTTTATAGGAGCTAAGCCCTTTTCACACCATCTTCTCTTCAGATTTAATATGACCTTTTTGACCTGGGAGGTACATATACGACAAATCAAAAAGTGGTTATTCATCCATATTAAATACATTGTCCCACTTTATTGGGAACCAGTCACATGAAGGAGATGTTATAGAGATAAAACTGTTTGAAGCACACTTCCTCCTTTCCCAGAACAAAGACGATCCCAATGATAAATGTACGCATTTATTTAGTAGTATATGCATTGTAGGAAAACACATTTGATTCCAATCAGTTTTCTTTCACCTGAAACGAGAATGCTCAGTGAAGGTTAATGCAGTGGTTTTAATAGGTCTTGTCCCAGTCCATGGACCCTTCAGACATAGAGGGTTTGCCTGAACACCATGAGGACTGGCAGGAAAGAGAGAAGCTCTGTGTGTGTGAGTCCCTTATATAAAGAAGTTAGCCATTACATCTGGTTTAACGTATGGCTTCTCCTGGCCCTGTTTTCGTTGCATAGTTCCACAAAATGACAGCTTGCTTTGACCTGTGACCTTCGTGCTAAGACAACTAGGACCATAGAAAATTCCTCCTAACAGTATGCGTTATATGTTAAATCTGAAGCCAAGATGACCTAATCCATAGGCTATGCCAATAGATACAATTCACTTATTTTGAGTATACCGAAGGTTCCACGTTGGGGAAATTGGCATACCAACTATAGAGTAAACAGGGGATGAATAAACACAAAATACAAAGTAAATTCAAATTGTTAAGCTGTTACAATCCAACTGTAATAAAGCCATAAAAAAATCTGATTATTTGGCCTTTTACCTGTCCTCCTTTGCTTCAATGTAGTTTTATTGTAAAATTTAACTGAATCTTTTGTACACATTTGAATCTGTTGTATTTATTCAGGTGAATCCCAACAGACTTGACTCAAGACGTATTGTACCTTCCAACATAAGCATCCAAATGGTATCTTAATATCATCACAAGCATGATTCAAACAAAATGAAATATCTAAAATCTGATGATTCATGTTCCACGGAGTGTTTTTGTTCCAAACTTTCCTTTCCACATTGCACACACAGCCTTATCTTTGAGGAAGGCCACATCTTCAACCTTAATAGTCATCTGGACACCATCAGTGTAGATGTGCATCAGCTGCCCTCTCTCATGTCTCCACTCATGCTCCCAGCATGAATGTGTTCATCGAACTATGGGACAATAATTACCACAAGAGGGGGACATGGAGCAAAATGATGGATATGGTGATAATAAAGCATACATTCTATAACCCCCCCCCCCCCCCCCCCACCATGCTCTGGCAGAACCTGTCTCTGTCCGTTTGTCTGTATGTTTTACTTTGTGTGAGAGAGAAGCATTTGCCTACAGTCATATTACTGATTCATTCAGGTTTTAGATTACCCCATGGGGTTTAAAAATAGTGGGGTAGTTGGGGTAAAAAAAAAGTATGGCCAGTCAATGAAATAGACTATTCCCCAAACAAAGTTTAATTTAAGTCTTTGTTTAATGTTTTTACTTAGTCATTCTCTTTTTCTCTCCCTAATCAGAAACATATCTTTAAACATAAAAAACGTAAACACATTGTTTTGTTGGTGTCAGATTTCATATTGAAGTAATACAGCCAGCCTAGGACTCATGAATAACTCTATTGCACCCGCGTCTCGTTGTGAAAACTGGCCCACGCCACAATGTAACCTACGATGTGCTGCTTATTTGTCATAAAGGGGCGAGAATATTTCCAGGGTTGATGAGAGAAAGAGAGAGAGAGTGGCTGTGTTGAAGTCCTCCACAATCTGGCATCGTATGGCATTGATTCCAACCATGCAATGTTTCCTGCGTTCTTCTGCGGCGGTGAGGACACGTAAGGAGATCCGCGCGCAAAGAATATCCCATATTTATCCACATTGGAAAGTTGCATTTGGCAAGTTGAAATTACTGCAATGCATTGCTGAATGAATTGGCTTAGTTCATAGGACGGAATATTCTTCAAAATCTATTTCTGTGTTATTTTCCGAAGTTTTAACTATACAATTACGTTTTTTATATACATAAATACATATTTTTTCACGCAGTTTGTTTTAAGATAGCTACCGATATATGCTGGTATTTTACACTGGTACGGTGTTATTCCCACACTATCAAAATGGATCCTTTATTCAACTCAACTGACAGACCAAGTAACTGGACTAATGCCTCTGACTTCAGTAACGGAACTATTTACTGGAACCAATTTGTGCAACCAGTGTGGAGAATTGTTCTTTGGGCAATTGCGTATAGTTGTATAGTTATTGTTTCTGTACTGGGTAACATAGTAGTTATATGGATCATTATGGCGCACACACGAATGAGAACTGTAACCAACTATTTTCTGCTGAACTTGGCGTTTGCCGAAGCATCTATGTCTGCCTTCAACACCGTTATAAACTTCACCTATGCTGTCCACAACGAATGGTACTTTGGGCTTGTGTACTGCCGATTTCACAACTTCTTTCCCATTGCTGCTGTTTTCGCCAGTATCTATTCCATGGCAGCAATTGCACTTGACAGGTAAGTGTCAAGCTCAGTGCAGGGTCTGAGTAATCAAAAATCACCCAACCCATCCCCACCTAAATATGGGGAGTAGACTTTTACAGAACCTTTTTTTTCTATTAACAAAACAACTATTCTGATATACCTGCAGGCCTAGTCTTTGTAATATGTGTTTAAAAGACTAATTCATATTAGGGTCCATATCCAGGATATATCAACTTTACAAAGGGTAAAATAATGGTGGCCATCCTGCAGCTTTTTTATTTTCTTTCCTCACTTGCCATGTGTTAAGCTGGAAACATGATTCATCATTCGTCTTATATCAGTGCATGTATGCCCAGCATAGCCCCTGAATATGAGGTGTGGGGACAATGAATGTGTGTTTTGTTTCTCTAGATAGTCTTTTCCTACAACATATGATCCTCTCGCTCCGTAGTTATACTGCAGTCTGTCAGTCTCCTGTGTTTCTGTTTTATTGTGCAAGGCCTGAACTTGATCTTTATTTAAATTTCAGCTACCCTTGAGAGCAAAAAAGCAAGAGCCAATGTACAAGTGTGAGATTAATAGACAAAAGACTACTGAGAGACACACTCAAGAGCCAAATTCTGATCCATACCGTTGGATAATTTGAGAAGCAACAGTGCCTCTTGACTGCCTCTGTGCAATGTTTTGACCATACACTAAAGAAACACCTAGAGCTAAACAAAGAGAAGCAATATAGCTGCAAAAAAAACATTATCTGCTAAAAGATGCTTAGGGGCATTAAAAAAAACAACATGAAACCGATGTTGAGTACCCTCTATTGGGTGTTTTTTTCCTTGTCTGTTAAGTACTTTCCCAACAGTTACTAAAGTGAAACTTTAATATATATAGTATATCTTTAGGAGGCCTCTCATTTGGAGGTGTACAATGACAGTGCACAAAGGAGATCTAATTGTTGCTGTTGATAAATATCTGTAAGCTGCATAGTGCGTTGCATCTTTTTAACACACTTTACTGTGTATGCTTAACAAGTTTGGTTTATTCATGCGCCGGGTCTCCCCCGTTTGAAAGAGAGCCTTAAATGGTGTAATTGAACCAGACAAAACAGAGAGGTGATGGCTTATGAAAAAAAGGTAAAGCACTCATTTGACCTAAATGAACATCTCTTTAACTATTCCTGTCTTCAGGAATGAACTTTTAAGCAGTAGTACATGTTGATAGGAAGGCCTAGCTAGCGATGCCGGTGACTTTGAGCTGAAATGCGTTAATTCCTTATTCCTCAGCGTCTGCCACCACGTGCGTCATCCTGGCCATGTCTCAAAAATGCACCTCAACCCTCTGATAGTTTCTAACCTGTCTGCCCCTTCCACAGATCCACCTCCTGAGCCCCATGCTTGGCAAGAGTGGCATACCGCAGTGCAAGGCATATTTAATCACAGCTTATCACAGCCTCCTTGCCGCTCTCTCACCTGTATCATTCAATTTCCCCAAATCTTTCTGCCGCGGTTATCCCTAAAGGGGTATCACCTCGATGTATCTCAGATCCTCGCCCTGCTCCATCGTCTTCCTCTCGTGTTTGTCATTTGTGTGTCATGCATGGCCAGATACCTAGCCACCTCTGCACATCCACTCTCACCTACGCGGCTTTAGGAGCTGTGCATACAGCTTTTCCGATTCAGCCCGTTTTAATTCCACACTGTCAGTGAGCAGCATTAAGTAAATTGATTATATTTAAACCAAAACAGTGCCTAAACACACCATATACCTGATCACTCTGCCAGTCTTTCTTATGCTCACACCGATGCCCATGTGCACACTTAAATCCCACACAGATTCACACACACACACACACTTACGCGCGTGCACACATGCACACACACACACACACACACACACAGACACACACCAGGTTGCACCTGGCCTGTGGCCAAGACAAAGTGCTGACTGGAGGATTGATGTATGGGAGTAAGTGTGTGTGTGTGTGTGTGTGTGTGTGTGTGTGTGTGTGTGTGTGTGTGTGTGTGTGTGTGTGTGTGTGTGTGTGTGTGTGTGTGTGTGTGTGTGTGTGTGTGTGTGTGAGTGTGTGCGTGCGTTTTGGTGTATGGATACTAGACGGAAATAGAAACAATCCATCCTACCAATTTGCATTTGCCCCCTGCGCCCTTCCCCCATTCGCCCCACAAGCTATTTCCTTCAGTTGGATTTAGATTTCATGGGTTTCTCTTGTATCTTCAGCAAAACAACAACACCATAAAGAACAAAAAACTGATTTCCGATCAAATTAGGGCCTTCAGTTTCAAAGATAATTTGCAACAAATTGACTATGAGGTGTTGGACAACAAGGTTGGCAATTGTGCTTGTCGCTTCGGCAGTAGAACCCTTTATCTAATTCTTTTTGGTTTTCCTGGAAACCTTCCCTCCAGTGTGTTCATTGTGCTTTTATTTGATTGTTCTTTGTATTGCCGGGCAGTTTAGATGGTGCCTTGGATTATTGGAGCTGTATGTCATCCATTCATTTATTCCCTGGCTGCTGCTGTTTCTCAGTCCATTCCATTGGGAGGACTCAACATTTACAGACATTGAGCAGTGGTACTTTTTGATACGTAAAAAACAAAAATGACAAAAATGCGTAGTAATATCCGTTGCCCAATAAATCAGGAAAGATATATAAAGATATAATATTAAATTACTTATAGCCTTGCATTAAATACGATCAATATTGAACTGAAAAAACAAGCAGAGATCTGGTTCCTGTCTGTTTTGTTCTGGGATTGTACATACTTGCATTTGAACATGAGTGTTGACAAGACGGCAATCTGTTGTGTATGGTAGTTGACAATGACGTCACCACTGTGACTAATTCACAAGAATGATTATCCCTAGAATACAACGAGAAAGAGGTTTATCCTACTGTACTAAGTTCTGAGCGACCACTGGCAGCGGAAAACTTCAAAGTCTTCTCCTCTCCCCGGATCATTTGAGAAACAATATCCAATTAGGAGATTCAATTGGGATATTAGGGGGATTAAGTCTTTGATTAGATCAATTTTCTAAGACCATATTTCCCCAGGGGTTTGCTGGATCCAACCCGTTCCCTGTGAAGATACGGTAATGATGAAAGCAAACCTAGGAAGATCTTCATGCATTTGGCACCCTAAGATATTCATGGGATCAAATTACGTGCTTCTTTATGAATCTATGAAATTATGTTTCTGAAATGGTTATGGGGATAGTTGACTTGAATGCTTTTCCCCAGCAACCCATGTCTGTTTCAGTATCTCCATCGGGATGTTTTAAACACTGAACTTCTTCTAATTTATAGAGTAAGCGGATGATGAGACAACATTTTGCTGCTTAATAGATGCGTAACCTGACATACTTCTCGATGCTTTTTTTTACTAGCTCCTAACCACAGAAAGAAAAAATAAATGTTTTGTCCAAAGCATAGAAACTCAAAAATATCTGAAGGAAAGTATTGTTTAGCAGCACATTGAGCAGATAACATGTATAATCAACGCTACAGTCTGAGCAATAGCGATTTGACACACACAGTGTTTGCTACAGTATAGCTACACTTTATTTGTAAAGAGTTATCAACGTTTAGCACATTTAATCTGTCAGTTGTTGGTCAATCATTACTGGTGCCAAGAAATCAACCAATACAGTGCAAATATTACACACTTGGTGTGTTTCTCTCCCTGCAGGCTGAAGTGTAGATTATAGGAAAAGGAATCATAAAGAACTTGTTCTTAACTTACTCAAGGACTATACTTTTTATAGAGTATGGAAACCTTTATGAGGTGGTTTTAAGTGCTTCCCATCAAGTTTAAATCAAGTGCCATGTTTTGTCATGTGAGGTGAGGTTAATAGACTGGCAGCTAACAAGGCCATGCTCAACAAAATGGTTCTATTGGAAGATGGGCTTCTATTTGCATAAAGAGGGCACACTGCATCCAATTGGGCTTTTTATTTTACCAATTGCCACAGTAGATGGTGTTGCTTGCAGCAGTTTCTGCGGGCCGAATTGTGAATCTGATTATTACCATTATGTATGTGTAAACATATCTTTACAGCTCGACTGATTAAACATTATCCGATTCAAAAGGTGTTGATTCCCATACATTCGACACATGATTGTATTGACTTACCAGAAGCATTGTGGGTGATAGAAAGGTTAACACGAAGGCGGTGTCAACCTAAACACAAGTAAAAATAATGTCGACACATCGTGTTGTTTTCAGCACATCTAATTTTACAGTTCCCCGAAACATAGTTCCCCCATCTCTTTTGCGTGAGAGTGTGTACAATCTTTTTTCATTCTTTCTTTTCGCCCACGTCTAAGCCTGTTACTCACCGTGCCACTGGCTCTGGCTCTTTGTGTGACGGCAGGTACATGGCTATCATCCACCCCCTGAAGCAGCGCATGTCGTCCACGGAGACCAAGGTGGTGGTGGGGGTGATCTGGACGCTGGCTCTGCTGCTGGCCTTCCCGCAGTACTACTACTCCGACACGGACCAGCTCCCTGGACGGGTTATCTGTTACATTGACTGGCCTGAATACACCGTGTACGACTTCAAAAAGATGTGAGTGTTGGCGCCTGCTGAAAAGCTGTTAAATATCTACAGCAGCTGTTAATTACTTTTTCCGTGAGGGTTAATGTGGGTGGATGTCGGCTGCCAACTCAATTGAATTCCATGGAGAGTAGAACAAATCATTTTGTTCTTTGTTGTTCTGAATGGGTATGCATCACCCCAGCAAATAAAATAGGCGCCACAGTTCTCATAAAAAAAATCTCCTGAAAGCAGAGAAAAGAAGCAACATGGGTGATGCTTTATTGAATGTTCCCCTGCTGCACCGTTTACCACAAAAAGACAGGCCTCATCTCCGAGATGGGACACTAAAGCTGACTGTTATTTCAGTGAATCCTGTGAGGAAAGAGAATTGTGGCCCTCGTGGGTTCACTTTAGCCCGTCATCTCAATGCAGCAACAGACGTAGGAGCTGCTCTTAGACATCCCACAGGAGAAAACAGTTTATTTACTCAGACAAATTGAGCCCAAGCTATTTAATTGGCCTCAGCCCAGGAGCAACTTTGTGTTGGAGCCAACCAAAGGTTCGCAGTTCATTAGTAAATGACCTGAGCGTAGGGCTGGTTTATATTCTCTTCTTGATACGAGGCATGGTCAGAATCAATAAGCTAGACCAGGATGGCTTCCAGGGCATAGGCTTTGACCACCTCAAGGAGACTTGACAACAATTCTTTCATTCAGATGAATACGTCTAGTCAGAGAAAGCCTTGAAAAATGGCCTGGACCGTGAACATCCATATCAAAGAAAGACCCAGTGGAAAAAGGTGCATCACTTCAATGGGCGAGAACAGGGCAGCCAGACAGAGGGTGTGAGTCAGATCATAGCAGCCCCCCCCCCCCCCCACACACACACACACACACTCTTTCTTCTCATCTGGCTCCTCTTCCCTCTTTGCTCTCACCTCCATTGTGGCGCTCCTATAGCCTCTATAGGGTCCTTCAAAGTTCCCTACGCGGATCCGCGGTGCGGCGGCCACAGTTCACGTTTCCTCTACGAAACAAATGCCCCCTACCCAATAGAAACAGAGCCATGGGATTATGAAGTGTCGCTATGCCATTGCCAGGTGGGAATAATGAGGATGTTTCACAGACACTAGTCAGGATGGGTTTGCACTCTGTAGGAATTGCAGTTGCGTCTCAGCTCCCTAAACAGGTATGTCTTCTACCTGTGTGCTGGAATATAGGAGCAAGGTAAAGGTGAGAGGTGTCACGGTGTTGTTTGCTGTAGCTCCTCTGTCAGCCACACACTGTGGACTTGATGTTGTCGAGCGGTGTTGCCCCGGGGTTAGAAAAACAAGCAGTAAATGCAACGTGACCGCAGGGCCATTTATTCTCACATCCCTAAAGTGCCGGACACCCTTGTGCCCAGTAATGTCTTTGTTTGTTTGTGTTACCTCCAACATGAGCAGCAACACAAATACACTGGGCTCTGATCATCTCATCCGCGGGCAGACCGTGTTGCGTTATATGCTGCTTTTGTCTCAAACACGCTATTGTCTGTTCCCGGCCCGCGGCTTAAGTGCTTTGTGTTGGGAAAAGCACTATATAAATCAAATTTGCTATTATTATCATTCTAGATAGATTCACAATTGGAATAATTTCTTATGAATGGCAATCACGGTGTTCCTGCTGAAATCACAGTCCCTCACATCTATTACCTTTTTTGCATAAACACATCTGGGTTTTAAGTAAGTGAAGCCTCAGTGCATTTGGAATACAGACCAAGCACAGCTGCTGTAATGGACACCTCTAAATTTGGCCCAGACCCCAGGTCAGCTCTTAACTCCGTGCATTTCCCTGCTACTGTCAGCCCCCAAAGTCTGCCGGCCTGGCCTCTTCCATCCGGTGGAGATTAGGGTGCAAGGCCACGGGGAAAGTATAAATAACTGGCACCATGTTTCCAAATGCCCTCATACATGGACTAACACAGTGAACGTTGACACATGAGCACCTGGGGACAAGCCCCGTAGGCTGAGGACACTCACGCAAGTCCTTCCACACACTCAGACACACACACAAACACACACACACACAGACACAGACAATAGACAGAGTCGTAGATGGAACATTACGAACAAGCACACCTCGTACCTTCTATACCCCCTTGTCTAAATTAGGCCCCTGTAAAACGGTCTTTGATCAGTGCCAGTAAGGCGGTGTTGTGCAGGGTGTCATGTTACCTCCATGGCTACATTCATCTCCCTGTGCAGACTGCCCCCACACATTCACACAGCACAGAACCAACAGTCCACATCAGGAATGGGTCTTGGGTCTCGTACTTAACAGTGCACACACATTCACATAGCAAAGTCTCAAGAACAACATTCGACATTCAAACACAACCTCACGAATGACGGTCTTGGACCTTGTACACAAAGACATACACATATGCAAATGTACAGACTGTGGACAAATTAAAGATAAACATAACCCTGAAAGTCAGTGGCCTAAAAACACGCACGCACACACACACACACAAACACACACACACACACACACACACACACACACACACACACACACACACACGTACAGTTGGGAAAATGAGTGAATGGATATTGAACCCCTTTGATGCAGTGTAGGTTGCATGATATGTAATTTCCCCCTCTGTGGCTTCATTTAAACAAGCCGTTAGGTGCAGTGGTCCAATGACAGTTAGGTGACGGGACGTGATTTCCAATTAGTCCAAACGGACATCTATTAATCAAAGAAATAGAGCTTCAGCAGGAGGTTGCATCTCAAACTGTGTGAAGGGCAGCATGGAAGCAGAATACAGGTGGACACCTTGTTTTGTATTCTATGGAAGTTCCTTGAAACGTCACACTGATTAAAAAAAAAGTTCTTCGGATTCCACAGCAGACATAACTGGAAGTTCTACATACAGAACTGTCTGTATGTGTGTGTGCGTGCGTGCGTGCGTGCGTGTGTGTGCGTGTGTGCGTGCGTGCGTGCGTGTGTGTGTGTGAGAATTGTGATGGAAATGTGTACGAACCTCGGCATAATGTGTGTGTATGCATGCATTAGTGTCTTCGGAAGTATCCTCCAGCTGGGTAGCATTAGGTGTTGTGAAACGCTGTCTCGCTCCCTGTCTGCGGGTGAAATGACCCTGATACTGCCCTACACACAGTCGGGCCCTGGCAGGCTACAGTGACAGGCCTGGCTTTTTCAGGGGAAGAGAATAGTTTTGCTCATGACAGCTTTACTAAAATGTCGGTGAAATCAAACACGAGCTCTGCCGAGGCGAGTGCAAGTCACACTGTGCCGAGAATGGAGAAAGGGGCCTTTACAGATCCCTGTTTGGAGAGCTCAAGCATTCTATCAAGTTGAGTGAGATGGATAAAATAAAAATGACGTCAGTTGCTTTTTTAGCACCTCCTAATTACAGGCAAAGGAAAGCTCATTCACCTAGCAGAGACAAATTAACCGCAAATGCTGACTAGTTGCTCAGCTTTTATTTCCCTGTTTCACTTTTTTTTTATCGTTGTTGTCCAACAGCAAGTGCTGAAGGAGTGTGAAGACGAATTTCACACATCTCTGAAAACAAAGTAGAGAGAAAGCACTAGAGAGCGCTAGGTTTATTCACCCGTCCTCTTGCTCTCCCATGCAGTGTGTGTTTGTGTGTGTGTGTGTGTGTGTGTGTGTGTGTGTGTGTGTGTGTGTGCGTGCGTGCGTGCGTGCGTGCGTGCGTGCGTGTGTGTGTGGTTAAAGCTCTTAAATATCCTGCCTCTACACTGGCCTTGCAATTGTCCTACATTGGGCTTGCTCTTTTTAATGTACCATCTCTCTCTACTGAGGAAACTCCAAGAAGCTGGAAGATCCAGAGTTTTACCTAAGACCTTGTCCCAAGAGGATTCGGACCACTGTTCATGCAAAGGCCTTTCAAGTCTCCAAGAGAGTGTTTTGAATGCCAGCTTGCCTTGCTTCTGAATTGATTCCCCATGGTGTGAAGTAGTGCGGCAGCAGCCCCGCGTGGTTTGACTCCTGTACCTCGGCGTGCGGTTCGCTCCGCGGGTAGATCCTGTAGGCCGTAGCCTCCATGGTTGCGCCTGCTGTTCTGCCGAGCCCCAGTCCTCCTGGGCATTGTTGAGTCTTATTAACATAATTGTAGTTAATTACCAAGGAAATGGCCTGCAAGGCTCAGCTGTGCTGTGTTCAGCGATAAAAATGGATTGTCCGTTTGCATCCACTGGTGTTGATAGGGGTCTTCCTTTTTCGACACGCACAAAAGACACATCGCTCAGAGATCAGCTGAGGGTATCTGTATCTGTGACCAATGACCAAGTAATTTGCCGAATACGGGGGCTGTCCTATTTGATTTTTTAAATCAAGTTGCAGTTTTCCCAGAAACTTTCTCTGCAATCCCCCCTGTCTCATAGGTACTATGTGTGTGTGGCTATCCTGACCTACTCCCCCCCTGTCTTATAGGTACTATGTGTGTGTGGCTATCCTGACCTACTTCCCCCCCGTCTCATAGGTACTATGTGTGTGTGGCTATCCTGACCTACTCCCCCTCCCTGTCTCATAGGTACTATGTGTGTGTGGCTATCCTGACCTACTCCCCCTCCCTGTCTCATAGGTACTATGTGTGTGTGGCTATCCTGACCTACTCCCCCTCCCTGTCTCATAGGTACTATGTGTGTGTGGCTATCCTGACCTACTCCCCCTCCCTGTCTCATAGGTACTATGTGTGTGTGGCTATCCTGACCTACTCCCCCCACCCTCCCCCTGTCTCATAGGTACTATGTGTGTGTGGCTATCCTGATTTACTTCCCCTCCCTGTCTCATAGGTACTATGTGTGCGTGGCTATCCTGATCTACTTCCTGCCCCTGTTGGTGATGGGCTGTGCCTACCTGGAGGTGGGAATCACGCTCTGGGCCAGTGAGATCCCCGGGGACTCCTCCGACCGCTACAGGGAGCAGCTGAATTCCAAGCGCAAAGTAATTCCCCTGGTCTTAGGCTACATATAGACGGAAAGAATAGCCAGGGATATTGTTGAAAATGAATTTGTGCATGTTAGAAATGATGACTAATTGACGTTAGTCATTTCATTTTTTGAAACAAAGGTATATTTTCCGTGGCAGTGTTTTTGTGCAAACACAGACGAAAATGTTGGAGTTTGATAACGATGGTTGGTTTATTCATGAGCGAGGGTATGCTTGGGGTTATACTAACAAGGCATTAGAGACCCCAGTGGAGAGCAAAAGCTGTCCTTTTGAAGATTCTTTGAACTCTGTGTAAAATCATCGGCAGGTCAGTCCCAAAATGACAAGAGGAAGATTGTTTGTGAAGGTTTTCCTATAAAATAACCACTACTGGGCATTGAATCTCTCTCTCTTTCTCTCTCCCTCTCTCTCTCTAACTATATAAATATTCTATATTGTGTCTGCGATAGGTGGTGAAGATGATGATCGTGGTGGTGTGCACGTTTGCTATCTGCTGGTTGCCCTTCCACGTGTATTTCCTGCTCCATCAGTTCTTTCCCCGTCTGTTTGAAGAGCAGTATATCCAGCAGGTGTATCTGGCCATCATGTGGTTGGCCATGAGCTCCACCATGTACAACCCTATCATTTACTGCTGCCTCAACGACAGGTGGGGAGCCATACACAATCTAAAATAAGGCATGCACACAAAGACAAAAGTAAAGTGCAATAATTTTTCTTTTTCTTTCTTTCTTTTCACTGACACACACACTCACACACATCACATCAGAACCTATGATTTACTGCCCAGCCTAATGGCGGGTAGTTTAGCGCATTGTGACGCACAAAAAGAGCCAGAAGGCTGTTTCTACTCCTTTTGAGGTCCCAAAAAGAGTAGTGCTGTTTAGCCACACATAAACAGACGGCATATAAGCTGAAGCTACTTTGATGAAGGGTGATATGTCATTGAAAGTGGATTTCAAACACATTAATCAAACAACTTGTCTAGTCTTTAGTGTTTTACCTCAAGCTTACTGTCTGAAATCCCAGCTGAATATAAACCCAGCTAAATATTTACATTTCCAACCCTTGTTCGCCTTCTAAATATGAAGCGAGCTTCAAGTAAAATTTCCCATGCATTTTTTGATTCGTTTCTGAAAAGCAGATGGTTATCTTCGAATGAAATTCCATTGTTTACCACCGCAGCCACCTGTTATCCGCCTGCAATGCCACTTAGATGGGGATTACACGCAAGATTTCAGGACTGCATTTCCATTACACTACAGTCTGAAAATATTAGAATAGGACCACAACAATATGTCCCTGTCTGGTCAGTATGTATTGTGTCCTGCCCATCTTTATTAGCCCTCACTATTCCAATTCACAATCCTATTAGCCCTCTCCACCCGTTTTCCATCAATACCTGATGCTCCTGTCATTCGTGGTCATCCGTTGATGCGTTCTGTTTTCTGGCAAGCCCGTTCCCATTCCCCTCTCTCTTCTTGTTTTTCCTTCCTCACGGCTGTGTAGGTTCCGGGCTGGCTTCAAGCAGGCTTTCCGCTGCTGTCCCTGTGTCCCGAGGGGCTCCTATGAAGGCTTGGAGCTCAAGTCCACCCGCTACCTGCAGACACAGACGAGTGTGTACAAGGCCAGCCGCATGGAGACCTCCGTCTCCACCGTACTGCACGTGGCCGATGAGATGGAGACCTCCAAGCCCGGTAGCCGAGCCGGAGCTGGTGCCGGTACTGGAGCACCTGGGGCACCTGGGGCCGGGGGCCGGGCTGGGGGGTTGTATGCGGGCCCTCGTCGCTCCTCCCTGGACCTCACCTCCAACGGATCGTCCTCCAGGAGCATCTCCAAGACGGTCTCAGAGACCTCCAGCTTCTACTCCAACAACCTGCAGGAGTAGCCAAACACCCGCACCGAGACGCTCTCTCGCTAAGAAAAAACATCGTCTGTATATCATTGTGTGTGTGTGTGTGTGTGTGTGTGTGTGTGTGTGTGTGTTTGTGTGTGTGTGTGTGTGTGTGTGTGTGTGTGTGTGTGTGTGAGCGTGCATGTTTTTCAAATGGCTGGTGGCTGTTTACTATGTGAGAGCTGGTGTGTGGGTGTGTGTGTCTCGATGGGTTCATGACTTCTTTTCCTGGTCGTGTATGGGGTTGTGTAGCGGAGGACTCCTTCCCCTCCACTGACCAGTATCCTGGCCCACACTGTCCCTGTCCAAAAGGCTCAGCAGTCTGCAGGCACTAGAGTATAGACTACTGACCTCCTCTCTTCTGCTACATGCCCAGAGATTGACTGGGATGCAAGCTGGCTCTCTCCCTTACACCACACCGTTTAAAGATTGACCACTGATCACACAAATCAAAGATAAACATAACCCTGAAAGACAGTGTCCTAAACACACACACACACACACACACACACACACACACAAACACACACACACACACACACACACACACACACACACACACACACACTCATAGCCATTTTAAACTGTAACATGCTGTCTCTTTGAGGCTGGCTCTCTTGGCCAATCATAACCGTGTGCAAGTTCACACATCTATATCAACACACTGTGTGCAAGATCACACAGTCTATTTCTGAATGCAGTGTGTTAGTGTGTGGTGTCTGTCAGCGTGCTCGAAATTGAAGGGACTACGCACAGGGCACTTCTCAGAAGTGGGTCCCCTGATAAGCCAGCCGTTACCTTCATTAACAATCTCCCATTCCTCTGGACCGCTTGGAAACAACACGAGGTTGACAGTTGTGAGGTCAAGGTCTGTGAGAAATCATGTAAAAAAAACAAGCAGCCCAAAACAAGCAGACGTGTGTGGAATACGCGCGGTGCCATCCTGGGCCTAACCTTCAGTGTCTTCAACCGCTAGGAGTGGTATCTTACCGCCAGCGACAGCGTGTTTTAGTCATGCGTATGTTGCTTGTGATGTGGACTTAATGTGCCTGGCTGCTATTTATATCTGTGAGGGGAGGAGCACGTCATGACGTCTTTCAGTGGGGCTCCAGAGAAGGAGTGATGAGTGATGGTTGAGTGGTGTCCGCTAAGACATCCTGGGGGAAAACCGTGTGTCCGACCACCCCTCTTTTCCTGCGTGAAAAACAACACCCCAACATTCTTCACCTGCGGCTGTGTGTATGCGCAGACACACACGCTCGTGCAAAACTGGAGCGCAGTCCGAATAGCCATGCAGCCACCTCTCCGTCCCTGCAGGCTGGTTTGCTTGGAGCGTCCTGGACTGGGCTCCAGAAGGTTGAGGCGCTACGGAGGGGCAGGTGGTGAACAACTGTTGTCTCCCATCGCTGGGCCCAGAGAGACCCTCTGTTTTCATTATGTATGGGATGGTGGGCTGGGCCACCACAGAGACAGACTGGAGGGAATGCTGAGTTGTTAAGGTCATCACGCGGTTATCCGATTACACAGAGATTGTTACTGGCAATTTGAGGATTTACATTTTAATAGAATGACCAGGAGTTGGAAGCTGCGCGTGGATAATAGCATCCACGTGCCGTAACTCGAAACGAAGACGGTAGTGCTTTGGTGTCAAAGAAAGGGTGTAAATAATACGTTTCCTCTGGGTGTATATGCATCAGCCTCATTACAGTGGTGACAATCAAGACAAGATTCCGCCCCGAGACCTTCCTATTTCCAGTTTTACCATGACTGACTCGACGGGATTCAACCAGCGGATAAGTCTGGAGGACTCACGATGAGAAATTAGGTCGAGTCTCTGTCTGCTTCCTGGATTAGCCCGAGGCTTGTAAAAATCTAAGAACAATCCTTGGAGTTGGGCACCTCGCTGGTTGCATTGATCAATGTCACGCAGCCACCCTCGCCAAACAGTCTGTGTCTCGAATGCACAATGTTTTAGCCATTGATACCAATCCATCAGATGTGCTCCAAGTGAAGCTGGTGGACGGCAGCGGTGAGTGAACATGTCGTGAACTTAATTCAAGCAATTTATGTGGCATGACAGCGAGGCTGGCGGGCTGGTGCGTGTGATTCTGGGAGGGATGGCTCTAGCGATGGAGACAAAAGACTAGGCTTGTTCCTGATAGCTGGCGCCAGGCAGACTACTAAGCTGGGTGAATTCCCTCATCACCACCATCTATCTCTGCAATCCCGCTAATTACCCAGGGGAGGAGAGAGAGAGACACTAAACAGCTGCACGCCCGCACGCAAGCACACACACACACACACACACACACACACACACACACACACACGCAGACAGACAACACACATAAGTGCAGGCATCTGTCAGATCTCCTTGTTCCATTGTCCGCATCTGTGTGTGCGCAAGTTCACTTTTCCCAGCAGTAGTGAAAGATGCACTCAAGGGAAGATTGTGCTGGCAAATGCACTCAAGGGAACATGTCAAAAAAAAATTGCTATGATTATATGAAGCTGAAAACTTCAAGTGCAAGTGTGACCGTGCGTGATTGATGTTGTAGTCCCAACCCAGTACTGTTTGGAGTCCATGTGAACGAGGCGTCATTGTGTAAGATTGGTAGCTTCCATGTTAATGAACCCATCGGTGTACAGCGTGGAACTTCTTCTACAGAACTCCCTGGGGACGCGGACTACAATCCTTCAAATGATCACGAACAAAATGTTTCACTTTGTTGTTCATTGTACTGAAATATTGCTGCCATATCGCATCTTGTGTAAAAGTCCAAATGGGTGTGGTCCCTGTGGTAAATCTATTGAATGTTTGACCATGAATTGTGACTGTTTCGTGTCCAGAGGTTTGTGTCCATGTACAGCTGGCTGGAGAAGAACCATCAAACTAATGTAAATGTGTTTGAACATTCGATTTTATTGACTGGAAACTAGAAAAATGGACACCAGTGGTTTTGGAAATGGAGTAAAGCAAGTTACAAAAAACTCCTGTCATAGTGTATATAATCCACATATAAACTCATATCTGTCCGATATTATCTTACTCTCCAGTGCCATAGCAAGCCTCTACCAGTGCCTATTGCATACAACCAGTACGTATCACCAATCAGCTATAGAACTACCTGCTTAATGGTCAAGATACCTACATAGACTGAAGCAATTTACTAATATTTCATAGTTTATGTTTATAATCTACTTGATTATTCTGTCTGACAGATCAAAATGTTTAATGAGTTTATCTCCTTTTAGAATGGTAAGGAGTGGGGTATTAAGAATGTCAACGGTATTTTAACTAATGTTAACAAGTTTCCATTTGAGTAGAACAAAGAAAAAGGAAATAGATAACATAATATCGTATTTTGTATGTAATTGATCATATTTACAGTGTGTACTATTGCATATGTAATATCTACAATGTAATATATTTGACTGGCTTTTTTGATGTCGTGTCGTGGGGTCTTTGCAGTATATCATGTGAACTTATTTGTTTGCTGATTTTCATGTTTAATGTAATACTATATCCAACAAGCTCATGTTCAACTCTCTGTCGCATTCAGTCTGAATGTTGTTTTGCTCCTCTGTCCTGGTCCCCCAGTGGTGGAAGGACCTCCCCACTAACATGAGGACCGCAACGTCTCTGCCCACCTACCGTCGCAACTTAAAGACACACTTGTTCAGACTCCATTTCGCCTCTTAAATCTAGCATGTCGCAGTCACATCTGCTTTGCATTTAGCTTTCATTTAAGCTCTTTAATTTCTCTTAGCCGTTTAATTGGTTAGTGATGCACTTGTATCCTGGTGCTTAATGTGGCACTTGCATCACTCTTCTCTAGGCGACTGGGCTAGGGATTCATCCACCTGATTTGTGTTCTTTTTCTCTGTTGAAAGCACGATTTGCTAAATGACTGTAGTGTAATGTAATGTAATGTTTTCATTCTGAATACAGTAAACAACTGAAATCACGTGCCAAATCTATGTATGTTTCAGATCGTTCAGATCAAATCTGACGGCCACTGTCCCCAAGTGGCTAAGGGTAGACCTTTCAACTGCGCACACTGACTGCCATCTAAACCCAACTTTAGGTTCGCCAGAGGAGGGCTGATATTGCATCTAGACAGGACCAGGCAGCACTCGTTATGTAACTGAAGGCTGAGGAGAGGAAAGGGAAGGTTACAGATCTTAAGAGAAGAAGAGGACATTGGAATCGATACGTGGGAGCATGAAGAGATCAAGTACGACGAGGGAAACGGAGACTGAAAAATGGAAGGGATTAAGGGGGAAGGCAAGGGAAAGAGTGGGAAGGACTCTTGAGAGCGAGGCTGATTATAACTAAGGCTCCCCCACTGGCCCTCCCTCCTGGGTGCTGTCCCATATGTAAAGGGCACTGATGTTTTCACTCAATCATCTTCCACCTTCTCAAAAGGACTTTCACCTCACTCAGAAATTGAGCTGGCAATTGGGAGAGAGAGAAATACAGAGAGAGAGAGAGAAGAATAAAATGATGTATTTTACTGGCAGACAGAAGGCTTTTTTTTTTGTTAAAAAGGAGATTAGGGCTCTCAAACTTCTTTTGACGAAGTCTGTGTGATTTGAGGTTACGTGTGTTCGTGTTTGAATGTGTGTGTGTGTGTATGTGTGTGTGTGTGTGTGTGTGTGTGCATTGTTGTGTGTGTGCTGCATGCCTGTGCATGCGGGAGAGTCTAGGGGGCTGATTGAGGGAGTCCTGATTACGGCACTGGAGAGTGGAGGCAGGTGATGAAATGGAGCACGGTCCAACCCAGGGGGAGCGTCTCTCCAAAGGCACCCTGCCAAGAGGGCCGTCATTTAGCTGACTACTAGCAGCCGCTCACTCTCCAATGTGAAGCATGTCGTCAAGCTCATGCATTCACAGAGTCTAAAGTGGACTGTAGGTTCTCATTATGCTCCTCTCTGGTCTAATGAGGTTCAACAAGGACCCACTCCGCTTCGGAGAGCTCTGGGGCTGTGTCTTTCAAGCAGAGCATTGTTCTCATCTGTCCAAAAAGGTTATTGTGTGGTTACTTTTGCCCTATGAGTCTATTCCCCATAATATGGGACCGGCCAAATTGCATGCACATTTGATTGCTTATTATGATAATGGTTTCATCCCTTGAATATGGATCTGGTCAGATCATTATAAGATTTGTATGAGCACTTACTTCGAAAAGACAGTATACTGTTGGCTCGTATTGAAAGGCTAGGTAATGCTAAGCGGTTCCTGCAGTTCGCCATAATTAATGGCGCAAGCCAAATGCTTTGTTTGGGTAAGCTCTTAATGGGTCTCTTCTATCGGGGGGGGGCACTTGTTCTCAAGTGCAAACAAACTGCTGACTTAAGCAGGAGGAGTATACTCACATAGCAGGGTCTCGCTCTGACCCCCCCCCCCCACACACACACACACACACACATGTGAGGTCGATGCGAGGTGCTGTCCCCTGATAAATCAGTGGGTGGCTGAGAGGAGGATGCGGCAAGGGAGTCACACTAGGAGAACGTCAAAGAAAGTTCGACTCACATGTCGCCTGGTCCTTAGGGCCTGCATATGGGGACCTGTACATTCACAAGCTGTGCGTCGCCCTTTTCCTTCCGTCCTTATTTGCCCCAGGCATACAATCAAAGCACATGCAGAATCCAAACTTACTGGCAACATATGCTCTCTACACCTACTGTAATTACACTTATCCAACATGAGGCAGGTTGACAGTGCATGGGCGTCTAAAAACACTGAATCCAAGTCAGCTAGGGGATAAAGGAGAAAAGTTCTCTTAGTTTGTTAATTGGTTTACTCACCAGCACTGCAGTGAGAAGCCAATATCACTCAAATGTCACCGGCAACTTTCATTTCCCAACTGACATTCAGGCTTTTTTTTTTTCTTCTTTTAATCAAAAGGGAGTGGGTTGTCCATTCTCTACCCAGAAACAGTGTTCAGAGGAGTGGGAGGAGGAAGACAGGAAATGGGGAGTGGACACTGTGTGAAGCAGCGCTCGTCTAAGTGTCAGGACTGCTGAGAAAAGGCCTTTTCTATAAGCGAGCCAAGGCTTCAGGCTTGGTGTGCTACAATCAAAAGAGTGTCTTCACCCTGACTGGCCATTGTGGCTACGTAGTACAGTTAATCTACCCACTTCACTAACACAATCATATGAATAGCCACGCGGACCCTTCCACATACCCTTACGTGATGACCTAGACGTGATGACAGTTTCTTATTGCTGCAAGAAAGGAGGTGGTCTAGAAGTTATGGGACTGGAGCCAAATGAAGTGACCAGAGGGAAGCCGAGGGAATCCATCGTGTTCTACCGAGCACACCTTAATCCCTTCCTACCTCTAGCTCCAACTCAGCACACCCTGATCCCTTCCTACCTCTAGCTCCAACTCAGCACACCCTGATCCCTTCCTACCTCTAGCTCCAACTCAGCACACCCTGATCCCTTCCTACCTCTAGCTCCAACTCAGCACACCCTGATCCCTTCCTACCTCTAGCTCCAACTCAGCACACCCTGATCCCTTCCTACCTCTAGCTCCAACTCAGCACACCCTGATCCCTTCCTACCTCTAGCTTCAACTCAGCACACCCTGATCCCTTCCTACCTCTAGCTCCAGCTCAGCACACCCTGATCCCTTCCTACCTCTAGCTCCAACTCAGCACACCCTGATCCCTTCCTACCTCTAGCTCCAACTCAGCACACCCTGATTAAATGATCAGAGCAGCGGTGTGTTTCGCCCATGGCGTGGTGGCATGGTGGACAGGACTGAAGAGATTGCTTCTTGTTGACACTGAGCTCAGAGTAATAAGAGAAGAGCCTTGTCTTGGCTCTTTTTGGTCCCTTCTTTGCTATCTCTATCAACTCTCTTCAGTTGTGTTTGAAAATCCCGCTTTCCTTCCTTTTGTTCTTTGGCTCAAGGAAAATTGCAAGGGAATGAGAGGTTTTAGACTAGCTGAACACTAGCCTCACCATTCTGGTTCACTCCTCCTCCACTACTACACTCTGGATCTTTCCCTCTCCACTCTTCCCTAAAGTGTCTGCATTTGACATTCAATTGATCTTGCACTGCGGTGCACTCTTTTTTTCCGTTCTTTTCGCCACGCATATTCAGATTCAAAGTGTGTTTCTGTGCTTGACATCTTGCTGCAGAGCTGGTGGAAGGTCACTAGGAAGGATTGTCAGACAGAGCTGAGGGAGGTTTCGGTTGTGATAAGAAAGCTGCTATGTAGCGACTCTCTGTACCACTGAGATAATGCATTGCGGGCTGATTAAAACTTCAGAAAATGGCTGATCGTGGAATGGATAGGTCTATCCAGAGCAACTTAAAACTGAAATTAATTTTGATTTTATTAGGACGACCCCATGACAATTTTGCTAATCAAAGCAAGAGACATTTATTTCAGTTTGGTGATTTCTCAAAGTTCCATTCCATTCCATGTATCACACACAGAGCAAAGGCATGTGCACACGCACACGCACGCACGCACACACACACACACACACACACACACACACACACACACACACACACACACACACACACACACACACACACACACACACACACACACACACACACACACACACTATGTGAAATTAACAAATTGTAGTATTTTCCTTCCAAAGAAATTCCAGTTTGTCATTCTTGTAAGGTTTCTGCACAACATAAAACTATTCCTCCAGCCTGAGGGATTGTGTTCATAACCAAAGCCGCGCTTATAAAATGTCTTCAATCAACCTTGAATGACGACGACGTTATCAAGCAACTGGGCCAATGGTATGTTATGGCAATCCATTCAGACGCAGTCATTAAGCAGCGTTAGAGAGGACGACACACCACTAACGGCTCAGAGCTCTGACAGGACAGTCTGTCACCAGCCAACTCATTCACCAGCATGGTTCTTCCATTACAAAACAAACAAACAAGATAGATTTATATTTAAAAAAAAACGAAGGAGACAATTGTGCGTTCCATTGTCCTCTCTAATCACCAATGTCCAGTAAGACTCCCTCTATACCCTTGGTTGTTGTCCCTCCTAATCTCCTGACAAGGCCAAACAGCTGGTTTATTATTAGCGGAAACACATTCACATTCAGCCGTTGTCCTAAAGACAATATCCAAAGAAACGGTCTGGCTCTGTTGAGTGGAGCTCCCTGGATAATAACCTAGTGTTATCAGCATCCTGAAGCACAGGGGTGAGTAGCCCCACTCCGCCTGGGAGTGGAGACAGTGGGGTCATTTAGAAGTAGCCATTAGCTGCAGGGCTCGCACAGCCCATTACTATGGCTGCGGCGTTAGCCTCAGCCCTGGCCCGTCTGACAGACGAGGCTGCTTTTTCGGGGAGGGAGCCCTCCCGGGAAGAACACGACTCGACTCCCACTGAGATGGCACGCTGAGCCATGCAGCGGGACACTCACCACCCACGCACATCACTCAACACACTGGGCGACCAGGGGCCCGGCAGCACTGGTAGTCTGCAAGTTAATCAACCAGGAGCCTTGAAGTCCAAACCTCAGGGGAGGGGCCCTGTTGAGTGCAGAGATAGATTCAAATGGGAACAGCAGCTGAGACGGAGAATGAGTTAAAGTAATTAGAGAGTTAATCAGCATGGTGCAACGCAGGAATAGAATGAGCCCTGTCTCTGTGATAATAATTGTTTGAAATGTTTCCTCACACGATATCAACGTCTTACAAAAAATGATCAACAGAAAAAGCGGGAGAAATCCCAAACCACTCGTCTGATCTGCAAAGGAAATAGCGTTGCATCCAATCTTATGCCAAGTCCCGCTGTTCCACATCATGCCGTACTAACCAAAGGTATTGTACGATGAGCACACCCCGGCTGAAGCTGGGCTGATTGGAGCTCCTAAAATTCAAAGAAAAGACTGTCTGCTCACCAAAACTCCCCTGTGGCTGTGAACTTTGTCAGTACTAAATCACTTGCAATGGGAGGACAACGCAGCTGGCTTGCAGGCCTTGCTTTCTTTAAAATTTGATATTGATTGCCCATAGAAAATCGGTGTAAACAGAAACATGAATCAATACTGGTTGTACAGTTGGTGTTAAAATTGTGCTCCCCTGGGAGCTTCAGATTAACTCCAGCCAAAGGAGGGGACTTAAATAGATTGAACACATCATTAATGTAATACGGAGGGAAATGCTTCATGTTACTCCATTTTCATTTCTGCCATTAAGTTTAAACAGATGTGACCATAGTTCTAAATGATATTTCATTCTCTTTATTATTGTCTCCATCCGTTAGACAGGAGCAGTAGTATCTGGAAGCGGTGAGGCTGAGCAGTAAATGCTCGATCAAAGTAACCTAATTTAGAATTTTGAACTTGCTTTACTTACTGTAAGTCTCATCTATCTGTTCCTGTCCATCAACTGTACTTTGAGAAGAAAGCCAGGAGACTGGGGTGTGTATCAGCCCACTTTGAAACAATTATTGACAATCAAGCCTATTGTTTGATAGGGTGGGACTAGGCATGAGTGTACAGCAACCTTTCAAATTAATGGAATTCAATTAAGATCTATGATATTGAAATACATTTATAACGGGAAAACATAAAAAAGAGGCTATCGTTTATTATGAAACAAAACTTCAAACACACACACACTGAAAGTTTTTTGTAATAAATAACTTCAACATTACTCTGCTCTCTTAATGAACATGTCATAGAGATTGCTTTAATTTTGCACAACATTGTAAGAGTGATCTACTTCTGTATTTGCTTTTTGTGTAAAAGGTTACAGACTCTTTAGAAGTGAGCATTATAGTACGGTATTGTCCTGTAAGGGACATCTTAACGCTAAGGAATGAATTCACTCTATGTAAAATCCATAACACTCTTTCACTGCTGTTGGCACATAATGGTAGAATATAACTTTGATGGGAAATGTTTTAGAGTCTCATCTTACTATGACAAATGTTAACCAATTATAGTAGACAGAGGTTTTAGGACTGCCATTGCACCAAAGTTTCTCCAATGAGAATAATAAAAATTTATAATTTATGGGTTATGAGAAGCGGAGTAAACAACGGCAAGGATTATCATTTGGGGCCTGCATGACCGAGGCAGGGTTTTTTCACATATCCGTGGGACAAGCTTGTAACTCATGTTTGTATCTGTCATGCACAATAAATACTTTTTTTCTGTTGCTGAAACATCGTATCAATGGTAAAAGATCCAAGACACAAGATAAAATCTACAACAATCCATTTTTTTAAACATTTGTTATTATTAATAAAATGCAATACTGTTCCATCATTTTTATTTTATGAAATAATGAAACTATTATGCAGTGCTTACTTTAATTTCCTGTCAGTTGTGGCTTCTGGCTGAGCTTAATTCTCCCATTACTCTTAGTTTTCTGTAATTAATGAAAGAATATACTAGTTTAAAATGTTTGTGTTTTGATTGTGTCAGTGAAGTCGTCTCATCCACAAACAAATAAACTATTAAAAGTACAGTATGTACCAATGCACCCTCATATCCTGGGAAAATCAGCACCAGAGTCTCAATTAATCGAAATAACTTGCTCAAATCTATGAAACAAACAAACAGCTTGCAGGGACGTCAGTTTCCAGCCCAGCCCTAATTCTGTCATTATGTTGTCTCTTATTATGCTTCATAGGGCACCTAAAATCCATACGACAAACAAGAAGTCCTTTCGCTGAGCTTTAGAGTGGAATTCTTCATCAAACAGATGCTCCCATGTCTAATCACGTACAGCTGTAGTGCAGCAAACATCATGATATATCATTTTTCTACCATGTTTGTTGGGATGAATTTTGTGGTTCCTAGTGGTCTGAGACCACTCTACAAAGGGTCACAGGGCAAAGCTAGCCGCCATTTTGTGGAACTGTGCCATGTGTATATACATACATATACATCATGCAATGAGAGAAGCCATAAGTGAAACCAGATGTGTTGGCCAACGTGTTTGTATAAGGGACACTCTCTTTGGCTGCTGGTCTTTATGGCGTTCAGACCAACTCTCTGTGTCTGAATTGGACTGGGCCCAGACCCATTAAAACCACTGCATTAACCTTCACTGAGCATTGCTATTATGTCTCAAATATATTACTCCTTGGCTATATAGAATAAACCCCATTACAGTGTTGTAACTACAGACAGAGAGTCCTTTATCCATCACTTGTCAAATCTGTTTGAGTGTGTCTGGGAAGCCGCTTGCTGCCATTCTCAAAAACATAATTATGAGAGGCAATGTCACGGTACGGGGTGAACACCTGATAACTCCACCCAACACAGGGTTTACGATTCACCATCACACATCCTCGTAGACCAGAAAAAGTATCTAAAAGAGTTCATTACAAATAATGATACATGAATTGGATCCCCTGCAAAGAGAGATAGAGACAGAGACAGAGACAGAGACACCAATATTGTTTCATACCCTGACAGAGGGCTAAATACACAGCTAACTCCGTAACAAAATACTGAACGCTTAAATGCTGTAGCTTTTGAGGCGCAACGGCACATTAAAGGTTGTTTCCGTTTTTCCCAGATCTCTTAATATTAATAGATATTATTGAATCATATTCACATCAGCATTGGCCAATGTCAACAGATAGTTTGCAAGGGTTATCCAATTCTCCATATTACCACATAAAAAGTCACATTTTCTTTTTCCTTTTGTTTGTCATTCTGCCTGTATGAATCCTGTTCTGGGATAGATGGGCGACTGCTGGCGGGTTGACAAGACCCAGATCAGCCAGCCTCAGCAGGAAGGCTTATCACTCCCCCAAAACTTCTTTAATTATGAATCATACAGTCACAGAAGCATAGAGAGTAACTTAGCAGGCGAATAACATAGTCTGTGTATTTTTTGTGTGCTAGGATGTGTCTGTGTGTGTGTGTGTGTGTGTGTGTGTGTGTGTGTGTGTGTGTGTGTGTGTGTGTGTGTGTGTGTGTCTGTACCGTTGATACTGTAGCTGCAGGTCTTTTCCAAGAACCCTGGTTATCTCTGCGCTGCATGACTCCACTTGGCCCGGCAGCATGCCGTCATGTGTGGAGGCTTCTGTGGTGCTCTGGAACTGCCTGCCGACTCATCAAAATCCAATGGGAAGTGACACACTGTGGGGACCCAAATTCAATTCCTCCCACAGTGACTAAGAAATAAACCCCTATTCCCCCCCGATCTGTAATGTCATTATGTCAAGTCATCACCGGTCAGCTCGGTTAAAACAATGACTGAAGTTTGACCAAAAATCCTACTCTACTACTTTAACGGCCTTATTTAGATTTTTGAAGGAAATGTTAATAGTAGGTCTATAATTATTTATTCAATTAGATTATAATTATTTTAGGTCTAGTTTGTCATCCAGACCTACAAGCTGCATGAAGTGTCTGTTTTCCACTATAAGGTAACCTAATTATTGTAGTTATCCATATGAGAGCCGATTATGCTTAGAATATAAATGGGTGTGATGTTTGAGTTATTTGTAAAGATATCAATAGATGAGGTGTACATGGGATTTCATATTTTTGTCAGTTCTTGAACTTTTCACTGACTGTTATTTCAGTGAAACCTGACACATTTCTGTCATTTTTCGTCTCTTGATTTGTTTTAGCGTCTATTTTACCATACCTTTGAGTTCAACAGTATGTCCCGGATTTTATCTAGATGCATTATTTGTGATTAAAATAATATACTACAACTTGATAACCACAGATAAAACCAATAAATAAAGGGTGTGACACCTGTAAGGGCCAAATTTGGGCATCCTAACAGATGTTTAAGTCTGAGCTGTTGTTCAGATGGGAGGGAAGGGTCAGAGGGAAGGCCAGGTTACCAAAGACATAACATGTTTTTCTCTGAGACGCGGCTTGTGTTGTTTGTCCTTTTCAATACTGGTCTAGATGGATATATTCGTCTCAACCTTGTCAACAAATCAGAACTTAGACTGAAATGACGGGAGTACTTTCTCTGTGTACAGACTTGCTCTCTGTCCTCATTATTACAATTGTACTTTAGTCATTGCCCAGACTCTCACTCCACTCCACTGTTTGATTGGTTATTTTCTGTGAAGACCGGAAAATATCCTGTACACACCTCACCCAGAATTTTAAATCTTCTGCCCTGCTTTGACCTCTTATAGAAATTAGACTTGTATGAGGGTCTGGCCGCAGCAAACACTTTCAACACTTTATAGTTGATTATTTTCCGCTGGAGTTTTAAAATTGTATTCACAGGTAATGATGGTTCCCTCCGCTGCCCCGAGGCCCAGGGTAAAGACTGTGCCACGCCTGCCCCTTTACTATTACAATGTAAATCTGTTGGAGGGCGGTAGGTAGATAGCAAGCTACAGTAATTGACACGGCATGCATCCTGCTGAGAAGTAACATTCGTAGCGATATCATTATGGCGGGTGTTATTTTCTGTGGAGTCTACTAAACCTGTCATTATCCCAGTTAGGGGTTGCTGGTTATTGCATTAAGCCAGCCAGCGATGGTAGTCCTGCAACATGGGGGGGCCTCTGACTCAGTGGGCCATGCTCTCCCAGTCATTATCCATCAGTGTGTTCAGATTAATTCTGCCGACTCGCTGGGCCATCGGATAATGAGAGCGCTCCTCTGGCTCACATGGAAACCCAGGTCAGGTGACCAGGGTGAGGTTGGGATCCACATCACTCACACAGGCCAATTACAGGCTGACGGGAAGCTTCCTGCCTTTTTCCCCACAGAGGATTTGCATTGAACATATGGAACCTGATGGGTGTGCGTCTGAGTGTGCATGTGTGAAAGAGAGGCAGGTTGACAGGCAATGCCTATTGGGAAGGAGTCAGTAAGCTTGACAGACCTGTGGATGATAAATAGTACAACGGGTGACAATGAATAATATACAGTGATACAGAGATGGGGCGAGTTATAGAAAGACAGAGAGAGAGAGAGAGAGAGAGAGAGAGAGAGAGAGAGAGAGAGAGAGAGAGAGAGAGAGAGAGAGAGAGAGAGAGAGAGAGAAGAGGGCGAGAAAGAGAAAAAGATACTGCTTGACCGTCAAGGAGCAGCAGGAGGTCTAGATCCGTGAAGAACAGAATGTCACCAATCCTACAAAACCTGTAGATCTTAAATCCCTCCCTGTCTCTCTCTCTCTCTCTCTCTCTCTCTCTCTCTCTCTCCGTCTCTCTCTCTCTCTCTCTCTCTCTCTCTCTGTCTCTCTCTCTCTAAGTCTCTCTCTTCATCTTTCGAACACATTATAGACATCTATCAGCTGCAGTTTTGATGGATGAGAGGGCCCATGGGGCTGAGCTGGGGCTGTGGGCTAGGGTGTTATGCCAGCTGCCAGTCCCTCCCTCTCCCATTACTCAGACAGCTCTGTGACTGGCATATGAAAAAAGATTACATTGTTGAGAAAGTATTCAGTGAGATGCAGGTTTGAAGAGCGGTTGGCACACAGACCTTTCCTCCGTGTCCAACCTCATTTACACACGTGTGGGCGTAGTGTTTCAATCAATGGATCGTTCCGCCTTTTTTGGGACCATTTTTCAGATCAACAAAAAAACACCTCCACCGTATTTTTAACCCCTTTGTTTGAGTATGGCCTCATGTCTGCAGCGATACAAATCCCTATAGATTTGGTACACTAGCGCGCACACCCGTGCACGCACACAACAACACCACGATTATACTTTAAACATTTAATTTCAAAGACACCGAAGTGTAGAGAATGGCATGGGTGGAATGTTCAACTTTATGATTCAGGTCAGTTTGGGTCAGTAATAGCATATCCTATAATTATGTCCCAATTAATCGCAGACCTACAGCTCAAACATTCTGTTCCTAACAGCCATATGCAGCGGATGAGAAAGCTTTGCACCTCTGGTCAAAGACGATCATCTGAGGGTGACAGTTGTTTAAACGACCATCTCTGTAATTACAGCTGCCCTGACCCAAGGCACACTGCAGTGAGAGAGCCGCCGTTAATTCAATTGACCCTCGGCCCAGGGGCTGCCAGGACTGGGTGATGGAGCGGAGGGAAGGCAGCTCACTGATCAGCAGAAGCCCCATGTTCTTGCAACACTCAGGTCTGTGTGATTGGGGATTCATGAGAGATAGCGATGTGAATCCATAGGCTCTTTGGGTGGAGATAAAGTTGAAGGGCTCTTCCGTCGTGGAGGGATATTCAGTTTTGCTTCCTGTGGGAGCAATGAGAGGCGGGCCACATGTCCAAGGGCTCTGTCATTACGCTATACTTAATGCAAGTCAACGCTCTGGGATTGGATGGAGTTGTTTGTGAAGGAGATAAGGCTTCAACAAACCGATCAAGGGGGGAAATGGATGGCTTGCGCATTCAGAGGGAAGAGCTATCCCTTTGTCATTTGATTATTATGCATGCATCGACTTGGCCAAAGTCTAGACGATGTAGCATTTGGCTCTAATATGGGCCGTCTGATCTGGTCACGTTGCAGAGGGAGGAGGCAGGGAAAGTTACAAACTGTGAATTGGCTTTGTCAGAAAACTGTATCCCTGCTGCTCACACCGCCCTTGTCATCCATTTGCAATCTATCAGCCCCAGGCGTCCGTCCATCATCCGAGTGGCGCCTGTCAGTCACGATGCAGTGGGGGCTGCCTTGGGCTCTGTGGCTGGGGCTGGCGGTGAGCTGGGGTAATGTCCCTTCCCTGGCATTCATCAGCACTCCAGATGGGGATATTGACACCCAGCGTGTAATCAGCTGTGGCAGCGTAAGCGGCAGTCTGGGGCCCTATGCTTCAGGCTGAACAAACTAGGAGGACTCAGTAGGTAGATGAGGAACACAAGCGGGGTTCTCCTCGCGCGTCTTGAACGCCTTCGTGTCCTCGTGCCAGTATGGGTCTGCAAAGGCACGAGTTCAGACGTTGGCTGAGAGGCTATTGACCCTGAATGTCTGCACAAAGTACCCCTTTGGTTGCTTTTGGGGCGGGGGGGGGGGGGGGGGGGGGGGACAGCCACATAGGTCACGTGACCATCAGTGAAACAACAACTCTCATGCAAAGCGACATTACCCCGTCATGCAAGAGGAAATGTCACGGTAGGGACTTCTTAAGTCAGAGGTGAGAAGGACATGCCAATCATTAGGCTTGCCCTAAAAGAGCTGAATGCTCAAGTGAAATGGGTCACTGGGCACAGATGAGGGTAATAAATGTCTCTGCTGAGATAAACTAGCGAGAGACTTAGGGCGCGGGGATGGAAAAGGCTGAAGGGAGGGAAAGAGAGGCAGATGGATGAAGTGAGATTGAGTGATTGCCCCAAACAAAGCAGCCAAATATGTGAGGATGGGCGGCAATATTCTCTAATATTATTAATAACCCTATTGCCATGAGCAGCCATGGAAAACATTATGAAGCGGAAATGTGGGCCATGGTGACGCAGATACATAAATGCAGCTCTCTCTAATCCTAAGCATGCACCTGAGCTTACATTGAGGCAATGAGTGGACTTCTCTGGTGACGGCCTAGGGCTTGTGTGCTACGCTCACTCAATCAAGAACAGTCTTGTTTCAAGTTGGGGTCTCAAGATGTCACCTCCAATGATGCTGAAAGCCTCTGCAGCACTGCAATCGATCTCCCGAGAATTGTTTTGTCCCACACCGATGGGCCAGTACAGGCAAGACCACATCTTGACACGTGCAATATTGTTCTTCACCAGCGATACCCACGGCCATTCGACCATTGTCCCTCATCCACGAGAATGGTTGTGAAAGGCCAGTCGCCAACACAAAACTTATAATCACAGGGCATAAAAAAGCTGCTTCTGCAGCCAATACATGAGGCCGAAGTTGAAAAGCAGGCATTCGGAAGCTGGAAGTGTGAGTGAGGAGAAGCTGAATATTTCAACATGAACACTGTGATCATGCCACCAACTCCAATCTTCTACAGAGTTTCATTATCAACAGGGAAAGGATGATTGACACAAATTACCCCCTAGTGCCAGCACAAAAAAGGAGAGATGCATAAAAAGTCTGAATTATTCATCAGCAGACTAAATGATCACGGGCAATTTTCCGCAATTATTACCGTTCAACTATTTATCCCAAAAGATGTTTTAAGATCCGGACCTGGAGTGTGGGGCTTCAAAAGGACAAACAGAAAACAGCCAATCCTTTGATCCTTGAACATTTTACATTTTCCTGACTGCACACCCACACACACACACACACACACACACACGGCCACACACACATGCACACACACACACACACACACACACACACACACACACACACCCACACACACACACGCAGTCACAGCAAATGAATCAAGTGTAACAGTAACCTGAATGTTTGTAGGTTTAGTTGGCTGCATAGCAGAATTAATTTCCGAGGCCAACTAAGTAAAATAATAAATTGAATTTGATTGTACAAATGCTAAATAAAGACAGATTTATTCACTTTGGTCTACTGGATGCTCTCTCAGTTGACATTCAATAATGTTTGGCATGCCTTGCAATTTAACAAGAAAATAAAATAACAAGAAAAGAAACAATAATGGGCGCCGTCATGTACACAGCAACAACCTTACAGCCATTTTAATTTATTTTTATATTATTGCTGCTGTCTTACTTTTTTCTTTTTAACTTCAATCTCCTTTCTCTACAGCTGTAGATGGAGCTACATGTGTTTTCCAACTCCCCCACGCTCTTATCTGGCCAACAATTCTCTGAGGCAGGCTGCAGCCCTTCCCGCAGAAAAGAGATTAGCAGGGACGTCCGCCGGGAACACAAGGAAGGCGAGCAGGCAGTGCCACAATGGCAATTTAATGAATTTGTTTCTTAATAAACGCACTTCTTCCTTTTGGCCATTTACTAAGCCCACTCTTTTAATTACAAGGACACACTATCGTCACAATGTTCCTGTAGACTAATCACACCAGGGATTCAATAGCATAGATCATGTATGCATGACCTGTTGTGACTCTAACTCCTCTGGGACATGTGTGTTGGACAATGCATCAACCTATGTAACATGCTCATCTTTCTTCCTTTTAACCTGTGGTTACCCTGTTTGCTCTGCTTAGCCTATTAGTATTTCAATCAAACCCAGTTGTCAGAGGAATACTAATCCCAAATCATAATGATATGAATATTAATGTTAGCTCTGAATTAAAATGGCATCAAATTAAGATGATCTTTAGGAACGAGTGTAGAATATACGTTTTGAATCTATACTTGAAGAATTCAACCGATCAAGGATGTGAAACAGCCAAACCTATTTTCCTCAAATTTGCGTGAAATATTTATCCATATGTAAATGAAAACAAATTAATGGTGATAAAATATATATATATAATGATGCACACAGGCCTAGGATTGATTATATTATGCACCTGTCAGAAAACATTCATAACATTCTGAATACCAATTCTTTTAGGCTAGCTAAAGGCAAGAATATACTGTAAACTACACGGAGGTTGCCAAAGACGGGACAGTAAATTAACACATGTCGCACCTAATCACAATTGTTGCACTTCAGAATCAATCGGTGGTTAAAGAAATGGTCTGTGAAATCAAAATACAAAGTCTCTCACCTACTACCTCTCTGCAGGCTATCAGATTCACCAATAAGCCTTCTAGATGATTACATTTCAGTGCTACCTTTGGCAGGTTCCCTCATCGACCTACCCCTTTGAATATACCCAAAAGTAAAAATGGATTTTATGCACACAGTTTAAAATATATGTCCACTTGAGTTTTCATGGATACGCAAATGAATGCTTCATAAATACTACACTGCTCAAAAATATTTAAGGAACACTTTTTAATCAGAGTATTGAATGAAGTCAATTAATCTTCTGGGCTATTGATCTGGTCAGTTAAGTAGCAGTGGGGGTTGTTAATCAGTTTCAGCTGCTTTGGTGTTAATGAAATTGACAACAGGTGCACTAGAGGGGCAACAATGAGATGACCCCCAAAACAGGAATGGTTTTCCAGGTAGAGGCCACTGGAATTTTTTCCCTCCTCATCTTTTCTGACTGTTTTTCACTAGTTTTGTATTTGGCTAGGGTCAGTGTCACTACTGGTAGCATGAGCCGATACCTGGACCCCACAGAGGCTGCACAGGCAGTCCAACTCCTCCAGGATGGCACATCAATACGTGCCATTGCCAGAAGGTTTGCTGTGTCACCCAGCACAGTCTCAAGAGTATGGAGGAGATTCCAGGAGACCGGCAGTTACTCTAGGAGAGCTGGACAGGGCCGTAGAAGGTCCTTAACCCATCAGCAGGACCGGTATCTGCTCCTTTGTGCATGGAGGAACAGGATGAGCCCTACAAAATGACCGCCTGCAGGCCACTGGTGTGAATGTCTCTGACCAAACAATCAGAAACAGACTTCATGAGGGTGGCCTGAGGGCCCGACATCCTCTAGTGGGCCCTGTGCTCACTGCCCGGCACCGTGGAGCTCGATTGGCATTTGCCATAGAACACTAGATCTGGCAGGTCCGCCACTGGCACCCTGTGCTTTTCACAGATGAGGGCAGGTTCACTCTGAGCATGTGACAGACGTGAAAGAGTCTGGAGAAGCTGTGGAGAACGTTACGCTGCCTGTAACATCGTTCAGCATGACCGGTTTGGTGGTGGGTCCGTGATGGTCTGGGGAGGCATATCCATGGAGGGACGCACAGACCTCTACAGGCTAGACAACGGCACCCTGACTGCCATTAGGTATCGGGATGAAATCCTTGGACCCATTGTCAGCCCCTACGCTGGTGCAGTGGGCCCTGGGTTCCTCCTGGTGCACGACAATGCCCGGCCTCATGTGGCGAAAGTATGCAGGCAGTTCCTGGAGGATGAAGGAATTGATACCATTGACTGGCCCCCACGCTCGCCTGACCTAAATCCAATAGAACACCTCTGGGACATGTTTCGGTCCATCCGACGCCGCCAGGTTGCACCTCAGACTGTCTAGGAGCTCAGTGATGCCCTGTTCCAGATCTGGGAGGAGATACCCCAGGACACCATCCGTCGTCTCATTAGGAACATGCCCCGACATTGTCAGGCATGCATACAAGCACGTGGGGGCAATACACAGTACTGAGTACCATTTTGAATTGCTGCAATGGAATTTCAGCAAAATGGACTAGCCTGCCGCATCATTTTTTCACTTTGATTTTCGGGGTGTCTTTGAATTTAGCCCTCTGTAGGTTGATCATTTTCATTTCCATCAAACGATGTGGCATCCTTTCGTTCCTCACTCATTACCCAGTCCATATCAGTATAGATATCCAGCATGATTTTTTTCCCCCATTGAGATCTGATGTGGTTTCAAAGTGTTCCTTACATTTTTTGAGCAGTGTGTGTGTGTGTGTGTGTGTGTGTGTGTGTGTGTGTTAATGCATTGTGGGATGATCCAAAATATGTTCTGGAAGTCAAGCTTTTACTCATCACGCATGATCAACACACCATCCATCGCAGGTTATGTCCCCATGGTAATTTGTTGTTGTTAAAATGAAAAACGAGAATTAGCTCAGTGGGAAGCACTCGGGATAAAATGGTTCTTTCTCTAAAATCCTCTGCAACTTTATGCAGGTATTTAGCCACCAGATTTAGGGCACCATCAAAAGTATGAAGCCAGTCCCAAGCAATAAACTGCCTGTATGTGAGTCAGTAACTGCCCACCTCAGCATTGTTAGTGCCTGTGGGTGATTCCAAACAAAGTTAATACAGATGGGTTGCAATCTGGTTTCTCCATGTCCTTGTTAGGAACTAGGATTGCAGCCAACACTGGATACTCAATGAGACAAATTATGATTATGACATTACACAGACACCAGAATATTAGGGCATTTAATGAACTCACAACTCCAACCGAGGAAAATCAGTTCAACAACCATGGGGAATTCAAATATGTTGGTGTGTTGAAGAGATAGATATAGCCTTTCTCCGTCACCCATAGCGAATCTTCCCATCTTTGGCGTGTGAGTGTATTAGTGTGTGTGTGTGTGTGTGTGTGCGTGTGCGTGTGCGTGTGCGTGTAAGTGAGAAAGAGAGAGAGAGAGAGAAAATAACTGGGGAGCGATTTATATGGAGTTGGAGAGTCTATGTTTACCTCAGTGTCCTCTGAAGACATAATAATCATATATCACTGAGCAGCACTCTTCTACGGATGCATTAGGCAGATTACACTCCACTGAATGAGAGGGAGAAACAAATGTAGACAAGTGTGAATAAAAAGAACAAAAGGAAATGGGCTTCTAACATGACAATGAAATGAGCAGGTTAGATACTGTGTGCAATTTAAGTTATAAAGAAAAGCTTTGGTGTTCAATCAATAAAAATAGTAGCCTATTGATTTAATAATGTAGCGGCAGCCTATTCCTTTTAATAATAACCATGTGGCTAGCTATACCAGTGACCCACTATTAGGCTCCTCGCCTGCTTTAGTGAGTAGTTCTCAACTGCAATCAAGTTCAATTTAAAAGATCCACATAATTAATGTTTCAATAAAAAGCAGTAGTGTTTTTGATCTATTTTCATTATTGTTCTTTGCATGCGTGATTAAAGCAAGGAACATATTAACTCACACAGCACGTCAGGTTAAATTAGCTAAATATTAAAAATACCAATGTATTATTGTTGATCATCTACCTCAAGAAAAGTCGTAATTTTTGCAAGTATCAAGTTAGAATAAAAAATATATTCTAACCATGACCTAATGGGGGCAGTAAAATGCTTAATATACATGTCTCCCGACAAACACAAAGAAGAAAACAAAGTGGGTGGGGACGGAATTGTTCGGCGCAAATTTTCAAAAACTAAACAGCTCTGAACAGAACCGGAAGAAAAGCTAACACTGTTAGAATGCAAGCAACTATGTGTGTCTAACAAGTGGCTGTACGGATACATAAAAAAAAGTGCACGCTGTTTCAAAAGACATCGTGAAGTTCAAGTTTTGGTTACAGGTATAGTAACATCAGCCCCTTTTTAACGCTCACTAGCTTAGCTAGTATTAACTAGCGTAACAATTAGCTAGTAATCAACTTTCAGATAACCGCTAGCTAGCTTGCGTTCGTAGCTACCGACTTACTTGGTCACTTCGTTGATTACCGGTAGCGATAAACAGGTATATTCCTACACGCTTTAATTTGCAGATTGCAAGGTTGCAAAACTCTCCATTTTCCACCCGTGATCAATTTTCTGGCATGGATTATTACCCTTACCGCAAATTCTATCTTAACATCTGACAGGACAACTGTGCATTCTTTTGTTTTCATCTTGGACTTGGATGGCTATGTTTTGCAACCTACTTAACGTTAGTCCTTGAGCTTCCACATCTAGGCTTATTTATCGTTTGCGAAAGCGAAAACTTGATTTACATGAGTTTAAGTAAAAAAAAACTGCACATTTTATCAGCATTATGTGTTAGTGAGTTATGTTTTGGAACATTAATACAAGTTTCTGAACGTTTTCCTGGATAAATAAGAATGAGCGCATCTTCCACACCCATCTCGAGGGTGCGTCAGTGTGCTTCACCAACCTTGAAGTTCAAGGGCGCCTCCCCTGCAGCTAGCAGTACACCTTTGCTTGCATCCTTCCCTGGCAACGATGATGAGTTGGAGAGGCGACAGAGGAGGAGGTCGAGGGTCATTGACCTCCAATCTGGGACTGACGCCTCAATCAATGACTCTGCAACTCATAGGTAGAGAACTGCAAAGTCGACACCATAATCTTGACAAGTTGTTTATTGATCAAGACATATAATGCATTCCCTTTATTTTTATTTAGCACCACAGGGACACCTGCTGCGGTGCCCAAGCTTTCAAATGCACAGATATCAGAGCATTACTCCACTTGTATCAAGCTCTCTACTGAAAATGTAAATAATACATTTCTCACTGAAATTGTTATGGACTAAATAATCAGATCAATATGAATTATAGACTTAAGAAAATTCTGCCTTCTGTTTATTTCTGTGTTTTGTTTATAAATAATGAATATACTTTTGATATGTTTTGTTAGAAAATTACTACAAAGAATGCGTTCGGTCTGCATTTGATTGACTACATGGCTGATATCCTCAAACAAAAAGACTCTGATATGACAAATTTCAAGGTATGGGATTATATGCTTTTCTGACGAAAGCCCACTAATAATGCCGTCCAACTTAAGATTATTGAATATATTGCCACCGTTTCCATTAAAGTCAATTTATTGTGTTGCCGTAAAAACAGTAATTTCCTAATGTGTTTTTTCTTTGTGTCTGCCAAGGTGGCAGCAGGGACTCTAGATGCTAGCACAAAGATCTACGCTGTACGAGTGGATGCTGTCCACGCTGATGCCTATAGAGTGCTGGGTGGCCTAGGGGCAGAGACCAAACCTGCAGACGGTTAGATACTCATTAGTGGAAATTACCCACCCTCCCACACTACACATCCCTCAGTAGTACATCAGTGTGGTTCAATAAACATCACCCTCTGATTGTGTGTGTGTGTGTGTGTGTGTGTGTGTGTGTGTGTGTGTGTGTGTGTGTGTGTGTGTGTGTGTGTGTGTGTGTGTGTGTGTGTGTGTGTGTGTGTGTGTGTGTGTGTGTGTGTGTGTGTGTGTGTGTGTGTGTGTGTGTGTGTGTGTGTGTGTAGAGCATGGAGCGGACGAGTGGGATGATAAGAACTCGGGAGAAGCCACAAAGCAGGTGGCTAAGAAGAAGAGGCCTCCCAAGAAAACTGTGGAGCAGAACCTGAGCAACATCAATAGCTCAGAGTCAGAGAGGAAGTGTGAGGTAAAACCTAGTCTCCTGTAGGACCAGTGTGGGATAATGGATTGGTATTTAATGGCTACTATTATCCCGTTTAGGTGGCCAGTGTTTATTCTTAATGGCCTTGTCACTTGACATCCGGCACAGGTGGACCCCATGTTCCAGCGCATGGCCTCCTCCTTTGATGAGAGCAGCACGGCAGGCGTCTTCCTGTCTGTGCTCTTTAGCGAGGACAACCGCTGTGAGCTCCGTTTTCCATCTCACATGACACTGCTCCACTCCAGGCCCTCCTACTCTCCTCCCCCTCCACAGCGGGTGCCTGCACAGCCCTTCACAGGTAAGTCTGACCCCCTCGGTTGTTTCAAACTAGCTGGGTCTTTATTGTATGAAATACAAGATGGGTTTATTTTCTGACCGTGAGAAACGGTATTGGCGTCGCTTTTTATTCTCTTGCCTCGGTTACGGTTACTCTTTGGTGGAGATACCAAAAAGAAGCGGTTGCTGTGCTTTTCTGACAGGGGATCTTCAACGCTCCCAGGAGAAGAGTTCTATCTGCCCCTCTCTGGAGGACTTCTCCTTCACCAGCTGGAACCCTGACCAGGTCAGACACTGTGCAGCAATAGACTTGTACGTAGTAGCGCAAACCTCAGGCATTCCCTGGCAAGGGTGAAAAAGAAGCGATCTGGGGATGAACCTGTTGTGTGTATTTGTTCAGACCATGAACCAGCTGCTGGAGAAAATGAAGCAGGGGGATCACGTATTCGACGTCAATGCCGAGCCAGAAGAGGCCGAGGAGGACGACTGCCAGGACTTTGGGCAGGACTTTGACGCTGACTACGAGGAAGGGCAGGGAGACTGCGGGGAGGGCTTCAAGGAGCACAAGGAGGGCTGTGAGCCAAGCGCCTCCCATAGAGGACGGTGAGACTCCCAGGAGGCTGAATGGTGTGCCAGGGCCGGATGAGGGAGGGAGGGAGGGAGGGAGGGAGGGAGGGAGGGAGGGAGGGAGGGAGGGAGGGAGGGAGGGAGGGAGGGAGGGCGGGCGGGCGGGCGGGCGGGCGGGCAAGATGGGGAGAGGGGGGAAAAAACAAGGTTCTGCTTTAATTTGTTTCACAATGGAATGCAATTTACCTAGACAAGTGGCATCATAAAACATCTTTAGTTCCTGGATTAATCACCCAGTTCAATTTCAGGTTGAAGTGAAGAAAACCTCCATTTAGGAACAGCGATGAACTACTAAAATACTGACCACTTTAAAATGTGGAACTAACACATAATTCCATTCTGTACCCGGCGGTGGTCGTACAGGGTCGATGGCTGAAAAAACATCTTGTTTTTTGGTCAATCCCAACTGACTTACTGGCAAAATTAACAATCAAATCTCTCAGCTCTTTGTACGTTTTTGATTAAATGCTGTGATGTGCTGTTCACAGGGATGTGATTCCTATTGGAGAGGGCGATATTGCCACCATGTGTCTGCAGCTGTCTTCCCAGCCCAGAGAGTACTCGTACTTCAGCCCCAAGACCATGGCTACATGGGCAGGGCCCGGATACTGGCAGTTCAAGCCAAAACACAAGCGTGGGTTATTTATATTAAAAGAAGACGTCGTTATAGAGCTACTTAAATATAGATTTTTTTTATAATAATGCGGTGCAAAATACATAATAGTCGATACGTTTGTTATCCTTTTCTTCTATTTTCTTTAGAAGATCATATGCCTGACAAAGAGACACGCAAAAGAAAACCCAAGAAAGCCTTTGAAATCAACTTCAATGAAGATGTTAACTTTGAAACCTACTTCCGGACAACCAGAGTACGCCCTTTGTTTTTCATGTTCCGTTGATTAGAAAGTAAAACACGTTTTCTCAGGTGGTTAGGAAGTTGCTGTGCAGTTCCTATGGCAACAAGGTAAGATACTGCAATGTTTATATAGCTGCTTATAAGATGAAGGTATGAAGACTGTCCACAATCGATTTTCAGTGGCCATGTGAAAAAACGATATAGTACTGCAGTCCCTCTCCTTGAACACAATCCATTAATTCAATCAGAGTACGTTTCAGTCTCACCACATCTAAGGTGTATCCAAAATTGTCCTAATCTGCTGGTTTTCTCCCTAAAGGCTGCAACTACTAACAGCAAATCCGCCCTCAGCACCAGCAACAAGAAGACCACCCTCCCTGCAGACTTCCAGTTCCCCCCGGAGATCCTGTCTCAGCTTAGCCTTAAGCCTGCAAGCACGGTGAGACCTCACCAATCCTTTTTTGAGGGCTTTCCCCTAGTAAACATGGGACAGACACACAGCATCCCATAAGCTGTGAAAAGCCTTGAAAGTCTGTTAAATTGAAAAGATCTAAGATCAAAGCAATGATTTTGTTTTTAAAATTTGGATGTGGAGTCTTAAATAAAATGTTTAGTATTTTCCCTCGGTAACATATAAATTATAATTATGCCTTGTGCTGTTTAAATATTTAATCTGGCTTGATATGACTGCACATGATATGTTAAAAACTTCCAGTTGTTGAAGCACCATACCATATTTTGAAATCTCTGTTGAAAATTGTGACAAGATTTGTAATTGAATGAGATTTAAAAGTTGGCCTGGGAAGTCATTGATATATTCTGCTGTTTAAAGTTGAAAGGTCTAGGATCCCTTGACAAGGACTGGCTCTCTAGACACTTCAGCTTTGCGTTTTAGGGTGATGCCAACAGTTTTGTTCTTCTTCTAGCTGTGTAAAGAAGGGCAGAAGAGGTTATCTGGAGAGCTGGGAGAAGGCATTGGAGACTACAACTACAACAATGCCAATGACACAGCAAACTTCTGTCCAGGTCTTCAGGTGTGGAAAATGTCTGTTAAACCATGGTCACTAGGGCAATAGAGATTGTACTTGGCATAAACCACTGCTATTGCTGAATATTCTTGTCATTCATTGTTTTTTAGAGATTGTTCTTTCGGTTTTCTTTCTCCAGGGAAGTGACAGTGACGATGAGGGCGAAGGTTTCGGCAACACAGACGATAATCAGCCTTCCATGACCAGCGTGCGCCCCTCCTCACAGGATCCTGACGATATCTCCACCTATGGCGAGGACAACCTGGTGCCTGAGCCTCAGAGAGTAAAGATCAGGCCAGCAGATGGCGCTCTTCTCCTCACATACACTTGTCTTAAATTGACAGCCCTTAAACGGCAGGATTTGAAACGTAACAAGATGTTCTTCTTGTCTACATAGGTCAACAAGATAGAGATCAACTACGCTAAGATGGCCAAGAAGATGGACATGAAGCGGCTGAAGAACACCATGTGGACTCTTTTAACTGACTGGCCAGAAAAAACAGCAAAGGTCATCCGTTTTGTTAAGTCATTCCTCTGGGAGGTCTCTTATAAACCTAGGTTGGTTTAGTATGTGTGTGTGTCCATCTATTTCAATGTGGTATTATCCCTACAGGAGAATGAGAGTCCAGAATCTTCAAAGGTGCCTGGTGAGAAAGTCTTCAGTCAGACCACAAAGACGCTACTTCAAAGGTACCAGAAGGCTTTTTTTGCCGAGCTAAACCCATCCTGTACATTGCTGGACTTTGGTGAACCACAACGCAACTTTGGGTGGAGCCATGTTGTGCCTTTGCCCTTTGCTAGAGGCTGCTGGGCATGCATCATTTAAACCCTTTGGCTAGTCAAGAAACCACCTACATTCCAGACATTTTATTTCTTAAAGCCAGAGAACATGACATCGACGCAGATGAATAATGGAATGTATAAACTACGCTTCTCCCCATTTCTGCCCCTCTCCTTTCATTCCAGACTGCCTTCCACTATGGCACAGAACCTGTCCGTGCCTCTGGCATTTGTAGCTCTGCTGCACCTGGCCAATGAGAAAGTGAGTGCTGTCTCTATACCAGTCTATAGTTTGGAAATACACTTATACTGATGAGTGGAAAATAGATAGCAGGGATGCTAAATATGGAGGAAAGTACGAGATGTCAATATATTTGAATATGGAATAGAGTGGAGCAATGATTAATGTATTTACTGCACTTTGATGTCACTTGTGTTCTTATGTATGCTGCATTTGTTGTTGTTCAACAGAATTTGGAGCTAGTAAAGGTGGATGACATGTCAGATATCATCATCAAGCAAGGTCAATGACGCAGAATGGGGGACATAGTTCAGTGTTCCTTTCTTCAGTATGCTTTTCTTCCCTGTTTTGTGTATGGCATTCTAGGCCACCAATGTCAAAGGCACAAAAACATTTAGATTTTCTGTTTATCTAATAAAAAAATGATGTCCGGTGGAGGCAAACATTTTTTTTATGAACACCTACTATTTTTCCCGGTTTCCAGTTGTGCTCGCTATTTGTAGATATTTGAACTGCCTAATGTACCTTTTGACAAAGACTAAGACTAATACAAAATATTTTCTACATTTTTTGTTTAGACTGCAGTGTAACCTTCCTGAACTATTATGAATGTCTGGTTCTGGCACTGAAAGGATTGCAACCGGTTGGTCAGGGTTGGTGGTGTGGTTGAGGATACGTCAGCATGACTAGTGAGACTGCAGGAGGCTGGATTGGGTGGGGCAATTAATGCTCCTGGGAGAGAGAAAGTTATTCTGACTCCAATGCTTCAGACTATTCTAAAAGTCCAGTCTACCAGGCCTCAAAGATGATGTCGTGCGGCTTGTTCTACAGCAAACGGGTAGTAGGTCCTAGTCATTGATTTTGCAATAGTGACAACTGCTAATGATTGATTTCACATTGTAGTAACAATATAAAAACATTGGCATTGGAAATAACACGGAACTGTCCGGTTCAGGGCACAATAGGTCACGCAGTCAGACGACGTGGTGAATACCCTTCAGAAAGTTGGCTGTGCATGGGCCTCCTTTGAGAGGTGTGTGATGGGATGTGGAGAACAAGGTTTCATTTCAAGACAGTCGGTTGAGGAAGATGTTTTTGTTTGACACTGGCTGTACTTTAATTGGACTTGACCTACATTTGTGATATTCACTCATATGATGCAGTGCATGCACCTCTAACATTGTTCAATGAATCCACTGTTTCTCTAGGCAGGTCAACCCACAGAGATAGAACACTGGGTCAAACCTAATCAGTGAAATGTAGACAATGGGAGCTCTAAAACGCTGCGTTAAAGAATTTTGAGCTGCCTATAGCGTTTTAAAACTGGTTGAAAACACATTTGAAGTTTTTGTTTGGCTGAGTCTTTTAAGAGTAATACTTGGTGTCACAACAGCCTACAAGTTTTAATCTACAGAGCTCTTGCTAATTCAGTTCGCTTCCAAAGACTTTTGAATAGACTTTTGTTCTTACGCCTATAGGCTACTTGAAAAACCCTCAACTTTAAGTAGTTTAATAAAAAAGAGAACCTATGTACTTTTTATGTCAAACGATTGATGAACTGGTTTGAGCACACAGGACTATTCTTAAACCACTGACAATTAAACCTTTTCATTTCTGTCAACTAATAACATGCTTATTGTCATTTTAAAACTCCACACCAGATTTCCTCTTATTTTGGGTCAAACAGGCACAAAAATTGCCTGCATAGTTCTTTCACTATGCATATATATGAATATCTATTTAATAATATTTTCAATTTGACTGGAAATGCATGTGTTGTTTAAGTGTTTCACGAGGCCGACATGTAGGCCTACTAAGTGCGATTGCCAGTGATAAGAAACCTAAGCCACATGTCTACTGCTTTAGAATGTATTGTGCCTTATGGGGACCGCATCCATAACTGAAAACGTCATATGGCCTTGTTTACGGCTTTCATTGTTTAACTTTTTTTTTTTAATTAAGGTGGTCCGAAACGACTGCAGACAAATTAAAAAACACCTTTTCGACACAGTAAAGTGACTCCTGGGCAACCTGACAATTTATTTATTTGTATTACCAGTACGCAAATATGGTGCGTGGGTGATCTAAACCTACAGGCTTATTCCATCATAAATTTGTGATTTAAACCAATGCTTCGGAAGTTGCCAGGTTTCTTTATAGATATGAACAAGAAATACAAAATACAACTGGTTGCGTTGAGAGTTGTGCAACAAGGTTTTGAAAAATTAGCACAAGATTCTGAAATGATTGCTATAAGAAACAGGTATTTCCGTAGCCGCACGCCCTCATGAGAATTTGGTATGAAGGCGGAAAAAATTAACCAGGAAGTTGAAAACGCATCTACGTAATCGGCTGGTAGAACAGAATGTCTGGGGAAACTTTGGCTAGGCCTACATCAAACAATCGATGAACTAACGACCATAATAACCTCTCTACGATTTATTTTCTACGCTGTTTTAATCAAGAAACATTGTAACAGAAAAAATGGAGAACGATCCGGTAGGTGTATTCATGATAAAGTTGTTCATTTCTTTTGGGGGAACAAAGACAGGCCCGCAGTCAGTCTTTCGCTACAACAGGTGTATGCAACAGGTCTCTCAATATTTAATCTGTTGGTAAACATAAACATGCTTTATTAAATTAAGAAAAAAAAAATTATGTATAGGCCTACTTTCAAATTGCAGAGCAAAACTTACCTGCTATGTTATATGCACTTTAAGGAAGTGGACATAAACAGCAGCCAAACGGAGGCCATTGTTGCAACGTTGTAACTATTGTTTGCAGCAAATGTTCTGGGATTAAACAAGCCTATAATTGTATTAACAATTAAGAGCTATGAGCGGTCTACTTCGTTATTTCATTATGATTTTAAGTAGGTTAGTGGCAACGTCTTCATTGATTTGTGCTGCTATAGTGTATCATGAAATACAGGTATAGAGTTAGGCCTATGGAGGAGAAATTAGACCGTAACAATAAATTACCGACATATCCGTTTCATATTCTTGTAGTTAACATATTTTGGGGCAGAAGTTTAGTAACCCATACTTCATTGAAATAATACCGATGGTCTTGTGTTGCTGAGATTTGTACACGTTCATCCTTGGTTATATTTGAATAGACTGGAGCAACTGATAAAGCTCAATTGATGTGAACCGGAGCCACCTGTGTTTCAGTAGGCTACTGTCCTTATTTGCATATGCACTAAGTCTACTATTTACCGTCTCAGACACTTTATATTACTTTGAACTAGCCTACTACTTCCCTGACCAAGTGAGATAAATGGGTCTCAGTGCTTAGCCTAAATTCCAGTTATACATTTTGTGTTTAGAATAAAGTAAACTTTTGAGTCCCAAGTTTTTAGACAAACAGCTGTAAGGCTTTTTAGTGGCCATGGCTTCCCTAATATTTGTACATGCTACTTTACCAAGTAACTTATTGAACATCGCTAGTCCTGGTGTTGTTAAAGTATTTTGTTGAGAGGCGTGTTTTTTTCTTTCTGTAGGCCACTTGTGGGAGTTGTCATTTTATAGAGGTTTGTCATTCTGTTGAACTAGTGTGAAACCTTGAGCCTTGGGAGAGGTGGTTGTTTGAAAGGAAAGGGAGTCAGAGAGGGAGGAGGGATGCAGTGAGTGACTCAGCGGTTGCTTTAGTGTCTTGGAGACGACTTTTTTTTTCTGCCATTAGGGACTACAAGGGGTTACTTATGACGCAACATATGAAACGCCCTCTAATGTTCTCCATGTAACGTGCATTTTTGCTGAACACTAACACAGCAGTAGGTGTCACTGGGGTTACAAGTGCGAAAGATAACATGGTGTTTGCCATATTTATGTGAAGGCACAAGAAACACTAGGTGTGAAAAGCACTTAGTTACACTCAAATGAAATGTATATAGCATAATCTGTGTTTGTAATATGAAATGCATAATGGAAAACATTATCCTTATATGCGTCAACTGGTTCTCTTATCTTCTCACCTTTTTTGAATACTTTTGTCATGTGGACTGCAGGTCTTAAGATAACGTCTTGTGATTAAACATAGAGGTATACTCTTTTCCTTTGCACATGCTAATAAGTCGAAATATTATAACAAAACCCACCGACCTTGACACTGCTAGCAATAAACGTAATCTATTCTGCAGTCGTCTTAGTTATATCTTTGTTGCTGCCTGTGTCATAAACTGTGTGTGCATTGGTGGCAAACAAAATAACAATATCTGATAGATATTAATGTCACTATCAGTGTGGCTGTATTCAGCCCACGCTCAAGTTGTTGTGTTTAAGCAAACGGTGCTCACTCTCAAAGCACAGCAACCCCAGTGAAAGAAGGGGATGAGAATGTGGACGAGAAAGAGCTAGTTCACGAGTCCGATAACATGTTATACTAGCATACCAAGAGTTATTGTCCCATTTTGTCCGTCTGAATTGAACCATACCTGTGTTTTCCCTCTGTTAGGAGCAGGGAGCAGAGGTGGTACCGCAGGACAAGGTCAAGACCCTGCAGTCTGAGGTGGATGGCGTGAAAGACATTATGACCCAGAACGTAGACCGGATCCTGGCCCGAGGAGAAAGGTTGGATGACCTGATGGGCAAGTCTGAGGATCTGCAAGCTGGGGTAAGATGATTTATCAACAATCCCTTGCTTTCCATTTGGAGTTCAGCAGATTTTTAGGTTGTTGTACATTTTCTTTATATAAAGCTTGCTCTTCTCAATAATGTGGTAAATAGACAGTGAAGTCACTCAGGGTGTGTTTTTAAATTCTATTGTCATGTCAAGTATTGGATTGTTACCATGTCCTTTGTCTTTGGGTGTTTTAAAAAGTGCTTTTAAATTCAATGCATTTATTATTATTGTTATTATGAATATTGTTATTATGAAGTATTTGAATGTGAAACGCAAGCTTTGCATTGTTACCGTGTTATGGTAATACTCCAACGTCCCTTCTCTCTCCCTGCCTTTTCCAGGCCCAGAACTTCAAGCACACGTCACAGAAGGTGGCTCGTACCTACTGGTGGAAGAATGTCAAGCTGATTGTGGTCATAGTTGTTATTGTCCTCATCATCGTCCTCATCATCATCCTGCTGGCCACTGGAGTCATCCCCACAACTTCGCCTAGTTCGCCTATAACCCCAGCCCCTCCCAAAGCCCCGTAAACACTCCTCTCTCTCTCTCTCTCTCTCTCTCTCTCTCTCTCTCTCTCACTCTCACTCTCACTCTCTCACACACACACACACACACACACACACACACAAGTCAAAATTCATAATTACACGTAGACATGGGTAAAAAATGTCTAGTTTATAAAAATTGATTCATGAACTAACATGATCTCTTAGTTTATTTCTTTATGACAGTGGAACAACAAGAATGTGACTGTTTTTGGGAGTAGCTACACCACAGTTGCACAAAGTTTGACTGATCAACGTGGATTCCACTTTAGAGATCTAAGGTATCATTCTGAACATAATCTTTGCACATTTCCTTTTTTTTAAATTAATATATGGAATATAACTGTTAACACATACAGTATAACCTGCAGTGTTGGAAAGTGGCTTCACACTCGCTGGTCACAGCTTTTAGTCATGCAAACGGGTGATTTAACACTTTTTTTAAGCAGCCCTTTCTCCTGCCTAGCACCCCACAGTCTCATCTGTTTTAGGGTCAATAATTGAATTTGGTTAGAGAAAAGCCAGAGTTGGCTTTGGATAAATATTTTGCTAAAACATTTAACCAATGTAGGACCTTGAAAGGGATAAAACGGTTGAGTATAGAAGGGTCCAACCTTACGTTAACACCTTTTTACTCGTATCAAACAGTTGACTTACAGTGCCCTCTAGAGGTTATGTCTGGTTCAAGGTCAGTTTTGCTGACAATAGGATCTCAAACTAGTCTAGAGATTCAACATTCTAAAATGCAAGTCATTGCTTTGATGGCCGACTGCTCCTCCTGCTGTAAATAATGAATGACTGCTGAGTCTTAATGGCTTGTTGTTCAGAAATGTAACAACTTATCGTTGATCCAAAGAATGTGTTTTAGCCAGAGCATTGTTCTTTCCTTAATGCTTATGTTCCGTGTACTGTTTAAAGGCATAGCCTTGTCCACAGTTAGTCTTCAGCTAAGTTTCTGAGAGGTCAATATAGGGCTATTATTGAGTACACAACAAGCCCCCATATAACTATATGTATTTATGTAAGGATCCTAAACGATTACATTAATTGTAGTATATATTCCTTAAGGGTATTTATTCACATTGTATCTTCTTTAATGTCTTGTTAATTTTTTTTATTGTATGTTTAATCAAGTGGATAAATGAAGAAGTGTGACATAACACATGTAGAAAAGCAGAATATTCAAATTGATCAATGTTGGTACAGTTCACCAAATGTGCCTTGAGTCAAATGATAAACCTTTTGTTTCTTTTTTTATTTTTCATCTGCTTTAGCAGTTTGCATCTCAGCATATATGATCTTATGGCATGTTCCCAAATGTATTGATCTGGAGATTGCTGTGTTTTACTTGATTCATATATTGTTGTAGTCCTTCTAAGCTATAGTGCAAGTGTCATCAGGCTACCATTGCACATCAGCTGCAGTCTTGTGTAAAGGTTATTAGAGGTTCTATTGAGTTGTGTAACCATCTAATGTCACAGACTCTTAACTTTTATAGTTAGCGTGGCTAATCAGAGACAAAACCGTTGGCAAGAAATGTGCTGCATTTTAGATCATGTGTTCCATAGGTAGTTCGGGTTTGTTACAATGCTGTATATTTTGTTTCTCAATCTATAAAGGGCGTTCAATGATTTCCTGTCAGATATTCAATAAATAGTATTTACTTACAGGTTAGGGTTTTGTCCCTTTCTTTTCATCATAATGGACTTCAATGGGCTATCAATTATCAAAAAGAAATAACGCCCTATGTAACTGTCATGGCAGTAATACAAGGAGGTCGTAATTGCAGGAAGGATCAAAAGGATGTTGATACTCTCAACTGGTGGAGTTTCCCCAAAGTACTGTGCAATTGAGCATGTCAAATTTCTGCCACAGAATGTCACAAAGTATGACCAATCTCCATGGTTTCAACTAGTGACCTGTAGTTTCATGGTTTCCAACAGATGACAACTGATCCCAGACAACAACAGCTCCTTACATAAAACAGAGAGCCCATTCACAAAAAAAACTGAAATACATTTTGATTAAACGTATTGTTAGTCACGCGAACGTGAGTATAGGGGGCTGATCAGCCTTGTGAATTGGCCCTTGTGTCTGTGCAGCAGCCCAAAAACCTTCTATTGTTAGAGACTCTGACTGCTGCTTGTGACATAACACGGCTTCACATGATGGCTGTTATCTTCCACTAAAAACAGGCATGACCCATCCGGGCGAGGTTATACTTTTCTGATAAGAGCGGGGAAATCCAACCAACTACATCTGCTAACTGATGGTTGGCAATTTTCCTGCAAGATGCTTTCTTAATTAAAATGGAATAAGCTACTATTGTGATGATTTAAATTCAGAATCAAGAATTTTAAGTGTGTTGGAAATTGTGCATTTACTTTGTATGCATTAAGAACTGAGACAGGTGCAGGATGTAACTGGTTTCCGTTCACACGTCCCTGGCTGCTGTTATTGTGGTTTGATTTCACAGTTTCAAGTAAGAGTTGTGATGCTGAAAGTGGAAAATTCACATTTTCACCTTAGCCCAATGGGGGAAATACATTTGTATTTTCTTTATTTCTTTTCATGAATAATGTATCCAAACCCTTTGTTTATTGATATAGCTATATTCATTTGCTAATAATAGACTGTTAGAATTATTTGGTAAAAGTAGGCTACAAGCATTGTAACTGGCCAATATAATTTGATGGTGTAATTCTTAGTTGTGTTGTTGGCTATGACCATTGTAAAGTCTGATAGCATTTATAAGAGAATATAGGACAGTTAGCTCCAACAAAAAAAGTAACATATTTGAAGGAATGATAAGTCATGATGTGTATGTTTCTTACTCTTTGATAACATCATCACTCCTGGAAGAAGTAGCCATCAGGTCCAAACATCAGTTAGAAATAGCCCTACAGATTGGAGAAAACTTGTCTGTAGTGTGCTGTAGTCATGTTTCATGGGAATATACTAGAAGACAGATTTGCAAGGGGTCATTGTTTTAAATTTTTTAAGCAGTGGTCATTTAGCTCGCATATGCAATTCTTTATTATCATATTATAAACAGATATTTTTATTTTTATAATTTTTTTTACCCCTTTTTAATTAATAAACATGAAATATTTAGGCAAATTAATGTTTATGTTGAGTTAAGTAGAACTTTGTCCAACGTTTTCTGTTTCTGAAGTCAGGCTTGTACCTAAAATAGCTTGGCTAAATATGACAGGCCTCTCAAGTTTTTGCATGGCATCGACGTCAGGGGGGCAAGAGCGACTGTTGATTCAAATAGGGCTAGGGGTGTTTCCCGACTAGATAACCAAAATGGTTGAGCGGAAGGATAGCAAACCTATTGCATACATACAAACTGGATGAGCAACAATTGCAAGTAATACAGATTTTATTCAAACTTGAAGCTGACATTTATTGCAAACTTAAGTTACAAAACTTAATGTCAAATGCAGACGACTCTGTGACAGCTGGACGGCAAAAGAGTTAAGTAACGTGACAGAAATGGTAAGTGAATATGTTTTCATCGGCTAAGGGTGGGCTACCAATATTAATTAAAGTATGAAAGTAAGAAGTATGTTCGTACCGCTGTATGGCTTGTTGTCCGCGGTCGAAAGTTTGTAGTTTTGGTTAACATTTTGTCATCGTTGTTGTTGTGGTTTTGCTTTTAGAGTTAATTTATTTGTGATACGCCTATAATTTGTTAGAATTTACATATTTAAAAATTGTATTTTCATAATTTCAACACCCTCTAACATACACCGACCTCCAAATCTCCGCTAGGACAAGGGGCAGAACGCGTTCTGTTTGGAGTTGTGGAGTGTGATGAGGGTTTTGTAGTGGAACGGCTGACAGGCGATACAATCTCGAGCGCTATTTCGCTATTATTTGTGGGCATGTCGGCACCGAAAGGCCATATGGGGCAAAATGGCTGGGGTCGCTACTTGTTGATAGTAACTTAATAATTGTTCTAAACCTATCATTGTGTTGGTGTTAATGCTTTCCATTCGCGCACAATGCTATTGCAGTAAGTATGACATATACTCCCTCATAGTCTTGCTAGAGGGAGGGTAAAGGAAGGAAGGAAGCAAGTAGGGTACTAGAATGGGCAACAGTTCCTATGTTCGGACTTGTTCAGTTTTAGAAACGAAATGATATTGCCTTTGGAACTAGTTTGGTGGGGGATATTTGGGGTTTCTTTGGAGTTCATGTACATTTGATACTCCAATCCGTTGTGACATTCCCCACGGATGTAAGAAGTGACTGTAAATGATTAGTTCATTGAGATTGTTCTTGTTTTGTTTCCTTTTTCTTTTTTTTGTTTCCTGAATGTGTTACCACCGTAAGCAGCTCGACCTTGATTTAAAAAAAAAAAATAATAATAATAAGTACTTCCCCCAGGTGAGTGGAGGGCATAAGGTCATGGATATGCCTGGAGGCTTTTATCAACATATTCTCAAAATATGCTCTTGCAAGTATTTATCAATCTAGGGTTTATCATAGAAGCAATTAAGAGGAGGCAACATGCAGTTCATGTGTGGTTATCCTCTATCATTTGGTGAGCTGCTTGGTGCCCCAGGGATATTTGGATGCCAACATTTTGTAATCCTACCCCACTTCATTTCAGTGTCATTTCATTTCAGTTCTGTGTTTTTATATCCATTATGCAATAGTCCAAGATGAGCACTTTAGAAAGCAATGATTAGAATAGATTTGGGTTGAGAGCAGATTTGTCATTGATTTTTCAAGTGGAAAACCTTCTTCCTAGATGTTTCATTAACAATTAAAACATGTTCTGATAGCTTATAAACAGTGGTGTAATAGTGCTCAGAAATAACCTTGAAATAGAAGGTAAAAGATTCAGTCTCCTGTCCTGCTTGTTGTCTGTTCAGGACACTGGTAAGGGTCGCCTGCAGCAGGTTCAGGGGGATGTGGAAGAGGTAAAGGTCATCATGCTTGACAACATTAAAAAGGCTGATGAGAGGTCAAACAAGCTGGGAGAACTGGAGAACAGGGCTGACAATCTACTTGAGAAGGTATGTCCAGGTGCATAGAAGACATGCAATGCTTACAACTCCATTCATTTGGTGTAGAATAGCCATGGTTTGTACAGTTTTTGTGACATTTTTACTCCCTTCTCTCTCTGTTGTCTATGTCACACTATCAACTCAGGGTCTCATTTAGTCATTAACACTGAGGCAATTAACATAGTTTCCAGTCCAAAGGAAATCTAAGGAGCAACAAGGAAGAGCCATATTAGTGTCTATAAATAACCATTAGGTGGAGTTGTAAGAGGAAAAAATAATTTACAATTTACATCCTGATTGCGCTTTATGGGTATATTTTTGGAAAGGTATTTCCTATTTTAACAAGAGGAATGAACTCTGGGTATGAGAGAGTTTGTCCAGGATATACCATGGGGCCCATGTCCGTCCTTGTGTCAGGCAGCCAGGTCACATCATTCTTACATTGCCCTGCCAGACTGTAACTGTATATCACAGTCAAATAGTTCTCAGAAGACTCATAATTTTAATGGTTCACACAAAAAAAGGCAAGAAAACAGAATGTATGTAATGATAAATTACACAGTATTGTTTAATAGGAATTACACAGAAACGTTCCAGTGTTGTTATCCAAATTTCACACTATCTGCAAACATAATGTTCTGTTTATGTGATTTTTTTCTCAGAGTAAAGCCTTCGAAAAGACAACTAAAAAAGTGAAACAAAAAAAACTATGGGAGCATATGAGGATGAAAATTCTGTTAACAGTTGTCCTGGTGGTTGTGATAGCAGTAATTATTGGGATTATTGTTTGGCAAGCACTATCATAATCGTCTAGCAACACAGCGAATATCACCCCTGATGATTCTGTGTTCAAGGGAAATTAAGATATTAGACTAAAAAGACAAAGTAAAATGGAGAGGAAGAGAGAAATGCAATCGAAAACCACACACCCACATTACACAAACCAATTACAGAATTTTAGAAAATTATGAAATTGTTTTCAATCACCATATATGCACTGACTCCAAAAATATGATATGATTGTATTTATTTGATAGTATTTCAGTTTTACTTCTATGCCATTGTCTGAAATAGTATCAGTTCTGCTGGATTTCCAACGTCCTTTAATTATAAAGATTGTATCTTCATGTGTTTATTGGCCATCTCACACAAGCATATTCTTGGAATTCGGCTTCAGATTTTTAAATGACCCGTTACACTGTAGTGAATTTACCCCAAATTGTTATATTATTGCATCAGTGTTACAGCAATATGTATTTGTTAACATCAAAACAATGAATAGATACATTATCAATGACCTTATTGTCGTGATACTATTCTTAACCATTACCTTCAATATTCAGTTATAGGGTAAAATTTAAATCCAGCATAATAATTAAAGATTTGCTGGTGTTGAGTTTGAATCATGTTAGTTTTTGCAGATTAGTTCAATTTGTTCAACGAATCACTTTTAGTGCCTTTTATTTCTATGTTGTTGTGGATATTGCAGTGTGAAGTTGTAACAAAATTGTTATTGTAATTATTTTAATAAAAAGTTGACACATAAGTATTGTGATTGGGTGTGCGTGTTTATGTGCTTGTTTGTTTGTCTCTGAATGTAATGTTCTTACAGTTCTAAAATAAAATATTTTGACCAATTTAAAATTAAGACATACGTAAAGTTTTGCAGGCTAATACTCGTCATCATTACCTAAACAAATCATGAACAACAACACGTAAAGTAGGCCTACATAAGGATGGAGGCTGTCTTCAGACCAAACAGTGATTTACATGGAAACAACTAGTTCGCCAATTCACCAGGATCGCTCTGGTCCGCATAACAAACACCACTGACGAAGAAGTGCATGTCACGTGTCACAACCCGCAGAACGACAACACCGCCTGATTAGTTCCTACCTGCTAGCTAGCTGGCTAAGGGACGGGGTTGGTCAAGTCAACTTTACTTATCAATAACTGGTTTTAGTTAAGTCTCCGATCATTTTGGCTGAAAACGAGAGTGTTTCGTGTCCTTGTGTATTGGGAAATTAGGTCAGCCACATATTTTTTCCAAAGCTCAAGTGTGTTTTCAGTTTTAGAATGTGGAAAGTAATTAGCTAGATAGCTAACTTATGAAGCTACTTAAAGTTAGCATTTCACTGGATGTTGTGTGGGGGTGGCTGGGGTGACAAGGTGATACAATAAAACAGTCCGAATTGAATTCCATTGAAAGTTAACTTCAACCATGTAACTCGGAGTAGTAGGACAATTGTTGTTCCTGAATATTTTCACTAATGTGACATTACCCTAGGCTGTACTGCTGTGTGAGAGGGCACACACTGACAAAGACTGAGACTTTCAAAACAGAATGGCTTCCTACTTTGATGAACATGACTGTGATCCTACTAACCCAGAAGAACAATATCGCCAGAATGCACTCCTTGAACTAGCAAGGTAAGAACCTTTACTACGGCCCACTGGCTATTACAATGTATCTTGTGGAAGTAAGCTGTTGGTATGAGTATTGGGGGCGGGGCTTAGTGGAGACGTATCTTTTGGAAGCGTGTTAACAGGAACAGATATTATTCTTAATAGAATTAACGTACAATATGATTGTGTCCACTTGTTGCACCAATGATCAAATAAAGCCAAATGAGGCTAACTCGTGCTACCGGTAAGCCACTACACTTGGGAGCAAACAGTAGAGTTTACAACTAAGTATACTTAGGCAGAAACAGATATCGTAAAATCAAAAAAAGTTGAAGACTGCATTTCTATGAATAGTTTTACTCGAAATTGTAGGCCTTTGATGTGGAGCTACAGATTTTGTGGCGAACACTGTAATAGTATGGGGGTTTGATGATCTCTCTCTCTCTCTCTCTTCCTACATCTGTCTAGGTCTTTGATGCAGGGTCTGGACATTGACTCAGGGGCGTTTGACCTGTCAGATTGGGACCAGCGTCTGCCTCCGCCAGCTGCTAAAATGGCAGTACAAACCCTTCCTGTGGTCATCATCTCACCAGAGCAAGCAGGGGAGTACCTAATAGTCTTTATTATCAACATGATGATTACCGTTAAATAAAACAGATAATTTTTTTGTTTTGACTCGTAACAATTGAAATATTTTTTGCTTTAGTATGTTATGTTCCCAGTCATAAAAGAGCCATATGTACTGTATATTCTCCATTTAACGATTTCTCCCTCTTCACAGACAAAGGATTAAAGTGCCCTGTGTGTTTACTAGAGTTTGAGGAGCAAGAGACTGTGCGAGAGATGCCATGCAAACACCTTTTTCACTCAGGCTGCATACTCCCCTGGTTGGGGAAAGTAAGTATGTTTTAAAAGATGCATGAACAGGCCAATTCAGTGTACACCTAATACTTAGGTTTTGCATCTGGAGTTGCTGGACACTTTGTAATAGCAGAATGTACTAGAATAAGCTAATCAAATTATAGACTTGCTGAGAAATGTAATAAACTGAATGTAATTATTTTACAGTTCAATAGATATTATGATATTATGTGGTCTCTGACCACAGTATACTGTATACTACTTCGCAGCATCTTAAACTCTTTCTTTAAATGTTGTGCTGATGCATGTGAATACTCTTCGGATTAATGAAAAAAAGTTCTTATTGCAAACAGACTAACTCCTGTCCCCTCTGTCGCCTTGAACTGCCAACGGACAATCCAGAGTATGAGGAATTTAAAAAAGACAAGGCAAGTTTCCTGGCGTATACTGCAGTCAAGGTTTTGTTCATACTAGTATACATCACAATATGACATAATGCTCCGTGAAAGCTGATCCAATCCACTCGTCGGAATGTGTCTTCTAGGAGAGGAGAAAACAGCGGGAGCACAGGCTGGAGGACCTACATGGAGCCATGTATACATGATGCAGAATTGGACTTCTCATCTTGAGAATGCCGTTATTTCAGTACATTTTGTTTTGATTTGTATTCACCTAGCTGATTAGAATTAGTGGCAGTTCATGATTTTTTGTACTCTACTTTTCCATGTAAATATTTGGGTTTTAAATACATGCTGGACATCTGTATTTTGAATTTAAATGACGAAGAATTTAAGATTATGATTATAGGAATTCTAAGCCAGTTGTACTCATGAGTAGTTTGAAGTGGACATTCTCTGCCTTAACAAGCTGGGTTTTAAGATGCAAAATAATGACCAAAAATATATTACGAAAATCCTATCCCCTACACATCCTTTTTAACATCCTGTAGGTAATAGAGAACCAATGTACATTCATGTTAGACTAGCACCTCCAGCTTCCTTCTGGATTTGCCTTAATTTTCATTTGGTAAGAACAAACAATTAAGCTTTAATGCTCTTATTGTTCTTCAAATAAGTCAGATTTGTTATAATTTACAAACCATCTTAGATTCCTTTTGTGGTCGCACTAAATACCCTTGGCCTGGTGCTTACAGAGTGTTTAATACAGAGGACAGGGATGTATTAGAAATCAATAAATGCATTTTTTCTGCAACAGCAAACAAAATGTGTGGATTACTGGCTCTTTTGCTGAAAAACGAATACAATACAATATTCATACATTCATGCAAACTATCAATTCAATTTAGTGGGAGATATTGGGTTTAGTTATTCAGTTAAGTAGGCAAAAACATACAAATGTATTTACCCCTCAGGTTGTTTTGTGATGTGCTACAAACCATATCAGCTTAATTCCTTCCAATGTAAAACACAACTTTTTAAAATCCTGCTTCTTAAAAGAGAATATTGTTATCCTTTTTGGTCTTGCAAACATTGCGAACATTTTCAGCGAATTATTTAGTCCATTGTCAATCATAAAAAAGAACAAGCTTTATTCAATGCTAGCCTTCAGGACTTTTTATACATATTCAAAGACTAGACCAAGTATACATATACAGACAGACAGACAGATAGACAGATAGATAGATAGATAGATACTTGGAAATTAAGTGGCCTATGAATTACTTGGCAACAAGGTGAATGTTAGATGTACGCTGTTTGTGTTATTTCTTTTTTACCCTGTCCTCGTTGGATTGGAGACATTAACAAACAACAGAATTATATTTGCTTATAATTCATTTTTATTTCATATTTGAATATAAATCTCTGACAAAAAGAAAAAAAGCTAAATGATAGACAGAATCATATTTTTTTACAGAATTTATCAAATAAAACAAAAAGTATCTGCATTGCCATGTTCATTCAAAGGGTTGATTGACTGACCTCTCACACCATTGAAATTGAGATTACAAATTGTTTCACTTGGTCTAAATTTAAAAAGGACTAAAGAAATGTCTGCATTGCTATACGTCTTTGATGGTACAGATCAGGCTGTCAATGTACAATACATTTTCTCAAACATACAGTAGCCACAATTCAAATGAAGTTCAGGATTTGGAACAAATAAACACAAGTAGTAAAGCCACGTAATCATATTTTGGCCTGTCTGGTTGGTGACAGCACAAATCCTGTCACAATCCTTTTTATTCTGTGTAAATACTTGTAGAAAAGCTGCCAGTTGAAGTCTAACCTTGTTACCCCATTACAGCAGGGTGAAAAACGTGAAAATAAAGTTCTTTGAGATCAGCATTCGAAAGAACTTTCCCCACACAACTTTCATCTGGCACAAGATATGAAAAGGCCAACATAATGAAACAGTGAACATATGGTTTCAATCCTACAAATAAAGCTCAATGACTAAAACAGCATACAACTCATTGAGAATTCCAATCATTTTTGGCAAGAGCGTTAGGAAATACCATCTTTACCACAGCTGTGCTACACTGGCCTTTGAACACTTACATTTATATATCTAAATCACAGAAGTATCTCCTGTAACAACGTGGCCATGTGAACTGTTGGCCTAAAACCATCCAGAATTTGAACATCAATTTGAGTTGGTAATGAACTAAACTGATCACAATATAAACCGTCATTGAACTCAATAGTGATATGCTTTGGCCTTAAGGTGGCACTAGTCACTTGCTGCTGATTGAAAATCTCGTATAAGGTTTTACATGGAACATGTTTGAGGGTTTCTGTTGTAAAAAAGGAAATTCTTAACCATTTGTGTTCAATTGCTGTCTGTTAGTTAGCAATGCAATTTTCTTTCGTACAATGTGACCCCCTGTCTTGTTTTCTCTATAGCAGTCAGTTGTGTGCGTGTGTGTATATATATATATATATATATATATATATATATATATATATATATATATATATATATATATATATATATATATATATATATATATATTTGAATTAGTAACACCTTCTAGTTCTGATAGAACGATTGGAACACTGAATAGATCTGCCGACACACTCCATACCCCCCAGATTAATTCATGGTGCAAGTTCTACAGCCATCCACATTCTTACATGCACCCGTGAATCAACTACAGTGTTGAGCATCAGTAACATGAACAGACTTCAATAACAGGATGTTGTTTTAAAAAGAGATCACATTTACAATGATATTCAAATAAGGCTTCCAAGGGACCAGCCTGGAATTAAAATGGTTGAGACCAAAGGGTTTAGACAAAAACGCTGTTACACTTTAAATTACTTGTATCATTCTACCAATTGATATTCAAACGTGGCAAGATGGTTGAAGTAGGTCTGTTAAAGCATTCGCTCTCCACATTAGAAACAAAATAAACAAACAAAAAAGCACCCCGTGTTAATAGTTGGTAGCATAAACTCCCTTACTTAAAGGCATCACTTAGATGGAGTGTATATCGCCGGATGAATTGGCATTTATTGCACAAGAAAATAAAGGTGGAAAGGCTAAGGAATTGTAGCCAGCTAGTCCACAGAATAAAACTTAACGGATAACATTCTGTAAATGGGTTCAGTGACAAAAGATACAAAAGAATGACTGAAAAACAGATTGCCCTGGTAGTAATCATTCCGCCCACACACTTGATGAACTGTATATTTTGAGAAGAGAACAAGGAGTTAAATGGCTGAACATACAGAGATCTTCTTTAAAACAATAAAATAACTGAAGTCATTTAAATCACTTTCCTTCATCAGGGCTCCAGACCAACATGTTACACTGGTGGCAATGCTGCCACTAAGTTTTTCAGGTTTTTGCAGTGGCAGTGGCAGTAGCACAAAAACTGGTGGTGGGGCATTTTTCCTAATGAAAAACGTGTCAATACGCTTCATTATCCTTGATGTTTTGTGACAGGCAATGATGACCAACAACCTGAACGCACTAGGTTGCTACTTTGCGCGGGAGAAGGCCATCATAGTATTCTATACCGCATGAGAGACAGAGAAATAAATGCCTCCAGTGGGTAGTTTCGAGGACAATAAATGATCAAGCAAAATCAACTGTTTGACCAGAGTAGGACTTAAGGATTTTACAATAATAACAATAAATACAAAATAAAAAAAACACCAACGAAAGTCAAGTGGTAACCATGCCACCAACTATTGTTTCTAGTGGCATTGCAAACATTTGCGGTTGCAAATGCTACCTAATTGGTGGTAGTCTGGAGCCCTGTTAGTTTTAACTATTCAAGATTTTGGCCAGCTATTGTGCACATGTGGCTATATTAAATATCATAATTGGAGTGCTATTCTAGGTATTCTTTAGCACATGTAAATAATCAATTCATATTACACTGATGATTTCATATCATAGTAACTTATTGAGGAATATATCCGAAAAAAGCTTGTGCATACAACCTGTAAAGGTACGTAAGAATTTACTATCTATAATTTCACTTCTCAAACATTCAATATTCTCTACCTACTAATGCTTTAATATTTGTGAGTACACACATACATACACACAAACAAACCAGGTCAGGTCAGGTCAAATAAACAAACTCTATTCTGCCTTTATAAGTGTGGTGTGCAGACACGTAGCGGTAGATATGACATGAGATGACAGGGTAGGCCTTACCAAGCATCCAGGACAGAAAGGCTGAGAAAAAATAAGGCTCTGAAAGAAGTTGACGTTTAAGCTTTAAAAAAAATTAGAATAATTAAAAAATTTCATTCTGCCAAAACGACAAGGATAAACAGTGGCAAAAACCTCAGTGACAAAGAAAAATGTCACTGATCAAGAAAACATATATATTGTGTAAGTGCAGGCCTCTGTGCTGATAACCATCTTGAAAACATTCACAGCACCAATGCCCCTCCACCCCATTCCATACATTAAGCCTTCCGTGAAGTTTTTTTCCAACAAAACGTAAAGGAGCTTGACCGTGGTGGAAAAACCGGACGGCTGGTTGCAACACTAAAACCAATACAGCAATACAGACACAAACACCTGGTGTGTCAGTCCAATTCTATCATTCACCGTTCCATACTTGTCACAAAGAGCCCCTTCATGTGTGACCAATCAACCATAAACAGCACCTCTGCAGCACCATGGGACTTCCGCGGGGCGGGCAGAGCTACAACATTGCTATGCTCTCTGGGGTGCAGTTGAGATGGGTGGAGGTGCTGCTGCCCCCAGGGGACTTGAGGCCCTTGGTCCCCCCACCCAGTGTGCTGGCCCTGGAGCCCGGACCCATGATCACCCCTGAGCCATGGTGGTGAACCTGCTGCAGGCCTGCCATCATGGTGTCGTTGGTGACCGTGCCAAACTCATAGGTGAAGGTGCCGTAGAAGACCAGAATGTCCACGGTAAAGACCCATTCACAGATGGCTGCCGCGTGCTGCAGGACAAAGCTCTCGTGGATGAAGAAGATGCCACCTGAAGGAGGAAGAGGGTTAAGGAGCAAGAACAATACTCAAACCTCCATGCAACACATGCTAGCTATCCTGTTTATTATAATAATAATAAACTTTATTTATATGGCACCTTTCAATACACGGTATCAAGGTGCTTTGCAAAATTACTATTAATGGGCCGAACCTCTTTAAATCACAATTTCCTTAAGGAGTGGAGGTAAGCCTGCCTAATTATCGCTAATCAGACTCAACACCATGTTGGCTCACTAAGTAGGAGGCACAAGGGCCTTTGCAAACCACAGGACTAATCATTGTAATGACTTCGAATAAAAATGTAAAACCGACGTAGTAATGGCTGAAATCTGCGACGTGACATTTTTATCAAATGCGATTCAACTTATTGAAGAATATAAGGTAAAGAGCTGAACAGTAAACACCTGTTTCAGATTGGTATGCATGCACTGTATCATTATGAATGCTGTCATCAAAATTCATCGAAAATAAATCAAGTGCGTTGGTAATTGAGTCATATCCCAGTTCACTTTTAAGACCAACCACCGCCAAGAGCTCTTGACACCCTGCCCCTCTGGGCTGAAAGGATACTGAGGATGAGGGAGACCAGGGCTCCAATGGCCAACGCCACACGGAAATAGGCCATCCAGTAGTCCAGTGCGGTCACAGCCACACGGTAGGTGAGCACACACTGTAGGCACACAAAGAGCAGTCCCGCGGGGAACGCCACACCGGCACCCACATAGTGGAGAGACTTGGCGTGGTCAACCTGTCCGGGAAAACCATGGCAGTGCATTGTTACATTGATGGATGGCTGTATTTGTAAATAAGAAATTCACAAAAACATTACCTCAGTAATTACTTAGGACGTCCATATATATATTTTTTTAAGCAAAATGCTGCCTAATGATTGATTGGCGTACATTTCATGAGGAGAGTTTTTTAATAGTTTCATTCGACCTAATTACGTTAGTGTTAGTGTAGCACCTGCCCACATTAAAAAACGCTGCTGAAATCATCAACATGTGAGATGGACAACATCCGGGAGGCAGGGTGAGCGGAAGAGAGGGAGCCGCAGTGGGGATAGTCACCTGGAAGTTGCCCACCATGACCAGGCCCACGGCATTGGTGCAGCCGGACACCAGGGCACTGGTGTTGATCCAGCAGCGGTGGCTGTGCTCGATCACCTGGGCATAGCGCAGAAGGCACACCATCACCACTGGAGGAGGGAAACGGGGAGAGCATTGGTTTGATTGGAGAGAAGGGCATGGGTACAAAGGAAGTAATGCGAGATGGGAGTAACGTTAGGGGTGGGGTGGAGGGTGGGTAGGGGCGGCAGGAGAGGTGGTAAACAAGACAGAAAACAGAGCAATGGAGGAAGGTCAAGGATGATAAGAGGTTAGAGGAGAGGGGAGAGGGAAGTGGAGGAAAGGCCACATCCATTATTGATCGGAGCACTGGCTATTTAAAGCCCTGCATGTTATACTGACAAGAGGGCTAAAACAGTACATAGATTAGCCACTGGGTGGAGGATTATGAAACCAAAGAGGCTGGAAATCCTATTATCTTTAATCAGGTTTGAAGTCCTAAACAGATGAGATCAGTTTACTGGGCGGTCATTGGGCCGAGGAAGTAGTAAGGCATTACCCATGAAGGCGCCGACATTCCCTATCAGACTGAAGAGACAGCTCTCCGGGGGGAAGGAGCCGCACTTACTGCACATCAGGAAAGGGAGAGAGGGAGAGAGAGAGAGAGAGAGAGAGAGAGAGAGGAATGTCACTCGGTATAAAATGAGAAACCCTCAAACATTATCACACTAAATACTTTGAAGTAAAATTGTGCTATCAAAATATGATTTCATTACTCCTATACAAATTTTAAGGTAATTACAAAACATGATTCATGTACAGTGGGGACAAAAAGTATTTATTCAGCCACTGATTGTGCAAGTTCTCCTACTTAGAAAGATGAGAGAGGTCTGTAATTTTTATCATAGGTACACTTCAACTATGAGAGACAAAAATGAGAAAAAAAATCCAGGAAATCACATTGTAGGATTTTTAAAGAATTTATTTGTAAATGATGGTGGAAAATAAGTATTTGGTCACCCACAAACAAGCAAGATTTCTGGCTCTCACAGACCTGTAACTTCTTCTTTAAGAAGCTCTTCTGTCCTCCACTCGTTACCTGTATTAATGGAAACTGTTTGACCTCGTCATCTGTATAAAAGACACCTGTCCACAGCCTCAAACAGTCAGACTCCAAACTCAACCATGGCAAAGACCAAAGAGCTGTCGAAGGACACCAGGAAGAAAATTGTAGACCTGCACCAGGCTGGGAAAAGTGAATCTGCAATAGGCAAGCAGGTTGGTGTGAATAGATCAACTGTGGGAGAAATTGTAAGAAAATGGAAGACATACAAGACCACTGATAATCTCCCTCCATCTGGGGCCCCACGCAAGATCTCATCCCGTGGGGTCAAAATGATCATGAGAACGGTGAGCAAAAATCCCAGAACTACACGGAGGGACCTGATGAATGACCTGCAGATAGCTGGGACCAAAGTAACAAAGGCACCATCAGTAACACACTATGCCGAGAGGGACTCAAATCCTGCAGTGCCAGGCGTGTCCCCCTGCTTAAGCCAGTACATGTCCAGGCCCGTCTAAAGTTTGCCAGAGAGCATATGGATGATCCAGAAGAGGATTGGGAGAATATCATGTGGTCAGATGAAACCAAAATAGAACTTTTGGGTAAAAACTTAACTCGTCGTGTTTGGAGGAAGAAGAATGCTGAGTTGCATCCCAAGAACACCATACCTACTGTGAAGCATGGGGGTGGAAACATCATGCTTTGGGGCTGTTTTACTGCAAAGGGGACTGGACGACTGATCCGTGTTAAGGGAAGAATGAACGGGGCCATGTATTGTGAGATGTTAAGCCAAAACCTCCTTCCATCAGTGAGAGCATTGAAGATGGAACGTGGCTGGGTCTTCCAGCATGACAATGATCCCAAACACACCGCTCGGGCAACGAAGGAGTGGCTCCGTAAAAAGCATTTCAAGGTCCTGGAGTGGCCTAGCCAGTCTCCAGACCTCAACCCCATAGAAAATGTGTGGAGGGAGTTGAAAGTCCGTGTTGCCCAGCGACAGCCCAAAAACATCACTGCTCTAGAGGAGATCTGCATGGAGGAATGGGCTACAGTGTGTGCAAACCTGGTGAAGACTTACAGAAAACGTTTGACCTCTGTCATTGCCAACAAAGGTTATGTTACAAAGTATTGAGTTGAACTTTTGTTATTGACCAAATACTTATTTTCCACCATCATTTACAAATAAATTCTTTAAAAATCCTATAATGTGATTTCCTGGATTTTTTTTTCTCATTTTTGTCTCTCATAGTTGAAGTGTACCTATGATGAAAATTACAGACCTCTCTCATCTTTCTAAGTAGGAGAACTTGCACAATCAGTGGCTGACTAAATACTTTTTGTCCCCACTGTATAAGTCCTCAACTCGGTGGAACGATGTACATTTAACAACAGCATGCAGTCGTTTTCGCAGATTTAGCTAAAGTCGTTGACGTCATTAAAATGGGCTATCGCCAAGGCTTGGTCATACAACAAGGTAGTAATTGACACAGAAAAAAACAACGTATCGTAAAAGTAGAGGTACAGAAACGCAGAGGAGCACATGAAGGATAAGAGACCTGATGAGGGGGATGTCTTGTATCGTGCAGCATGTCTTGGGGAAACCTGGTCGGGCCATCTCTTCGGTGCATGTTACATTGTAAGACCTACAGAAGGGGGGGTACAAAATTGAAGAACTTTACCAACAGGATCTGTACAATAGTTTTATTTACATTTTGTGAGACATTTGAGATGGAGATGAACAATAAAGTCGCGGCACCGAAGTAAATCCGTTTCCTGGTGAGCATATTACACCTCTTAACTACAAGACTCCCTTACTTTATAAGTGCACACTCACCAGTTCTCTACAGGACAAACATGGTGGTTCATCACAGCCATCGCATAGCTGTAGAAAGAATCCAAAACGTCGTCAATGTTATGACTTTTGAAATGTTTCTATATGCCACATGCCTTTGGATCACCGGTACATGACAATACTCACACTATCCATATTCCTGTGATGGAGAAGGCAGAGAGGCTGACGGGCAGGACAATCCAGGCAGTCATTGGGCTGGCAGTGAGCTGACGTTGTCCAAAGCATGAGGGAGGGAAGGGCTTCAGGCTGGAGAAGCGAGACAATGGGGAAGCAGGTGGGGACACTAACGGGTGGGGACACACACAAGGGGAGACATGAAAGGAGGACAGGGGGGTGGAACACTTCTTCTGCTCCAGCGAGCCCTCCAAGCAGCAGCAGCCTATTAAGAGACAAGAGAGGATGGAGGGAACGATAAAAACCTTGAAATTCAGACCAAAAATTGTACAGTACACCATATGCACAAAGTAGTAAGGTACCCATGTAGTGATAGAGTCCATCGGGTATTCATGTATTACTGACAGTATGGAAATACTACTGACTGTTAATGATCTTAATAATGACAAGAAAGGTCTAAATCAAATGTTAAAGGCTATTGTAAGCAAATAATCTTTTTAGACTATCGATAGTTACGTTTAACCTCCGTTCAAAGCATTAGATAAACAAATATAACTAAAACTAAGGTCACAAAAGTTACATACATCATAACTGTAGTATGACTTCTATAAGACTGAAGTAGCAAATATATACCGAACTGGCTGTTCTCATAAGTATAGTCTATTCCTTTCCATTTAAAAACAACAGAATTTTGCAATGCATATTACACTCTGGTTTTGTGGAATTGATTGGCTAATAATGTATGGTTATGTGAGTGATCTTTACGTTAAGTAAGTTACCGAGTCGTGTCCACTAACAAAAGTAAGTGATTACATGTCATGATGATATTGGTCGGTTAAGTGTCTAACTAGATAGTCTGGTATCTGTCACTAGGCTAGTCTACAGTCAATGGTCAGGCCATACCACAAAGACGAAATCGTCTGACATGTATAGCTAACATGTAATAACAAAACAGACATGATCTTCTTACATCTTACTGTAGCAAATACCAACATCCAGTAACGTTGGTCAAGTTGGGTTAACGCTGACATACGATTTAATGTCATAATGTTATTCTACATGTACTTGATAACACAAAGCAAAGACAGCAACACCGTTACGTTACACTAATTGTTAACGTGTTAACGTTATCTAACGCCGTTAGCGAACGCTAGTTTCCTAAACTAGCTAAATGTATAGCTTGCTACGTTAGGTAGCAACCATCAACTACTAACGTTAGGTAGTCTCCTAGCTAGTTAAGGTGGCCGGTTAACTTACTAACGTTAACTCGTTTCTAATGTAAGCCCGCGCAAGCAGCACCCCGGCGTAGCTCACTGTTTGCGGTACTAGCTATCTAGCTGCCATCCGTATTTAGTCTGAAAGCTAGCTAGTTAGTTAGCTCACCTCAGCAAACGGCAGTCATCGAACAAAAGCGAGGTGGACAACACATAAGCTATCTTCAGCTAGCGTTCAGATGAGCACAGGTCCAAACACCAAACACGGTTTTGTGTGATATCCAACCTAACCTAAGCCAATTATCCCAAGCTAACCAACGAACCAAGACACTAAACGACTAGCAAGCAAGTTGACTATAATATATCAAAATATTACTTTTCCCTTACCCTAGAGATCCTGCTTTATTCGCCACAGACCTCTACAACCTTGATTTCCATCGCTTTCAGGCCACCCAGCTTCTTAGTGTCACTAAAGCACGAAGACTGTATTTGTAGTTTTTTTACGTAAATACACAGTATTGAATAAACGAAAATAGCATCTTAAATAACGTCATTACCCACAAAGCCATTTTGGGAAAGCCCCTGTCAAGCGCCCGACCAATAGAAAGTTGAAAGAGCCAATATAATATTTTTCTGGGTAAAATGGTTAGGCTCTGGTTAGTCTATGAGCAGTTTATGTTCTAGTCATCCAATTGAAAACAAAACACATTTCTAAAAAAGTACACAACAAAATGATCCACTTCACGTTATATCACCCTAAAATGTGATATGGTTTCGTTAAACATAACTTTGACCAATGTTTTCAATAATTTACAATTTGTAGTTACAAAAGGTAGGTACGGTTTCGTGCATGAAGCTCCATAGAGATGTTAAAATGTATGTATTTATAATATTTCATATTTTAATGATTGAAAGTCGCATTAATGTTTTGATTTGCAGGTTAAACCAGAATTATCTTAATGACAGTGCTTAATGACACCTGATTGATAGTGGACAGTGTCACTGGGGTACAGTGGTGGACGAAGTACACAACTCCTGTACTTGAGTGAAAGTACAGATACCTATGCAAAATATTACTCCTCTAAAAGTCGAAGTCTTCAACTTAAATTTTAACTCGAGTCCAAGTACAAAAGTACTTGCTTTTAAAAGTGCTTTAAAAGTAATACTATTGTTTTGTAGGGTTATGTTTGTCAGGGTTTGTTGACATGACAAACAGAATATAGGAGTACAGTAGGCAAACCCTTATTTTTCACAAAATGGCATTCATTTTGAACAGTTTGCCCTTTCAAAAATAATTCAACTTACTCGGTTATATGTGTGTGTATGTGTATGTGTGTGTGTGTGTGTGTGTGTGTGTGTGTGTGTGTGTGTGTGCGCGCGCGCGCGCGTGCGTATGTGCATATGTGTAACCCTCAGCTTTGTTCCATTACCCACTGTATATCAAAATGTCCATCCTCAAGTTCTGTCTGTTTTCCTACTGAAGATTGAAGTTCAGGTTAAAACATAGGACGCAGCTGACTGGTAGAAAAGTGCAGGTTATCTTTAATAGAGATTTTTCTTTCATGAAGCTTTACCCTTGCAGAATGAGAAAAATTGTATGTTTTACAATTCAGAAAGACTTGCCTTAGCTACTATATTATAGACAGTGGTGGACAGTAACAAAGTACATGTACTTCATTACTGTAATTAGTACTTTTTTCAAGTATCTGTACTTGAGTCAAGTGTTTTCCTTTTAGGAGACTTGCTTGCTAGTCGTTTAAAAGCAAACTTCACAACTTTTTTTCTAAAATGGCCACGGGGTGTTACAGTACCACAACCTCCGCAAGAGGCTGTCACACATTTTCCTAATTCCAGGGTCACACTACACGATTTTAGAAAAAAGTCGTGACGTTTGTTTGTAACATAATCCTGTTTATCAGGCTCTCCTGTGCATCGATATATCTAGCCTGCTATCGTCTATTGTTCAAACGAATGTCTTGAACCGATCGATACGCGTACTGCGCCCTGATTGGTAGGCTTTTGAAAGTGTGTCGTATTATTCTATAGGATCTTTTAGACAATCCATTTTCTCCACATAAAAGTAACGAGGAACAACAGATATCGCACAAAAGTAGTGGAGTGAAAAGTTTGACATTTTAGTTTGAAACGTAGTGGAGTCAAAGTACAAAGTCTCCTAAAATGAAAACACTAGTAAAGTACAGGTACTTGAAGAAAGTACTTATGTACAGTAATGAAGTACATGTACTTCGTTACTGTCCACCACTGCTGGGGTTTAAAAAAAACTACTTTTTTGTTTGTTTGTTACCTACATTTAGTGATCATCACGTTGTCTTGTTCACTTGTCATCACATCCTTCTCAGCGTTAGAGATTCACAGATTCGAACTTGTAAAACAAGTTCCGGATACCATATGCTTTGTTCCGCACGTGGTGCAAATCAGAACCACCAAGGTAGACACAGAGGAGGGAGAGCTTATTTTCAGTTCAAGGAATAACTTATATTTAACCAAGTCTAAAGGTAAAAAATGAAGGCCGAATGCATCATGCACATTTTCTTTGGGGGCTTGCTCTTAGTCTCTCTGATTCTAATGAGAAGTGCAGACTCAAGTCAGGACTGCTTCAGCAGTGACATTGGAATAAGACCTTTCCGCTCCTTCAACCAAACTCCAATTCAACCGGTAGAGAGTTCAGTGGATAGCCTCAGACCTTTGTATAATTTTGCCCGTGCGTTTCTTCAGGCAGTACAACCAAATTCCTTCCCTAAAGGTAAAAAAAATAAAATACAGAATGCTCTATGTAGGATAATTGTTTAAAAAAACATCCGGACTTTGCTGTGAAGCTGTGTAAGATAAATATGTTATCATGTTTATTATTATTTATTTGTAGATATAAGTTTACTTATATTGTTGAAAAGTGACTGCTTAATGAGATATCTACCTGTTTCCAGTGCATTTAAAAATCTTAGAACTGACAGAGAATGACAACATCCACTTTAATTTGTTCTTGCACCCATTCTCATAGCTAAATTGTTAGAATACCAATACCAAGTCCTATAGAACAGGTGTGGATTTGCCCTTCTATCATCCTTTAGATATCATGTCTAGAGTCTTGAAGAATCATCCCCCAGACATCGCTCAGGTATGGATTTCCTGAAATAGCTATTCTATTATTCTGTTTGTTGTAAATTACAAATCTTATGTGTAAGTTCTTGCCAATTTCATTTGAAAAGTTTGTGCTGAGTTTGGAATGATAACCAATTTCTTTGTCAAGGGTCCATATAAAAGTACAAAAACACTCTTTATTCAACTCAGATAATGTCTTTCTTTTTCAGCATATTGGTAAATGCTCTGTACCAATGGCTTGTTATTTTTTACTATACTATATGCTATATAATAACGATAGACCTTTTTTGTATTGCAATTTCTGTTCTCTTCTCTTTATTGTTATCAAAAGCTGTGCGGTTGCGGTTTGAGTGGGCTCCAGCTGAGATATAGGTCTTGTGACTAAAAAGATTATACTGCATCCTGAGTTTTAATAGTACATGTTTGACGAAATAAAAGCATGAATGACTTCAGTTAATTATTAATATTGAAATATAACTCTTGGCTGGCAAAAGCAAGAATGTACCATATTTCTGAATTTCAAAATGTATGTGAGAGTTGAAGATTACACCAAAATCTGTGGCAGCGGGACTACTTTTCAAGACAGTCAGTATTGCTCTGATTCGACTATGTGGTTCCGTTTATTATCTGAGAATTATTCTCTATATGTTGACATTTTTGTAAATGTTAAAATTGTTAATGAGTAATATATATATTACTCATTATATATTACTCATATGAGTAATGAGTAATATATATAGAGTCCAGAAAGATATATTAGAGTGACACATAAAGGAGGGGCACAAAAATGTCATAGCCTTTGCAGAGGAACCTGTCACTAATGAAATGTAAATAGTGTGTGAAAGTCCTTTGGATCGTTGCACTGTATGGATCATTAGTCTTATTAGAATGACTTCTCATTTTTTTCTGTTCCCTGTCTGCTGCATATCTTTCCTGTCAACAGCTAGTGAGGTATGAGGCTGGCTACCTTGTTTGTTTAGTTCTGGCTGTACTCTACCTGCTGGTTATGCCAATAGCTGGTGGAGTTCTTGTCTGGCAGCATTGCCATCGAAAGAAGACACAGATGAAGATTCCTTCTTCCAAGTTGAATTCACGCTATCACAGCGATATTGGTGTGGCAGGTTGCCTCATTTTTATCACCGTTGCATTAATGTAAGACTTTCCCACTCTTATCTCTCTCTCTTTGTCTTTCTCCATTTCTCTCTCTCTCTCTATCACTTGCTCTGTTTTTCTTTGTCTTTATTTTTTCTCGCGCTATCTCTTTCCCCCTCTCTCACACACACACACACACACACACACACACACATACTGTTCACATAAATAGGAGTTTATTCCCCTGTTATATTGTTATTGCTAGACTAAGAATAATGTTCTATTCAGAATTGCATTGTTCATATTTGTGCTTGTTTGTATGCAGGGCAGGGGTAATTTTAGCATTCACAGCAAACAACAGAACTCGTTCAAACTTACGCCGCAGTATGTACGATTTAGACGCCAACATCGGGATTATTGAAGACTCTCTACTTTCTATTCCTCAGGTCTGAGTCATAATGGCACGTCCTGCTTTTATTTGTGCATTATCAAAGGCAAAAATAGTCAATGTTAACATTTTACAGGAGACTACTACAAAATGCAAGTTACGTAATCCTCTTTTTCACAGAAAATGCAAGAGGTGTTGAACGAGTTTGATGTTCCCAAAACTGAAATTTCAAATGCCATAAATGGTAACTACATTTTCTGTTGCTGCTTGAGAGAGTATGTACTTATTAAACGTCATATTGTAAATATGCTATTCACTTTCAGATGGTGACACTATTGGGGTAACAATAGTCTCGTCACTCAACAGGGATTTCAATACTGCTCTTTCATACCTTTCTTCTACTGTTGAAGGTGTGTTCAACTTTTTCCATATGCACAATGCAGAAAGAATGTACTCAATCTTTTGTAGAGGTGAACATGTGAGAACTCACTATTCCAAGAGGTAAACCAGTTCTAGGCTTTGTTATAAGAAGCTATCTTCTACATTGGGTGTAACCTTTGCCACTACCATCTTCTCTGACACACCTAAGCTGCTATGATCACAGGCTGGCAGAAACTACTGATCATATTTATCTTGAACTTCAAATGTCGTACTTTTATTGATGTTTGTTAAGAAATATTTAGATTAATTCCTGTGCCAAATAATTTGCAAGTGTGTTGGCAAAAGTGACAGTATTATACTTAAAAGTGGCACAACTTTAAACGGGAAGGTTATGTTACGTTGAGAGATTGTTTATTCATCCTACTTCCCCCTCTAAGCATTCAAGACTTGACTATAAAATCTAATGCTAATATGAGCATATATGTAATAATAACGTTATTATTGTAATAATATTACTTTTTATCCTTTATTTTTATGTATTCTAATAATTGCATAGATGCCACGGGTACAATAGAGAGCCTGAATATATTTGAGACAATGAGAAGATCCTTACAGGACAGACAATGGATCCTGGAGAGGTTCCTCCTGGACCTAAAGAACCAGCTGAGAAATGTAAAATGTTCTGGCTGCAGTGTTCCTAACACTACCAACCTGGAAACAGATGCAGACTACACACAGGTCTGTTTTTAATCTATGATCTATCGACATATGTGTAAGTCTGTCTTTATTTAGATTTTTTGGCTAAAAACATGTGCATTGCAGATCCCCAGTGTAAAGGACAAGCAGGAAGCAATGCCCCCTAAAAGGGATGTTGAAGATCTTTTAAAAAATGTGAGCATAAATGACAGCGGTATGAATTTGCAACAAGAATATGCGTTGTTTAATCCCTACAGTTTTGCAAACAAACTTAAATTTTTTTGATACATTTTGCTTGAGTTTTCCAGGCAAACTCAAGCATCAACAGCATCCCACAGGTTTGCTCGAACCAAATGGCACCCACAACAGCAGGTAAGAAAGATCCTAGAGGTACCTTCTAACCTGCCACGTGTGACTTCTCTTCCTCTGTGCTCGTGTCCTCACAGTCTCCACTGACTGACAGAGCCATTCTCTTTTGTCTTCCTTCCCCTAGAGCTCCACCGAGCACTAAATCAAATGCAGGAGTCATTGATGAACACCAGCCAGAGCTTCCCCTCTCTACAGTCTCTTACTGATGCAGTGTCTGAGTTGAGATCGTCACTGGGTCGCGTAGATGGAACCATAGAATATTATGACTTTGTCAGGTAGCGGTATGGCATTCATTCATTCAGAGACCATGAAGCACAGGAGCACACATTTAGCGCTGTAAAGTTTTATTTTTTATGTGTCCGTTTCGTCGTTCACATTTTCTGCGTGTGAAATGTGTAAGATCACATGTGGTGGAAGAGTAGCAAGAAGATGATCTACCATTTATGTCCACAAAGGAGTCATTATTCTGTTTTTCCTAGGATGCATTTGCCTCTCCCACATGCTCGATAGACATTTCCCTTCAAGTGTTGTCACTTAATTCATTCATTCAAAAAAAGATACTAATGTAGAATTCTGCCTGATTTTTTGGGCTCTCCCGGCAGGTGGGCAGTGGCAGTTGCACTCTGCACTGTGATGCTGGTTATAGTGCTTCTAATGCTGGCGGCCCTCTCTTTAGGGCTGCCTGTGCTATTCAATCCTACCATCTACTCGAAGTACCCAAAGCAACAGCTAGAAAAAACAACACTTTACCTATTCCAAGCGTAAGCATCTGTTTGACCAAACTGATTCTGTGGCTGGGCAATTCTATGGCTGCTCTTTCAAAACAGTTACAGTGTATATTTAAAGTGTCTTTCACTATCACTTGACAGCTCTATCGTCTTAAGCTTTGCATTCTCATGGCTGTTTATCGTCTTGGTCTTTGTCACCTTGTTTTTCGGGGGGAATGCATACACCCTGGGGTGCCGGAGTTCCACTAACGGAGAGATTTTTGAGGTGATTATCATGGAAAAACAAGACTGTTTGTTGTTACTCATTATTTGTTTAAAATCTCTCTAAAGGGTTTTGTGTATTATTTTACATATTGCAATTTTACAGTTTCTTGACAAGCAGAAAGACTTCTTTCTTAGTCTAAGTCAAGAAAATCAATCCACTCCATATCAGCCCAGCACATCTGAAATCTACCTGTAAGTTCTATATTGTTTGGGAAAGACAAACAGTGTTTGTCAAACACTGCTAATGACATTTGTCCTGGCTCTGTCTCAGCCAGATAGACTTAACTTATGAGAATGCTTTTTCTGAGTTGGCAAATTCCAAAAGAACGGTTGTTTGTTTTCAGAGGTTGTGAGAATGGACAGTCACTGTTCCACAGCATGCACATGAGCAGACTTTTTTACATTGAGGACTTCCTGAATGCCAGCAAGGTCATAATACAACACTATCTCCTAAAGTCCTAAACTTAGATTTTTAAAAGATATTTTAAATGTACGGCCTGGTATTTTACTTTCCTGCGATAATTGTACTGAATTCCTATTGCAGTACTTCCATGATTTTGATGAGATTGCCAGGAACTTGTCCATCAACCTGGATCAATTGTCTTTGCTTCCTGACGAAGGACGGAAGAGCCTCCTGGACTTCAGAAATGTTGGAATAGAGGATTTTAACTATGATTGGATGCTAATGCTGGTACACAATCATAGTCTATTTGCATGCATATATAAGTCAGAATGTGTGTGTGCAAAATTTTGAATATATTTACTGTGCAGCTGGCAATTGAGCTGCACGCATTACAGCATCTAAGTATGGAATCTTTACACTGCAAATCTTTTGTTGTTGTCCATACAGCTAAACAAGCAAGTTGTTAAGAGAGACCTTGCTGCATTTGCCAAAGAACTTTATGAGAAGGCAGAACTTCCTGTGAGTGTTTGTTAGACTTGGTAACATACACAGTGACAAAAACAGGGAACTGTGTAAGTAACTTGTCTGTTCTTTCAGCAAAACCAAGAGATAAAAGAGTTTTTGATTGAAATAGCAGTGAATACAACACATATGGACTCCGTAGTGCAGCAACAGGAGGCAGCTGCAGTAAGTTCTGTTCCGGTCATTGACCTTTCAATTGTTATATCAACAAATTCATATGCAGCAGAGTTTAACTGAATCCCTGGGTATTTCTTAATCCCTACAGGTAAATATGAGCATAAGTGTTGGTACCTTAAGGAATATCAGCCAAATTTACCAGGTAGTTGCTTTGCCAAACAACCTTAGAATGTTTTCTTGCTTAAGTTTGTATAATTCTGTGATTCTGAGGTGCAGTTTGTGTGTGTGTGTGTGTGTGTGTTGAAGATAAACTTTTCAAAACAAAAACAGCTTTGTAATCTCTTTCGATCCATTTTGATTCCCAAAGGGTAATGTTGACAGAACCTTAACTAGTTTCAAGAGAACTGAAGAAGCACTGCAGAGTCAGGTTCCACTTATTGTGGCAAACGTAAGAGAACATATTTCAAACGCACTTAGCAAAAAAATTAAATAAAAATACAGTTTGAATACAGAATTATTGAATTATAAACATGGGGATAGAGAACAGTTATGTATTGGACTGAGTTTAAACTATTGTTTGCTTGCAGGTTTCTCGGTGTACCCTGGAAAAAAGTGAAAGAGGCCTGTTACGCTATTTGGATTGGGTTCGTCATGCTGTGGGTATTCACACATTGCATCCCAAAGATAATCATGCTATTACTATTATATATATATATATATATATATATATATATATATATATATATATATATATATATATATATATATATATATATATATATATATACAGTGGGGCCAAAAAGTATTTAGTCAGCCACTGACTGTGCAAGTTCTCCTACTTAGAAAGATGACAGAGGTCTGTAATTTTCATCATAGGTACACTTCAACTATGAGAGACAAAAATGAGAAAAAAAATCCAGGAAATCACATTGTAGGATTTTTAAAGAATTTATTTGTAAATGATGGTGGAAAATAAGTATTTGGTCACCCACAAACAAGCAAGATTTCTGGCTCTCACAGACCTGTAACTTCTTTAAGAAGCTCTTCTGTCCTCCACTCGTTACCTGTATTAATGGAACCTGTTTGACCTCGTCATCTGTATAAAAGACACCTGTCCACAGCCTCAAACAGTCAGACTCCAAACTCAACCATGGCAAAGACCAAAGAGCTGTCGAAGGACACCAGGAAGAAAATTGTAGACCTGCACCAGGCTGGGAAGAGTGATCTGCAATAGGCAAGCAGGTTGGTGTGAATAGATCAACTGTGGGAGCAATTGTAAGAAAATGGAAGACATACAAGACCATTGATAATATCCCTCGATCTGGGGCCCCACGCAAGATCTCATCCCGTGGGGTCAAAATGATCACGAGAATGGTGAGCAAAAATCCCAGAACTACACGGAGGGACCTGATGAATGACCTGCAGAGAGCTGGGACCAAAGCAACAAAGGCTACCATCAGTAACACTCTATGCCGAGAGGGACTCAAATCCTGCAGTGCCAGGCGTGTCCCCCTGCTTAAGCCAGTACATGTCCAGGCCCGCCTGAAGTTTGCCAGAGAGCATATGGATGATCCAAAAGAGGATTGGGAGAATATCATGTAGTCAGATGAAACCAAAATAGAACTTTTTGGTAAAAACTCAACTCGTCGTGTTTGGAGGAAGAAGAATGCTGAGTTGCATCCCAAGAACACCATACCTACTGTGAAGCATGGTGGTGGAAACATCATGCTTTGGGGCTGTTTTACTGCAAAGGGGACAGGACGACTGATTCGTGTTAAGGGAAGAATGAACGGGGCCATGTATCGTGAGATTTTAAGCCAAAACCTCCTTCCATCAGTGAGAGCATTGAAGATGGAACGTGGCTGGGTCTTCCAGCATGACATTGATCCCAAACACACCGCTCGGGCAACGAAGGAGTGGCTCCGTAAAAAGCATTTCAAGGTCCTGGAGTGGCCTAGCCAGTCTCCAGACCTCAACCCCATAGAAAATTTGTGGAGGGAGTTGAAAGTCCGTGTTGCCCAGCGACAGGCCCAAAACATGACTGCTCTAGAGGAGATCTGCATGGAGGAATGGGCTACAGTGTGTGCAAACCTGGTGAAGACTTACAGAAAACGTTTGACCTCTGTCATTGCCAACAAAGGTTATGTTACAAAGTATTGAGTTGAACTTTTGTTATTGACCAAATACTTATTTTCCACCATCATTTACAAATAAATTCTTTAAAAATCCTATAATGTGATTTCCTGGATTTTTTTTTCTCATTTTTGTCTCTCATAGTTGAAGTGTACCTATGATGAAAATTACAGACCTCTCTCATCTTTCTAAGTAGGAGAACTTGCACAATCAGTGGCTGACTAAATACTTTTTGGCCCCACTATATATATATATATATATATATAATCTCCCATCAAGATTAGAAATGGTCAGCAATTTTGGGTTTTTATTTTTATAGTTAAAATTGCTTTTAATTATGAGACTTTCTCCCTTTTTTATAGATCTTGAAAGAAGTAATGGGTTGTCATTGGCTTTCTAAGTCTTTGAGCAATATTTATCAAGCAGCATGTCTGAATGTAATTGACCCCTGGGTGAGTATAGCCTAGCTCACACTATAGCCATATGCTATTGGCGGGGCAGTTATTTATTTGCAACATGCATTTCGTAAAAAAAAAAAAACAGCATTAAGAAACGGGAGACGGGGTTCTGGTGAACATCCTACATTTACTTTTCTAAATGTTTCTGCAAATGTTTCTTATGTTGGAAGAATGGCTTTTGGCTGAGTCTAGGATGGTGTTGTGCATTACTAGTTCCTGGAGTGATCTTCAGCATCTATGTTGCTAGACGTTTAAAGCCGTTCACCCACACCAAAATCTATTGGGTGAGAAGTAACACGTCAAATATTAATACGCCTACTGCCATTCGATTCCTGACAAATGATCCCTGCTTGGATGAAGAAAAAAAATATCGGATAGGCATTCTAACCTCATTTATTTTATTATTTTTGGCAGTAAAAAGAACATTAATCTTGCCCAACCGTCAACATGAACTCGGACATGCATTTGAGGTTTGAGGTTTGCGTTGTGCCACCAAGCCTATGCATCAAACATGATTGTGGAAGCCAAATGTGAAGACGCTTTTCAATAGCCTACATCAAATAAAATACGTTAAATTGTTGTATTACTGAATCTACTACGGAATCAAATTGTGAAACACACGTCGATTCGTCCCAGAGGCTAAATGTGAACATTTTGTATTTCAGCTTGACGAGTGAAAAGACAGCGTCAAGCCTGCTGTTTCTTTCTTAGACGTTTGTAGACCACAGAAGGACACTGAATTTAGCCATAGGTTGTCTTATTAGTTGTTGGAGCTACTGCATAAAACTAATAAATGTAACACTGATTACCACCATGTTCGATATCAATCATGATTTTGACCATTGACAGAATCTAGAAAAGCGCCGCTAGTGTAGTGGTATCATGCAAGATTCCCATTCTTGCGACCCGGGTTCGATTCCCGGGCGGCGCATGCGTTTTAGTGCACATACCGACAAATTACCCCAAATTTGGGAATATACTAATGACTCTGAATGTGGCACCACTGACAGAATAAGCTAGCAATTGTTAGCCCCCATTAATATCTATGAGAGTTAGCCAGAGAAAGTAGGCAAAGCCCCGCTGCATGCAAACCTTTTCCAAGTTGAGCAGCGAAAAAGCCAGTAGGGAAATTTAGTTAATTAGCTTGACTACTTTCTTTCTTTTGGCCATCGTATAGAAATGCGGGAAAATGGTATCTGAACTTAATTTATAGCCAATTTTCTTCCTTCCAAAACAGGCCAATCACTGCAGCGATTGGACATTAGGCCTATAACTTCAGTATTCAGTAACATTCTTTCAGTATGTCATATCTATAAGTTACACATATAAAGTAGAGGCTATGTAATTTATACTATAATATAATATTTATATCATATTTATATTAATATGCCGAACAGCGATGACTTTCTGGGAGACTGGAGATGTGATGAGAGAGAAGTTGCTGTAAATGGCTAATACAGGTAAATGGACATTCATCAAAGGCAAGTGAAACACCGTGGGTGCGTTGCTATCCAGCAATTATCAGAATCTCATCATTATGATGGTCTTCATTTAAAGTCTGGTTTCAGATATTTGCAATAGAACAAATAGCTAGACTTGCACCGGTATTATCTATTTAACCATAAAAACGGATACAAAAAAGTTTAACCAATTCAATAAATAAACTGTATTGCATTTTATAGATAATACGAGTTTTTGCTCTAACAAAAAGCTGTATATGGCTGCTGACGACTTGGGTTGGTTTAAAATTAATTTCAGCGCGCAGGTTACGCCACTGACGCTGCTTCTCCGGCTCCGCCATCTTCAACTTCCATTGTTTGCATCACCAGAATAGAGCTATCGTTCCTGTAAGTGCATTCTTTCTTCGTCTGCAATTAGATAACCTAGTTAGGTTATATATGACAAAAGGGAGTGGAACAAGTCACTGAGAAACAATTTGTATGATCACGGATTAATCATTTAAAGGACTCGACCACTGGAAACATGATGATGATGGACGACGATCAACCCAAAACCCTGTGAGTACATGGTCATGGGCCCTGGCTATATCCCGGGAAGTGAATACGGCTTGGAATTGTCCCCTTAAGAACTATCTAACCTAGCACAACTAATTAGGCATCGTGTTTTGAAGCCGCTAACCATAACCAAATGCATGCAAGCAACTATGGATTACCAGAAATTACAACTGCATGGCCCGTTCAGTTTGAGACACACAGTTCCCTTATCGAAGTACCCTAACGCTAACGTTAGCTAGCCTTGTTAAGCTAGTTTGCTAACCTAACAAGGCTGCTAGCTAGTTATCAGTCTGGCAATACTGTTCCGATTGCTAGTTCGAGTAAGGAAATTAAATAGAAAAATCGTAAACGAAAACCGTTATTTTCCAAACTGTAACGCTACCCCTGCTATGGTCAAGTATTACACATTTTCATGATATGGAAACCCAGCTAATGGAATCATTGTATTAGTGGAACGCGGCCAACGACGTGTTAGCACTAGCTAAATAAAATAGCTAATAGCTAACGAGTTGGAAGCAAGCGACGCTTTCCGCGAGGCCCGTCTTTCGTCAGCGCGAATTTACTTAATTTTGACGCCACCAGTGCCGTTGATTGTTAACGTGTGATCTGTAAGAGATGACAAGTCAGGTCAAAGCCCAGTACAATTGTAAGAAAACGGAACATATTTTGTTCTTGATTCAACGCGTTAAAGCCAACTCGTAGCTAAACTTCTGGATGAAACTCTGCTCGTTTAGCCACACGGTGCGAAATCTAACCACTTTTTGACCAAGCCTCTGTTCCTCTATTTTTTTTAGGTATGTGGGAAACCTGTCCAGGGATGTCACCGAGCCCCTCATCTTACAGGTTTTCACACAAATAGGCCCTTGCAAGAGCTGTAAAATGATTGTTGATGTGAGTGTCCTCATCTCAACGTTTCTGTACTGTAGCTTCCTGTTATTTAAACTGAGAAAAAAAAAGTATTTTTATTAGACTAATGAGTTGTATTGTGCATTGCTTTGACAGACTGCTGGCAATGATCCATACTGTTTTGTAGAGTTTTATGAACACAGGCATGCTGCAGCCTCCCTGGCTGCCATGAATGGACGTAAAATTATGGGTAAGGTAAGCTATCGTATCTAAAGGGTGAGTGGGGATGGGAGGGATCTGGTTTCCCATGTTTTGTGACCAAGACTGAGGTCATTATCTGAGCAAGTTATTGTATGTTGTGGACGTCTCAGTGGTCAATTGACCACGGGTGGCCAACTGTCTTGGTCACTTGATTGGAATTATCTAAAAGTCTTCATATTCAGTCATTATCAACTGGCCATGCCATCACAGTGTGATAAGACATCAGTGTTTAGGTTATAGCTTTTTTTAAACTTTCAAGGAAGGAAAACATACAACGTACAAACATGCCTTTTCCATGAGAGTTGGGGAGTGCATAACTCCATTGCAAGCTATGGAAAATAGTTTCCTCTCGCAGTGCTTGCATTGCAATACAAATATGATCTCTCACAGACTGACTGATTGTGTATATAACAGGCTGTAAGCAAAGGGAACTAATGTCCCCTCTTCCTAATAATGCAAACATACCCCACCTGGCCTGTTCTCTCTGTCCCTCTCTCCAGGAGGTCAAAGTGAACTGGGCCACAACGCCAACAAGTCAGAAAAAAGACACAAGCAGTAAGTCAATAGTTTTCATGGTAATTCCTATCACATCCAATTGCTCTTGCAGATTTGTGAAGTCCAACAATGTCCCTTCTCTTGTAGATCATTTTCATGTCTTTGTTGGAGACCTCAGTCCAGAAATTTCTACAGAAGACGTCAAAGCTGCCTTCGGCCCATTTGGAAGGATATCGTAAGTTCTGTTATTAACGTTCTGTCACATTTTATTGCGGTTCAATCACATCATCAGAAAATTTCAGAAAGTACCCAACATTTTAAATATGTCTTTATATTTAATGATTTTATTAACTCAGGGATGCTCGAGTTGTGAAAGATATGGCTACTGGGAAGTCTAAAGGATATGGCTTTGTCTCTTTCTTCAATAAGTGGGTATGTAACACGATCAAAGGTTTTGTTATATTTTAGATTCTAAATAAACCTTAAATTACAGTGTGTATTTCAGTGTGTATAATTATTGGTTCTGTGACAAACAGCCATTTGTTGTTTCTAATAGGATGCAGAGAACGCCATTCAGCAGATGGGTGGTCAGTGGTTGGGAGGTAGACCAATCAGAACAAACTGGGCCACAAGAAAGCCGCCTGCCCCCAAGACCAGCTATGAAAGTAATTGTTTTCTGTGACTAACAGTTTACATTTCTGTCCTTCATCAGCGGAAACAGAAAAACAACACATACAAAAATAAATATTAACATGCTAAATATCTACTCTTTTTTTCTAGGCAATTCTAAGCACCTATCTTTTGAAGACGTCGTGAACCAGTCAAGCCCAAGTAACTGCACTGTATACTGTGGTGGAGTGAGCACGGGTCTTACAGGTCTGGACTGATACATTTGCCTTTTTCCTAGCGCCAACAAATAGCCTGGCTTTTACTCACACAGAAAAAGTAATGTTGCGTATTTCTGTTTTTAGAGCAACTTATGAGACAGACATTTTCCCCTTTTGGACAAATCATGGAAATCCGAGTTTTCCCAGACAAAGGGTACTCTTTTGTAAGGTATGTCACAGTCGCTTTCATGAGTATACCGCGTTTCAGTCCTAACTTTGGACAAAGTTTGGATTATGGACATGTATCCAATACTAAGAGTTTGAACGTGCCTTCTATAATACTCCTTTAGCCAATTTAATGTTGTTTGAAAAAATAAAAAAATAAATAAAATTCATCAATAAAAGGACTTCTGCTTCATTCCCCAGGTTCAACACTCATGAGTCCGCCGCCCACGCCATAGTGTCTGTGAACGGCACATCCCTAGAGGGCCACATGGTGAAGTGCTACTGGGGCAAAGAGACTCCCGACATGATAAACCCCATGCAGCAAGTAACTGTGCCCCAGGTAGGAAACGAGACAGGTTTCTCCTCCCACCATCACAACTTTGTCAATTCAATCGTCAAAATAATGTATTGAATGAAATATTGCAACAATCTCGTTATGCTTAAGCCATGGTTCTCTCTTACCTACAGCCAAACAAAGTGAGTTTCCCCGCGGCCCAGCCTTACGGTCAGTGGGGCCAGTGGTATGGCAACGGCCCTCAGATAGGTCAGTACGTCCCCAACGGCTGGCAGCAGGTCCCCACCTACGGTGTTTACGGACAGGCTTGGAACCAGCAGGGCTTTAAGTAAGTACTTATCTGTACAGGCCTCCACTCCCCTCCTTCGTCAGCAGGCATGGCTACAGCTAGTGGTCCTTCCCTTGGCCTCTCAAGGACACATCTCAGCCGCCGGCAAACACCGGCCAGGAGAGGGAGCAAACGCAGCAGCAGCAAACATCTCTTATCACAGTGTCAGCCTTATGATTGAGACAAAAAGCAACAGCAATAAAAAAATACATCACAGAACATTTTTTTTTTTTAAATTGTTGGCATCACACGCGTTAGTTTTTTTTCTCCAGCCATCCCCCCAGAGAAACTTGATATTTTCCCATTGGATTACTTCGAAACCACTGCATAAAACATTCCTTGTATAGATTTTCTGTGATGTTCAGGCATCCATTCATATGATTTTGGTCATGTTTTATTTGTTACCAAAAAAAATGAAGGTAAAAATGTATGTACTTTTTTATGGATAGCACTCTTTTTGTTTTATCGCCTGAAATGTAGGTTGCTTTCAAGATTACATATATTTAGCTTTGTATTTACTTTATTTTCTATTGGGCGTACAGACACTATTGACAATCAAATATTTAAAGTAACTGTACAGTAAAAAATATGTGTCGTAGTCTACCTGAGATGTTAACTTGCATGACTGCGGTGCGCCCAGGAAATGACCATTTGTATTCGGACATGATTGGGAGCAAATTTTGAATTTTTGATGGCCAAATGTAAGATTTTCCTGTTACTGCTTTAGCTTGAGTTTATCTTTAGTTGTTGCGGGGTGGTGTGATGGGTATATATACCTTATTCTGCTTCGCCTGTGCTCTTCACCTGCTTTCTATCTCTTATATATTTTTTTAACCCTTTGTTTGTTCCCATAAATGATTTCCCTCTATTAGCCTCATCTTCACCTCTGAGCCCTGTATATCTCCGTCTCGTTCTCACAAAGTCTTTCTCCATAATTCTAATAAGGAATCCTGTCTATCTGGCTCCTGTCACCTCCTCTCTTCTAACCTTCTTTGTTTCTCTCCCTTTCCCCTCTTTGCAGTCATTTACCGGCCAATGCTGGGTGGACAGGAGTGAGTGCCATCAGTAACGGTGGGGTTATGGAGCCCACACAGGGATTGAATGGGAGTATGCTAGCCAACCAGCCCGGTATGGGAGCGGCAGGATACCCCACTCACTGATAGGGTTGCATACTTAACTTCAGTCTCTTGTGACTGTAGGATGTCCCTTTGGGATTTGTAATACCGCCTCCGTTTGTGGCAGACTAAGACTTTGGGGGTACCTGGAATCTGAAGGGGAGATTGGCATCTACAGCAGATGTAATGGAATTGGGGGGATTGGGGGTTAAGGTCTGGTGTGCTAGGGACAACAGTTTGATCCATACAGGTACTATGCCCTTTGAGGTAAACCGACTGTACATGAACAGGGCTATTACCAATTTTAAGTTAACTGTAAATGATATAAACTGCAAAGGAGATACTTTTTGGATTTGCTCCATTTCGTTTGTTTGACAGTGACTCAAGTTGCTACCATTTTGACATTTCTTTCAGGAACAGTCAACGATAGTTGTCATTTTTAAAGATTACACCATTTCAGAATAATCATGGGTTAAGTTATGAACCTTAGTTATTATATGAGGAAATGGACATTGGTTTTATGTTTTTTTTTTTTTCCATCTTTGAATTAAACTAACCGCAGGGATTGATGCCACTGCTTTTCTCCAAGGGCAAACAAATATTGCACAGTTTTCTCTTGTACAAATTTGACTTCCAAGAGGGTTACTTTTTGCATTCCACTTTCTCCTTCATATCTTTTGGACAGCTTGGAAAATGTTTTCTTTTTCATTTGTAAATAAAAAAAAAAAAAATCATTTCAACCAGCCTGAAGTTAAATGCAATTGTTAACTTTAGGAGCTTGCTTTTTTTGTGGGGGGGGAGGGATTATTGAATAGTTAAATAGAATATTGTTAGTTGCAGAGAAGCGTCAACAACGACACTGGTACAGGGGCACACTTGTGATACTTCCATGCAGGGAAATGACAGCATTGCCATGCAGTGCACAAAAGATAACACAGTTCACCTTTTGATGATTGAACATAAAATTACGTCTGGTGTTTTTTAGGAATTGAAATCCGTATTTTTATGAAAATCTGAAAGGATACAATCTTTGCACTGTTTTCCTTTTTGCCAGAGAAATGGGGAGGCCTATAATTGTGTTGCCTTACAGAGCTGGTTTCTTTTAACTGACAAAACTATCATTATGATTAGGCAGTGCCTACCAACCTTTTCCAGACCTTTATTTAGAAAGGTGTTTTCCCTGAAGTTTGATAATGTCTCTGCTACTGTATTTGACGTCTTCTTGCTTTGTCCAATTAAAATGCTGATGCGCATAAACCATGGCATTGACTTTTTTTATTTAAGATAACGATATAATATGGTGATCCCAATTAAAAACCTGGTGTTTCTTTATGTAAGCAGGCCTACTGAAATGTCTTCAAAGTAATACAATATAAACGTATGCTGTCAGAAATGGTGTTCATAATAAATGCTATTCCACTAAACATTGTTAATAAATCGACATTTAAACTAAGGAATGCAATAATTTTTAGAAAGTGTGTGTACCAGGCAACTACGCTTTTGCATGCATTCAAGTGCAGTGCTTGAAAGTGATGGTTGCCATGAACGTATGTAATTTTTCGTGCAGCTAGACCTAATATACTGCCAATGAGCTAGACTAGCAGCACAATGATTATATGTTCTAAAATTGGCTGAATGATTCCTATAATCTGATTGGTTGATTGCCGGTTCCCCTGTTAGATTCATTTAAAAATGTAAGATTTCATTATGTACCTACATTTCATCCAGTGCGATTTTTAAGATCACAAAAAAAGAACCTTGAAGCAAAATGTTATTGTCAGCGTTTAATAGAATAAATGAACTGTTTTTTTTTTAACCAATATGGAACAGAAATGGTGCCGCTTTTGAAACACAGTGCTGTCATAGCAACGGTCCATTCTTAAAAAACGTGTCATAGTATACTTAAAAAAAACTGTCATAATGTATTTCGTTCCATTTGAATACGAATCATTCCATACAATAAGTTTACATCAGTTGGATGTTACATTTGCTTGCTAAAGTTCTTTTTGACTATAATTATTTTCATGCTGAGGTTCTTTTTTACCCCACTGGCACACTGTCTGCCTTGATCAGAGATACTAATGAAAAAGGGGTTTAATATAGAAACCATTGACCCACAACGATGAATGTTTTAGTGGATCAATACCCAGAGATCTCCCACTACCATTGCCTCTACCGTGGGCGGCCGCTATGGTGGGCATTCATCTGTTCTTCGGGATCCGTTTTCCTAGGGGGCTTGGTGTACCTACTAATCTCGAGTGTATCTCGCCGTTCTGTACGCGCAGTGGCGATCCGCAAGGTGAGAGAACTAGGTACAGGCTTTGTGCATAGTAAATCGTAGTGCATATATGCATGTTAAGAAATTGTGATCAAATTGAAAACGCCTTTATCTTGCAGAATATTGTTGCGGAACCAGTTTTTAGTTTGAGGTCCGCTGTAAGAGAATGGTCTGTCTCTTTCATAAATGCACAGCATCTACCTGGCCAAGTTTTGGTAAGACACAAGACAAACACTTTAACCGAAAACGTTGGGTTGTCTATTTTTCTTGACACAAGCTTATCTTTTCCCCCTAAAGATTGTGTTGATTTTCTGTACCAACATTGGCTCAATTTTTATCTACCTCATTCTCACAACCCAGTAAGTACCTATAATCTAATATAACCCCAATACAGTTTGCTTTATAAGACGTCAGGGGCAACCAAATCACATTCAGATTTGTGTTTACTCCCTTTCAAGCCCAGTGGAGTACTGTGTGAAAGAATTTAACATAGTTTTCCTCATCGATGTGACCTTCAATGTCCTCTACTTGCTCTATTTTGGGTTAAGGGTAAGGCACCTTCGGCATTAAACTGGTCACTCTGCTATGTTACTTTGTGTACATACACTGAACCTGATCTTGTTTCCTAGTTATTGGCAGCCAAAGACAAATTGAAGGTGTGGGTTGAGGTGAGGTCTTTGGTGGACTTTTTTACCATCATACCGACCTTTGTGACATTGTACACCTATCGTGCCTGGCTCGGTAAGACACTTCTTCCCCCTCTTCTCCCAGGATGTCTTTGTCCTGGAGCAATTGCCTTCCTCCTATCTTTACCCTCGTATTCATCTATGCAGTCAGATTCCAAAACATGCATGTATGTTCCATAGGCCTTCGCTTTATCAGGGCTCTTCACATCCTGGAGTTACCCGTCATCCTCCAGATCCTCAATATCCTCAATAGCAAGTAAGTGACAGGGACGAGATAATAAAGCAGTGCATGACAACATCTTACACTTGGGCCCATAGCTGGGTTTGTGATTATTTTGGGGATTTTGAAATGTGGAAATGAAATGCCAACGCACAACTAAGCGCCTCCTTCTTTCTGCTGTGACCTTCCAGCAAGTCTCTGAAGCTCTCCCGCCTGGTGTCCATCCTGATAGCCACGTGGCTCACTTCCGCTGGCTTAATCCATATTGTGAGTAGCCTAGTGGAGGAGGTCCATTCGGAGATCACACACCAAATGTTCCCCTATGACTTTATAACGACAGTCGTAACTCTAGGGATAACAAATGCAAAAACAAGAATTCCGCAGGGTTTAGAGGGTTGACTCAATTGTGTCTTTGAAGAGAATAACTGATCTATGTTGTGATTTAAAACACATCTTTGTCTCCCCCCCCCCCCCCCCCCTGGATACAGGTGGAGACCTCAGGAGACCCCTGGTTGGACCACTTCAATGGCCATGCTCACTCGTACTTTGAGTGTATTTACTTCATTATTGTTACCATGTCCACTGTGGGCTATGGCGACGTGCGTATGACCACCACCTGTGGCCTCATATTCCTCTCTATTTTCATCTGCATTGGCTTGGTAAGTTTGGTGAACACAAACGCAACCACCCAAACAAGTGCACATTAAGACAACAGTTTTCTAAATTTAGTCAAAATTGCAGTCTGTGTGGAATTCTAATTATTAGACTAGTTACCTGCCAATGAAGGACATCAATGCATACTATCACCTGTGTTAAATCACAGTAAAGTTAATATATCCAATGATAAATGCTAAATACTCAGTAAGAAAGTGAAGTGCCGTGGTTAGTGGTCACAAAATGCTGAGTGCATGCGATGCCTGTCCTTGTCTTCTCCCAGGCCCTGTTTGCCAGTTATGTCCCAGAAGTGGCAGAGATCATCATCAACAGGAAGAAGCATGGTGGAAGGTATACTCTCACAGAGAAAACGTGAGTGCCCCCTCCAAACACAACAGCGTAGAAGAACTTTGAAACCGGGCATTTCACAGGCCTGATGGAAACATTGAAATAGAGCTATGTGAATCGTTGAAAGCTCTGTATGTGGATCTTTGAATGTTTTTTTTTTTTTGTTGAGCCAGGCATGTGGTGGTGTGTGGTCACATCACCTTGGCCAGTGCCTCAGACTTCATGAAAGAGTTTCTTCACGAGGACAGAGGGGAGTTCAAGATTGATGTTCTCTTCCTTGGGAAGTAAGTGAGCCTGCTGGAGTGTGCAGCTTTATTGATATGCGTGTATTATCTGTTTGATCTGGTACATTCATGTATCATTCTTCTGCACTGCATTGTCCTACTTCTGCACTGCTTTTCCTTTTCCGTTCCATCTCCTAGTTTCTGCCCTGACCCTGAGCTAGAGGCTTTTTTCCGGCGCCATTCCTTGCAGGTTACGTTCTTCCAGGGCTCAGTGAGATTGAGGAAAGACCAACAGAGAGTCATGGTATGTTTACTGTCGCCAAGCAGTGCACAGCTTCAATGTCACCTGATGAGCTACTGTGTATTTCCGTTGGTGTTCACATGCCACACCTGAGAATGGTTTTGCTGTTGAGTAGATGGACACAGCTGCTGCCTGCCTCATCCTCTGTGACCGCTTCACCCCGGAACAAGATAAAGAGGATAGCGATCAATTATTGAGGTAGGGAAGGAAGACACGGATGCTTACGTACTTACTTGTCTCAAACACACTCATACCCACACCAACACTAACACACTTGTTTTGTTAACTGGTTTTTCAGTGTGATCTCCATAAAAACCTACTGTCCCAACACCAGGATTATCGTGCAGATGTTGAAACATAGCAGTAAGGTAAGATACCTGGCGCTCTGGCGCTCTGGCTCTCTCAAAGTCAAATGTAGACAGCAATCAACACTTAAAGAAGCTCCACATGAATGTGTTTGCATTTGTCTTTGCTTGCACCCCAGGCCTTTGTTCAGAAGGTTCCGGACTGGGACTGGAGTCGCGGCGATGCTGTGATGTGTCTGGCAGAGCTTAAATTGGGCTTCATGGCCCAGAGCTGTCAGGTGCCTGGCCTGTCCACCCTGCTGGCTAACCTCTTCACCATTCAGAAGGAGGTCGAGGTCTGTACAAGCACTACATTGGGGGTGGGGGCGGGGGGTCATGCACATGAGTAGCAGCGTACTTTGAAAATTCTGAAGGTCGGTGTGAGCTCTGTTCCCACTTGTCCCTCCCCTAGAAAAGGCCAGGAAACAAATGGCAGAGTCTGTACCTGGAGGGGCTGTACAATGAGATCTATACAGAGTACCTGTCCAATGCCTTCGTTGGCTTGTCCTTCGCCCAGGCCAGCAAGTAAGTCTGAGGGGAAAACAGACAAAGAGAAGAGATAGACCTCTTTCATCATTCTCTCTTAACTAAAAGGCTGTTTTCGGTTTGTATGTTTATTTGTGTGTGTGTGTTTCTGTGTGTGAGGATGTGTTACCTGAAACTAAAGCTGATGTTGATTGGCCTTCAGTACGAGACCTCCTATCATGAATCTAGGTTTGAAACCATTTTATCAAAAGCGGCATTGTTTGAACGGCAACTGAAAATAAGTATCAGTAACGTGAAGAAGCATTCTTTTTCTTCTTTGTCAGCGTTGTTGTGAATCCCCCTGGTCGTTTCAAGATCAAGCCTGGGACTCTGGGCTTCTTCATCGCTCGAAATGCCAGTGACGTAGCAAGGTAACGCAACCCTCTGTTGAAAACCTTCTCTCTCGCCTAATGCGTACAGAAACCATGGGTTCGCAAGTTGTTGACAATAACAAATTCCTGTATTGATTTTATTGATGAGAGTGCGTGTTTACGTGTTTGTACATGTGTGTTTATTAGGACCAGGGTATATTGTCCTGTCTGTCACAAAGACTTAAGAGACTTATCCATGATGAGATCGTGCCGGTGCACTGAGAGAAATGGTGAGGGAAGATTTCTCCTTTTAACAGAACTTTTCACTCTGCTCGACTACTTTCTCACGAAGCAAATGGGCACCTCAAACTATTTGATCGTTTGCTTTGAAGCCTCTGTAGAGGTTGGGACAGTGACCATCACTGCCCACTAGATGGAGACTTCCATTCATAAATGTGCTTTCTTACTCTTGACGAGCAGTCTTTAGCTGCAGTGGTGGAGCTCTATTTTCCCACTTAAACCCAGTGTAACCCTGATTGCTGCGCTGTCACTTGTCAACATCTCAACCAGTCTGACACCTTTTCCTGACACTTCTAACACTATCTACTGTCCTTGTGTATATGCGTGTGGTTTCTGTGTGTGTTTGTGTGTGTTTGTGTGTGTGCGCGTGCACCCACTAGACTCATCCAACCACTCAAGCTTGAGTCTGAGCTGCAGACGGCCATCCCTTGGAGTGCTGACTCTCAGGTGAGAAATGGAAGGATTATCCTGCGAGCATATTAGGGTTTGAATGCGTCATGATACCCAGTAATTAGCTAGTGTTTACAACTATAGAAAGTCACATTAATGCATCAAGAATATCTAAAGGAGGTAGTTTAAGCGCGCGCACACGCACGCACACACACACACACACACACAAACATTTGCTGCAGCTTCAGTTAGTTGGCAGTGTGGTGCTGTATGCAGCCGACCAGGCTGGGGGAGTAGGGCCCGGGATTGACAGGCTGATAAATGGGCCATCTCCCCAGCCGCCTGCCTGTGACCAGCAAAGGCATCGATAAAGGGAGAACCTGTCAGAGCACAGGAGACAGAGATTGACAGAGGGGTGTTAGTAAGGGACTTAGCGGGGCAGGTTACAAGTGGAGTGAATCAAAATGCCCCTGCTCTCTCACCCGTCACCCTATCTTATCTGACTCCCTGTATTATTTATTCGCGGGCAATAACCACAGACACTTTCCCCCCTAAGCTACCCATCTTCACGATCAGGCTCTGACTGTATGTTTGTGTGTGTGTTTGCACGTGCCCAGCCCGGAGGAGGAGAAGGAGTGGGAGAGTGAACTGGAGCAGCAGCGCATGGAGCAGGACAGGGCCACACTGGACTCCACCGGCATGTTCCACTGGTGCACTCCGTTCTCCCTGGAGGATGTCACGCTGGTGAGACCCCCCACCCCCCCCCCCCACACACACACACACACAAAGCCTCACCCGCCGGACACGTGCCTTTCTCCCCGCTGCGGAGGTGATGAGTGTGTGTAGCGCGTCACGTGGGTGGCTCTCACTGACGCCCGTGACCCGATCTTACACCCCAGACCCGCGAGAGCGCCAGCCGGCTGAACCTCAAGGACCACGTGGTGGCGTGCGTGTTCGGGGATCGCAGGTCCACCCCACTGGGCCTGGGCGACTTCATGATGCCCCTGAGGGCCAGCAGTCTGACGGGGGCCGAGCTTCGCACCGTCATCTTCCTCGGGGACTGTGATTACCTCAGCAGGGAGTGGCACAACATCCACTACTTCCCCAAAGTCTATTTCCTGCCCGTGAGTAGCCTTTAGGTTCTATGTATGTTTCTGTTGAGTCCAGTTAGCTTTTGCGTCTAGACTACATCAATGGAGTGTGGAGACAGTTTGAGACTGCCCTCTGAGGGTGTCTGTACTGTATTATCTATAGAACGGTTAGCCAACTATTATGGAGGCCAAGGGATTTACCGCTGCCCTTTGCTAACCTGAGTGCTCCATTTTTCAGTGCTCTCTCTCTCTCTCCTCTCTCTCGTCCCCGGCCTGATCCCTCTCTCCCAGGGCTCCCCTCTGTGCGGGGCTGACCTGCGGGCGCTGAACGTGGAGCGCAGCACCATGTGTGTGGTGCTCTGCTCTCTGTCGCCCGCCACCGCCAGCGTGCCCTTCATGCAGGACAACGACACCATCCTGTCCTGCTTCAACCTCTACCACCTCCGCTTCCCCCACGTCCTCCGCACCACCAAAACCGCGCAGCTCACCCTGCCGCACGTCATCGCCGGACGGCCGAGCCAAGGCCAGGAGTCTGGGCCCCCGGCGGGACAATCCCCGTGGGCCTTCCCCCGCGGCACGAGTTTAGGTCAGGCCCCCACGTGTAGGGGTACGGGCAGGGTGGGTGGTTTCTGTGGGGCGAGTATTTATCGTTAATAAGGTCTTTAGTAGTGGCAATGTGTGTGTGTGTGTGTGTGTGTCTGTGTGTCTGTGTGTGTGTGTGTGTGTGTGTGTGTGTGATACAAATGAATAGGATTAGCACTGAGCGGAAGGTGCCGTGAGATTTGAATGAGTGAACGGTGTGCGTGCGACACGCTGCCGCGGAGGCCGACAGAAAATAAACATGTTCCAGTAATGAACCTTGACAGGCTCAATGTGGTGCCAACAGCACAAACCTGCTAATGACATAATTAATCCATAATTAAGGCATGCTGTCTCACAACAGACACAAAGTGTCTAGGGCAGGGCTCAGGGTTGGCTTTGAAAGACGGCCTGTCCACAGCAGGCTAGTGTAGGCAAACTGCTTTGTATTGTTCATTCATTACGTGAACAGCTATGTACTGTGTCATGGACGTGTGTGCTTTCTTTAGTACCGTGAACGATATTAATTACAGGAAGTGTAGTTCCTCCCCTAGTAGCGCAAATGGAGTATTTACATTTCAAAAAGTATTAGTTTCCAGTGAGTTTTGTGTGTAATAACCGTGCGCTGTGGTTGTGATGCTCCACAGAGTCCTTCTCTCAGCCCCAAAAGATTCCTGAGGCTGTTGAGCTTCTGTCTGAGCACAGCAGTGGAGCCACCATCCCGCTGCTGATAGAGCTAGGTAATCCACCTCTTATTTAAAGCAGACACACTGGCACCACTTGCACCCCATTCCGACCAAACATTATTTTTCAGAGTGCCTAGGTTGATTTACTGGGCTGTGTGTGTGTGTGTGTGTGTGTGTGTGTGTGTGTGTGTGTGTGTGTGTGTGTGTGTGTGTGTGTGTGTGTGTGTGTGTGTGTGTGTGTGTGTGTGTTTGTGTGTGTGTGTGTGTGTATTGACTCCTTGTGCCCTGTGTGTCTCTGCCTCGTCACCAGTGAACAGCTCCAACGTGCGCTTTGTGAACGAGGCGGACAGCCACGTGGAGTTCACCAGCCTGACCCTGACCCAGGCCTTCTCCACGGGCAACGTCTTCTCCGTCGACCTGCTCGACTGCCTGATGGCCGCTGTACGCATTCCTCCCCGCCGTCTCCCCTCTATCAACGCAGCATGCCCAGGACATGCATCGTGGCCCATGCCAGCAGGGAGCCAGTCGTCGGATTACAGCAGAGTGTCCCTGGCTGGGCCGCGATGAGTCTGAGAGTCTCTGAGTGTGTCTGAGAGAGGTTTTGGTGTCTCGCTCCCCGCGCTAAATGTTTCGTGTTTGTGTGTGTGTGTCTAGACTTACTTCAACGCCAACGTGCCCGGTCTGGTGAGTACCTTGGTGACGGGCGGGGAGACGCCCATTCTGGAGGCCCAGCTGGCGGAGGATAACCAGCTGAGGGGAGGGGAGTCCTCCCAGACCATGTGGCCTCTGCGCCAGCGCTCCAAGATGGCCCAGTTGGCCCTGCAGGAGGAGCCACTCTGCCGCCTACAGGTGCCCGGCTCTCTGTTCCTCCCATGTACATAGATAAACACACACACACACACACACACACAAACACAGGTGCCCAGCTGCACACACATATTTTACCCAGGCTTATCCTAGGCTAAGTCTATGCGGTTGCCTGCGCTCTAGACTCTCAGACTGCGTGAAACACACATACACACACACACCCACACACACAAACACAGGTGCCCAGCTGCATACACATATTTTACCCAGGCTTATCCTAGGCTAAGTCTATGCGGTTGCCTGCGCTCTAGACTCTCAGACTGCGTGAAACACACATACACACACACACACACACACACACACCCACACACACAAACACAGGTGCCCAGCTGCACACACATATTTTACCCAGGCTTATCCTAGGCTAAGTCTATGCGGTTGCCTGCGCTCTAGACTCTCAGACTGCGTGAAACACAAACACACAGACACACACAGACACACACAGACACACACACACACACACACACACACACACACACACACACACACACACACACACACAAACACTGTTTGTCTTTCCTTACCCTGTTCCTATTGTAATACAATGTATTCCGTCCCCTGTGTGTAGTGCTGGAACTTCAAGGGCCTGTTCTGCCAGAGTCTGGACCAGCTGGAGATCCTGTGCATCGGCCTATACCGCCTGGTGGACCAGCCCAACCCGTGTATGAAGAGGTACGTACCACCCTCCCTCCCTCCCTGCCTCCCTCCCTCCCTCTCCAACCCCATCCCCCTCTCCCTTCTCCCTCTCCTCGTTTTCTTTTCTTTTCACCAAAGCGCCTCCAGGCTCCCTGTACTATGATTCCTTGCGTTGGTTGTCCTCCGTTCGGCAGGTTCGTGATCACCAACCCTCCCCCGGACCTGCAGCTCCTGCCCTCCGACTGGGTCTTCTGCTCAGTGCCCTTCCAGCAGAGCTACCTGCTGCACCGCTAAAGGAGCCAGCGTACCTCCAGTCCGGGACGCACAGGGTTCATTTCACTACACTTGCTGAAGAAAATTAAAGTATTTGTTATTGTCATGCAAAGGCGGTCTCGCATTGGTGTTGGTACACAGCAGCCAGTGTGTGTCTATGGGGGAGGTAGACTGAGGCCGGAGAATCGATCTGCACTGAACATTTTTTTAGCGATCAAGCCAATTACGGTTCATTGGTGCTTGATAAGGGCATTTAAAACCGCTGAATTGGGAAGTGCATCGTATATCTATTGCACACCGCACTTTGCTGACTAATATACCAGTAACTGGTCAACCATAATTCTCTGCATCCTAGCGAGCGCTTACTCCCTCTAGTTGAAATGTCTTGCATCCTTTGGTCCAAATATTATCACTCCATGGATTGTTTTGTGTATTTATGTTGTCTGTGTATTTAGATGAACAAACCTTTTAAACGGCACTGCTTTGACTCCCTGATACTATTTTAAGGTAGTTTGTTAAGTTGAGCAGAATATTCAAGCTTTGCAAAATCCAACCACAAAAATATTTTTGCTAAAATACTCAGTAGAATCCAACTTATTTTCCTGCTTAAGCCCAGGCCATAGATTTGGGAATATTTGATCTAGCAGCAGGGTTGTGCGTGTGTGCATGCGTGTGTGCATGCGTGTGTGCATGCGTGTGTGCATGCGTGTGTGCATGCGTGTGTGCATGCGTGTGTGCATGCGTGTGTGCATGTGCGTGCCTGTCTGCTGCGGCCGCCCTGTCGATGTCTGTCAGCACGGGCAGGCTCAGCAGTGTGTGTCACCTCATCAGTCAGCGTGGCTAAGGAGGAGGAGAACAGAAGACGATGAAGGACGCCAGTCATCTGCCGCTCACCCCCGCACGCCTTCCCCCCGTCTCACTCTCTCACTCTCTCTCTCACTCTCCTCTCTCTCTCTCACACACGCACACAGCCGGCGGTTTATGCGAATACACAAATGGACACACATTCTCCTCATATATTATCCCTATTAACTCACACCTGAATGAAGTCCTAAGTAGGACAAAGGCAGCCTCGGCTAACATTCATGTTGCCACTGCTTGTACAGTGCAAACGAAAAATCCTCCATCTGACTTGACTCATTGCTCATCAGCAGTTGAAGAGATTGTGGGTCCTGTTGATCAAAGAGGAGATGTTAAATCCCCCCGCCATAGCCCCCCCCCCCCCCCCCACACACACACACACACACACATATACACTCCCCGCCTCACAAACACTAAATTGGGGATCACTTGCCAACTCAGCCGAGCATGTGTTTATGTACTTTGTCACTCAGAAAAATGAGATGTGCAAATCCATGCCAGAAAAGGGGAGATTTTTGACAGTGCCTCACGCTCAAGTTTTCCTCTTCACTCCGCTCTGGATCAGCTGCTGACAGCTTTATGGTCGCTCTGCCTTGAAAGATAGAGAGGGAAGGAGACAGACAGGGAGCCGAGCTGGACAGTGATACAAGAATGGAGGGAAAGAAAGGAGGATGGTGAGAGAGTGGCCGATGACAGGGCGAAGGCTGTTCCCAGAGAGCAGGCACACACACACACACACACACACACACACACAAACGCATACACATACACACCAAGCGATGGCGGGTCTCCCTGCAATGCTATGGACAAGGTCGACGCAGCATTCCGCAGAGTGCAGTTGATCTGGGGTTGGGTGTGTGCAGACGGGTTTGCCACTGCTTAGTGTATGACTCTGTTTCTCCCAAATGTGTCTTCTAACTAGTTAATAAGGAGCCTCAGCCAGGCTCAAATGTGTCTTCTAACTAGTTAATAAGGAGCCTCAGCCAGGCTCAAATGTGTCTTCTAACTAGTTAATAAGGAGCCTCAGCCAGGCTCAAATGTGTCTTCTAACTAGTTAATAAGGAGCCTCAGCCAGGCTTTGTATTAGCGCACGCACACTAAGCACACAGAGACACAAACACACACACACACAGAGACACACACACAAGACTGCCTGTCCCTGGCCCTCAGTGACTGTGCCACTCAGGGTGACGTGCACATGGTTGACAGCGCCCGCTTACACATGTCACCCAACATTACCCGTACAAGCAGCCTCAAGAGGAAAAGATGGAGGGAGGGAGGGAGCCGGTGGAGGAGTGGGAGCCAGCCCACTTCCTTTCCCCCCACATCCTGCATCCGCACACATCCATCTCCACCTCCGCCTGCACAATGACCAGAGAGGGGGCTTTCCAAGGGAAATTACGTGCTCAGAAACAATGCACAGATGCACAGTGCGCTGTGGGTTAGTGGCCACCTTATGGCTATGGCTCCGGTTAGGAGATAGATTTTTGTGATTGGCAGTGACACGTACATATATCATCCCACAACGTTTTGTGAACGTGTTTGGTGGTCGCCGTGACCCCAGGTGTTTTCCTCGTCGGGCTGAACGGATTAAGAAGTGTTAACAGAATAACGCCCCCGCGCCAGAAGACACGTCTCGTCTGCCATGGCCGCCATGCCTCCTCATGTCACTCATCCCCTATCAGCGGACGGAATCAACTCTTTCAGCTCCACTTCCTACTCGTGAGCTGACTGACGCATACACACACACACACACACACACACACCCGGGCACACAAACCCAAGTCCCCGGATGATCTGAAAGACACAGACACACACACACACACAGAGGCACGTCCATACCTTCAATATGACAGCCCGTTATCTGCAGCCGTGCCAGTTTTGAATTGTTTGTGTGCGTGTGTGTGTGTGTGTTTGTGTCTGCTTGCATGTTCAAGAGCAGAATGCGAGGTTTGAGACAAGTAGACATGCCGCTGCCTGTGGTCTGTGTGTGTGTGTGTGTGTCTGTGTCTGTCAAAGGGTTCTAGCACGTAGTCACCCAGGAGGCCCTCTGTCAACAGGGGAGAGATCCCACCAATAAGACACTACCACCATCTCTCAGCAACACTGACGGACACATCAGGGAGGGTGATACTCCAACACAATGAGAGATCGATTGCTGATATATGGAAGCCTAGGACGTGTGTGTGTGTGTGTGCAGGACAAGAGTTTGTGCCAGAGTTAAAGAAGAATTTTTTAAACTTAAGAAGTTCTGAAAATCATTGAAGAGACAGAACAGGGAGAGAGAGAGAGAGAGGGGGGGGGGGGGGGGGGGGGGGGGGGGGGGGGGGGGGCGGCTGGTTCTGTTTTTAGTCTAGATAGTGTCACCACCACCCACAGGGCTTAGCTCACCCACAGGGGGATCACCCTCACCTCTCCCACTAACTCACCCTGGCACCACGGACTGGGAGACACACATGCTGACAGACAGGCTGCTAGGCACACAAACAGACGGGTATGGTCTGGAAAAACCCGGCTGTGCACGTACACACAGCACACACGCACGCAGCAGAGGGCACATAAAAGAGACAGAAGGCTGGCCAAACCTAGGAGCAGCCGTAGCAGAACAGGAGGACTAGAGTTCTCTCAAGTTCAACTTTTATCTCACTTCATATAGCTTCATATTTCCTCAGTTTTTTCAGTTTGATTTTCTGGCCGTGCCAAGAGCAGATATAAAGGGGAACGGTTCTGAGACGTTATTGCTCACCTTTGAGCCTTCTGGAGGTGTCGTGGGCTCAATTTAATGAAACCCGGGGATGAAAGGTGCCCACTTGAAAACCTCAATGTCATACCTGCTCTCAACCCAAACCCTTACTAAATGATAGATTCTAAACCCTTACTAAATGATAGATTCTAAACCCTTACTAAATGATAGATTCATTTTAGACTATGGCATAAGGGATATTGTTACACTGTATTTTGCAATGCCACTTTTTTAGCCACAGACGAGAACACTCCAGACATGAGATTGACCGACACGCAGGCAGATACACAGACAGACAGACAGACAGACAGACAGACAGACAGACAGACAGACAGACAGACAGACAGACAGACAGAGACAGACAGACGAGAACACAGTCAGACAGACATGCAGACAGATGGAAAGACAGACAGAAGACATGCAGACAGACAGGTAAAAAGAAAACCCCATGGTTGCTCAGCTTTATAAGTACATGCATACTTCTTTATCCTACAAGGCCTACAAGGCTTGTATATTGCTGTATGCAGCGTTGACAAATCAAATGTTCATATCTTTAGATGATGAAAGCTAAGATGTTGTAATAAGTGAAGTACTTTCTTTTCTATTTCTGTTCTTCTCTTTCTTTACTCTCTCAACACTCGAACAGCCCAGAGGACAATCTCAAAATACACAGGATACAGTGTCATAACGCAATATAAAAGTCAATGTCAGTGCCAGTCAGCACAAACTGAGGAAATTGGAGGGAAAAGAAGGAGATTGAATGACAGCATGAATATTGAATGAATATTAAGTAGACATTTTGCTCTGGAGTGACTGTCTTGGCAGGATGGGGTGAGGTCGTGATTTTTGGAGCTGGCGCTTGATGTGCCAATTCCCCTGATTGACATGTGTCTACAGTCTTTTTTTAAAGCACTTTGGGTTGAACAGAGCCACTTCAATCGAGCACCGTCTTGCGTGTTCAGCCAAACACCCTGCACAGTCCTTCCTCATCTAATGTGCTCTATTTTGCTGATAAACATCATATCATGTTTGCCATACACTATGGCGGTCTTACTCCAGTATCTTGTATAGATTCTGTACTACAATGTTATTTAGGACGTAAGTCTTTCAGTCCACCCAGTACAGTATTGTAGCCAATTTGATAGCGGGCCACTTTGAGGGGCTCAGTGGAAGGGCTTAGGAGGCTGCGTGTGGAGGTTAGAAGTCCATGATACACCCACAGCAGAGAGACCCTCAATTCTACACATGTTGTTCTTTCACCAACTATCACCAACTGCTGCTGCTGCACTCTGAAAGCAAAGATACAATCAGCCTCTTATCCAATTCATATTTGTATGTTTTCATGAGTTGGCTAATGAATTCATAAATAGCTTAGCCCTGTGTTGTTTTGATGTAGCAATGTTAGTTGTGGGCTGCCTAGGTTTTGTGTTACCATGTGAAGGAGGCTGACTATTGCCCATTATAGGACTATATTGCATAACACGGTATTGCATAGTATATCAAATATAGGAGTCTTCACTGATTTGTGTCTGCGAATAGTTTCAAAGTAGGTTAGACATGACTAATGCGTTTCATGTTTTAATTAGAATCCTTGTATTTATGCATGGATGTAGAATGCATAGATGTATGAGTAGAGTGTATACATTATGCCCATTAGACTCATTATAATTCATATGGCTCAAAGGTAATTTAAGCATAATGTATATTTGAATATTAGGTCCAGATGTTTGAAACTACCAAAAGATTCAGTTCTTCTTATTCAACCAGAGTTTTTCCTAACTCTAAACACCACATTTTTGGTGTCAATGGGTTCTTTATATTGGTTCAGTGGTCCGTAGAAAGTTAGGATGTTTCTGTTTTTTGTGTGTGTGTTTTTTGTTGAGATTTGGTCTTGCTCCCTGGCATGCTGTGTTTGGGTGCGGAGCACGGTGGAATTGGCGGTCTCATTTGAGCCAGACTCAGCGTGAGGCGACCCAACAAGACCTGTGCCCAGAACCTGGCCCTCCCCACGCCGATCCTCTCCCCATCCTCTACACCTTCGCTCACTAACGTCCTGCCTCTCCATCCCCTCCCTACTGTATCCTCCCCGGTCCTCCTGGGACACTCCTATTTTCCTCTGCCCACACCACCACCCCACACACACACACACACACACACACACACACACCACCACCCCCCGCGCCCCCACCCTCCTCTCTCTCTCTCTCTCTATGGCCCTCTCTCCCTCTGGTCTCCACCCCTCTGGCTTTCTCCCTGGCCCTCTCTCCCTCTCGTCGTCCCCCCCCCCCTCTCTTTCTCTCTGACCCTCACTCCCTCTACCCCCCTCCTTGGCCTTCTCTCCCTCTGGTCCCCCCTCTCTGGTCCCCCCCTCCCTGGCCCTCTCTTCCCAGTGCTAATGTGGGAGTGATGGAGGAGGGTTGTGTGAGGAGGCTGACGGAGCTCATCTCGGCCTGTGATGCATGGCCTCCCTGGGCCTCCCCGCAGACCCATTACCCCCTGATTAATTGGCCCTGTTTAAGTCAATAACTCATCCGTTAAAAAACAAAATGCTGGTGGGGAAAGGGGGGTGGGGGAAATGGGGTGGGGGGAAAAGAGAGGCATGCAGAGTAGGACACAGGAAACAAAACATGAGGTGAGGAGGAATGGCCACGTGAGATCTTTAACATTTAAGACTGTCCGTCTGGGCTAGGCAGATGTTATTTGATAAAACAGGACTGATCTTGACGCCATTATGTGATGCTGTCAGTATTTCAGTGGACAGTGTTACCTCCTGTTTCCTTATCTCGCTCTACTACGCTGACTTTCACCCCTGTGCGCTCGCACACACACACACACAAACACACACACACACACACACACACACACACACACACACACACACATTCCACCACCAGTCTTTACACAGACCCCAGCCTTTAAAGTCTAGATCAAACCTAATCAGCATTGACAGGCTCATCACTGACAATCAAATAATGCCTTCCTCCACTGAAATGTCAAAGGTATTGTCGATCCGTGGACACAAAGCACAGACAAACACACACACACACACACACAGAGCAGACTATACAAGGCGGCCTCTATCTTTGTTATGGTTTGGAACTCGACATGTTTGACAGCAGCACATGTAAGTAGCCGTGTTATGACATGTCTGAGGGAGTGTATAATAGGTTCAAACCCCGGTGTGGGGTACTCTGCACTTTGACATAAGGACAGAGCAGTAACTACAATGATACAAGGAAAAGAAAGAGACAGAGAGAGGGAGAGAGAGAGAGAGAGAGAGAGAGAGAGAGAGAGAGAGAAAGAGAGAGACTCAGAGTGGGACCAAGCAAAAGGATAGTTTAAAAGACAGGCAGACGAAGAGAGAGAGAGAGAGAGAGAGAGAGAGAGAGAGAGAGAGAGAGAGAGGAGGGGAGCAGTGGAGGGGGAAGAGACAGGAGAGGGATTGTCTGTTCTCCTTGATGAATCAGTGGCATCTCCTTATCCTGGCCTTCAGCAGATAACATGGAGAGACTGGCTCCTTCCTGCTCGCCAGGTAGATAGGGTACCATAACACACACACACACACAAAGAACACACTCACACTCACATGCACACTCACATGCGCACGCACGTGCACACTCAAAAGGGGGTTCATTTCCTGAATGGTTTTAACTGTCATCATGCAGTTTTGATTGAAAGTGACAGACTGTGCCTGCAGATAACGCACTGGACATTCAACCCACTTTCTTTTCTGTCGTTGAATGCACACACATGCACATGCACACAAACAAACACACACACACACACACACACACACACACACAAACGCTCTCCCTTGCAGTCCATGTGCCCAAGTGGAGCCGTCACGACACACATGAGCCGTATGCCGTGGCCTTGAGGAAACATGGGGCAATTATAGTCATAAATAATAATGGGATTGGCTACATGACATGATGAGTGATGGGGCCCTCTCCCAGCTCATTTACATGACTTTGTGTAGCAATCATCGGCCCTCTAATGTAGCGCTAAGCAAATGAGCCTTTCCGAATATTGTGCAATTTATGGCAAGTCGACTGGCACCCGGCCACAGTCTATAAATCATGCTCCAACACATGCCCCCACTGACAGCTAAATCAACATGAAGTAATTGCTTTGAAATGTGGAGGCATCGAGCGAGCTGGACAAGAGGGTGAGGAGGGAGGGGGGGGGGGAGGAAAAAGAGAAGAAAAAAAGGCACAGGGGAGGGGTAGAGGAAGGGAACGATGTTTATCGGGTTGGCTTCCTACCCTCGCAGTAACCCTAGAAACATACAATACAGATGTTAGGCAAGCCCCTTGGGGTTTTCTCCAGTTGCCCAAATGCCTTCTATTTTTTTCCTGTTGAAGAGAATCAACGGTCTGGGAAGGAGAGAGATTGTGGTAGTACTTCCAGTGATCAGCAGATGGTGCAAAAGCTTTCTTTAGCACAGCAACACACACACACACACACACACACACACACACAAGCACAACACCAACACAAACCCACACCCTCACACACATAAACACACACAAACACTTTGCACACATACCAGAACTATTAGGTGAATGATTGCCTTAAAGTCTATCATCTGCTGTGAACTGTGTGGGTTTGATGCTGTCAGCAGCTTGTGTGTGTGTGTGTGTGTGTGTGTGTGTGTGTGTGTGTGTGTGTGTGTGTTTGGGGTGGGGTGGTGGGCCTCTCTTTGACCCTGTGGTCATTAATCTCACTCCCTGTCAGGGTAATGGACCCTGATGGACAGGCTTGTGTTTGTCTAAAGCACACAGGGACAACACACACACACACACACACACACACACACACACACACACACACACGCTGCACTAACATGCATCCACACAGTAGAAGACACCACACAACTGAAGAAACGAGATCTGACATCAGGCTGGCTTGATACATTTTATTGAAGTATTTTGTTTTATGATTATAATTTTTTATCAACACGTAGCGTACACATATAATACCGATGACTGCTTTATAATCACGCTGTGAAACGGTCATGGGTTTAATGATTTATATTGTGTCGTAAACGGTAGCACTCCCCCATGAGCCGCCTGGTGACTGACCTTTACAACGTGCGCCTTTGTTTACCTGCTCTCAGACGGCTCTGGAGCGCCCCCTCTCAGAGACGCGGAGACACTGCGGGCCAGGCGCCCTCCTCCTCCTCCCCCAGACGACGGTGGCCTCCCTCCCTTTCCCCCGACACTCGATGTCCGCGGTGTAGCTCTCCCGGGTTATTAATGACCAGGGCCGCTCAATGATCTCAGGGGCCATTTACATAATGAGTGTGGCTGCTGATAAGCAACACATCAGGGCTAATGGAGTCCCCTTTAATTAAAAGCTTCATTAAGGGGAACAGATGGCTGCCATCAGCTTACCGCTTGCCAGTCAAGGACTTGACGTCCCACTGCCGGAGCGACTGCGTGTTCGGGGGATTAGCAGCAGGGGTTTTCCGTATCACAAAGAGGTTCGGTTCTGGCTCAAAGTCAAAACAAAATATGTGCAAATTGGCTCGGAACCTAAACAAACTTGGCCGGAGTAGCCTCCCGTACACTACTAATTAAATTTGTGGAGGTGAACAGGCCATGGAAGAAAGGGCCCGATGTGAGTTGTGTTTCTAATAACGCGCAGGGTTCCTTGCTTCGGTCAGTAGAGAGAGACGGTGGATTGAGTTGGGTTGAGTGGGTCTGACTGTACCCCAGTGGGAGTCTGGGCTCGCGGTGAATGGACAGGACGCTCGCTGCTGTCTTAAGTAGATCCTGACTTCAGATCTCCAGGACTTTTCTCGATCAGGGGAAGAGAGAGAGAGAGAGAGAGAGAGAGAGAGAGAGAGAGAGAGAGAGAGAGAGAGAGAGAGAGAGAGAGAGAGAGAGAGAGGGGGGGGAGGTAGAGAGTAAGCACGTAGATCAGACTGAGAGAGAGGGAGGAAGGGAGGAAGAGAGGGAGAAAGAGAGAGAGGGAGAGAGAGCGAGAGAGACATCGTGGGACATCATTATCCTCCCGGCGTCACCTAGTAATTGTGCCTCGTTCTGTTCAATCTAACTGTCCATTCTACTTAGTCCCACTCTGCCTGCCCTGACGCACACTCGGACGGACGGGTGGTAAGTGCGCGCACACACACACACACACACACACACACACACACACACATGCGTGTGCATCGTCTCTCCGGTCTCCAGTTGAGCAGAGTGGAGTGGACGGGGCCCCCTGGAGCCAGTGGCAGTGGCCCGGCCTCAGCTCTCACTGCTCGGAGGATGATGGGCTCCAATTAGCCAGGGCCCGGTCTCCCCGTCGCCCCCCGAGCCCGGCGCTGTCACCAGTAATCGGGCCAGCGCCACCTCCCACCTCTCGCCGTCGACAGCCCTGTCGCCGCAGCTCAGAAAAGGTCAGCGCTTGGCAATTAAAGCTGGCCGTCAGGGGGGCCGGGAGAGACACAGAGAGAGAGAGAGGGACAGAGAGCAAGGGGGAGGGGGAGAGGGAGAGGGAGAGAGAGACAGAGAGGGAGAGAGAAAGAGAGGGAGAGAGAAAGATAGATAGATAGATTGAAAGAGAGAGAGAGAGAGAGGGGGAGAGAGAGAGGGAGAAAGATAGATAGATAGATAGATAGATAGATAGATAGATAGATAGATAGATAGATAGATAGATAGATAGATAGATAGAGAGAGAGAGAGAGAGAGAGAGAGAGAGAGAGAGAGAGAGAGTGAGAGAGAGAGAGAGAGAGAGAGAAAGGGCAGAGGAGTAGTGGCACGAGTCGTGACACACCATCTCTAATGTCTGTCATGTCTGCTGCAGTACCAGTTAGTCCTCATCATCGTCACAAGGAAAGAGCCCTCGCTGGTACATGCACACGCCCTGGCACGCCCGCACGTAGTAGCAAGCGCCCTAACACACACACACACACACACACACACACACACACACACACACACACACACACACACACACACACACACACACACACACACACACACACACACACACACACACACACACACACACACACACACACACACGTGCAGGATCCTTGTCGGTCCACTAACTCACCACAGCTTCATATTCACTCGTCAGCCAGCCGACCTTCTCCTCCTGTCTCCCTGGTACTCCACTAAATCCCCCCCCCCTATCCTAACCCCTCCACGCCATCCCCACCTCCACTGACCTTGCCCCCTCCGCCCCAACCCCACCCCCCCCCCACCCCCGCTCCCTCACGTCCCACTCCCAGCCAGCCAGCCAGACTAATCTCCACCATCGCCAGCCACCTCCTAGCGCCACACCCGCCCTCCGCCTCCCCCCCCCCATCCATCAGTTCCCCTCACATTGTTTTGACGTCTAGTTAATTCTGCCCTGATGATTTATCAAACTCTTATTACAGCCCGCTGAAAGGCTCATTTATTGTCCTGATGTATGGTAATGATAGCTGCACCGCGCCTCCCGCGGAATCTTAACACACTTCTGTCCCCTCCTCTCCTCTCCTCTCCCCCCGCTCTGCTCTCCTCCCCTGCTCCGTTTTCTGCTCCTTTATCTCTCCTGGCTTGTCTTTTTCTTTCAATGGCCCTGGGTTTCTCCCCTCCCCCCCCCTCTCTCTCTCTCTTCCTCTCTTCTACCTTCTCTTCCCTTCTTATTGTTTTTTGGTTTCTAGGTTATTCTGTCAATGTCGCTCCTAATCTCCATCTCGATGATACCGCTGTCTCATTTTCTCATGCTATCTGTCCTCTTGTGACATGAGAGGGGGAGGGAGGGGGGGGGGGGCGCCTTGACATTGGGACGGTGCTGGAATACGGCCAGGGCGCTAAGCAGCGGCATCACACTCACCATGGCTCTCTCGTCCCACTCCAACCTGATACGACGGCTCCGCGTTGGTAGACGGCGCTATCGAGTGATCCCAGGCACCGGCCCAGAGCCTGGTGATAGACCGCTCCGTCCCACAGCCAGATCATCGAATATCACAAATCTAGAATTACCCGCT
>CM030179.1:9715653-9718153 GCA_017639675.1 Aplochiton taeniatus | reverse complement strand
CTCTCCACAGCTCCTTATTACTCCATCAATCTCTCTGGCAGAAGATCAATATCAGCTGCACGGCTGCTTTTCTCCCTCCCCTCCTTCTTCTCTCACTCCTTACTCGCCCTCTCTCTCTCTCTCTCTCTCTCTCTCTCTCTCTCTCTCTCTCTCTCTCTCTCTCTAGCTGCTTTTAACCGCGTTGATGTCTGGGGAGGGATCCTGTTACGAGTGGACGTGATGTGTATAGCCCCTTTTCTATATACATTTCTACGTAGAAATGTCTGCAGAAAAGAAACCAGCGGGTAGAAAAGTGCCTACTTGCAGGCTTGGCCAGTAGCTAGCATCTCTGATCCGGACTAATAGCGTTTCCACCTGAAAAACAAGTTGTGACGATGTTATGACACCCCCGTTTTGCAGACAGCCACATCTAATCATGAGGAGAACACCAGGGAGCCTGCCGTCCCTCTGGCGTTAGCCCGCTGCCACGTTACATGCATTTGTCCCAGGGAATATCGGACACGGAGCTCGGCGTTCCCCCAGCTGGGACCTTGGGAGAGTTTGTTAGGCCACGTGCCCCGCGGCGCGGCCTGGCACGGCCCGGGCACGGCCTGGCAACGTGTCCGACACTGGGCCAGAGCAGACAGCGACGTGACGGGCATGACAAGCCCGAGCAGGAGACAGCCAGCGTCGCTGCCAGCGTTCCAATTACAGAGACATTAGCAGGCAGCGAAGGGCGGCTAATTTGACAAGCTGAAATGATGCCCATTCATATCCCTGCTCCAACAGCCCAGGGTAAATATTTCCCCACGCTGAGCATAAATAGAAAGACAATATTTGAACAGCTGAGAGGAGAGCGAGAGCGAGAGAGAAAGAGAGAGCGAAAGCGAGGGAGGGAGGGAAGGGGGGAGGGAGAACAAGGAGAATGCTGGAGGAAGGAGGTAAAAGGAGGCGAAAGGAAGAGACGGATTGACGGTGATCCTTAGTGCATACACGTCATCCATATTCATAATCATGTTCTCATGTGAAAGTCAAACTCGGCGGTGCTGGGCAGGAATTGAAACCTCTAAGTGGAGGTTGAGTGTGTTGTTGAAAGGGAGTGTGAGCAACTGAAAATATCCATTTACCTATTGGCTGAGCGGGAAAGACTGGCGAGCCACACCAGAACTATCCACTAACAGCGCTGCATTGGTCATCGGCTAAACACGCTAACCGTCATGTTGGTAATTGGCTCCATGCAGGTAGAGGTCGTACCACACCTTCGACAGGCTGTGAGACAGACATCATCTCTCTATACGGGGTCGATGTCATGCCCGGTCCACGCCACTGTCCAGCGCCCTGAATGGAGGCGGCGGAGAGGAAGAGCCCAGGAAGCTGTGGTGTGAGCCCCTCTGCCCTCACACGGACAGCCCAGCCTATTGTCCTGACGGGCCCTCCATTGATCCTGTCAATCACTTTGTTTACTGCCCTGTCGAGGCCTGCTCCCACCTCTACGCCCTCTTCACACGGACTCACAAACGATTTAGCTCTGGCTCAGTGCACCCCCACAAACACACTCACACACACACGCACGCACGCACGCACGCACGCACGCACGCACGCACGCACACGCACACCCCTCTCTCCCAGTCCCGTCAACACACACGGTCTAACAGCCATACTGAGGATAGCGGCAGCTTTTAATTGTCACTCTTTCGCTGACACAAACCCATAACCCTTACCATGCATCTCCCTCCTCCTTTCCACCCTCCTTTCCTCCCTCCTTTCCTCCCACCCTCCTTTCCTCCCTCCTTTCCTCCCACCACACTCCTTTTCTCCCTGGCTCTGGCTCTCTCTCCCCATTGTTGAAATCCCACACATTTTTCCTGTCAATTGTCGAGCAGCTAAAGACAAGAGCGGCATGTTTGCTGGGAGGTAAAGGGGTGTTAGAGTGGGCAAGGAGAAACCAACGCACATAAAGAGAGAGTGGAGGAAGTTATGTCTGATGTAACCGAGAGAGGGAAACAAGATGAGTGAGGGGGGGGGGGGGGGGGACGGGGGACGGACTGAATGATAGAGACATTCTGAGATGTCAGACTGGCTAGTCAAGTGTCTGCAGATGATTGATCATTACGATAGAAAAAGTGTGTGTGTGTGTGTGTGTGTGTGTGTGTGTCTGTGTGTGTGCGTGCGTGCGTGCTTAAAGTTGCACGTGTGCAGAGGTTTGGGTTTAGGGCTGGTACTGTAGAGAGCACAGAGGGTTCTGTATTGTTCTCCTATGGTACTGTAGAGAGGGTTCTGTATTGTTCTCCTATGGTACTATAGAGAGGGTTCTGTATTGTTCTCCTATGGTACTGTAGAGAGGGTTCTGTATTGTTCTCCTATGGTACGGTAGAGAGGGTTCTGTATTGTTCTCCTATGGTACAGTAGAGAGGGTTCTGTATTGTTCTCCTATGGTACTGTAGAGAGGCTTCTGTATTGTTCTCCTATGGTACTGTAGAGAGGGTTCTGTATTGTTCTCCTATGGTACTGTAGAGAGGGT
>CM030179.1:9705653-9710653 GCA_017639675.1 Aplochiton taeniatus | reverse complement strand
GAGCTACCACCTCCAAGCACTGTGTTGGCTTGGCAATAGAGGCAGATATTATTGGTGGATTATTGGATTAGGGAAGACAATAATCCTACTGGATCATTTGGGGAGACGAGCGTGGCCGCGTCGGATTGGATCCAGGAAGTCATTTTGTTTTAGTTTGAATAGAAGTGTCCTGGCGTGAGGCCGTGTGGATACGTGACATAACTGGGATCTTTATTGTGTTGCATTATCCAACACAACCACACAAGTGGATCCCCAGGAAGGCAGCCATTTCCCTATGGCTGTTGGCGGGGCCAATTACAGGCCTTATCTAAGAGTGAGAATAATGAGGTTACACATTGAGCAAATTCTATCATGTCAGGGTAATGAGATTTAGGGCTGTGCTGTGTGTCCCGGGGTCGACGACAGTTGTACACACATGGTCACACACACACAAACATACAGAACACACACACAAACACACACACACGCACACACACACACAATGACACACAGTCCTGTGTTTGAGTGTCTTGTCTTATCTTTCCCACCTTTCTCCTCCGTCTGACATTCAGGGAAATTGCATTCTGGCGCGGGACACTGTGGCTGACTGAGGCAATACCCTCTCTCTCCCCACCCCTCCTCCCCCTCCTCCCCCGTTCACCCCCCGCGCCCCCCCCCCCCCCCCCCCCCCCCCCCCCCCCCCCCCCCCCGCCCTCCCTGACAGGCTTCTTGATTTATGACTCCAATTCCCCGGCTCAGAGACGCTCAGACGCAGGCCGCACTCCACACTGTATATATGTATTTTATTTTACTCTGCTCCCCTCCCTCTCCTTAGTCTGCTCTTACTCTCTCTCTCTCTCTCTCTTTCTCTCTCTCTCTCTCTCTCTCTCTCTCTCTCTCTCTCTCTCTCTCTCTCTCTCTCTCTCTCTCTCTCTCTCTCTCTCTCTCTCTCTCTCTCTCTCTCTCTCTCCCTCTAACACACGCACCTTTTTTCTCTCTATGCGCTACTAGGGTGATTGATTATCCTAGCAGGAATGTCTGGTGTATTTTTGATCCCTTTGAAATGAAATCTCTGTGAGCAGTGCGAGAAGTGCGTCTTATACCCAGCTATTCACGCACACATACACACACACACACACACACACACACACAAAGGAAGGAGTGTGTGAGCATGTATAAGAGGTGGAGCAGGTTTGAGGAATAGTTTCAAACATTTTCTTGGATGCACATTTTTTGGGTCTGTTAACCACCCCCTTCTTACGCACACGTTAGGAGAGGTCAGGAAAAAGACAGCATGGCCATTGTGCGTATTCAGATCCACACGTGCGTGTGTCAAACGCATAGAACAGATAGGACAGACGAATGGAGCGTCGATGAGGCCGGTAATCAGCGCTGAACTGGTTAATCACAGGCGGCAGAGTGAGCCGTTTACTGTCGGCTTTGCTCTGGAAGATTCTCTGTGGTGCACTAGGACCCAGCGGTCCAGGCGGGGGGCGGAGGTAGCTCCCGGGACAGTGGACTGACACAAAGAGGACTGACCCGACCACAGCTATGTGTACGTATGGGGATAGTCTCCCACTCCCACATAACAGGCCTCCCGCAGACCGTCCCCAACTCCCTCTTTCCTTTGCGGTGAGCAGGGGAGGTCGCGCTGTCAAGTGGCTCCACTGATGTTTTAAAAAATCACTCTCTCTCTGTGTGTGTGTGTGTGTGTGTGTGTGTGTGTGGGTGCGTGTGTGTGTACATCCACGCATAACAGTCTGACAGAAGACGTGAAGAGCTATGGCTGTCAGGTAGATCACCAGCGCGGAGCTTTGTTGACTGCGATGGGTGTGATCTGTCATTACAAAGAGAGGAATTCTGAAAAGAGGACAGGTAAGAGATCCCAGAGGATTGTTCTACACTCGCCCGTGATCCTGTCTCTCCCTTTGACAGTCTTCATCTAATCTCATCCCAGATCAGAGGGAGCTAAAAGGGACTTTTGGGGGACTTGGGTGTGGACCGGAGCCCAAAGAAGCAGGCCTTTGGAAAACATTCCCTCATAAGCCTGCTGGGAGCGGCTGGTTGTGATACCAGCCCAACCAGCCCTCATTAAACTGGAGCTCATTACCTCGACCCCGCCATGTACAGTGACAGCACGGAACAGGCCTGGAGTGAGGGAGGGGTGGAAGGATGGAGAGAGAGATGGAGGGGTGGAGCGAAGGGTGGAGGGAAAGATGGAGGGATGGAGGGAGAGATGGAGGGGTGGAGAGAGGGGTGGAGGGAGAGATGGAGGGATGAAGGGAGAGATGGAGGGATGGAGGCCCCATACTTTATGAGCACCCATTTAAGCCTTTGGCCCAGTGACAAGAACTATAACTTGTTTTATCAGCCCTGTGTTAGCCTGGGGTGGAGGATTAAGGCCAGTGTGATGTGTGTGTGCGTGTGTGTGCGTGTGTGTGTGTGTGTGTGTGTGTGTGTGTGTGTGTGTGTGTGTGTGTGTGTGTGTGTGTGTGTGTGTGTGTGTGTGTTTAAATGTTAGCACGGTTGGTGTGTGTGTGTGTGTGTGCGTGTGGGTGTGTGTGTGTGTGTGTGTGTGTGTGTGTGTGAGTGTGTGTGTGTTGAATGAGGTGATAACAGACAGGACCCCTTCTCTTTCATCTGTGAGCCAGACCCTCAGAAGCCTCTCTGCTGGCTCCCCAGTAACTAGCAGCACACGCCATATCACACACACACACACACAGACACACACACACACACACACACACACACACACACACACACACCCACACACACACACACACACACATATACACACCCTGTGCCCGTGCCACTGCCATCGACCCTCACCTCTGCACGTCACCATCAGGGTAAACGCTGAGACAGCACTGACCCGACCTCCACCCCCCCCCGCTCTACTCCTCTGTCTTACTGGCTGACCACTGGCATCTCCATTGATAGGGTAATCTAGGCCTGATTAATGAGCCTATAGTCAGGAGGATCCTGAGATCAATCAGCCCGCCAGATCAATGCCTGCAGCCGCGCCGATCATTAGCCTGCTAGAGTGCATCCTCCCTTAGCCGAGACAGTGGAGAGGAAGGGAGGGAGGGAGGGAGAGAGGGAGGGAGGGAGGGATGGAGGGAGGGAGAGAGGGAGGGAGGGAGGGATGGAGGGAGGGAGGGAGGGATGGAGGGAGGGAGGGATGGAGGGAGGGAGGTGGGGATGGGGAGAGAGAAAGAGTCTGGAGGGTAAGAGGCTTCTTTTGGCAAGGTAATGGTTTATTACAAATACAAACCTTGTGGATTAATGAATAAGGGATTATGATACTTCTTAAATGAGTCATTTATCCAGAAGGTTCCGAAATCAAACTCGAATGACGCAAATATTTGATGTTAAATATTAAAAAACGATCACCAAAAAGGGCCAAGAGCCTGGTGATGTTGAAGTGCTCTCTCCACCTCTGAGTGCTGGCTCCATTACGGAAGGAGTGTGGCCTGCAAATCATGTGTAAATGAGTGCACATTTGTGTATGGGCGTGTGTATTTGTTTACTTGTGTGGGTGCTTCTGTGCTCGTGTTAGAGGGTGTTCGTGTTCGTGTGTGTGTGTGTGTTTGTGTGTGTGTGTGTGTGTGTGTGTGTCAGCGGACTGTCATGGCGGCTGATTAATGGCCTCTGTCGGCTCTGGCATGGAGAATGAATGGACCTCTGTCAACTCAGCCAGAACTTTCTCTCTCTCCCTCTGCCGCTCTCCTCCGCCCCCCCTCCTGCTCATTCCTCACCCCTCTTACCCTCTCGCCCCCTCTCGTTCCCTGTCCCCTTGTTGTTCACACACACACACACACACACACATACTGTACATACACACGCACGCACCTAAACAGCAACTGTTTCCCTGCTGGGAATGAATGTTTTTTTTTTCTCCTGGTGGCTGGCAACATGGCTGATTAGACCAGTAGAGTAAACAAGTGTCCTGTCCGTGCCGAGGCGGGGGAAAGTGATTCGCGTCCATTAGGCTAAACCCCTCTCTCATCACTTGGGGGGTTGTGAGGGCGGAGGGGGGGGGGGGTATGGGGGTTCAGCTGTGGCAGGGCCTCAGCTGGGTGATATTTAGAGATGCCAGGGGTCAGGCTGGTACTAAAAGGCCCCCATGGACACAGCCTGTTTGAGTGGTCGTCATACATCAGACCACAACTCTTACTGTCAGAGACCATGGATGGGATTCATATTAGTTACAGTGCACCTTCGCAATGGTCACGTCTGTTACGAGGATTCCTTTTTGGATTTGTGCATGTATTCCCATGTTTCAATGGACGTATGAGTGTGTGGGAGCATGAAGCCATCTCTATGTGTTTGTCTGTGTATATGTGTGTGCCCCTGTGTTAATGTGTGTGTGTGTGTGTGTGTGTGTGTGTCTGTTAAGTGTGTGTGTGTGTGTGTGTGTGTGTGTGTCTCCGTCGTGTTTGTGTGTGTGCGTGTGTGTCCCTGCTGCGCTTGACAGGGTGTACCTGGATGTAGCCCGCTGTGTGGACTGTGCGACGCGTAATGAATGCTTATGGGGCGCAGCAGATGGTGTGTTAACACGTGTTAAATACGATCCGCTGCTCAACAATATGGCGGGCAGGAGGGTGTTTTGCGGCGACACATCCCGCCCCGCGACAAACGACAGCGCAGCCCGAGGTTATCACGGGCCTGGTGGACTTCCTGTGTCCTCCATGCACGTCAGATCAAGTCCTTTTAGGAAGTCCTTCGAGCCATGATGAGCAAAACAGCGTTATGTAAGATACCTCGTCTTTGTAATAAAGGACTGTGCTTCTGGCCTTTGCAAAATCAGCAGGCTACGCAGGAGAAAAGCCTTTTGGAATGTGGGGTCAATACAACAAGCACAACAATGGTGGAGTGAAGGGGAAAACAGCTGCAGACTGAGGAGAGTCAGGGGTCAGTCTGACAGCACCACCACCGGAGTGAGGGGCAGGGAGGAGGGCTGTGCTGGAGGGGAAGGGAAGGGGAAGGAGGCTAGGCAGGAGCTCTCTCTCTCTCTCTCT
>CM030179.1:9658153-9700653 GCA_017639675.1 Aplochiton taeniatus | reverse complement strand
CCAGGTGGGAGCCAGCCAGAGGACAACGCCGCATAATGGCCTCGTTAGAAAAGCAATGATGAAAGCCCCAGTGAAATGTGCTAAATGCCTGTGTCAAAGAAGTGGCCTTTAAAGGGGGCATAAATAAACAAGAGTTATGCTGCAGGTTTGGGTGTGCACCCTGGCAGCATAATAAATTACAGGGTAATGATATTAAAAGCACATAGTCGTTAAGATGCCAAGCCCAGACACCATAAATCCAGCACGGCTCCCACTGGCTGTCCCCGCGCACAGTAATTAAATCTGATTTATGAGGCGCATTACATCAGTGCTAGATAGTTCATATATCGGCCTCCTTTATTGGACAGCCTGACAGGCGCCCCCAAAAAATATTGTTGGAGCTCGGCGGCCCTGGCTGCTGTGCCTCTCCCAGCACTCTGTCTTTTGTTGTGTCAGTGGTGCAGGGCCATGATGAATGGAGCGTCCTGCTCCTCCTCCACTCTCTCTCTCTCTTTCTCTCTCTCTCTCTCTCTTCCTTCCCCTGGCTCCTCGGCCTTTGGCTGAATGGGATATAGCGGGCGAGAGAGAGACCGCCGTGACAACGCCAAAACAGCTTTATCTTTGTGGCAGCCTCTTTCACACCCTGCCTCTTACTCGCCTCCCTTTTCCGTCACTCGTGGGAGAAGAAAAACGAGGAAGGGCACCGGTGTGAGAGACAGGGCTGAGATGGAGGGAGGCAGAGGGAGAAAGAAAAAGGAAGGGAAAGAGAGAGAGCCATCAGACCCAGATCAGAGACTGAGCGTACTAAAGTTCAAGAGTGCAAATGAAAACACCATTACCCAGACTGCCCTGTGTTTCACAGCGTAGACACCCCTCTACAAGGCTTGATGTAGAAGTTAAAGCTACTGTGAGAGGTGAGTGGGAGGACGTTGCCAACCAAGCAGAAAAAAAGAGAGAAAGGGGGAAGAGAGAAAAAAAAAAAAAGTCAACAAATATCAAATGTGGGAGGGAAGCAGCTGCTTTGTTCCCTAACTATTCTGCTGCACTTTGATTCAAAGAAAGCAAAGAAAAGCAAAGAGAGCAGAAAAATATTTCGCCTTTGTTTAGATTTTCTGCTGACAACAAAAGTTGTTTGCTGTCTCTTTGTGTTGTTAGCGTCTATCCAGAGGGCATTGTTTAGTCAGGTAAAAGCTTAGCTCTGCCAAAGCAGCTACCTTCACAACAGTGAAGTCATTGATCATGATGTCTGGGTATCTACTTGCAATCAAAGTCCCAATGAAAAGTAAATGTTTCATAATTACTGCTGAACTTTATAACAACCTGCATACAAAATCACATACAAGCGGTTTGTAGGATATAGTGGATGGAATTGGATGAATTAGATGAACATGTCGTTTTCAAACGGTTTTCAATAGTTACCTATTAATAACATAAAGCATGGTAGGAAATTGTTGGAAAGTAAAATTGCCCAGGTTTACTGCCATTCAAAACAATTGTATTTTGCACACTGAACAGTTAGGTAGCCTTAAAGTGTTGGAAAAGCAGAGTGAGAGAAGACCAGAGTAAAGAATCATGATGTTAACGATCTGTGACACTTTTATCATCGTTATTAATCAGTGCTTTTCAAGCAACCGAATTAAATCAATATGTGGGAACGAAACAAATTTCAGCGGGCCATTCGGATCAATCTGGGGGAGTTTTTATCTACATTAGTGCCACAGAGGCCCGCTCGTTAACTCCAAGCAGACAGGCTGGAAGATTGGTGCGATTTCTAATTAGGAGGACATGAACTGAGGCACCCATTACTCTTACCCTCATCCACGTTCCGTCTCATTTGCAATTCATTTTGCATTTTGTCCCTCTCTTTTTGTCACACAAACACACACACACACACACACACACACACACACACACACACACACACATTGTTGTGGTTTGTGTCCCCTTTCCAGCAGGCTTTGCCCTCGGCACAGCGCTGCTCTGCGGGCAGCAGCAGCTCTCACACACACCCGGGCCACTTTGGAGGCCCTGCGCAGCACTCATCTCTGTCCCCCTGAATTAGCAGCGGTGACAGCTGTTCCACCCTGTTCTCCACAGGGGCCGGCTAGAGGGGAAACGCTGGCCAACAGCTAGGAACGCCTGCTTTGTCCTCTGTTATAATGGACCAGGGCAATTCGTAAAAAAAAAAAAAACGCCCCAAACTCGTTAATTTCATAAGAAGAAAAAAGGGTGACGTGTTCGTTTATGAAGGGCTTGCTCATTTCAGCCGGGGTAAGCGCCGCACGGCCATGTCACGCTCTGGTGGCCGCGGAGTGGGACCTGGAGATGGGGAGGTTGCCTGGAGAGGGGAAGTCTACTCTGCTCTCCCTCTCCTGTCCTCTGCAGGGGTCGCACGGCACGCCAGCAAACGGAACACGAAGTAGGCCTGCCAGGGTCACTGTGAAGTGTGTGTGTGAATGTGTGTGCGTCCACAGAGAGACCAAAGAAGGCAGGTGATGGAACAAGGAGAGAATGAGGATATGGAAGGAGCACCAGTGTGCAGCGAGGAGAAGAAGCCCAGCCTCTGCATCACAGTGATGGGCCCTGTCACTCCTCTGCTCCTTCTCTGATCCTCCCTAGCTCTTTCTTTCATCCGCCATCCCTCTTTCCCTCTCTCTCTCTCGCTCTCTCTCTCTCTCTCTCTCTCTCTCTCTCTCTCTCTCTCTCTCTCTAACTATCTCTCCCTCCCCCTCTCCCTCTCCCCCTCTCTCTCCCTCCTGCTTTTCATTGCCTCCCTGTAATAAGGGTGGACCGTAAAGTTCACCCCGGCCTAATTTATCACGCCGCTCCCGGCAGCCCTGAGCAGTCATTAGCAACACACACTGACACAGCACTCTGGCCTGCTCTCCACTCTCATTCATTGTCTTTTTACAGGGAGGAAGCGGCATCCATTAATTACCCTCTAAATCATCTCCCGTTGCCAGGACGTGCCGGGGCAGGAGAGGAGCCTGGGTGGGGCCCGGTCAGGCGGAGAGGTGTGTTAAACCCGCCGCTCGCCCACCATGGACAGTCCAGCGGGCGGACAAGGAGCTGAATGGAAGGCGTCGGCGTCGTCGAGCACACCGAGGTTGGGAGCCGGTGGCGCTGGGTGCGCTCGGCGGCAGGTGCTTCAGGCCCCCGGCTCCTTGTAAGGAGACAATCCAGCAGCAGCCCTCGGCCCGTGTTTACCCTCTGAGGCCGCCAGATGTACTTCCTGCTCCTGACGCTCCCAGAGGCCCAGATGCGGCCGCCCCTCCTCCTCCTCCACGGCCCCTTCCCTCCCCTGGCCTCCCCTCTCCCTGGCCCCGTGATTAATGACCAGCACTTGGAGCCGCATGTGCTGCCGACTCCCAGCCCCTGAGATGTCTTTCCGGCGCCGACATTTTGTATCCCCGCGGTGAAAAATGAGCTTCTTTTCCGAGTCGTTTATTACGCTGTCCTTCGGGTCCGGAGCTCTCCCGTGCGTGTGCCAGAGCCCTGAGCCTCTCCTCAGCCCGCGCCGTGTGTGGCTGGCCCTGTCACGCTCCCTCCGCCACTGGCTCCGCTGCCGCCGTCCCGAAGAGCCGCGTTAGGGCTTGTTACACCTCCAGACGAGCCAATGGAGAGGGAGCTGACAGCCAGAACAGGAAGAATGGCCCCGGGCCCGCTGAGCACTGAGAGTCCTGCCAGAGAGGGAGAGGAATGGCCCCCTTCCCCCTGCTGCGGAGGCTAACTGATATGACAACACTCCAGTAATCATTGCTTCCCGTCCAAGTTATGGCTGTAATTTGACCCGTCTGTGATCGGAGTCCATTTGTCTGACAATGCTGGGGCCATTCAATCAACCAAATCGACACACACAAGGGGCAGAAAACAGGCAGCCCACACACTCACACACACAGAAACGCACACATATAGAGAAATGCGCTCACACACACACACACTCTTTCTCACACACACACACACACACACACACACACACACACACACACACACACACACACACACACACACACGCACACGCACACACGCACACACACACGCACACACACGCGCGCATGCACTTACACTCACACACACAGACTCACACATTCACACACACAAATTCCTCTCTACTCAGCACTCTCTCAAGGGCACGCTCCAATAAAGCAGCATTGGAAAACAGGCGTCTGATGGATTGGGCCCAGAGACAGCGGTGCAGGCAAATCCCCTAATGTGGCATAAATAAGGCTGGTGCGCTCCGATAGCTCTCCACAGACAATGTAAATTATATTGTCAGGCACAGTCACTTCGCCGCTCGCGCCGCAGCTAACAAGAGTCGCCCGCCAAACCCTGACAAGGAGAGGAGGAGCCACCTCGGGGAGGAAAAGAGGGAATTAATGAATGTGCAAACACCTCCACCGTCCCATTTATACCGCCACACACACACACACACACACACACACACACACACACACACACACACACAGATGTATGGGCCTTTGATTTGTCTCACTCTCCCCCCTGCCCCCCCCCCCCCACGCCCTCTCCCTGCGAGGCTCGGTGAAGGTCGATGCGACAGCTCTAGGTAGAAACAGAAGTGAGGTGCTCAGCCATTTTGGAGCTAAGCTCCCTCAGTGAGCGCCCGGGGCCTCCAGATATCCAGGGGGGGGGGGCTGTCAAGGCAACGCAAAACCGATAGCCGGCTGCCTGTAACTAATGGCAAGAGATGCGCTCCGACTTCCATCACTTTGAAAGCATCCCACAACAGTCCTCGGAGCGGTTTAATAACCCGCGGAGAGCCGGGGATGGACTGGGACCGTTTTCTTTTCTACTTTGGTCCAGCGGGCTGCTTCTCCTCAGCGCTGCTCTGTGACCATACATGTCCTTCCTGCCCCAGACAGCTGCACTGTGTCAGAGCGGCTCCAAGGCCTCGTCAGGCCCCCTTGCCTCAAAGAGCTTTGCCAGGCCGGTGTCCTCACAGTGAGGCCGACCCCGGAACACTCCGGATGGCCCAACGAATGCCTCCTGAATCTGTCTAATCCCCACCCTCTGTGCTGTGAAGAAGACAAAGCTCTGTGTGAAATACATTTAGAGGCAAAAGAGAAAAAAAGCTTTGATAGGCAAACAATAAACAGAAGTTTAACAGCAGAGCAAAGAAGAGTCACATGTAAATGATTCGAAAACTCTGTGGGGAGGGGGGTTAATGCTCCCCCTGCCCAGATACACATACACCATAAGCAAACACCTTCCTAATAACAAGGAGCAGATAAACAAACACAGTTTTTCACCCACGTTTTCACCGCACAGCCTCCATCCCCACCAGCACCACGCTGGCTAACTCCCTTACATAGAGGGCAGCTTTGCCCTCTCTCTGTCAAAGCGTTCCTCCCCAAGCCGGGCTGAAAAAGTGTTTCCCAACGCTGACAGGGAGAATGGATGGCCTCCATTACGTCTGGCTACAAACACATTCCGCCCGGATGAAGGGGCCGTAAATTATCCGCTGAGCCGAGCAGCCCGGGCCTTCAGCGAGCCAAGAAACTCCCCCTCTCTAATGGGGTCAGCCCATCCGCGGGCTGCAGCGCACTGAATCACAGCCTTCAGCACAACACACACACACACACACACACACACACACACACACACACACACACTGTCACCTGTGTGTGTGTGTGTGTGTGTGTGTGTGTGTGTGTGTGTGTATGTGTGTGTGCGTGTGTGTGTGTGTGTGTGTGTGTGTGTGTGTGTGTGTGTGTGATAGAGAGAGCGTAGTCTCGTCTTCGGTTTGTCTTTCCCAGCGTTATGGAGCCCCACCATAATCCTCTTTCATCCCACTGTTTGAACACGGCTGGTGGTGAGGGTTGGGAGGGGGGGGGGTCCCATCACAACCCTGTCCACCGGGAACAACAGGCCAGGGTCACACCCCGGTGTGACACTCTGCACGCAACTGTCGTCCAGTCCCTGAAGGGTAACTGTCGAAACGTCGGCAGCGCGCTAGGTCAAATTCAGTTCACATGACACAAGTGTTTTGTGTCAGGGGGAGTTACGGGCCTACCTGCCAGGCTGACACTTAGGGCCCTGTGGCAGCCTCAGGAGCCGTGGGCGTGCCTGTAAATCATTCCACCTGAAAGGTAACATGTCAGGCAACAGTGTGTTCTCACAGGGAGACGTGTTATTTAGGAGTCAGGCGCTCCCCCCCCTCTCACCTCCCAGGAGAGATAGGGATCTAGGTGCTCTCTTTTTTGGCAGTTGCCATCGGAGCACCAGAGGGAAGAGCTCCCTTGGCGAGTGGCTCTCTGGCATTTGCTTTAGCGGCCATTTGTCTCAGTCTCGTTGCGCCCGTGGGGGAGTCTGAAACAACAGTCACCGTTTTGAATGTAGGGCTCTTGTTAAGGCCAACGTATTTGTTTGTGTGAGCATGCGCTGTTGTATTATGTAGGTTTGTGTGTGTGTTTCCCCAGTTACCTGTGTGGGTTTGTGTGTCAGTGTGGGAGTGTGAAGTGTGTTTGTGTGCATATTCTTACTGGATATATAGTCATGGACAGTCTGTCCAGTAGCACCTTACACCCCCACCCCCACCCCCACCCCCTGCACAAACACACGCACACACACGCACACAAACACCCCCCCCCCCCCCCCCCCCCTTCCTGCAGGTTAGCCAGCTGCTGAGGCTAGGAGACTGAGTGGGCCAGGGTCCCATTATACCTGGGTGCTGACAGGTGGAATGAGGTCAGCCCTGTTGGCTGGGGGGGGGGAGCATCTTTCATCCTCCCAGGTCTGAGTGGCAGGCGGGCCAGCTGTGCTCCCGGGTGATGGACATGCCGGGGCGTGGGGGTTCTGGGGTACACACAGAGGAAGACAGGAGGGCATGCCAACAAACTCCATCTTCAAATCCACGTGGAGACGCGTAGCATGTGACACCCATCGAAGAAAAAGATGCTTGATTGAATGTGTTAATTAGCGTGTGCGTGTGGATGTGTGTGTCTGCGTGTGTGTGTGTGTGTGTGTGTATGTGTGTGTGTGTGTGTGTGTGTGTGTGTGTGTGTGTGTGTGTGTGTGTTCATGCGAGTGTTTGCCCCTCATTCCTGTCTGTCAACCCATTGACATCCCCAGTGCTCTGCCTTCTAAACCAGGTCCTCATGTGGTGTTGGAGCCCCTCAAACTCACACATAGTCTAGACATGCATCTTTGTGTAGGCGACAGATATTCCAGGTACAATTTCAAACATTTGGCTTTGTAATACTGTAATTGTTCTAAGAGAGTGAAAGAATGTGAAAGAGTGAGATATAGTGTGTATTACCATGTGTGTATGTGTGTGAGAGAGAGAGACTGGTGAGAAGTGTTGACCTTGATTCTGTGTGACTTGCTGATCCCTGTTAGACCTGCTTGGCTGTCTCTGCAGGCCTTCTATCTGTGGAGCTCCCTCAGCAGGCAGCCCACACACTCACACACACAGAAACCCACACATATAGAGACATACGCTCACACACACACTCTTTCTCACACACACACACACACACACACACACACACACACACACACACACACACACACACACACACACACACACACACACACACACAGCCAGACGGACAGCCCGGGCCGTGTTCCCCCTCTCACACTGTGTCCTGTCAAGCCAATGGGACCACCTCAAGCCACCATTTGACATGTTCACAGGGACGACAGGCCAGTCAACATCCCCCTGCTCACATGACATTTGCACATTTTTATCTGGCTGGTCTTGCTGTGCTATCGCTAATGACCACACACAAACTCTCAAACCCACACATACCCACACACACACAGGCAGGCAGACATCCCATACAGACACACACTCACACACACACACAGATGCTGTACAAGCGAGACATCATAAAATGTAGACATACAGCTCACACATACACACACACAATATATGGTAAAGCTCACAAACACATGCGCTGTTGATCTTACACACACACACACAAACACACACACGCAAGCACACACACACACACACACACACACACACACACACACACCAAATCAGTGTGAGGGGGCAGAAAGCGCTGAGGTATTTGGTTGTGTCAGTCTGATGTGCAGAGCAGGGTTTCGGGATGCCAAGCAGGATTAGATCAAGCAGACAGGCCTCTTCTCTGGAGGTCTCAGTCCTCCACGCCCCCCCGCCACTCCCCCCCCTCTCCTCCTCCCTCTCCTGCAGGTAATTAAAACCTGGAGGCCTCCCACCTCCCTCACACTCCCGACCCTAAATATTGATAAAGAGGTTCAGAGGGTGTCGCTCTCCTGCCAGATCGTGGGCTATTCAGCCGAGCAGAAAAGCTGTCTCCGTCAAGGTCTTGTTAGTGTTACTGTACTGTCAATCTGGTTCTTTCTCTCACGCACGTGCCCGCACACACACAGACACACACACACACACACACACACACACACACACAAACACACACACACACACACACACACACACACACACACACACAGACACACACACACACACACACACACAGGAACACACGTTAGTTCACAGTGCAGGTAACCCTGCGTGAATTGCAAGCATTGTCTGTCCTTTTCCTTCTATCTGGCCGGCTGTGGCTCAACCTGGAACCGTTACGTTTCTCCTACATGACCAGAGGAGAGAGTGAGTGGACAGATTTGAATAAAGCTGTGTGTCCTAACCAACAGAACATATCATCTATTCCTCGATACATTGGTCCTTCTTTCTCTTTCCTTTGTTCTACTTGAAAGTCACTGTTTCTGTTGTCCACTTTGCTCAGTGTACTTTGAATCGTTGTATCATGCTGTAGCTTTGTAGCTGTATGGTGCCTAACTGGGATTTGAACGGCGTAAGGACCATCTGCAAAGTAAACTAGCCCGTCTGTCACATGCAAAATAAATGTGCCTATATATAAATGGTAGTGACAAATAAAGAATAAAGAATTGGCTCATAGGCTGGAAGCTAACAGCGGTTAGGAGAGAGCGTCAGACGGAAAAAAAGGGGAAGAGAAAAAAGCCCCACACACAGCAGGCACAGTAATTAAAGCGGCTCAGACAAGGCTGTCCCTGTGACGCTGAGCCCTCTCCCATCCAACACCGCCCCCCCCCAGCCCCCCCAGCCCCCAGCTCTCCCATCAACAGCCCCTAGGTTTTTAATCAGATTGAAAATGATTTATTTAAACGTCAAGAGAAGTGTCAGCTCACTTCCTTTCATTTCTCCAAATGTTTGTGTTGTTTCTGGACGGTGAATTTGTCTTAAGACATCCCCAAAATACCCAATTAACTCTGATGTATCAGAACCAGATGTGTGCATGAAGGAGGTTTTTAACAGGCAGCCAAAGGAACACCCCCACCCCCCACCCCTCACACCCCCACCCCCACCTCCCTACTTCTTTCCTCCCCTCTCTCTCTTTTCCCTCCCTCCTTTTTCCTCCCACTCCGTCTCTCCTCTCCCTCCGACTCTCTCCCACGCTGGCGGACGGTGGTTCCTCCGTGCTCCATCGACCCGGGCTTGTCGTCCGCTGACGGGTGACGGGCCGTGGGGGAGTTGTGCCGTGGGGGAGTTGTGCCGTGGGGGAGTTGTGCCGTGGGGGAGTTGTGCCGTGGACGGCGCTGCCAGCTCATAAATCCTGAGTCGAGCTAACCTGCACATGGCCCTGTGTTTACCCGAGCCTCTCTCCGTCACTCAGCACCTCCAGCTCGCTGAACCCCCGTCCTCTTCAACACTCAGGCTGCCTCCGACCACGGCTGACTTCTATCCAGCGCTCACGCTTTGGAACAACGGGCCGGAGTCAAACACCCCAGCTGAACACTTCAAATCTCGGAGGAGCTCCTCTGCTGCTAAAAAACACGACTGCGCTTTTGAAACCTCGGCGCTGGCATTTCCATCAAGCTAATCGGGAAGAAATGGCCTTTGCCATGATTTACCTCACGTCTTGTTTCCTGCGTGTGACAGAAAGTTGAGATTAGGAATCTTTAAGTAGAAAATGGATCCTGGATGCTGTGAGCCGGAGACACAGAAAGAGAGAGAGAGAGAGAGAGAGAGAGAGAGAGAGAGAGAGAGAGAGAGAGAGAGAGAGAGAGAGAGAGAGAGACGGGGGGCACTCTCCTGTCCCTGCAGAGGTACCTCCGAAGAGCCCAGGGCCCCCCGCTGACACCTTGACATGTTGCCATGAGTGACGTCTGATCTGTACAAATTTCAGGACTAATAAATCTACCTGTCAGAGCGCAGGGACTTGAAAGGGGCCGCAGCCCCGCGGCACGGCTTTAACACAACTTGTGTTGATGAAATTCTGTAGGCTGGAGAATTATAGCTGTCAGAAAAACGCCCACATCAAACCTGAAGGCTTGGCGTGGCCTCTTTTCTCCCCCCCCCCCCCCCCCCACCCCCCCACCCCACCCCACCCCACCCCCACTGCTCTCTCAACACTCACATATTACTCACTCCCCTCCTCCCTCATTCCTCCCCCTCCTTCCCCTCTCTCCCCCATGCCTGTCTTTCCAGACCTCTCTTTCCTTCCTTCCTCCTGGTCTTTCTCAAGGCTCGGAGGATGAAACACGGACTTCTTTGGTTTGCTTACATGGCTGTGACACCTCGGCCCCCACGTCGACCTCTCCTCTCTCATCCGCTGGAGCTGCTCTTCCTGCTCTTTCATCATGGGCTCCTCCAAACAAAGACGTTTGTTTACGGACAATACGTTGTTACGGGTGATGGGTGGGACACCGCCGCTCGGAGCCCTCTCAGTGCCTGGCACCGGGCCGTGGCGGGCGGGGTCGGCCGGGGGGCTTCCTAGCGCGTCCCACCACCATTGAGGATGGGCGCGACCCGCCAGCGGGTTGAAGAGGGTGGAAGGCGGGTACGAGCCACATGGCTTCACAGGGAAGGGGGTGCTTTGTGTGTGGGATTTCAATAGCAAAGGGTTCATAAATCAACCCAGCTCCCCCGCCGCCCAGCCTCCCAGCGCCCCCCACCCCATTCCCCCCTTCCACCCCCCCCCCCCCCCCCCCCCCGCCCTCCCCCTCTCGCGCAGCGCCACGATTTATTACTGTTTATCTTTCACCCGGTACACATCTTGCTCCCTGTCTCCTTTCAACTGAGCCGAGGAACACTGTGGGCCATTACTCAGGAGGCTGTTTAGACACTCCGCTGCCGGTGCTAATTTTCTTGTAAACTTTTGGAAAGGAGGGGGGGCACATTGGCCTTCTTCAAAAAGGCAGTCGCGGTGGTGTTAAAAGTTCATTGAAGCCCACGTGAAACAGAGCTGTTGTCTAAAAGGGCAAAAGGCTGGACTTTAGCATATGCTTGGAGCCCTCCCTGTGTTGTCATCACTCAGTGACGGTTCAGTCGAAAAGGCCGCTCTGTTCTTCGTCTTTCAAAATCACGCGAGAGAGAAAACCCATTCGGCTGATTTCCCTGATTTATGACACAGGAGATGGGAGAAGGGTCTGTTACCTATTGGAACTGGCCTCAGGTGGCTCTAGTGGTCCTGGGACCCAGTGTCTCTCTCTCAGTGGCGTGCTCATGTCCCTGTGGCGAGTCCCCCCGACGAACCCTGACAGTGCAAGCAGCTCTTAATTTATATGAACCCCCAGCCGAAATCTCACATTTACACCGCACACACGCACGCCCTGTCACAAACACGCCCGCGCATACACACACAGACACACACACACACACACACACACACACACGCACAGACAGCAAAGCAATCCGTCAATGCAACAGGCCGTCCATCACTCGGCCTCTCAGCGAGAGCCTGGCTCTGACTGACAGCCTGTGTGATCTCTCCCAAAGGCCGCTGGGTAGACAACAAAAGGCCCATGCTACCGTAATTGCCATAATAAAGACGTCCCGCCAATGCAGCACTGTCAGTCAATGGGTCCCTGTGTGATGAATCAGTATAAAACACGCCACGCCAGCTATCAAAGAGAAAGCCCCCTCTCTGTGTGAGTGTGTGTGTGTGTGTGTGTGTGTGTGTGTGTGTCTGTGTGCGCAAGCTAACCAGTGACCAATTACAGGGCTAGCTCAGGGGTCATCTCCCCTGGCGATCGGTGGAGACTGACCCGTTTAAACTAACAAACAGAAACCCAAACGCTTCACCTCGCTAACCTTCTCACCCCCCCCCCCCCCCCGTGTACCCTCGTCGACCGGCCCTGAACACTCGGCCCCCTTTGCTGAGGTCAGCTCAAAAATACCTACCACCACCACAGCCCTCCGGTGACCCCCATTCATCAGGCACCTGGTTCTCGTTTCTCACGTTTCACTTTCCATCAGGGCTGTGGGTGGGAGCTGAGGGGCCGTCAGTCTGGGAGTGTGTGGAGCGAGATGGAGCTCGCCCGGGTCAGCGTGGGTTTTCCACTGGCTCTGCACCGGCCGCGAGACTTTACCATCAGCTAAATTGAATTTGAAACGCAGGCGAAGAAGAAGGCGTGATGTGATGTGAGGCTCTCTTCCTCACATGAGGCGGGCTATCTGAACTTTCTACACCCCCAATGGAGATTCTCCGTGCTCCACGTCCTTTCGAGATGGATCATTCGCCACTGTCTGGCCCCGTTTAGGTGAACAAACCATGGCTTTGTCAAGGTGGATCTTTTGGAGGAGTTAGCCGGGCTGTTAGCAGTGTCTCTTGTCACGATGCAGGGGTTACCGTGGGGCTACCGAGGGTGTCTCCCTCTCTCTCTCTCTCTCTCTCTCTCTCTCTCTCTCTCTCTCTCTCTCTCTCTCTCTCTCTCTCAATCAACCCTGTCTCCTCCTCAGACACCTCTGTCCTTCTCTTCTCCTCCCTAACTCCTTCATCCTCCCCGCTGGACCCTCCTCCGTAATGGGAGAGCAAGCCAGGGAGAGGCGGGGTGGGATTGACCCCAAGTGCTGAAAGGAGAGAAAGACGGACCCCCACGCAGCGCGTAAGGTCCCTGCTCATCCACAGACACACACATACATGGGGCCCCTCTGTCTGCCCGCCTGGCCCTTCATTCGTTATTCATTATTCATCGGGCAGATCAAAGGGACGGCCTCAGGAAGTGAGAGGACCCTGAGCAGGGGGAGTCCATGTGGCTGACAGGCCATCGCTCATCCTCCGATGATACCAAGGGCACATTTTCCAGCTATTTCCAGTCCACTGAACCCCTCTCTTTCTTTTCCCCATTCCTCCCATTTGTCGGCTCGCATTAGTGGAAAGGGGCCGTTTAAGGTTGACAAAGTTGAATGAGAGGAGCAACCCAACATACCCATGGATTGATATGCTGCGTGCGTCTTTTAACCCCAGGCTAGATGATCTTAAAGGGATCTCTAGCCTTTGTGAGGTGAAGGCCGAGGCCCACGTGAGAGGTGAGTGCAACCAGCAGCCCCTCATCCCCTTCCACCTCACCTCACCTCCCTGCCTGGCTGCCTGGCTAGCTGACTGGCTGGCTGGCTGGCTGGCTGGCTGGCTGGGTGGCTGGCTGGCTGGCTAGCTTACTGGCTGGCTAGCTGATTGGCTGGCTAGCTGATTGGCTGACTGGCTGGCTGGCTTGCTGGCTGGCTGGTTGGCTGACTGACTGGCTGACTGGCTGGTTGGCTAGCTGGGTGACTGGTTTGCTGGCTGCAGGGTGACCCTTTCACTGTGTGACTGAGCGTCTCTCCTGCTGCACAGGAGGCATCAATTACAGGCCGGGCCGTCCCAGTGTCACTGCACTGTAATTAATGGGCTCGACCGGCACTGCGCCATGGGGCCTGGCCTCACCGTGAACTCCACAGGAATTTAGACCCAACCCTCACCCTCCCAGCATCCAGGCACACACACACACACACACACACACACACACACACACACACACACACACACACACACACACACACACACACACACACACACACACACACACACACACACACAGATAACACATAATAGCCCAGGCACTTTGGTAAGCATGCAGATGCAACATCACAAACGACACAAATGAGCGTGTTTACTTGATCAAATTAATCTAAAAAAATATCTCTTTCACTTACACACACATGCACGCACACACCCACACACAGAGACAGACAGAAAATGCCCTGCTCCCCGTTGCCTGGCCCTCAACGTGTCAATCACACATTGAGGAACAGAAGCACGAGGTCTGCCAGGTCACAAGGTCACAGGATCGCTCGATTCCTTCACAGCTTTACATGTTAGTGTTTGCAAACACACACACACACACACACACACACACACACACACACACACACACACACACACACACACACACACACACACAGACTCACACACACACACACACACACACACACACAGACTCAAAAATACACACACACACACACACACACACACACACACACACAAACTTCAGCTCACATAGCCAACCAGTATACTCCTCTTTTCCACCCTGGGTCCTGTTGAATTTCAAACAGATTATTCTCACTCGATCAATTCTTCCAAAGGCAGGCCCGTTTGCCATACATCCTTAAGCCTTCCCTTCCCCTCTGTTTCCCGCTTCTCTTTCCTTCTCTGCCTCATTCTGCCTCCCTCCCTCCCTCAAACATCACGCCTGGAGCTGACACTCAGCGTGACCCTGCCTTTATTATTGCAGCGGGGCAAAGGCACACACAGGGCAGGGACTGTCACCCCTGTGATTAAAGAGCGCATGTTTCCAGTCAAAAGCCTCAGAGGGGAGTCAGCCCTGAGACAGAGCGAGAACAGACAGAGAGAGAGAGAGGGAGGGAAAGGAGTGGAGAGAGAGAGAGAGAGAGAGAGAGAGGGAGAAAGGGAGGGAAAGGAGTGGAGAGAGAGAGAGAGAGAGAGAGAGAGAGAGAGAGAGAGAGAGAGAGAGAGAGAGAGAGAGAGAGAGAGAGAGAGAGAGGGAAAGGAGTGGAGAGAGAGAGAGAGAGAGAGAGGGAGGGAGAGAGAAGGGGGGGGGGACAGAGAAAGGGGGGGTGAGCAGACAGGCTCAAACCTCACCCTCTAACACCCAGAACAGACTCCTGCGTTTTACGTCAGGGGCCCAGTGCGACATTCAGACCACCCTCTAACACCCAGAACAGACTCCTGTGTTTTACGTCAGGGGCCCAGTGCGACATTCAGACCATCCGACGTATGCAGGGAGTGCAAACAAAAAGTGACAGGGGATTTCTCTTTAATGGCCCTGAAACAAGCGAATACAAGAGCGGTTTGTGATTGAGTTATGAGGGAGTTATGACGGCGAGGGGGGGGGGGGGGGGGAAGAGAGAGTGGTAGATGTGACACCCTGACCATTAGACCTTGCTCCGCAAAATATTATTTTTATTAATGTGAACAGGAATCGGCTTCTCCGACAACACTCCCGAGGATTAAAACAAATAGCTTGGTGAAAGCCCAAGGCACTGAGATAAATAAATAAATAAATCGCACGCCGCCGCCGTTTTTCATTTTGCCGTCACCTCCAAGAGCTATGGGCCTCTGTGTTAAACGGCCAAGCCAAACACTTGGAAGTTTGCACAGTCATAAATTAACAGCTCGACAGTCAAAAGTGTTCAAACTAATTTGTCAAACTTCGGTTGCTTCCCCCCCCCCCCCCCCCCCCCCCCCCCCCCCCCCCCCCCCCCCCCCCCCCCCCCCCCTTCTCTTCCATGGTTTAAATTCATTACAGTGGTTTTTCTTTCTTCTGCAGCACTCAAGAAAATGCACGCTTCGTATATTCGCAGTCACATGGGCTCTCAAATGGATGGTGCTAATTCAAAACGTTGTGCTAAGCTACACATGACCTGAAACTTTATACTTTACATATGGGTTTGCTAGTGGATGTATCCGTCTTGGGGGGGATATAAAAATCCACGCAACAGAAAATTGTCTGGGACTCTAAGTATGAATTGGGTTTTAATTCAATATTAATGCCTCCATATCCTTTGATTCACGAGTCATCCACTTGTTTATTCAGTAGGCGTCCTCTGCCAGGCTCAATAATTGTCATTGACAGGTCGCTGCCAAACATGCCAGAGTCGAGTAAACACAGACGAGGCTTAGGGCTTTGAGCAAACAAATGTCATGTGCAGGGGGGGGGGGAGCTCCCTGAATAGAAGGCCAGTCGAGTCATACAGCCATCGCTCCCGGCTTTCTCCTGCTTTATTGTCTGACGGCCACGGCGAGCCTCACAGACAGACACACACACACAAACACACACCAAAGTTAACTGTTACACTCCTATTCCTCTTCTCCTTCTCTTTTTCTCTCGGTCCTCCTCAAATTCAGGGTCAGACACATGCCAGAACCAATATATCGTCAGGGCTTTGAGGAGCTTTACAAGATGATACACATTCTCTCCCCTTTACCTCCAGCCACCCATATGGGTCTACGTGTGTGTGTGTGTGTGTGTATGTGTGTGTGTGTGCATGATTGAGGCTCCCATCCAGTCTCTGAAGGCGTTGCTCTACTGTAGCCAGGGAGTGTAGAGACAGCTACACGCACATAAAATCCAGCAAACCTTTGCTAATACTCCCTGTGATTCATGGCTCTGGGAGACATGTCCTGCTTAGGCTAAACAAACGTCCCTTTGTCAATGACAGCTCCCTTTGATCAGAACCAATCCGATTCACTGTCTAGTCGTTTAGGATTCGCTTCTGTGCCGGTTGCGTTAGCAGTTTCCCTAAAACACACACACACACACACACGCTCGCAAACACACCCACACACGCACAGACGCGACATAGTGCCACTAAAACTTTTCCGGCCACACTCAGTCAAATCGATAGTTTTGACTGCACACACAGACACACACATACACACACACACACACACACACACACACCCACAGACACACACACACACATTCAAACTCAACTCAAAGCGGGGCTCTCTTCTCAGCTTTCGCTGAACTTGTGACCCTGGTTGCTACCTACGGGCCCCCTCTCTGCACGACGTCTTGACTGCAAACCCCACCAGGTGATTGGCAGGGGGCGGGGGGTTAGGGGGGGGGGGGGGGGTTAGGGACCAAAGGACCAAGGGAGGAGAGAGCAGGGAAAGTTATGAGGTCAAGCAGGCGCGAGCATAAAAGAGTTCGACATCTGTAAAGTCACCCAGGCTGACACGACCCCCGGAACCAACTGCGAGGCCGACTGCCAGCTCAGACATTACCCGTCACCTGTCGGCGGCCATCTTAAGACGCCGCTCACCACGCATTCCGATCCCTATGAAAACACCGGCCTCAGCCTTTAGTGCTTTGGGAGCTCCGCTGCAGCGTGATGCGAGGGTTCTATTTACGTTGTCAGGCGAGGGGACGGCTGGAGGAGAGTGGCGGCGTGCTGTAGAGTGATTAAGCACGTCACTGCCGGCCCCCGCGGATTGACAGTAACGCCGGCTGACTGCGGCACACAAGGGAGGGGGGAGGGATAGGGGGGGGGGGGGGGGCCGGGGCGCTTGTGTAAGAGAGACTCACAGGCAGGTAGTGTTCCCCCGGCAGCACGGGGAAACAAACCGCTGTTGACATCCCTGTCACCAACACTCATTTTCAGCGCTCCAGCGGATTAGATTCAACTCACCGCCGTGAAGACAGAGGCATCAAATGAACCCGGCGCGGCTGACAGCAACCACGTTTTGGCACGTCGGCTCTCAGGCGCCTGTTTTCCTGCGTTTTGCCTCACGTGAAATGTTCTCTTTCACTTGGAGGGATGAAAGATTAAATTGGAGCAGGTTAGGGGAGCTTTTTGAAAAGCAGGCTTACCAAGAGGGGACTGTGTGGGATCACAACACAAGCTTTGAGGTGGAGATGCACTCCAGACATGTCAAGTAGACAGATTTTGCCTTTTGGTAGGCTTCTTGGAACGGCATACACACACTCAGCCATACACTCACACATGCAGAGTGAGGTTTTCAGCAAAACGACAGAGGACATATTTTATACCTTTCCCGATCTCCTTGGTTGGCACACTCTGCTCTGGCACGAAGGGCCTGTCAGCCAGCTGCCTCTTCAGTTTGGCCATCGCACCGTGACTACCAAACACAATGGGACATGTTTGTCCTTATACGTGGACAGGCAGGCAGGCAGGCAGGCAGGCAGGCAGACAGACAGACAGACAGACAGACAGACAGACAGACAGACAGACAGACAGACAGACAGACAGACAGACAGACAGACAGACAGACAGACACATGCGAATATGATATACTGGGTTGATTTTGCTAACGCCAGAGGTAAGAGTAGGCTATGTCAAACTTTACCTCCAATCTTCCAGTCAAACGTCAGGCATGAGACCATTATCCCTGCTAGCGGTACTGTAACATAAGCCCAGCTGCTCGGGGCGCCGTGCGTCACTGGGAGTTTGGGGAAGTGACTTTGACAAGGTGGCCACCGGCCAAGGCAGAGAGCCCACACATCTACCTGTCTCTGCCAAGACACGCTATTGGTCTTGACGGCTGTCTCCCACTCACCCTCTCTAGCATGAGCCCCCCCCCCCCCCCCCCCCCACCCCCACCCCCACCCCACCCCGACACACACACACACACCACCTCTTCAGTCCACTCCTCAACCTGCCCATTGACCCTCCCCGCCCCCCCCCCCCCCCCCCCCCCCCCCCCCCCCCCCCCCCCCCCCCCCCCAACACACACACACACACACACCCGCACACAATCACACAGATTCTGTACTGCACACACACACCCCTTGTCCTGACACACTCCCCGAACTGCATAGCCGGCCCCAACGCTGTCCCGCCATTGGAGCCAACCCCAGCTCCACCTGGCATGCGTGGGAAAACCAACGCACCGCAACACGTAGGACACAGTGAGGATCTTCCATGTGTGCCGTCCAGCGGAGCCGTGACGGGCCGCGTGGTTGACCTACAGTAGGGCCGCCGCACGGAACCCTCGGGCAGACATGAGAGAAGGACCTGGGTGAAGGAGAACTGAGGTCAATGGAGACTTCAGTGTGTGAGCAGCAGCAGCAGCAGGCTGCCAGGGAGCCCAGGGTGACAGGCCTGGGGGCCTCCACCGGTCCTCTACGACAGCCTGTCATCCATGACAATAGGGACCATGCCAGGGATACGGGCAAGGACATGTTTGTCTGCTAGTGATTTGAGTGCGTGTGCGGGCTTGTGTGTGCCTGTGTGTGTTTTTTTGTGGGTTTGTTTGCCTGCGTGTGTGTTTTTCTTACTCTCACTCCCCTCTCTTCCTCTTTCTCTCACTCTCTCCCTCTCTCTCTCTCTCTCTCTCTCTCTCTCTCTCTCTTTCAGTTAACACGTGCTCCCTGGGGCGGCTTGAGGTCACGCGGATCCCCGCTTCAAAGGGGACGGGGGTCGCTGTCGCCGAGCGCCGCTGGAACCATCCAGTCAATTCAGTCATGTGTGATTTTCCAGCCTGGCGCGCTCTGACGAGTAGGCCCTGGTGGTCGGGGCAGGCCCAGGGAGAGACTGGTGGGGGTTGGAGCTCCCCTCCCTCCTGCCTCAGCGCCACCCCCCACTCCTACGCCGTGTCACTGGAAATGAGGACAGGGACACATCATCCCCAGCCAGTCAGTAAGCCAGCCAGCCAGCCAGCCAGCCAGCCAGCCAGCCAGCCAGCCAGGAAGACGGCCAGACGGTCATTCAACCAGCCAGCCAGCCAGTCAGTCAGTCAATCAGCCAGCCAGCCGGCAAGCCAGTCAGCCAGCCAGTCAGTCAGTCAGCAAGCCAGTCAGCCAGCAAGCAAGTCAGCCATTCAACCAGTCAGCCAGCCAGTCAGCCAGCCAGCCAGCCAGCTAGCCAGTCAGCCATCCATCCATCCAACCAGCTATCCAGGCAGCTAGCCATCCAGTTGTAGTCCTCGTTGCCATGGCAACCCCACCCCCGAGTGGCCTCCCAGGTCCGGGCCTCCTTAAATGATGCTTACCCACACCATTATTAGACTCATTATAGGGCTATTTGAGCTGCTTTCAGCCTGTCACAAGCGCTCAACTATGTCTTTGGCTTGACTTGATTTCTTCTGACAGCCTTTTCTTAAACTCCAAGGCAAGGGGGAGGACGAAGAGAAATAGAGGAGAGAGAGAAAAAGAGAAGGAAAGGAGCCTCTCCAAAGCTAGTGTGTGTGTGTGTGTGTGTGTGTGTGGGGGGGGGGGGGGTATAGAGGATGATGGATAACATTCATTTACTTTAATGATGAACCACACATTGTAAGATTTGGCATGCTACTCACACTGTTAACAAAAACAAAGACCTTGCACATTTTTACTTGGCGGACGGGGCCAATAAAAAGGGCAAAAAGGCACGAAAGCTGGCAGCCAGAGTACATCTCGCTGGTAGGTTGACACATTTTTAAACACAGTTGAGGAGTGACGCTCATTTTGGGAAACCCAAGGCTTTTTAATTTTTTACTGCGTTTGGCAAGTTACCGCAGCAATTTGAATTCCCAGCACCGTTTGGACTGTTGTGTCGGCTGACCCTTTGTCGTGTCCCCGCCCCTTTGTCGTGTCCCCGCCCCGCTTCTCCTCCACATCTTTAAATCTGTCACCGCTGACAGGGACAGACAGGGAATCCCCCAACAAAAGCAGCAACGGCATTAAAAAAGGTTGGGAAGAATCCACGCTTACTCTCTCACTTCTATATTAAACGTGACCAGAGATCCATCCATCTGAGGAGACTCTGAGAAATGCAGCCCGGGGTTCCAGACCTCACTTAACCTTGTGGAACAATTCTTCTTTTTATTTCTTCGGTTACATTTTACAATTTTACTTTTGACTGGAGACTTTTCTTTAATAGATTTTCTATTGAATTGACTTCCCTGCTGGTCTCATTTACATGGTCCATTTCATATTCTTTTTTTTCTCACTCGTGTCATTCTTCAGACCTTTCCAGCTCTCTTTCACAGTTCACATTTCCACGGGGGGCGTTTCGTTCGCAAACTTCCAACTTTATTAACTGTATCTATTTGACTTATTTTCTCCATAATGTTCAAACATAAAATACTGTCACATCCCTTATTTTTAATGGAGGAAATAATAGTCGTGTCAGGGATTTTGTGAATAAACAAAAACTATTCTGATGAAATACGTTCCCCTCCATCTTCTCAGCCCGTCAGTGTTCTGGCCTTTCCACCTAAATAAAATAAAAAACTCTCCTTTCCCCCACATGTGTTTGCAATTCCCCAGTCCTGAATTAGGATTCCCGAAACAGCATCATCTCAATGTATCTCAAAGCGTGCCGCACTGCCAGATAAACTATAGTGCGAGAGAAACCCTCCTTTTTCTGCCCCCTGTTTTAGATAGTAGTAGTCTGAGTGCGTTTGGCGAGTTTGGCCAAGGCTCGGTCTCTGAGTTGTGCAGGGGAAAAGAGCAGCACGCTGGCCTAATCACATTACTGGTGCCATATTACGTGTCAAGCTGTCACTTTCGATCTGAGCCGCCCCACTGTAACGCTAAGGCCAGGCTTTTCCTTGTATTCCTGTTTTGATTGGGGCTAGATAAAAACCCCAGTGAGCCTGTGTGTGTAAAGGAGAGAATAACGTACATTTAAACTGCACCACCGATCACATGTTTTCAATTAGTTTTGGTCGGGGGGTCGTCCCCTGTGACCTCTTCCTTTTGAATCACATGTCGGATCTCATTCTTGTCTTCCATTTAAACCCCCTGTCATGTGTATAGTCGGGCAATCTGTCACATACGCAATGGAAAGCCATGTCGAGGGGAAACGGGGGTCCATGACTTGTGCTGGAAAGTGTGTGTCAGTCATGATTCGACGCCACAGGCGGGGTGAACCGAGGGGAGGGGTGGCAGGAGGCAATACCAAGCATCCACTTGGGTGGAATGACTCAGAGGAGTCACTGGGAGCTCGGCCCTTGGTGAGAGATGAATCACTTGAAAGGTTGAGTTTCATTGCCAGTTTTTGTCCACACTTGAAGCCATTTTAGGCATTCTAGTCAACTGTCAGAATCAACCGACTGATTTACTATTAACATCCTCCCTCCATTCAAATAGTTTTCTCCTTTTCTCTATTTTTCAAATAATATACGTATGTCTAGTTATTTTTTGTCCAAAAGATCACATATTCTGGGAGAAAGCCCCAGAGCTGTGGTAAGACTAATGGCTCATGGTGAGACTCTTCCTGCCCAGGCTATAGTTTCATCTCTTCACTCAGACTGACAACGGGAAAGACAGCGATGGAGAGAATGAAAAGATGGATATATGGAGAATGGAGGAAGGGATGGAGAAAGAGAAAGAGAGAGAAAGAGCAAGGAAAGAGAAAAGGCGAGAGAGAGAGAGAGAGAGAGAGAGAGAGAGAGAGAGAGAGAGAGAGAGAGAGAGAGAGAGAGAGAGAAGGGAGAGTTGTGAGACCTCGCGGCCAAACCAAAAGCCGGATATCTGTCATTTCTAATACCCTTTTATCTGTATCTCCTCTAAGCTGTTGAATGGCCGTCCCTCCCCAGAGGCCAGTGCCCCTCGGCCCACACCTGAGGCTGCATCCAAATCACATTCCAACCGGCTAGCATGTCACCCAGGCTGCCTGACCTCGCAGGGAAAGAATGAAGTCTGAACGGTTCAACGCTTTAGGTACTCTGGACTGACGTTGAATACTTTGGGTTTACCAACAGGCTCCACGGGGAACGTGACTGTGCACCTCATAAATACTGGGCTCTCGCCGTTCTGCTGTCAAGGTTACCCTTTCCACTTTGTAAAGCAGAAGAGCACTTTCATTCGCATTTAATGTGAGGAAAACACATTGTACTGTATTTCTCCTGCAATGGTTATACAACACTGTAGAATACATTACGTAAACAGACCAAAACCTGAAATGTACACAGCACTGCCCATAACAAAAACATGTAGCCTATCAATACCAAAAAAACATGTACTGTGGAAACAAAACATAGGTCTACTATATGCAGTACTATACTATTCTATATAAATAAAGTGCTGAGAACCACTGGACATACTGTGCTGATTTTGACAATTAGATCTATTCTGCAAAGGATGACCTACACAATGAAATAATTCCAACATATTTTGGAGAGGAAAACTATTCAACTGAGAAGAAACATAATCTATTTTAACCCTTAAGACATATACAACCAATAATTGTTCAAATTGTAGACAATTGTGCTTTGCCTAAATGTAACAAAGAATGAGAAATGCTCTTTCTTTTGTACTCAAGTGACAAACGTTGGGAAGAATTTCACATACTGTTTTGATGACTTCAACTGTCATTCGAGAATATCATCAAAGCAATTAAGGAAAAACTGTAAATCTCAGCTGTCCTAATATGCCTTCAGAAAACATGACATTATTTCAAGGGAAGAGATGTGCCAGTGTTGCTGGTCTAACCCACTGCTACTGTGATACAAAGACCAGTTTGTTCTGATCACGCTGCAACAGTTTCATGCTGCCTGTGGATGGATAACATGTGACTTGATTTATTAGGCCTCGTTTACGTCCGTGGCACCTAATGGTCCATGAATCTACTGGAGATATTGTACATAGATTTAGCTGAAATAACAAACGACATTAATCAGTCCTAGAGCAGGACGATTGCTGTGTCAATAATGTGCTTCATTTGTTTCAAAGCCATTGATAAGCAAACCCCTGCTCAGCCCAGATCCCCGCTGGCCCATACACACACACACACACACACACACACACACACACACACACACACACACACACACACACACACACGCAAACACACAAACATGCTTACCCCAGCTCTGTAAATTTGAGGGAGAAAAACAGGCTCAATGGTTTATGAACACACTCAGCAGTTCCCAGCACAAGTGGAGATTTAATTTTTATGAGGGAGCAGAAGTTATGGACTAATAAATATTCACACATGTGCTGCTTGTGCTGAGTTATTGGCACTGGCAGGCCACATTAATATGTCACATTAAAGGAGCCCGTCTGTTGACAGGTCCTATTTGACCCTGTCAAGGAGTGTTACACACACACACACACAGGCGCACACACACAGGCGCACACAAAGGTGATGCATTTCAATGCCCTTTTTCCTCAGTGCCACTGCCACTATTGCCAGTGCTATTACCAGGTCTACAAAATGAAAACACACATGATAACATTTGTATTATCCAAACACACAGCAGGCCAGGTATCCTCGCACAAGAGAATGTAGCCAATCCACTAATGCTATACTGCATCTTTAATATGGAGGGGAAAAAACGATATATATATTTAATATGGAAAGAACTGACTTAAAAAGAGAGAGTCACCCAGCAGTCAAGTTGGGAGACGGAGGGGGAGACAGAGAGTCACCTGGAAAACAATAGATAGAGAGAGAGAGCGAGAGAGAGAGAGAGAGAGAGAGAGAGAGAGTTCCTCCGAAGAAAGGAGAGAGACATCAAAGCCAGCGCTGTTTTCCATACAACAGGCAGAGCGGGCCTCCAGATCACACGAGCCCCTCTGTAAACAGCCTCCTCAGATCCTGCCAGCAGGCAGTTCCCCTTCAGCGCCCTGCTTTGTCCTTCAAAGTGCTCCCTGCTGCATTGTGGCCCACTGGAGCAGCACTCCTCAGTAGTCCTCCCTCCATACAGAGAGCCAAAAGGCAGGGCCTTGAGCCCCCCTGAATCACAAAATGGAGGTGATTATCCACCCCCCCTCGACTCCCCCCCCCACCCTCCCTGCCTGCCCCGCCACTCCTCCGCTTTTCCAGTCTCCTCATTCTCCCTTCAAGTATTCAAAGGTTTCTCTGTGAGACCCCTTTTTTTATTTGACTTCAGTCCCTTTGACTTCTTGTTTGCCTCTCGGAGAGAGAGAGAGGGGGGCGGGGGCACTTTGAAGAACAATCTTTGGGGGATGTATTTTTGTATTTGGCAAATCTTACCTTTCAACACCGGCGTCAAAGAAATGAGGCGAACCTTCTGCTATTTCTGACTAACGTGCCGGAACAGAACAAAAAATGTCGCATGTTAGCAGCCACACTCCTCCCCCGCCGCAACCAAGCGGGGTGTTGTTCTGCTGGCCCCAGTTTGGGTCACAGAGCTGCTTCCCCTGCACTGGCCTGACACAGGGAGAGCAGACAGGAACTGCAGGCCGGAGTTCTTCCCTCCAGTCTTTTCACTGGGTTTCAAGAGCCGCCTTAACAAGCTCTTCCCCCCTCTCATCCTCCGCTGATCAAAGCCAGCTCTCCGCGATACGTTTCCCCCACAGACAGTTCCTCCTCTCAAGGTGCTGTCAGGTTCCCTTCTTTGCTTTAATTTCATCTCATAAACTTTTTTTCTTTTCTAAATCCCGTACCCCCTGCCTCCCCTTTCTCTCCTCCTTTGTGGGAGCTGTCAACCGTGACAGTTTGTTGCCGAGAGGGACTTGTGTGAAAGAGAAGGTAGGCGCACTTTTACAAAGAGCCACCGCCTGGCTGCACCTCACTCTTACTGTCACTCAAAACAGCCAGCCTTACACACACACACACACACACACGCACGCACGCACGCACGCACGCACGCACGCACGCACGGACGCACGCACGCACGTACGCACACACACACTCGCACACACGCACACACACACTGACATACTTGTCACCTCGCTTTCATGCATAGGCAACCGCAGCTGCAACAACAACGCGCAAAACCCCAAACATCCACACACCCAAACACACACGTAGGCAACCCTGACCTTGTGTCTGTTGTGTAATTCATCAGGTATCCACGGGAAGGGAGCATGAGAGGTGAGCGGAGTCGGGTGTGGAGAGCGCAGTTGCGCTGTCTGGCTGTCTCAGATCATGGGCCAGGAAGGAAACTCGGAGCGACAGAGCCGTGATGGAGTGGAGACAGAGCCGGCGCTGACAGGGCTTAGATGACTCGGGCCACTCTGACAGACGATGACATCTCGCTGTCGCCTCGGGGAGACAGGCGTCCGCGAGTGAAACCTGAGGAGTCTCCCCTGCAGCCATAACCACGACACGCCAGCCCTCGCACCCTAATCCGCCCCAAGTTCACACAAAGACACCCCGAGTGAGTGAGAGATGGGGGGGGGGGGGGGGGGGGGGGGCCTTTAATTTGCTGAAGGAGGGAGATAGAGGAGAGAGTTTGGCCCAAAGGGGAAGGATTGAGTTTTTGAAACATTAATTACACCTTCCATCCTCACCTCTCCTCTGTCTTCCTTTTGACTGTTCCACTCGGTGAAAGCGGCCCCAAGCCCCACCAGAACTCTGTCTGTTCTTGTAAAGAGTGTTCACAGGCAGGTTGGGTGGAGGTTTGGGGTGTATGTGTGTGTGTGTGTGTCTGTGTGTGTGTGTGTGTGGGGGGGGCTGGGGGTGTTCTGGTGTTCTTGTCCTCTCCTCGCCTCAACATTTTATAGACATCCTGGTTGTATTTATGTGTCTACTCTATCTCTATCCGCGAGAGGCCCCTGTCAAATCCTAGGGGGTCTCTTTCAAGCCCCTGTGTCATCTTTCTGAATAGGCAGCCAGCTGGGTGCTATAAAATCACCTCGAGTGCTCAATAACCTTCTGTGCCGAAAGTCACAGCTCGGGAGATGTGTGTGTGCTGACTTTGATGAGCCGAGGTGCCTCGCGTAGCACCTCCCTTTCAACTTCTGCAGACTGCTACTCAGCTCCCAGGCATGAGGATATTAGCTTGTCAATGGGGTGACAAGTTTAGCACAATGGGGCATTTGGCATGGGAGGAAATTCTGGTGAGGTCGAAGGGGAGAGAGGCCCAATTACATGCGGCTGCTAGTTTTACTGGAGAGAAAAAAACAAAACGTGCTAGTGTCCAAAACCAGTCTGTAATCTCAAATTAATTAATTTTCTTCTCCCTTTTTTCTCGCTTTCCAAGATCTACCATTTAGGCTTTACATTGTTGCGTAGATGTTGGATTTTTAGCTCACATGTTGTGGCGTTTGACTGACAAGTGAAATGACAGAACGGTGAAGCTACGACGCAACTGAATTCCTCATATTCTCTGAAGTGAGGTCTGTATAGTGAAACAGCTGCTTACACCCGTTTATCCTGTCACCTTCCAAGTTATCTTTAGTGATCTGAAGCGTAAACTGAGTGAGTCATTTGACTAAACGCTCCAACAGTCACTTCTCTGTGGTTCTGTCTCATCGTCCCTCTAACTCTCTTTGAGTCTCTCTCTCTCTCTCTCTCTCTCTCTCTCTCTCTCTCTCTCTCTCTCTCTCTCTCTCTCTCTCTCTCTCTCTCTCTCTCTCTCTCTCTCTCTCTCTCTCTATTTCCCTCTCTGTTGCTCTTTCCCTTGCCCTTTTTTTAATCCTAGCCCAAGCCACGTTACTTTGAGTGACAGCTCCAATCATCCTACAATGTTTGCTCGGCAAGTTCAGATGTGAGTGACATACAACTCATTTGAGGGATTGTCTGGAGACAGAGACAGAGAAAGAGAGAGAGAGAGAGAGAGAGAGAGAGAGAGAGAGAGAGAGAGAGAGAGAGAGAGAGAGAGAGAGAGAGAGAGAGAGAGAGAGAGAGAGAGAGAAAGAAACAGAGACAGTGACATGGAGAGGGAGCAAACAAAAAAAAATGTACAGACACCAAAATCCTCTGTTTGACAACTGCCTCCCTCCCTCCCTCCCTCCCTCCCTCGCTCCCTCCCTCCCTCCCCACACTTTTCCCTCTCCCATCCTCCTCCCGTCCCGTCCCCCATCCATCATCTTCCCTGTTCTGTCGCTCCATTTCCCACAAATCTGTTTTGATAGCACCATCGCTGAGCTTGGCAAATGGCAGCTAATCCCTCACAGTTTTATCGCTAACTCCCTGCTTTTATTTTGTCTCCCTGCACGTTAGGTCTGCCTTGTTTGCTGATCAAATCTGCCAGCCGGGGCGAGCTGTGGTAGATCACACATCAGAAAAGCAACATCTCCCCCAGCACAGCGACAGATATGTCACAATAACACCGTGGCTGTTTTAGTGTGCTGGCTGCGGCACTCGTAAAGAGAACAATAAAACTCCCTTCCACCTCACCAGCCTAGGTTATTTATAACACGTACGCACAGTGTAAACAAAACTGCTACAACCATTCTATGTGTAATAAGCCCACATATTTGACACTTTTGGTATGAGTCACAGCTGTTGTTGGCTAATTATCCAGCGCACACTGGTTGGCATCGACGTCATACATGGCCGACCGTAAAAGGAGGCCGTTCCTCTGAACCACTCGGCTGTCTAAAACAGTATCTTTCAACAATGAAACCCCTGAGAGATGGATGACTAACATGGGCTGTGGCAAAACAAGGAAGAGATTTAACTACTCCGAGAATGAGACAAGGCTTCTTTAGAATGCAGCAACAATACTAGTAGGCCCGAGGCGTGTGACAGGATCCAAAAGAAAAAACAAACGTTAATAACGCTTCCTCTTCCTCTGTGATAAAGAGCTCAAGAGCTCCCACGGTGTTTGTATTGAGCGTGCCTCAAAGTCCTTCACCTGTGCCTTGAGTCACACCTTCACTCCCCAGCCTCTGATCGAGCGAGGAGTAAATCTCTCTTCACCCGACGCTCCTCTATGTCGGCCATTTTTCCCAGACACCCCCCCTCTGATCCCTTTTGAACGAGGCAGAATGGACTGCTCCCCACAGCAACACACCTCAGACGTGGTCTGCTGAGACTGAGACTGGGGGGGGGGGGGGGGGGTTCAGACGGAAAAAAGACAACCAGGAGAAAACAGCAGAAGCAACGTGGGGCTGTGGGGGAGGACGGATGGAAATGAAGAACGACGAGGCGGGGGAAGCAGAAAGGGGACCCGAGAAAGTAGATGGGAGTCCATGTTTGTACTACTCTACTTTATTGTTTGGGAGTGAGCGCAGAGGGAAACATGGATGTGTGAGACGTTCTGTACAAAGAAAAACAGAGGGAAGGGAGGGCCAGAGGAGGACAGGCCCCCCCAGAGCCCTGGAGGAACGACAGAGCCATGGGGAGGAGTACACTGGGTACCCTATGCTTCCACACAGGGAGGGAGGGAGGGAGAGAGAGAAGCAGAGAGCGACAGAGGGAATATTACATTTGCAGGGAAATGTGATTTATGCCTTGGAACTTTGATCTACTAAAAGGCTTTGGGATTTACACAACAATCCTTTTCCTTGGCCTGTGCTTAAGTAAATGATGTGGTGTGGCGGGTGTCCAGAATGGGTTTTAATAGACTGATCTGAGAGACTGACACAGAGAGGGAGGGACGGTGGGGAGGGAATATGGGGGCTCGCCCGGGGTTTGACAGGGGAAAGATATAATGGTGGAGAGACAAAATCCAGGCTGAGAATGATGCGTCACGCGCTGTAACTAATAATGAAGGGAAGGCCATGTGTGTAAAGACTGGCGGTCTGTGTGCTCTGGGTTCCTCATCAGGGCTTCAGTAATGGACAGAGATGAGATCAGCCCCAGCCTGCTCAGAACATCTGCAGCCCCTGTCACTGACACACGCACACACACACACACACACACACACACACACACACACACACACAAATGTTACTGACAGCTGTGTAGTTTCGGTTCAGGTCACACACACAGTGCAGGGTTTCTAATTCTTTTGCATGCATCATAGAGTCTGCGTTGTCCAAGAAATAACAAAAGCACACACTAAATGATGTGAAGCAGAGAGGAACACAATGTCTCAGGACTCAGCGACACGTGCTCTGGATAGGACATTACGTTGAGGAAACACACAAAGAGCCGCACCACAATTTCCTCCTGACATTTATCAACAGCATTGCATACACACGACAAGTGTCCAAAAGGTTCTCAGGTTTGACATGTTTCCCAGTCAAGAACGGGACAGACCACCAGACCAAGTATTATTCCCAGCAGATGCCCTAAAATGGATGACATTGGCCAGGCCGTGGATTCTTTCGATGACAGTCAACACAAACACTGTACATTTACAGCTGTGAGGGCCTGTCTGGAAAGAAAAGAGCACCACATTTGCCAAGGCCATAAGTCCTCTGAGTGGCCCTTCTTCTCTCTATCTGTCTCTCTCTGTCTCTTTCTCTCTCACTCACTCTCCTCCTCCCCCCCTCTCTGCACTGCCAGCTGGTTGTACTCAGCATAGGGCCTAACACAGTGCTTTGAAATAGCAATTAATGCCTTTATACTGCAGGGAGGGCCTGTAAAAGTGTCACTGGGAGGAATATACGACGCCATTTTTCTCCGTTTCCCTCTATTTTTAAACGCTGAGTTATGGCTGCAGAAATGTGTGCCCATTAAAGGTGATATGATGTATTTTCTGCCCCCTACTAAAACGCATTCGTCAAACGAAACCAAAATAAAAACTGCACTTACTCCTTCATCCCTTTCCTCCCCAAATTCTCCCTAGCCCAGTTCCCGCTGTTCCTGTAGCCTGTCACCTGTAATTTATGAAGCACTGCCGGTGTAACCTTCTGGCAGGCTCTCCGGCGCAGCTTGCTCTCTCTCCTGGCAACCAACTGACCTTTTATAAGGCCCCCAAAAACTTGGCCCGGCGTCCTGGATCTGCACGCACTGCACAAGGGAAGCTTACAAAGATGACCAACCAGAAATGAGAGGAATTCACACGTACCAAAATCCAGAGGTAAAACCCAAACAAACGAGCAAACAAACACAGAAAGGACAGAAATGAGAGGCGAGGAGGTGACAGAGCATGGTCGGAGTGCGTTGGAGGACCAGTATTGATTGTTCATGAAGCAGACTTGTCGTGCTCTTTACCGGTTGTGCTGTGTTAGGCCTTAAAGTGGTCTGTGTGGCTGGCTGCTATTGCAGGCTGTTTTCCCCTGTCTGCGCGGTGAGGATTAATCGCCGGGCTGCAGCAGTAGCTGGGGTCAGCAGGGGAAATATTTCATAAGTGTCAGCTTGGCCCGCAGCCCTTAAAGCAGAGTTCGAAATGAGAATGCACGCTCAGATGACAAACGGCCGCATGTTACTTTGCGGGGCACGCATGAGCACAGGGGGGGTGTGTGTGTGTGTGTGGGGGGGTGATATATGGCACTGCTTCACTTTCATGTATTCATCTAAGGCTGTGAATTACTGCTAGGGACCAACTGAGCGCTATGTCACCGCAAGTCCAGGGCAAGAATAATGGTTGGAAAACACCACGCCCATGCCACTGCTTTGCATGTCGTTTTTCTTGTATTATTTCTCATAGTATGAAGTGTCTCGCTTGGCCTACGGTAGCTACTTACAATCAGTTGTAGTTGAGAATGAGATACTGTACGCCTTCTGAAAAAAAAAGAACTCTTCCATTCGGCATATTGTTTGATCGACTGTAGCCCAAACTCAGAAATATATTTTTAAAGCCAGGGCAGGCACAAATAAAAACAAAGAGACAGAGACAAAATCACTTTCTTCATCTCAACACCACACTCTCAGACACCCAAGTTGACAGATGACAACTAATGTTTGTCACTCAATTCAAAAGACATCTCCAGTAGTGCGCCATTCGGGGACTTTTCTGAAGCTGTCATGACCCAGGGTTGACAAGCTCATGCTGGGAGATTAATGGGTTTGGTGGGGAGAGAGTAATAACTGCTTGTTTGATGTGACAAGACTGATGGCCGTCGATTTACACATTGATAGGCTTTTAATTGAGCGGCCCCATCCGCCTGACACATCTAAGACAGGGTTATGGAACACGCCCCTGTGCACTTCTCTCTCTCTCTCTCTCTCTCTCTCTCTCTCTCTCTCTCTCTCTCTCTCTCTCTCTCTCTCTCTCTCTCTCTCTCTCTCTCTCTCTCTCTCTCGTTCTCTCATTCTGAAGATGAAGGGTGACAGTTAGGCCTAGCTGCTCTAAACAATTTCCTTTTCCTTTACGATTTAAGGCAACGTTACTACAACTGTCTTTAGGTTAAGTCTGTGCTATTTATCATTTTCATTACAGAATGTTGGAGAATAATTTGCTGCAAGTACCTGTCAACAGTTATGTTTGGACATAATAATATCTTTATGTTCATGTGCTTTTTATGTAGGCTGTTACACACCTGACTCATACGACCAAGTAAATCAATAAATTCAAGTGATAACAACGTTTGCAGACCTTTCTCTACAGCAATGTGTGTGTGTGTGTGTGTGTGTGTGTGTGTGTGTGTGTGTGTGTGTGTGTGTGTGTGTGTGTGTGTGTGCGTGTGTGTGTGTCACCACCCTGGAAAGGCCAAGAATTGTAGGATAGAGATGGAAACAGAACCGGCGGCTTTGAGAGGAGGAAGCCGTGGTGGGTTTAACAAGCGTGAGGAATGTGCAGGAGATTTCATTTGCAGGCCGTGTTGTTCCCTGCCTAGAACCTGTCATGGGCCCTGTGAATGCCTCGATTGTGCTCCTATCAAAAATACCCTCTCTGGACCAATGGAAAAACACCTTCTGATGTCAGCTGAAATTTCACACAACAATGTAGGACAATCTGATTGCAGGCAGACGCGGTCTGGCAGTCAGTCATGCTCTCCCTGGATGCCCCCCCCGCCCCCCTCCCTACTCTTGATAACTCCTTAATGTGGAGGACAACAGGCACTTTTGTTTCCTTGCCGTGAGAGAGAGAGAGAGAGACCTGACACACCCGGGGATGCGTGCGTTTGTAATGTATGTGCTCGCGTGAGGCGGATCGCTTTCAGGAACTAAAAGTGCCAAACCATTGAATATGGGAAGCCTATTATCCCGCTGTGATTACCGTGCCGACAGGTAGATGACACTTAGACCGAGTGGATAAGAGAGTTAGTTAGGCAGACAGACTGAGCTGACAAGAGAGACAATTCTCCCCAAAGCAGAGATAAGTGTTTCAGCCGCAGTGGAAGCTCTGACACACACACACACACACAGAAAGACTTTGTATGAAAAATATGTAAATATGCACTTTTCAGATGGTATCTACTCTGATAGAAGTGTGTGTCTGTGTGTCTGTGTGGCGTGTACATCGTCGTGTTAGAGTTCCCCTTTGTGTGTGTATGAGAGAGAGAGAGAGAGAGAGAGAGAGAGAGAGAGAGAGAGAGAGAGAGAGAGAGAGAGAGAGAGAGAGAGAGAGAGAGAGAGAGAGAGAGAGAGAGAGAGAGAGAGAGAGAGAGAGAGAGAGAGAGAGAGAGAGAGAGAGAGGGAGAGGAGTAAACGCCAGGAAAAGATAAATGAGCAATGGGAATACATTAAGTACACTGCAGAAGACTGTTTGTGGAGGTTTCTGCCTGAGGATATCCTTGCTTCCACGTTTTGTCCTGCACGGAATGCTGCCTGCCCGGCTCCTTTAAGTGTTTGACTCTCAGGCGTCTGATACAGCCCATGAAACTGTCTTATTCTGCTTCTTTTTTCTTTTCTTTTCTTTTTTTGGGGGGCTTTTATTATTGCTGGAAAACACACAAGGGCCAGAGTAAAGCCTCAGCCCTCAGGCCTCTACTTCCATTCCAGACACCCCATAAGTCAGTCACAGATAATTAAATAGGAGTTATTTACATTCATTTTCTTCCCCTTTGGTTTCCCTTGGCCCTTTTGTAATTCTTCTTTCTCTCTCTACCTCCGTCACTCTCTCTCTCTCTCTCTCTCTCTCTCTCTCTCTCTCTCTCTCTCTCTCTCTCTCTCTCTCTCTCTCTCTCTCTCTCTCTCTCTCTCTCTGCCGACATGTCTGTTCTTCTGCCTCGGTCTCTCACTACACATCAGAGGCTCCCCTGTCTGGCTGAGACCACTGAAGGGATGGAAACATTACCACTTGACTGGCCTGAGAAACAGCTCAGACCTCACACCCCTGTCAGGCCCTTATTTACAGCAGTCTTATTCCACGTTTAAGGCCTTAGTTCACAAAACTGACCGAGACAAATGAGCAGGTGAGGACTCTGCGGAGACAAGTTGAAATGTATTTATATATTTACATTACAGTAAGGGAAAAGAGAGGCTTTCAGCACATGAGTGAATTAAGCTTGTCACCCTGCTTGGGCGTCCATTACAGCGCTCAGTGGGGCTGTAAATCACAGAATCAAAGGGGCATGTGGGGTCCTCTCTCTGTTTGGCCTATGTAGCCCCGGCCAGTCGATTCTGGGGGCTTTGTTGGGGCCAGTTCCACTCAGGCCCACTGGTTTGATACGGCCATGGAAAGGCAAATGGCTCCGGGGGGCCACAGGGCCTCTTGAGCGGCCTCTTTGACGGGAAAGCAGCCCCTCAAACATCCACAACAGGAAGTAGCCGTCCGTCATCAACTCGCCAAAACAGCTGTTGCCAGCCATACTTCAAGGTAGCACATGAAAGGAGCTCGCTCCCCGTCGTTGGAGCCCCGCCTTGCCACATCCCCTACCTCCTGCACGTCTGAATCCTCCATTTCACACCGACCCCACCCACCCAACAACTTCTCTTCCTCCTATCTTGATAAAGTGTAAAAAATAAAAAAATACGGTTGTCCCGTCATGAGCACACCATACCCTGCATCACACATCCACCACATGACGGAGAGAGTCATTTCCCAAAGCCCACTGTATAATTTCTCTGCGTATCTCGCACACTTAACCTGCTAGGCCTTTACATGTTCGCCTGTTCTTGGATCTTTGCCGGTTATTCAAGCCTTTGTGGCGGCACGTGGTAGTGATGAGTGATGGCTAAGCCGAATGATGACAGGCCAAACACGGATGTTGATGAGTGACGGAGGCCTGACCCCGCCACCCCCCCCCCCCCCCCCTCTGTTCCACTCCCTCTTTGCTCTCAACGTGCAGATAAATGGCCGTTATCGTCAAGGACTGTTACAATGACAGCCGTTGATAAGCCTAAGCTTACTCATAACCCTCAAAGGCTACTTAATTCCCATACCCAAGTTGACTGTGGTTGAGCTTGAAACCACCAGCACTGTTAAGGTAGCTTGGTAACTAAAGCTTTAGCTGTAGGTCAATAAGACAAGTTGGTTGGTACTTTTGTTTTGTATTATTTCCACATAATGGCCCTTTCTCCCTTTGCTTAGCTTTATTGCTGGACGACCACTGGGTCTTTCAAGTGCAATCCATGAACGAAGGGAAGAATGTACAAGGCATTTCCTAGGCCTGAGAGGTGACATGGAATCATGTGGACATGTTTTATTATGGGAACAACTCATTTGTCATGCCTGTCTTATGTGGGTCACAGAGCCAACCTATTCCACAAGATCAAAGTGTCTCTACTTCAGTCTGATTGTAATACTATCTGTCAGCCCTAATACATCCTGCTCATTGTGTAATTAGATTTGGTTAATTACCTGATTTGTAATTCAACCATCAGTAATGCAATAAGGTCATTAACATTCCAGAATGGACATTGAGATGTTATTTTTAATTAACTCTGGTCGCCTAATTTACAAGCGTAATGAGAATAGATGAGGAACTGCTGTTCAAATTGTCAAACAAAAAATATATAGTAATGTAGGCCAGCAAGCTGCTTTGCCCTAAAACAACTTCCATAAAAAGGTTATTTAACCTTCACATAAAAGCAGTATATTTTTCTACTCATTTATATTAGGAATTACCTTGTTCCAACTTCACTCTCTCACACAAGGAGTAGAGCGAGCTAGGTAAAACACGCCTACAAGTATAGCACCATCCCCCTTATTAGGTATGCAGAGCCGTGTGATTGGACGGTGGTTGCTCGCTCTGATATTCCTCCTCCTCTCATCCTCAGTATGTGAAATTAGTGTTCTAACCTAGACTGTCGGCCAGGTTCTTTCAAGAAGGGTGTGTGTGTGTGAGAGAAAGAGACAGCCAAACTGAAGAAATATATTGGAACTGACTTATCGTATTCTCTTCGGGAAAATAATTTTCTGTGTCTTGTATTTTGTGACAGAAATTGTGCGGTATTACGACTGCGCATAGTCTTGCTTTTTATTTCTGTTTTAGAACACCGGCTTGAGGAAATACCATCTCCGTGGACAACTGGTTATGTGAATTAAGGATCTAGCAATGGTGACATTTGGAAAAATATTTTTTCTATAAAAACAACTTGCTCCCAGAGGGGGGACGCGCACAGCCGTATAGGCACAAATAAGCAAATTTTCTTGTAATAGATTTTAAATAATTTTGTATCGTACCGTGTTGTGATAAATGAATTTCGACTTGAACCCACTGGTTCCCTGCCCTTGCCCGAACTCCGAGCTTACCCGATCCAGATGAACGATATCCCCGTTGGATCTGAAGCGCTTTTACGCAGTCAGTCCCCATTGCGCGCCACTAACGACAGTGGTAACTCACACCAGATTGGAACGGACAGAACATCCGTTTCTATTACTTCTCCCTCGGATCCTTTACGACAAGAAAAGAGGCTTCCTATTCGGATTCTAAAGATGTTGACTGCTCACAGCCACTTGCTACACCCGGAGTATCTCCAACCCCTTACGTCTGCGCCAGTGAGCATTGAGGTACGTGAAAGGCAGCTTACAAAACTGCACTGGTATTATCTTCTGCGGTTACACCGCTAAAATTGTGGACATAGTCCAGGAAAGTGATGGCCTATCTAAGATAAGGTTGAAATAGTTGTGCACAATTTCACCCATGTGCTTGGACGAGTAACTTCAGTAAAATGTGAAACGCAGGTTTAACATTTCATACGGTGACAGAAAAACTAAAAAAATAATAAGAAAGAAATTATCCCCAAAAATTTAATGCATGGAATCTATTAGTGTGTGTGTGTGTGTGAGTGAGCGAGAGAGAGAGAGAGAGAGAGAGAGAGAGAGAGAGAGTTTACAGGCTGTTACTGATAGCTGACTGTATCTAAATTTGTCCAGCAGTTGAATGTAGGCCTTATGGCTTCATTGTCAGATTGTTTACACTGTTCCTCTGTCACTCCTTTAGCTGGATGCTAAGAAGAGTCCTCTGGCCCTGCTGGCCCAGACCTGCTCTCAGATTGGCAAACCAGACCCTCCCTCCTCCTCCAAGCTGGCCTCCCTCTCCTCAGGCAGCCTATCTGACAAGGACTCCTCCAGCCGTTCCTCCAAATCTGGAGAACAGCACCAACCCCTGGAGGACAAGTCCAGCTTCAAGCCTTACTCCAAATCCGGAGGAGAATGCCGTAAGGACGGACTTGTGACCAAGGGGCCATCAGATAAAACCGGATTCAGGGTGCCCAACGGAGGCTCCGCAGGAGGGAGCAGCTCCTTCCCCCCTCACGCTGCCCACTCCCCTAGTGCTGGCTCCCCTCCCCTCCACACGCAGAGCCTCCCCCACAGACAGAGTCATTCCCCGGCCTCGAAGGCTCTGGCCAACTCTCAGGCGACGCACGTGGAAAGCAACAAACCCGGGAGCTTGGAGCAGACGAGCCCGGAAAGCAACAGCCTCAGTGCCACAGGGAAAAAAGACTCCGAACACAGTAAGGCTGGGATGGACAGTGCGCAGCTCGCCAACTCCAGCCACATGCGGGCTAGCGCCAACTCCAGCAACGCTAGCTCTGCTAGCAGCCCACGACCAGAGAGCAAGGCTGACCACCAGACCTCTCAGCCTGGCCTGGCCTCCGGACACATTGCCCCTGTTTCCCCCTTCAAACCGGGCCACTCGGTTTTTCCCCTACCCCCGGCCAACATGGGCTACCATGGCTCCATTGTAGGGGCCTACGCTGGTTACCCCTCTCAGTTTGTTCCCGGACTGGATCATAAGTCAAGCATGGGCGGGTTGGGACTTCAAGGGAAGCACCCTAGCTCCAGCCCCCTCACCGGGGCCTCGCCTCCCTCCCTGATGCAGGGCTTATGCAGGGACCCGTACTGTCTGACCTACCCCAACGGCTCCCATCTCGGAGGCGGCAGCTGCTCCCCTTGCCCCTCTCTGCACGATCCCTCCTCCGCTCTCAAGTCCGGCTTCCCTCTGATGTACTCCTCCCACCACCTCCATTCCCTCCACCCCAGCGCTCTGTCCTCCAGCACCACCCCCAGCCTGTCCCATCCGCTCTACACCTACGGCTTCATGCTCCCCAACGAGTCCCAGTCCCACGCTTGCAACTGGGTCTCCATGGGCGGCCCATGCGACAAGCGCTTCGCCACGTCCGAGGAGCTGCTGGCCCACCTGCGCACGCACACGGCCCTGCCCGGAGGAATGGACAGCAAGCTGCTCTCCTCCTACCCCTCGGCCGCCGCCGCCGCCGCAGCAGCCTCCTGCCACCTCCACCTGCCCCCGCCCGGCAGCCCCGGGTCCCTGCCCAGCTCCTTCTCCCTGAGAGGCTCCCCGGGTCTGAGTCTAGCCCGTTACCACCCGTACAGCAAGGCCCACCTGCCCGGGGGCCACGGCTTACCCATGCACTCCCTGCCCGCCTCGTCGCCCTACTACTCCCCCTACGCCCTCTACAGCCAGAGACTGGGCTCAGCCTCCACCCTGGGATACCAGTGATGGCAGGGACACTGCCAGACAGCAGACACCTCAGGCAGACAGCCAAGCCCAGAGGACAGGTCAGGCCAGGGGGCCGGCGACAGGGCCGCCTGCCGGGAATACCACCTGTTAGCCACAGGATTCTGAATGGCCTTCCAGGGACAGAGACCCAGTGCTGATGGATGGTCCGGGGAACAGTTCCAGAGGTGTTGGTGTACTGGGGGAAACCTGGAAAAAAAAGCTTGAATGTGATTACTTTGTGGGATTGTGATGATCATGATTTTGTTGTTTATTTTTTTTTTTGCTCTCTCCCAGGACTGAGAAAAAAGTATTTATTTTTCACTTGAGCGCTTCATATTCAAGTTTGGGGGAAATTTTGCTATCCAAATAAATTGTTGATTCATATTTGATTGAAAAAAATATTTTAATTATAGTATTATTATATCATACACTTCAAATATAAAAAAAAATGCACCATGGCAAAAAATAACTGAGGTTTTGTTTTTTTCTGAGAAACGAATTTACTTTTTTTCTCTTCTATTATGTGCTGTTTTCCCCGTTGCTTACTCAGATTTGAAGACAGGAATGTTGCATGTCCTGACAAGCATTTTCTGTAACATTTGCCATTTATTTTTTATTTGTAAATATGCAAAGATGTAATATTTTTTCAAGCCTTACTTGGGTTGGTAAGTTGGCGTTGTTGGCCAAAATGAAAAAAAAGATAAAAATAACAAAATAAATACTTGGCGATGGCTGTGTTATCCATCAGGAAAACGTCTTATTTTGTTAAATAAATGATACTTGATTGCATTTAATTCCGATTTTGTCTTATTGAATGCTATATTAGATGCTATATATTCCATCAAGCTTCGTACAATGAACTGGTTAGCATCTACATTGTAGTAATCCGCTCTAGCCCTATATATTGTCATTGCTGTGATAGAAAATTAAGGCTGTGTGCAATATTTTGTGGCTCATATGAGCTGACAGGACTGCCTTGTGGTGGGCAGGAAAAGTCCCATTCCCCCTGTCTCAGAGGGCTTCAATCCTTCCTACGTCTCAAACTTTCCCTCACCCGTTGTTGTTGTTGTTGTTGGCTCAGCTTTGAATTGCTGTGTTTTGTTTGTTATGCTTGAGGGGGGAAAAGCCCACTCAGCATAGTGGAGGGCCGCCTTGAAGTGACCGTTGGGTCACTGGGGGACTTGGATGCTGCGCTCTCCTCTCCGTCTGACGGATTGGCCGTCAACACAAAGGGCCAGCGCTGACAAAGGGAGGCAGTTAATAGAGAAATATTCATCAAAGCCTCGACACCTCCCCTGAGGAGCACGGCTCCAATGCACAGGCACACACGGAGGCTATCTCCTCCAGAGGAAAAGCAAGGAGCTCCTTAGCGCCGTGACTTTGCGCCGCGCCCTGATTTACCCAAGGTCGGCTCTCGCAGCTCAAAGCTTTTAGACGCTAACGAGAAGAGCAGCCGATGTGAAAAGCTACACCACAGTCATTAGAGGCTCCGTGGTCCAGATAATGTTGGGTTTCTCCGGCCGCCTGTGGACTGACAGGGCGTAGGATACACAGAGTGAAGGGGGTTGTAGTCTCGAGGGTTCGCCTATCGACCCCGACTCCCAGACTCCCCAGCTCTCGCGCTTCATTAGCACTCCAGACAGGGGAGAGGCGAGCACAGGTGTCATTTGACAGGGCCATTAAGAAAATGGATGACCCCCCGAAACCGCGGCCGGCCCAGCCGGACCAACAAGGTCATGGCGCCCTGCTCTCCTTTCAGGGCAGCTCCTCTGGAGGCCCACACTAATTTATCCCCCCCCAAACTAAGCCCTAGTACTTTGGGACAAAGGCGCCCGACTGAAAAAGAAGCTGCTGTAACTCTCCTACTTCCCGTTTGTGTGTTTGGACTTTCTCAATGTCAGGACGCAGGAACTAGGCCAGAGAGAGGGGCTTTGGGTTCTTTAACGGGGATGATATTTACTGTGAGAACGTGTGTGGCATGTGTTGTTTTATATTGCCCCCTATGGGTCTGTTAGAAAGGACACATCAAATGAGTTTGTGAGTTGGAAACTACTACTGGACTTCCAAGGTTGAAAATTGTGCGCTCACAGTATACTGTCTCTCCATATTTATGTCTGTAAACATAGATAATAAAGCTGAAATATTACAGGGCCAGTCCGAGTGGTTAAATAATAGCTTACATCCACGCATTAGGAGGACAGGCACTAAAGGTCAAACAGAGGTGAAAACTTTCAATCTTGTCTGGAGGGAGGAATTCATTCCGCTGTTGCCCATTTACACTCGTTCATCAAATGCCTCACCATTCTCTTCACCCCCCTCTCTCATCAATCTCCATTCATCTTTCTCCCTCTCACTGTTCCAGCTGAGTCACCTCCCAGACACTCCATTTCTGTCACGCTGTGTGAGTGAGTGCATGTGTGTGTGTGTGTGTGTGTGTGTGTGTGTGTGTGTGTGTGTCGGGGAAGGAGGGGGCCAGTTCATTCCACGTCTCCCGCAGTTGTGTCCACACGGAAGGCCAACACCTGGGAGATTGATCTATGCGTACCTCTGTCCCTGGGTCCTGCAGGGGGGAGGAGGAGGAGGTGGTGCTGGGGACAGGGGTGTCAGGCTGACCTGGGAGCAGTGAGGAGCATCACTGTGGGGTCCCGGGCAGCCAGGCGACAGCCCTGGTGATTAATGACGACAGGGTGTGGAGCTGCTCCTCAATTAGACGCCCAGCCTACGCTGGCTCACCGACCACACTGACAGCTAGGACAGAGAGGGAGAAAGAGGGGGGCTACCGTGAAGGAGAGAACATTCTGTCACACTCTGTCCCTCTGTCTATTGCAACCATGTTTTATGTGGAATTTCTCCTATTTCTCTTTCTTCTCTTATTCTCTCCGTTTCTTTGGCAAACACACACACACACACACACACACACACACACACACAGTGAGACACTAAAACAAAATATGAGCTCCAGCTCCATGACTACCAGCTCTGTTTAACGTGAAGACAGTGTGGAGTTCTCTCCCTCCAACAGTGCATGTAAAGCAGCACAACGAAGCAGATCCATCACCAGTCCGGTCGGACAGCCTCAGCTTTCCAGACAGACAGACACAGACTTTACACGCCTCATCAGCACCGCCTGTCTCTCGCACACCCCCACACAAGCATGCTGCCACCCCAATCATAACCCCTTCAGAAGAGCCAGCACCACTGTGTTTGTCTGAGCTGGTTTGTTGGGGTCTAGTCGGGGAATTGCGATGGCGTGCGGGCACGTCATTAGCGGACATTCTCTCCCTAACCGGCGATGGAAAAGCGCGCGTTGCAGTCACGGCGGCCCACCGCTAACAACTGACATGCAGAGCAATTAAAGCTGGGCTGTGTTTGTTTGCGCGCTGGGAGAGCAAGGGCCGCCATGTCACGGGTGCAGCGCTCTCAGGGCAAACGTGCCTTGGCATGGCATGAGTAGCGGTCTGCCGGCTGGCCTTAGTGCCTTGCTTGACATCAGGGTTTTTCCTTTGTGGTCATGATGTACTAGCTTGGTCGTTTGGGTTGGACTATCCAGCGTCTAGCTGGGGTTTGCCGGCACTGTCTACTCTAAAGACGTAGTGGTGTGTGTGTGGTTGTGTGGTGTGTGAGTGTGTGTTGGCGTCTTGGTGTGTTTGTGCGGTGTGTGTGTGTGTGTGTGTGTGTGTGTGTGTGTGTATGTGTGTGTGTGTGTGTGTATTGGCAGGGAGCTCATCATCTGAAGAAGTTAAAGGAAAACTTATTCAAAGGCCTGATTTTATGGTCTTTCAACCAACATGCAAGGAAACATGCACACACACACAAACACACACACACACACACACACACACACACACACACACACACACACACACACACAAATGTACGCTCAAATTTCACTGTCCTTTCTCTACTGTGCTGCTACAGCTTATTAAGAGATGATGGTGAGTGATGGGATTAATTCCTTGACTGCGTAGGATTATGTGAGCAGACCGATCAGTCTTGTGTTGTCTGTGTGTGTCCAATGTCCACTGAACTGTAGAGTTTATTCTGAGGGCAGCATTGTTCTCTCGCTGCCGCTCAAACAGAGACATAATGCCTGGTGTCAACACACTGTCATTGCCTCAATCCTCCATACACACACATACACACACGCACACACCTAAACTCCTTTCTGTCTCCTTCTCTCACACTCGCACCTACACACACCATTACTCAGTCTCCCTTGCGTCCTGACAGCTCAGAGTCAAGCGGTTGTTTTGAACTGACACCATGGCCTGATTCCATCACTGTTCCTCCAGCTGCCTGGCGTGAGGCTGGTCCTTCAGACAGTGCTTCAGTCCTACGACTTTCCTTCCCTTCCTCTCGCTCCTCTTCAAACACATAAAGGTACTTCTGTTTGGTGGCAGCCTTGCAGGCCCGTCCGAGCTTTGTGTGCC
>CM030179.1:9430653-9653153 GCA_017639675.1 Aplochiton taeniatus | reverse complement strand
CTAACAACCAAACGTTCACTGGTCCAGTGGGACTGTGTATGTCTTTTTTTATAATCAAATGTTAACTATAACACTTTGTATCTGTGTTTCTTCCATAGGGGAGGTGCTCTCTTGTCTGCCACCAGTTCTCCTGGTTTCCACCTCATGCTACCCTTCATCACAAGTTTCAAGTCTGTTCAGGTGAGACACGCTAAGACTGACACAAAAAGAAGTTGTCTTGACTGCTGCTGTATTTGTTTATGTTTTGGACATTTTTATGTCAAATGAAAGTGTTCAACATTTGCTCTTTTCTGACAGACCACTATACAGACAGATGAAGTGAAAAATGTACCTTGCGGGACAGGGTAGGTGTTGTAGTGGCTTGTGTTCAATACTTGCCTTTTGCAACTTGGTGCGTGTAGACTAACTTGTGAAATCGTTCTTCAAACCTATGAGGAGCCTCTTGCTAAATACTCTTTCTCTCCTCAGTGGGGGAGTTATGATATACTTTGATCGGATTGAAGTGGTGAACTTCCTTGTTCCTTCTGCAGGTAAATTTACTGCGTAGTGCTTACTTAGTGATCCTGTCGATGTGCCTATGTCTATGCTTTAGTTTGCCCATCAGCACCAGGCCTGGTACACATTGTTCATGTTGAGAGCAAATAAAAAATGTGAAAGTAGGGGATTGGATAGCTTTTGTTGGGTAATCAAGTTTGAATGTGCTGGATAGACTGGGCTATTAGGTGGTTATATGGTGTTTATTAATGACTAATCTGCTACTGTGTGTACCTAGCTGTCATTTACAACCTAGCTAAGCAATCATGTTTTCATCCACAGTGTATGACATAGTGAAGAACTTCACTGCCGATTACGACAAAGCACTAATATTCAACAAAGTGCATCATGAGCTCAACCAATTCTGTAGTGTGCATTCTCTACAGGAGGTCTACATCGGCCTGTTTGGTAAGGGGACCCTTAAGCTTTGAGTTGATGACCTTATTTATTCCCATCTCCCTGTTTCTCACCCATGCTCCATGGAAATTAAAAGTGTCCAGACTCCACATGCAGTGCCTGGAAAAGTATTCTATCCTGTTTCTCAAGCCTCCTTCTCTCCTTTGTGCCTTGGCTTTTGTCAGACCAGATAGATGAGTTTCTGAAGCTGACGCTACAGGAGGATCTGACTGTCATGGCCCCTGGTCTCATCATTCAGGTACAGTAGCGAGAGATGACGGAGAACCAGCATGAGGCACAAGCTGTAGCATGGCATGACTGTACTTGTGGTTTGCTCTCCTTTGGTTGAGATTAATGCCACAAGCAAGTCAACTTTCTCATAAAAATTTGAGGTTGTGGTTGATTCTTATGAGGAGATAGTGCCAACCTAGACCTACTACTTATCACACAGTTCCCAGCTGCTCAGCCTGGAGCTTCAACATGTAGCCATTGTCTTACCTGTAGTCCTTTTGGAATCGCAAAACCATTGGCAGGCCTTTACTACAGACTCATCATACACTCCATATGGGGCACAGTCCTTACTTATTCCTGAAACAAAGATCTTTATGACATTGTAATGGTAAAACGTATTTTAAATCCACGTTTACAGTTGAGTTCTCCATTAAATGAGTGCGGCTTTTGGCTAACCGTCTCCGTTTTTTTCTGTTCAACAGGCAGTCAGAGTTACCAAACCCAACATCCCTGAGTCCATTCGCAGGAACTATGAAATGATGTAAGTCTTTCCAACTAAATCAATGTTGCCGACCCCTTTATCTGTGGTATGTATCCAGGTTTGACTCCAACTCCGGAGGGAATCCGATATCTGCCCCATCGTGTAGGAAGCCTCTGCTCTTTAATGGCTGTCTGGGAACATCTGGAGGGCTTTAGTGATGGGGTGCTGGTATTTCTTCATTAGTTAGCGCGCAGACAGATACAAGGCAACTGGGCTTTGACAGACAAGCACCCTAGTGAGTGTTGGGACATGTGCTGTGTATAACTAATGAAAAACCGTGTGTGTGTGTGCGTGTGCGTGTGTAGGGAGAGTGAGAAGACAAAGCTGTTGATTTCTGCCCAGACTCAGAAAGTGGTGGAGAAGGAAGCAGAGACCGAACGGAAGAGAGCTGTGATTGGTGAGTGAGACTTTCTTAACAAATCAAACTGATAGGATTCACAAAAATTGGGTATAAGAAAATGTCTATAACTAACATCGATGTTGTTCTACAGAGGCGGAGAAGGTGGCACAGGTAGCCGAAATCAAGTTTTCACAGAAAGTCATGGAGAAGGAAACAGAGAAAAAGATTTCTGAAATAGAAGGTGGGTGTTCCGGACAAGGCCTCTTAACAGTCCTGTTGCTGCACTTAAAGCACGCTAAATCGAGTGTTTTCATTTGTATCGTTTAATTTGTCTGTTGACCATGTTCATTTAGAAGGCCATTCTCTTGGTCGCGTGGTCAGGTGTGTTACAACAGTTGCATGAGAGCACAGCTTACATTTCTCTTGGGTCCAGTCATGCGGCGATTCATATTGTTGACTATTGTTGTTTTCCAGACTCTGCTTTCCTAGCCAAAATGAGGGCCAAAGCTGACGCAGATTTCTACACTGCCAATAGGCTAGCCGAGGCCAACAAGGTAGGGAAGAACAGCGCTCCCACAGGTTGGACTGGCATACAGCGTCCCTCCAAAGGAGACGCCCACACGTGACCTTTCCTCTCTCCCCTTCCAGTTGAAGCTGACCCCAGAGTATCTGCAGCTGATGAAGTTCAAAGCCATTGCAGCCAACAGCAAGATCTACTTTGGCAGCGACATCCCCCAGATGTTCGTAGACGCCGGGACCGGGGAGTCCCCCCTCAAAGCCTCTGCGGCAGTGGACATCCTGGCCGATCACATCCTGGACCTGGACTAGAGGCGAGGAGAGCGGACCAAACCCGAACCAGAGGAGCCGCCTGGCTGGGGAGGGGCAGCCCCGAAGCCAGCTTGCCCCAGGACAGTCACACTTATCTAAGGTGGGCCAGCAAAGTCTCCTATGCCCAAGATGCTCCCCCTGCCGAATGCTCTGCTGGAGAAAATGTGTAGGCGTAAACAAGCGAATATGAATGTAAAGACGTGGTGTGGTGTTGGTAGACTGATTATAAATTAATATCACTCTTGTTTTGTGTTTTCTTCCACAAGTCGTTAGATATATAATGTTAGATGATTTTATGCTAGGTTGTAGTATGTCCAGTACTTTGATACTCCTGTCATATGCCAGCAGTCATGTGTTTTAAGACACAGATGTTGTGTTTTTATACACAACCAGTCACTGTTAAATTGATCCCCAATTCAAAGTCATTGGTTTATGCCGAGAACGTTATTATCTTTTCACTCAACAAGAACATTAGGGGTAACGTTTGGAACCTGCCTTTATAGAGAAAATTACCTTTTTTTTTATATTAAGCAAATAGAATAGAAAAATCTATCGAAAGGTTGCAGTTAAAAAGCTGGTCATATCCGTGGGAACATTGGTGGCTACCTACGCTAAAGATGTCTCCCACATCTTATAAAACCCTCAATCACATTTGTGTTGTTGTGACAACTTTGTCCTGTGTTTGAGAGAGCCAGCAGTTTGTGTGAGGTTCAGATGTTGAGGAGTTTTAACACTTACCAGCTTTACATTGCTTTGCATGAGAAGTCCTTATTGTGGTAGTTTGTAAGCTAAATATAATGGATAGCCGTAGACTTAGGTATGCAAAATCTTTCATATCAAAATCTACGATATACAGACAAAAGGGACCCTGTCTTTGACCATCACATTGTCAAGTCACAATACAAATCCCGAATGTTTTCTCATTAAAAGAAGTAAAAAGGCTCTCTAATTTCCTCAGACATCACTTAAGGACCATGTCATAAGCTAAAATATGAATAATGGGGTATGCTGTCATGTCCTTCATCAGAAGGCTGGTGGTCTGTTTCTATGTTTTGCAGTGTCTCCTTTCTTTTTTTTTTAACTGTTTTCACTTCATCTAACTGCATGTTGAGGTGGACCAAAGTGTGTACTTTTCTAATGACGTTGCTTAGCGTTTCTCCTTGTTTTCTCCCGGTTGGTTTGTGCTTGTTAATCCCACGTCTGCGAACAAAATACTCGTTTGTTGATCATGGGTTTCGTGATTGAACTGTTGGATGAACGACATACTTTGTTTGCTTAGTATGTATTGTTAAATAGTTTTTATAACACTGTCTTTGTGTTGCCGCAGTTCTGCACTGTTTTGTTAAGCTAACAATGGCTGATATATTTGTAGAACTGACTGTAGCTCAATGTGACTCCAGTTGAATCTTTCTTAGTTTGTGTCACTGGTTAATGGGGGGGGGTCATATGATTAGCCTGTGAAAGGATTCAACTAATTGGGACTGCTCAGGTTGATTCAAGTGGCAATAACTTGAAAGGAAAGAGATTAATTTGCACTCTCTGTGTTATTGTGAATGTTAAATTATGTATTTATCATTTTGCAATAAAGTGAATTATTCTTTGACAGCATGCCAACCGTGTCTCTTCTTTTCTCAATAAAGGTTAATTGTCTTGATTTCCATACCCTATGCATACATTCCTAATGGTTCTGTACGTGTAGAATACGGTATTGTTATTATTCGACGTTACAAACGTGGTGTGTTATCATATACACATGGTGGTTCATTCTTTTCTTAGTCCAAATCAATGTCTTTAAGCACAAATTCTTATGTTTTGAGTCAGCTAAACCCTTGATACTTTTGATGCTGGTGCCTTTGAGAAACCCCCTCAGTACCAAAGCAATACTGTAGGGATGAGGGAGGGGTGTATTTCATTTCATTTTGTCAGTTGACACGATAAAGGAAGTGAATAATGGTACTACTATGCACACTTGTTCCTGTGCTTGACCCGCTAGGATCTGTCTGCCTTGGGATACAGTCATACACATTTTCTGGACCCTTTGATCCACGCTTTATGGTGTGGTGGCTCGACTGCTTCTGGTGAATATTATTCAAATAGGCTCAGTACTGAACTGTACTACCTGCAACTGCGCTTTTTCAGAGCCTAGGGAGTGTAAGATTGCCCAACTTTGCTCCATCTTGAATCCAGGTCTTTATAGAATTTGTTGCATGCCTAATTTTGTTCGACATGCGATTTTTTGTGTGTGGCACCACTAAAACCTAAGCATCTAGACATAACAATTTATAAACATTATCCTCAACATAATTATTACAATTCTGATTAGAATACAATATAATATCAAATAATCTAACTGGATGGCTGGTACGGATTGCACTGGAGAGCCGTAATGTTCCAAGTATTTGCTTGAGCACCCCAGGGTTCCCAGGCTGTGTCGACAGGTCCACCAGGCGCACCACCGAAACCGAACACCCATTGCGCTGGCAGCCCAGGATGCCAGCCAGTTGAGCTGCTCTCCCTCCTGTTGTTGGCCCTGGTCAGCTGGGTGGTTAGCCACTACCCTCCGCGCGAACAAGTGTTCCACCTCTTCAACAGCTTGCTGGCAGTGGAGGACCACCACAACTTGTCATGGTCTCCACACAGAGTGTTGCCTTGCCTGAGAGGTGCTCCCATCCACCAGCCCCACCACAGCCTGAACAAAGGCAACCGTGCCCCCTACCTTACATACCGGGGCAGACTGTGTGGATCAGAGAGGGCCGTGGAGTGGAAACCTCAGCAGGGAGCGAGGACACATCCGAGGTGCTGAAATCGCAGTAGATTTGTATTTGACTCAAAGAAGCAAAACGCTTCTCTATTTTTCACATTTTATGAAATACCAGCTGGTTTTTGTGTTCTCTTTCAATATCAACTTCCATATAGCCAACAGTGATTTGAGAGATATGCATTGGGTATTTATGGGACTCAGTATTGAGGATGAATCCATCATTTATCCTTTATTTAACCAGGCGAGTCCCATTGAGATAGATATCTTTTTCAAGGGAACCCTGGCCAAGAAGAAAACATCAGCATCATTTGAACCGACATAAAACAATAAAAGCAGTGTCAGAAAAAAGTACACAGCCACATATTATTTAAAGCAAGTATATATCTGTCCCCACAGACAAGGGATCTCTTTAAACACAGCAACACAAGAGATTTTTATTCAATCTGATTTTGCAACAAATTCCAGCTCCATGGGGCATAATAGCTAAACGCATGTTTTCCAAGGTACTGTAAACAGCAGCAAGTTTGAACCAAGGTTGAGTTTAATGGAGAGAAAAAAAGGGAAAAAAGCTGCAAAGATAATCAGGGAGTTTCCCTAAGATGGCTTTATATATACAGTAAATAAGTGCCAGTGGGTCCATCTAGATTCTCTGTATTGGTCCAGTGGCCTATGATTTGTAGACTCCTCCTCCTACTTGAAGTAAAGCTAACGCAAAACAGATGTAGTTTTTTTTAAACAGACCTTCAACCATAATATATATTATCATTACATATGAAATGGAATGATCTTTGGAATAAGACTTTAAACTGAAAACATTAAATCATTACACAATATTCTGTTTATTTAGAATAGCAGTTTTCAGCGTCCTTATTTTGACATAAATCTATGTGATGTGATTTTAATGTCATGGCTGTGATGTTCAACAAGGGAACAAGAGCAAGAGTTTGTTGAGTCGTTTCAGCTTCCTACACTTAATCTTAAAATTCTCATCTCTAGAAAATTGTATCTTGGGAACAACTATTCTCACAACTACTCATAAACCACTGGTATTAAGCCCTTTGTAACATTGTTTAGAAAAGTGCAAAATAAAGGTTTCAGACTGTTTTCCTGTTACCTGAACTTATTATGACTTGCCCATATAAGATTCAACTTGTATTTATTCAATTGCAATTGTAATTTAAAGCTTATAAGCCACTGTCATAAAGCCTAGTCATCAAGACAAACTTGACACTTATCTTGTAAAAGTATATTCTGTGAAATGACTAATGAATAAAAAACGTGGTATGTTTTCAAGGGGTCCCAGGTGATAAAAAAACATATATATATCTCAATTAAATGTTTATGGTGACTGATGTTAATGTGGGATTGCTCAGGTCAAAGTCGTGTCCAGTTCCCAGAGTGGTTTAGCACAATAAACTCCCTCTACTCCATGTCTACCAGACACGGTATTGCATCATGACAAACGTGTAAACAGCTGTGTTTCATTATTTAGACACAGTCAATTACTTTCCCGGTGGGATGCCAAACTCACAGTGGACGAAAATTGCTTATGGTTTAGCTTGAGCAATATTTCCTGCTCTGGATGTGAAGCCCCTGCGGTAGGCAAGGGACCATAGGGATGAGTAGGAGGGAGCATGCTGGGTGGAGGTGTTGCGATGAGATCTACTGATAAACGTGATACCCAAAACGGAAACAATCTGGCTTATTAGATCCCCACGTCAGAGTCAGGGTAGGGCAGGACGACAGCCGAAAAAGCACGCACACACAAATCTTCCAAAAATCTTTATGCGCGGATCCTATATTCAAGAATTTTGACAATATACATGAGAATAATCTTGCTTCAGCAAACCCAGCGATTTAAAAAAAAAAACAGTTTGTCCTCGGTACAAACTGTTTGCAATGGTTGCCTGCACATACAATAGATACCCCAGATTGGCAATAAAAAATTACGTCAAAACTATTTTCTGTTGTTCGATTTTTCTTTTTGTTTAAGACATGACACAAAAGGGATGAGAAAGGACAGACTTTTTCCACAATGAACTGTTATCATAAGTACAAATTCTAAAGACTTCCTATTTCATCATATTTAGTTTTACCTCTCGGTGACAGTGGCCAGATCCCTATTTCTTTAGGAATTCTGTAAATATTCAATTAGCAAGCTTACATTCTGCCTGTCGAAATCCAGCACTGGCCTGGGGTCTTTGCCCTTTGGTCTGCAGCTATTTTTACATGACATCCACTCTCATCTAGCGTAGGAGGTCAGTCATTGGCTGCCTTGTTTACTTTTCACAACATATCACCTCTCTTGGCATTGTACTTCGTTGCCAAAAAAATGTTTTTGAAGTGCCTGAGAATAACTTAAGTGATGCTGTGGCTGGTTTTATAAAGGATTGTAACAGCCTTGTATAGTGTCTTTAGATTACAAAAACAATTTGACAACAATAACTCTTGGTGAAATATTACATTCTTATTTAAAGAGTACAATATTAGATCGGAAAAAATAATGAAGGACATTCTCACCCAATGTAATTTGGTAATAGATGTGTTTAGTGGGATTATCATAATTTTATTTTTTTACTATTTTTCCCCAAAAAATTGAGATCCAACGCTGTTTGGGGTAGCAAAGCATTCACCCTTTTTCACCTCTGCCTATCCTTCTTCAGTGTTTGGCAAGGATAATTGTCTCGGTGAAGGGTAAAAGTAATGCTCATAGAGGCTGGCATTGGCTAACCTAAGGGCCTTAACCTCACAGAAAGGAACAGGACATGCTTCTTTAGTACTGTGTGCTTTACCACTTTGCCTCATTGTAATAGGACAAATTGTGAGACTACAACTCAGAAAATACAAAGTATCTTTGTCTATTTAATTGCATTCATAATTTCACAATGTGCGTTGATACATGGATAGATAATACAAGGTAGGCTTTGAAGGGCAGAGTTTCTTATCATTCTATTTTCTTTCCATTTTCAAGCACAATTTTGCTTGAATAGTTTTTTGATTTTTTGTTTTTCCAGAGCAGATCCCTGCATCTGCAAGTCGTCAGTGTAAGTTATTTTGTTCATTAGCAGGGCCTCCAGTCAGTTTCCCATGGCTCTATCTTTGGCTGTCATGTGTGAACTATGACCTGTGATAGTGCTCCAAAGCCATACACCCAATTGATCTGGATGTCAGCTATGCATCATACCATTACCACTACCAATTACCTTCCAAAATGATGGCTTGAATTACAGTAAGTTGGCCTTTGGTTGTATGCTGACGTGCACTCAATGATTGCAACATGGATATAGATGTTTGACATACCGTGCATTGTTAGCATTTCATGTTTAACATGCAAATGCATACACACTCTTATCATTTAAAAATGACTCTATGACTGACCCAAACAAGGTTTTTTCTCTTTTTGGATGTGTGAAAAGAAATGCCATTAAGCCAAGTTAAACCTGCTCTGTACATAAAAATGAAGCTATACATACTCAGTTACACATGTTCGGTAAAAATCAATAAATTAATGAATAAATAGTTGATGACAGCTCAAGCAGCAAGGGTCTAAAAGCAATAAAGAACATGGTTCAGCATTTCTTTCAGCCAGAGAATGATTCAAAGTGAATCCTGTGTGTGTGTGTGTGTGTGTGTGTGTGTGTGTGTGTGTGTGTGTGTGTGTGTGTGTGTGTGTGTGTGTGTGTGTGTAGGTGTGTGTGTGTGTGTGTGTGTGTGTGTGTGTGTGTGTGTGTGTGAGTGTGTGTAGGGGGAGGGGTATGAAAAGTAAGTCATTTGGGGCACATGGTATTAGGTCAGTAATTTGAGCCAGTAAAGATTCTCTGTGCTCAGGAATTTTGGAACACTCCTCTCCTTCTCCTGTCGACCTTCCTCGCCCTGGCACCTCACAAACTGCTCGGAATGGCGTCCGGCGGCGTACATGTTTCTCAGCCCCAACACCTTCTTATCAGTCCTGCCCGGGGCACTGGGAAAGAGCCATTTGTGCAGCATGTGACTGAGGGCTTCAGTGTGGAAGGTGGTCTATGGGAGATAACTCTGGCACCATGACCCCTACCTATCACCTGAGTACCAGCGAGACGGAAGGGAGGGAGGGAGACCAAAGGCCCAGAGCAAGGGGTCCAGTCAGGCTCGTGTGGCCTCGGGGAGGACCGTTAGGGAGCCAGGCCAGAGGAAGTGCTGATTGGGGTTTCGTGATGCGGCGGCGAGGCCAGAGATAAGTGGAGAGGAAGACGGATGTCAGTGGATCAGTGTCAGAGCAGACAATATCCCACGGGTTCCCACCAGGACTCTGGGCCCGCTGTTGAGATTGGGCAGGTTCCCTGGGAAAGTGGAAAGTCCTCAGATACCGTATCCTCGCCGGTGAAAACATACACAACAGACAAAAGCTGTGACGACAACAACTGCGACTTGCTGCACTATTTATTGATTCATCTTAAATTATAGAAGGATAAAAAGCTGATATCATAGACGTGAACTGTACAAAATAAAATATCTTTCCTTCCTTAAAACGAAATATACATTTACAATAGACAACTGTTTTCTTTCAGTTGTGTTTGATGTGTTATACACACAGTCTCTTTGCCTGTGGTGATGTCAGATTCATACAGGCATTCCTTGTCTTTCTAGTCCGTGTCTTTCTTTTATCTTTAAACGTGGGTGTTGGCTCTTTGAGCAACGTACTTTGCGTTCCACTCTCCAGCGGGAAAGGCTGTCCACACAAAGCGAATTAGTGTGGACACACATGTTCAGTTCAGTATTCAGAATCTGCCGCGGTGTCCTTATACTGTGTACAAAAAGTCATCTGAATTCAAATGAGCCACGTGCGTGGGTCCATTCTGCTCGTCCTAGCACTTCAGGACTATCTACAGCCACACTCTGCCACCACCATGCCCTCGAACTTGTACTTGTACGTGACCACGCCTGTGTCGTCGAGGTACAGCAGGGATATGGGGTCCAGCTTGGTGGGCACGCAGCACGCCCGCGCCACCCTCTGGGGGCTCTTCATGCTGACCAGCGTCTGCACAATGGCGTGCTTGGTGGGCGTGACGTTCTTGGTGAGCGGGTAGGTACAGACGCCGCTGCACTCGTAGGCCTCATAGCCCGTGGGCGCCAGAATCCAGCTGTCCCAGCCAATGTCCTTGAACTCCACGAACAGCGACTGCCTCTTGCAGTGGTTCCCCTTGGCGTTGCGTCGGATCCGGGAGGCGCTGTCGTAGATCAGGTTGGAGCGCATCTGCATGAGGGCCTCTTCATCCGGCTCCCCGTGTCCCCCCTCCCCCTCCCCCAGCCCCTCCTTCTCCAGCTCCTCCCAGAGGCCGTTGAGGCCCAGCTCCAAGTCGTCTTGGAGCCCGGCGTCCGAGGTCTCGTGGCCGATCATCTCATTCAGCTCCCGCTTGTCCTCCTTGTGGTCGCCACTCTGGTCGTCGGAGAAGACAATCATGAGCGGTTTGTGTTTGTCCTCCGGGCTGGTGTCGATTTCCATGTCCCCCTGGGCTGTCCAACCGTGTCCCTGTCCCTCTCCCCTGTCCTCCGCCGGACCCTGAGCGGTGTCATCAGACGCCAGGCTGGCCACATGAACCTCCAGCCGGTGGGTGGTGCCGTACTCAGACTTATGCCAGCGCTGGACCGCCGCGGTGAGGTCGAAGGCCTCCCAGCCGTTGTCGGTGCTGTAAACCTGCCGCGAAGCCAGCTCCAGCAGCTCCACCCGTGCTCCTGCTCCTCCTCCTGCTCCTCCTCCTGCTCCTCCTCCAGCTCCTCCGTCTCCTCCATGTGCGTGCTCCTGGGTCCCGTTATCGTCCCCGTCCTGCTGCTCCAGCTCATAGACGGTGACCTTGCGGTCGACCCCGGCGTAGAGGTGGCGGTCCATCTGGACCAGGGTGTAGAGGCGTAGCTCTGCCGCCGTGATGCGCTCGTGGTGGGGGATGGACACGTTGAAGAGGAGGGAGTGGCGCCTCACACCCCCCGCACTCACGATGCATGGAGATGAGTCTGGGGGGAGCAGGAAATTACAGTGACATGCTATCAGTCAGTTGTTATGGATTGTCAACAATGCGTGTACAGGGCTTGTGGAATTGATTTTGTCATGATTTTTTTTTTCACTTTTTTTTCAATGTACACATCAGTATTTAAAATTCAGTTCCATCAGATTTAAATACTTTTATCTGAATTCCACACCTTGCAATTATCACTTTGATTTATGTTTAAGGTATTTCAATTGCGAAGTGAAAGTTGTATTTAAGACGGAGTTGTTCCATGGCTTTTCATTCTACTCAAACCATGACTGAAATAATGTGCCACAACAGACAAAAACGTCTATGGATAATGATATAGCCAAATACTTTACGTTTCTAATTACAATTTACAATGTTTTCCTTGGACTTAAATGTATTTTTAAATTCTTAAAAGAATCAGGAATGAAAAAAATAAATAGATACATAAAAATATAGATATAGATAAAAAATAGAGATAAATAGATGAATAGATCAAAATATATATTGAACAATTAATGAAGATATATTTACTCAAACAGATGCATTGCACATCCACATCAACTCATGCTAAACGACAGAGGCCGCTCAGTACCTTCGTTCTTAAAACTGCGGACGATGTTGGCAGTGGGCATGGCACTGTGGTCGTTGGCGAAGCGGTTGTAGAGCTCCATCATGTACTCTGGCGGGTCCTCGCGGGGACTCCCTGGCGGCAGCAGAGGGAGGCCCAGGCCAGAGAGGTTGAAGGTCTGGAGGAACTGTCCCTTCAGGCTCTCCAGCAGGCTCTGCATGTCCACATCACTGTCCTGCTCCAGCAGAGAGGGGTCCACCATTCCCTCATACCCCTCCACCAGTCCTGGAGCTGGCCGATGTCTCTCGGGGGTGAGGGAAATGGGGCTGCTCTGCCCAGAGAGCGGCCCCTGGAGAACTAGGTAGGGGAGGAGGAAGAAGAGGGTGTAGGTGAAAGACAAATCCCCCGGTCTACAGAGTCCAATATCCGCCATGGAAAGGAGAAGCTGTTGTGCTCTGTCGTCCATCCACGGGGGCAATCCACAGAGACGGAATTGTTGCCACAACTGTATGAAACGCTCTTACTCTCTAGGCCCAAACATGAAATCACTTAAAACATCAACATCCAAAGGTGGGGCTCTGATGCTGAGCTTAGCGCTGGACAGCGAGAGTAATCCGTCTGATTTCTCACTGGATCCGTGCTGGTGTTGACCCCGGGAGTTGACCGCTGAGGATTCCTCTGTAGCTGTGTGCGTTCCTGGCACTGTGTGGGGCTTGCTGCCGAGATAAGCGGCTCTCTTTCCACATTGCGCGCCCTTTATCCTCTCGCATACCTTTTGATGTCCTCTCATAAAGAGAAGCACTTCCTGAAAGCGGGTGGCCGGGGCACCTCGGCCAGCAGAGTCATCTCGGTTACGTCTCTCCTCCTGGTCTCTCTACACGGTGTCTTTCGCCCCCCCTGTCTGTGCTCTGTTTCTCGCCGTCCCTTATCTATGACATGGTAAGCCCTGCATTGCTCTGTGCTTACAGTGTCCCAGTCTGTGAGAGTAAGTGAGAGTGTGATAGAGAATGGGTGTGTGTGTGTGTGTGTGTGTGTGTGTGTGTCTGTGTGTGTGTGTGTGTGTGTGTGTTGGCGTAAGTGAGTGTGTTGTTATCTGACAACTTCCTTAATGAGGACTTTGTAAACATCGTCCTGCTGCCTCTTCCTTGTGGAAGCGCTATTTTGTTTGGGTGGGTGCAGTGGGGGTTGCTGTTTGTCATTTGTTTATTTGCTTTGTAAATGGTGGAGCTCTGCAAGCCGCTCTACAGGCTCCATTGACCATTTTGTTGTGAGAAATTTGGTGAGCTCTCTGTTGAGGTTCGTGAATACAACAGGATATATCTGTTGGACAGCCCCCCCCCCCCCCCCCGCTCCCCCCCCCCCCCCCCCTTTAGTGAAATTGAAATGCAATGAGCTGTGAGGCCTAATGGAAAGAGGTGACTGATACTCAGTCCACGCGCTTACTGTTCCATTTTAAAGCTTGCGAAGACATTTCCTTGCAAGTATACGTTTTTGAACAATAGATCGTTTTGTTTGATATGAACCCGTTCCAAAAGAAGGGCTCCAGAACGAGACAATATTCACGATCTCATGTCAAACGAGCTGGCGGAACTGGTTTGTGTACTCAGTTTGAGTCGGAGACACCATAACAAACTATTTCCAATTCATTTTTTAAAAGCCTGCCCATGCACCTCTCAAGTGCATACCTCGTTTGGTTGGCATAGCTAATGTGCCAATGACCCTATCAACCATAAGCTGTTTTCCCTGGGGCAGCCCATTGGAAAGCTACAGGAATGCACAGTATGTACTGTCCAGGGCAATGGCTTGGGCTGGCCCTGCAACGATGGCATGGTCAGTCTGGGCGGCAGATTCCATGTCCAGGAATGGTGTCCGGGAGATGCGTCTGTCAGGGCGGACACGCCTGCACGCATTCCTCCGTGATTACAGTGACAGCACGGAGTCAAAGGTGACGGGGGGATGGAGCCTGAAGGACTCACATCGGGATTCCGTGACAGTGACATTCCAAACTATTGCTTCCTGGTGTACACACACACACACACACACACACACACACACACACACACACACACACACACACTCTCTTTCTCTCCTCCTTTACTCTGCCCTCCATTCTGCCCTGTATCTCCGTGTCCTTCCTTTTGGATGTGGCACTGCGTTGTTCCAGCGTCCAGAGCTCCTGGGGCTGACCCGTAGATACACTGCTGATAGTGACGCGCCAGAGATCTGGAGGGGGGGCCTTTTCCGCTGGCCGTCAGATGGGGGGGCCAGGTTGACGGTTGACAGGCGTGCTAGTTATCTTTTTCCTGCCTCTGCTTACGCAAGTCCATCTGCGGACTCTCAGAGTCCTTACCATCCTCTCGAGGGTGTTTTGCCACTGTTATCACGGTCTTGCCGTTCTAAACACACACACATACACACACACACACACACACACACACACACACACACACACACACACACACACACAGAGGAAAACACAATAGCCCCTCTGCCTGTTGTTCAAGTTCTGAGGACCACTAAGCAGCTCCTCTGCTCTCTCTTACTGACCTCTACTTTCTAATGACGTCAAATGCTTTACTCTGTTTACTTGCTTTCTTTAAGATTACCGTAAGCTGTCACCAAGGTAACACCTTTTCTACATCTGGTTTACGAGAACACATACAGTATGTACCTTTTAGGCTGTGTATATATTGTAAACAATTGTGGTCTATGATTATTTCTCCTTGCCAACATAGATAGGGAATTATTTTCCTTTTCAAACCAGTAAATACATCAACCCTGAGTTAGGCCTGACCATAAAAATGAGAATTTGAATGTCATGTGTTTGATTTGATTTTAGCAATTGATCACTAAACGATTCCAAACTGCACTGTTTCTGCATTGTGCATTCACATTAGCAACAATATGTATCTACTAGTCAGTAAAACAATGCTTTCCCACTTGTAGAGGATTTGATTGACGATATGCAGGTTTATGTCAACATAAAATAAGGCCATAAGATGGTAGGAACCACGGAGAAGTGAAACCTTTTCTGGTGTTGTACTTATTTTAGTCATATGTCATACAGCAGTATCTAGCAACACATAATGAAAACATGAAAATCTGTTATTCATAGAGCCACACTATTGTATCGGTTGTGCATTAACAGCGATAAATAATAATGAGCCAGTTAACTTCATAGTTTCTTCTAAGACCCTGTGAGGGCATGACATTAGCTAGCAAAATTTGTATTTGCTTCAAAATTGTCCAAGTCTGACCTATATTAATGGAGGGATTTTGAAATGTCCAACAAGAAAAGAACACGTTACACATAGCCAGCTACATGTTATATTTAAAACTCCTTTGCTGAAGTGGTCTCCGAATATCACTTTGCTGTAGTTCCTCCACTCGGCCTAACTAGCGGTTTCTAAGATGGAGCTTGTGGATGTCTGGTGAGGATTTCCTTGATCTCTTTGTCCAGCTCTAGGTTGCGTCTCTCAGCCAGGTCTCTGCTGCGTTCAGCGTCGTTCAGGCTGGTCTCCAAGGCCGCCACACGGAGGCGCTCTGCTTCCAAAGCACGCTGCAGCTCTGCCACCGTCGCCCCCAGCTCCCTGGTCTTCTGCTGCAAGCTGCAAAAGAGCACGGTAAAGTGTGTGAGTGTGTGTGAAGGAGAAAACAAATGCTATGGCTGACATATCATTGAAGGCATTATGATGTGTGCCCTGCACATTTTGTCACTGCGCTGACCTGTCAATGCGCTGTGCAGAGTTCCCCTGGCTCTCAGGGGTGTGTGCCGTGTCACTTTTTCGCTGGGCACTTGAAGCGACCCCTGAGACGACGGGTGTGTTTGGCTGGGCCGTCGGCGCCGGACATGGCTGTGAGCTGACGTCGGGGCGGTGGACCATCGCCGCAGCAACACCGCTCCCTTTCCTTTCTGTGTCTTGGTCCTCGCCCTCCCTGCTGCTCTTTGACGGACTCCCGAACAACGCCGTCCTGTGGAGGTCCAGGATCTTGAAAATGTCCTCGGAGAGGGTGGCCCCGGTCTCCTCGCTGTCCTCCTGGATCCTCCATCGGGTCAGGGCCTCCACTTTGCCTGCCCTCCCCTGGACGGGGCAGCTGAAGGTGGGCAGGGTCTGGGTGCGTTTGCGGGGGCTGCCTGACCAGGGGTCCTGCTCCGGAGGAGAGGAGGGCTGGGTGGAGGTACTCAGAGGACCCAGTCCCTCACTGTCCTCCTCTTCCTCTGGTGATTCCGATAGAGAGGCTTCGCCCAGCTGACACAAGGAACATGGGGAATCATTCACCCGCCCAGAATATAACATGTGACAAGGGACTGCAGATTCGAGAGCTAGATAGCAATCGTTTTAGTTTGATTGATGCATTTGTGAAGAATACGGGGCATTTTCTGTCTATTGTATGATCAGCATGTCAAATGATTTAAGCCTCCTTTATAATAACACACAGTATTGTATGATCAGTATGTCAAATGATTTAAGCCTCCTTTATAATAACACACAGTATTGTATGATCAGCATGTCAAATGATTTAAGCCTCCTTTATAATAACACACAGTATTGTATGATCAGCATGTCAAATGATTTAAGCCTCCTTTATAATAACACACAGTATTGTATGATCAGTATGTCAAATGATTTAAGCCTCCTTTATAATAACACACAGTATTGTATGATCAGTATGTCAAATGATTTAAGCCTCCTTTATAATAACACACAGTATTGTATGATCAGTATGTCAAATGATTTAAGCCTCCTTTATAATAACACACAGTATTGTATGATCAGTATGTCAAATGATTTAAGCCTCCTTTATAATAACACACAGTATTGTATGATCAGTATGTCAAATGATTTAAGCCTCCTTTATAATAACGCACAGTATTGTATGATCAGTATGTCAAATGATTTAAGCCTCCTTTATAATAACACACAGTATTGTATGATCAGTATGTCAAATGATTTAAGCCTCCTTTATAATAACACACAGTATTGTATGATCAGTATGTCAAATGATTTAAGCCTCCTTTATAATAACACACAGTATTGTATGATCAGTATGTCAAATGATTTAAGCCTCCTTTATAATAACACACAGTATTGTATGATCAGTATGTCAAATGATTTAAGCCTCCTTTATAATAACACACAGTATTGTATGATCAGTATGTCAAATGATTTAAGCCTCCTTTATAATAACGCACAGTATTGTATGATCAGTATGTCAAATGATTTAAGCCTCCTTTATAATAACACACAGTATTGTATGATCAGTATGTCAAATGATTTAAGCCTCCTTTATAATAACGCACAGTATTGTATGATCAGTATGTCAAATGATTTAAGCCTCCTTTATAATAACGCACAGTATTGTATGATCAGTATGTCAAATGATTTAAGCCTCCTTTATAATAACGCACAGTATTGTATGATCAGTATGTCAAATGATTTAAGCCTCCTTTATAATAACGCACAGTATTGTATGATCAGTATGTCAAATGATTTAAGCCTCCTTTATAATAACGCACAGTATTGTATGATCAGTATGTCAAATGATTTAAGCCTCCTTTATAATAACGCACAGTATTGTATGATCAGTATGTCAAATGATTTAAGCCTCCTTTATAATAACACACAGTATTGTATGATCAGTATGTCAAATGATTTAAGCCTCCTTTATAATAACGCACAGTATTGTATGATCAGTATGTCAAATGATTTAAGCCTCCTTTATAATAACACACAGTATTGTATGATCAGTATGTCAAATGATTTAAGCCTCCTTTATAATAACGCACAGTATTGTATGATCAGTATGTCAAATGATTTAAGCCTCCTTTATAATAACGCACAGTATTGTATGATCAGTATGTCAAATGATTTAAGCCTCCTTTATAATAACACACAGTATTGTATGATCAGTATGTCAAATGATTTAAGCCTCCTTTATAATAACACACAGTATTGTATGATCAGTATGTCAAATGATTTAAGCCTCCTTTATAATAACGCACAGTATTGTATGATCAGTATGTCAAATGATTTAAGCCTCCTTTATAATAACACACAGTATTGTATGATCAGTATGTCAAATGATTTAAGCCTCCTTTTATAATAACGCCCAGTATTGTATGATCAGTATGTCAAATGATTTAAGCCTCCTTTATAATAACACACAGTATTGTATGATCAGTATGTCAAATGATTTAAGCCTCCTTTATAATAACACACAGTATTGTATGATCAGTATGTCAAATGATTTAAGCCTCCTTTATAATAACGCACAGTATTGTATGATCAGTATGTCAAATGATTTAAGCCTCCTTTATAATAACACACAGTATTGTATGATCAGTATGTCAAATGATTTAAGCCTCCTTTATAATAACGCCCAGTATTGTATGATCAGTATGTCAAATGATTTAAGCCTCCTTTATAATAACACACAGTATTGTATGATCAGTATGTCAAATGATTTAAGCCTCCTTTATAATAACGCACAGTATTGTATGATCAGTATGTCAAATGATTTAAGCCTCCTTTATAATAACGCCCAGTATTGTATGATCAGTATGTCAAATGATTTAAGCCTCCTTTATAATAACACACAGTATTGTATGATCAGTATGTCAAATGATTTAAGCCTCCTTTATAATAACACACAGTATTGTATGATCAGTATGTCAAATGATTTAAGCCTCTTTTATAATAACGCCCAGTATTGTATGATCAGTATGTCAAATGATTTAAGCCTCTTTATAATAACGCCCAGTATTGTATGATCAGTATGTCAAATGATTTAAGCCTCCTTTATAATAACGCCCAGTATTGTATGATCAGTATGTCAAATGATTTAAGCCTCCTTTATAATAACGCCCAGTATTGTATGATCAGTATGTCAAATGATTTAAGCCTCCTTTATAATAACACACAGTATTGTATGATCAGTATGTCAAATGATTTAAGCCTCCTTTATAATAACGCACAGTATTGTATGATCAGTATGTCAAATGATTTAAGCCTCCTTTATAATAACGCACAGTATTGTATGATCAGTATGTCAAATGATTTAAGCCTCCTTTATAATAACACACAGTATTGTATGATCAGTATGTCAAATGATTTAAGCCTCTTTATAATAACGCCCAGTATTGTATGATCAGTATGTCAAATGATTTAAGCCTCCTTTATAATAACGCCCAGTATTGTATGATCAGTATGTCAAATGATTTAAGCCTCCTTTATAATAACGCACAGTATTGTATGATCAGTATGTCAAATGATTTAAGCCTCCTTTATAATAACGCCCAGTATTGTATGATCAGTATGTCAAATGATTTAAGCCTCCTTTATAATAACGCACAGTATTGTATGATCAGTATGTCAAATGATTTAAGCCTCCTTTATAATAACGCACAGTATTGTATGATCAGTATGTCAAATGATTTAAGCCTCCTTTATAATAACGCCCAGTATTGTATGATAAGTATGTCAAATGATTTAAGCCTCCTTTATAATAACACACAGTATTGTATGATCAGTATGTCAAATGATTTAAGCCTCCTTTATAATAACGCACAGTATTGTATGATCAGTATGTCAAATGATTTAAGCCTCCTTTATAATAACGCCCAGTATTGTATGATCAGTATGTCAAATGATTTAAGCCTCCTTTATAATAACGCACAGTATTGTATGATCAGTATGTCAAATGATTTAAGCCTCCTTTATAATAACACACAGTATTGTATGATCAGTATGTCAAATGATTTAAGCCTCTTTTATAATAACGCACAGTATTGTATGATCAGTATGTCAAATGATTTAAGCCTCTTTTATAATAACGCCCAGTATTGTATGATCAGTATGTCAAATGATTTAAGCCTCTTTATAATAACGCACAGTATTGTATGATCAGTATGTCAAATGATTTAAGCCTCCTTTATGATAACGCCCAGTATTGTATGATCAGTATGTCAAATGATTTAAGCCTCCTTTATAATAACGCACAGTATTGTATGATCAGTATGTCAAATGATTTAAGCCTCCTTTATAATAACGCACAGTATTGTATGATCAGTATGTCAAATGATTTAAGCCTCCTTTATAATAACGCCCAGTATTGTATGATCAGTATGTCAAATGATTTAAGCCTCCTTTATAATAACGCACAGTATTGTATGATCAGTATGTCAAATGATTTAAGCCTCCTTTATAATAACACACAGTATTGTATGATCAGTATGTCAAATGATTTAAGCCTCCTTTATAATAACGCACAGTATTGTATGATCAGTATGTCAAATGATTTAAGCCTCCTTTATAATAACACACAGTATTGTATGATCAGTATGTCAAATGATTTAAGCCTCCTTTATAATAACCACAGTATTGTATGATCAGTATGTCAAATGATTTAAGCCTCCTTTATAATAACACACAGTATTGTATGATCAGTATGTCAAATGATTTAAGCCTCCTTTATAATAACGCACAGTATTGTATGATCAGTATGTCAAATGATTTAAGCCTCCTTTATAATAACACACAGTATTGTATGATCAGTATGTCAAATGATTTAAGCCTCCTTTATAATAACACACAGTATTGTATGATCAGTATGTCAAATGATTTAAGCCTCCTTTATAATAACGCACAGTATTGTATGATCAGTATGTCAAATGATTTAAGCCTCCTTTATAATAACGCACAGTATTGTATGATCAGTATGTCAAATGATTTAAGCCTCCTTTATAATAACGCACAGTATTGTATGATCAGTATGTCAAATGATTTAAGCCTCCTTTATAATAACACACAGTATTGTATGATCAGTATGTCAAATGATTTAAGCCTCCTTTATAATAACGCACAGTATTGTATGATCAGTATGTCAAATGATTTAAGCCTCCTTTATAATAACACACAGTATTGTATGATCAGTATGTCAAATGATTTAAGCCTCTTTTATAATAACGCCCAGTATTGTATGATCAGTATGTCAAATGATTTAAGCCTCCTTTATAATAACACACAGTATTGTATGATCAGTATGTCAAATGATTTAAGCCTCCTTTATAATAACGCACAGTATTGTATGATCAGTATGTCAAATGATTTAAGCCTCCTTTATAATAACGCCCAGTATTGTATGATCAGTATGTCAAATGATTTAAGCCTCCTTTATAATAACACACAGTATTGTATGATCAGTATGTCAAATGATTTAAGCCTCCTTTATAATAACACACAGTATTGTATGATCAGTATGTCAAATGATTTAAGCCTCTTTTATAATAACGCCCAGTATTGTATGATCAGTATGTCAAATGATTTAAGCCTCTTTTATAATAACGCCCAGTATTGTATGATCAGTATGTCAAATGATTTAAGCCTCCTTTATAATAACGCCCAGTATTGTATGATCAGTATGTCAAATGATTTAAGCCTCCTTTATAATAACGCCCAGTATTGTATGATCAGTATGTCAAATGATTTAAGCCTCCTTTATAATAACACACAGTATTGTATGATCAGTATGTCAAATGATTTAAGCCTCCTTTATAATAACGCACAGTATTGTATGATCAGTATGTCAAATGATTTAAGCCTCCTTTATAATAACGCACAGTATTGTATGATCAGTATGTCAAATGATTTAAGCCTCCTTTATAATAACACACAGTATTGTATGATCAGTATGTCAAATGATTTAAGCCTCTTTTATAATAACGCCCAGTATTGTATGATCAGTATGTCAAATGATTTAAGCCTCCTTTATAATAACGCCCAGTATTGTATGATCAGTATGTCAAATGATTTAAGCCTCCTTTATAATAACGCCCAGTATTGTATGATCAGTATGTCAAATGATTTAAGCCTCCTTTATAATAACGCCCAGTATTGTATGATCAGTATGTCAAATGATTTAAGCCTCCTTTATAATAACGCACAGTATTGTATGATCAGTATGTCAAATGATTTAAGCCTCCTTTATAATAACGCACAGTATTGTATGATCAGTATGTCAAATGATTTAAGCCTCCTTTATAATAACGCCCAGTATTGTATGATAAGTATGTCAAATGATTTAAGCCTCCTTTATAATAACACACAGTATTGTATGATCAGTATGTCAAATGATTTAAGCCTCCTTTATAATAACGCACAGTATTGTATGATCAGTATGTCAAATGATTTAAGCCTCCTTTATAATAACGCCCAGTATTGTATGATCAGTATGTCAAATGATTTAAGCCTCCTTTATAATAACGCACAGTATTGTATGATCAGTATGTCAAATGATTTAAGCCTCCTTTATAATAACACACAGTATTGTATGATCAGTATGTCAAATGATTTAAGCCTCTTTTATAATAACGCCCAGTATTGTATGATCAGTATGTCAAATGATTTAAGCCTCTTTTATAATAACGCCCAGTATTGTATGATCAGTATGTCAAATGATTTAAGCCTCTTTTATAATAACGCCCAGTATTGTATGATCAGTATGTCAAATGATTTAAGCCTCCTTTATGATAACGCCCAGTATTGTATGATCAGTATGTCAAATGATTTAAGCCTCCTTTATAATAACGCACAGTATTGTATGATCAGTATGTCAAATGATTTAAGCCTCCTTTATAATAACGCCCAGTATTGTATGATCAGTATGTCAAATGATTTAAGCCTCCTTTATAATAACGCCCAGTATTGTATGATCAGTATGTCAAATGATTTAAGCCTCCTTTATAATAACGCACAGTATTGTATGATCAGTATGTCAAATGATTTAAGCCTCCTTTATAATAACACACAGTATTGTATGATCAGTATGTCAAATGATTTAAGCCTCCTTTATAATAACGCACAGTATTGTATGATCAGTATGTCAAATGATTTAAGCCTCCTTTATAATAACACACAGTATTGTATGATCAGTATGTCAAATGATTTAAGCCTCCTTTATAATAACACACAGTATTGTATGATCAGTATGTCAAATGATTTAAGCCTCCTTTATAATAACGCACAGTATTGTATGATCAGTATGTCAAATGATTTAAGCCTCCTTTATAATAACGCACAGTATTGTATGATCAGTATGTCAAATGATTTAAGCCTCCTTTATAATAACGCACAGTATTGTATGATCAGTATGTCAAATGATTTAAGCCTCCTTTATAATAACACACAGTATTGTATGATCAGTATGTCAAATGATTTAAGCCTCCTTTATAATAACGCACAGTATTGTATGATCAGTATGTCAAATGATTTAAGCCTCCTTTATAATAACGCCCAGTATTGTATGATCAGTATGTCAAATGATTTAAGCCTCTTTTATAATAACGCCCAGTATTGTATGATCAGTATGTCAAATGATTTAAGCCTCCTTTATAATAACGCCCAGTATTGTATGATCAGTATGTCAAATGATTTAAGCCTCCTTTATAATAACACACAGTATTGTATGATCAGTATGTCAAATGATTTAAGCCTCCTTTATAATAACGCCCAGTATTGTATGATCAGTATGTCAAATGATTTAAGCCTCCTTTATAATAACGCCCAGTATTGTATGATCAGTATGTCAAATGATTTAAGCCTCTTTTATAATAACGCCCAGTATTGTATGATCAGTATGTCAAATGATTTAAGCCTCCTTTATAATAACGCACAGTATTGTATGATCAGTATGTCAAATGATTTAAGCCTCCTTTATAATAACGCCCAGTATTGTATGATCAGTATGTCAAATGATTTAAGCCTCCTTTATAATAACGCCCAGTATTGTATGATCAGTATGTCAAATGATTTAAGCCTCCTTTATAATAACGCACAGTATTGTATGATCAGTATGTCAAATGATTTAAGCCTCCTTTATAATAACACACAGTATTGTATGATCAGTATGTCAAAGGATTTAAGCCTCCTTTATAATAACACACAGTATTGTATGATCAGTATGTCAAATGATTTAAGCCTCCTTTATAATAACGCACAGTATTGTATGGCCTATGAGTGCTGTTACCTCGGCAGACTCCCAGCCGACAAAGCTACGAGGCGCGTTGTTTTTGCTGTCGGCCTTCTTGCTCGGTGGGGAGGGAGCAACATCTTTGGAGGGGGGGAACAGAGCTTCGTTCTGTTGGATCAGCACCGTCATCAGCTTCTGGATCCGTGGAGTGGCTGCAGGGGAGACCAGAGAGGGTGCAAACTGGATGACACAGTGTTACTTTGAGCGCTTCACCCCTCTCTCATTTCAATTGACCAAATTTGAACCTTTGAAACTCAATCATTCGGATTCAATAAAAAACACAGGGAGAGCAACAGTGCAATGCCTCTCACCCTTCATCATACTATGGGGGTCTTCTATCTGGGGCTTCAGCAGGTTGATCCCCATGACCGTGGCCAGGTTCTCCACACTCATCTTGTTCACCTTGGAGTGAAGCTGCACTTCGTATAAGAACCTGTGGCACACAGAGGGACACCCGCTGTCTGCTCAAGAAGTCTAGATGCCCAGTATACTTTGAGAAGGTGAGCGCAACTGCAGACCAGCTCCGCGATGCGCTGACGAAAGTGTGACGCGGGTACCTGCAGGTGTAGCTTAGGAGGTTGTAGTTGGCTCTTGGTAGGAGGGCGATCTGCTTTTCCAGATTCTCTCGACCCTGAACAGACAGACAGATGTTATCTCAAGTCAACAGAGTCAGTGCAGAGTCACAAGCACAGTCACATGCCCACCGACAAACACCGCTTCTAACAGCATATTCCTCAGCGACTCCTAAAGGTGTCCATACCGCCGCGCTGTTGGGGTTCAGCTGGTGGGTGCAGTCCAAGAAGTCTTGGTACTGAGACCACGGCACCACAGGCTCAGGCAGCTCCCTCAGGTACAGCTTGAGCAGAGACCCCACCGTGTGGACATCTGTGTCACTGCAAGCACGCAAAGCAAGAGTCAAGGAAGTGCCCGCGATGAATACGCACGTGCACACGGGCCCAGTGAAGGGAGGATGCACAGACAGCCTTTGAGCAAACAATCTGGGGTTGCTGTTTTTCGCGGCTCCGTTTAAATCTCATAAGGGTAATCCAGGATGTGTTTCGTACAGTCTGTTTGGTGTAGTGTTCTTTTTTTGTCCCAGCGAGACATTGTCGAGGATTGAGACTATTTAAGTGTGATGTTGAGTAATGCGGGCGTGCACCTCTCTCTCTCTGTCTGTAGGCACAGGATGTGGTGTGAGGAGTAGCACAGAACAGAGAGTAGACTGGTATCAACCTCTCTTCCTTTATAACGCGCCTGTCCTCTATCTCAGATCCCCTGTCAGGTCAAGACATTGGCTAATACGTTTTCTTCGTTTCGGGTCGATTTGAAAAATAAATGTAAGAATAGAAAAGTGGTGGGTGCTGTGTGTCTCTGCCTGTTGAGCAACTAAAACCAGGGGTTTATGGAGTAAACCGGTCTAGCAGTGCAAATCATGCTAACAGTGCTTTCAAATACCTTTTGTGTGCTTGGTTGATTTAGTGAACTACAGACTGCACCAGTTTGAAAGGGGCATGCACACACACACACACACACACACACACACACACACATACACACACACACACACACACACACACACACACACACACACACACACACACACACACACACACACACACACACACACACACACACACTCAACCACAGAATCACACCTAAAGTTTCCAATACTTATAGGGCGTGTTGCGTGTTGCCAACTTGGTTGGTTGCAGTTACCGTGGGAACGAGGGCCTCTCTCCGGCATCAAAGGCGTCTCTGAACTGTTTGACGGTGTTATCTTGTCCCGGGAGGCGGAAGATCCCCTCCTCGTTCAGGCCGTGCTCGCGGATGTACTCTGCACACTTCTGTACCAGGATGGGGACCATGTGGGGCCCAAAGCGCTGCTCATATGCCAGGGTGTCTGCCAGGCTCTTACCAAACACTGGCAAGCAATGGAGAGAGAGACAGGGGGTCAAGTGAGCAAACATATGAAAGGTTTTTTGTCCACCGGGCCTTCTTCTTAACAACGGAGCATAAAAAAACAGGCCCAATGCTGCTTTCACTCGACCGGCCAGTCCCTATCCGCAGAGTATTATGGTCTGCAATGCGCCTTTGGTCTAGTGAACGTGGACAATCAGAGGACGTGCGTTCACCTCCACTGGTAGGCACCCCGATGACCCGGCGCAGAGCGCGGACCCATTCCTCCATGTCACTCTGAGAGTTGGCCATGAGGACGTGTGGACAGCGCTCTCTCTCCCCAGTGGTGCCTGTAGCACATGCACACACACACGGAGACACACACACACACACACACACACAGACAGAGAGAGAGAGTGGGGTAATACACAGAGATATTCAGTCAAGTTGTTTTAAGATAAGGGTAAACAGATGTTTTCGGGAGATATTTCAAGCAGCGTCTTTTGTTCTTACGGGGGATGATCTCAAAAAGGAACTTCCCTGAGTCGTCCACGTTCAGTGGGAGCTCGTTGACTTTGCTGAACCTCAGCTGGATTACTCCCTGTGAAAACAAGCAAGCCCCCCCCCCCCCCCATACGCCTGAGTCAGCTCACAACACATCCACATGGTAAACAACGGCTGGCTGTCCCAGGTACCAAAGTCAACAGACCTCAAGTTCATTCCTTTGTGGTGCAAATTTGTTCTGTGCAAGTGAGTCAGTGTGGATTTACTGACAAATAACCAAATGGCAAATAATATCATCAAACGTCCGTCCTGATAGCAGGCCATCCCTAATGAATGTTTATCTTCATGTTTTGCTGCTTAGCCTCTCTTCCTATTGTACTAAGTAGTTAAATAGCCATAGCATACTATGATTTGTTGTTATTTCCTTATTCATATTAATAACAGCCAGTGCATAGCTGCTGTAGTGTTTGTGTATACCTTGCATCTGGCTGTCCTATGAGCCAGTGACCAGCTGTTGCTGTATGTAGCTGTGTGCTGCGTGTAGCCTATATTTTGTCATGTTTTCTTACATGATTGTTAGTCCTTTCATAGACAAATGTTTTTATTTGTTTACGTTTTTGGGGGTTTCATTTCATCAATGAGTCAAGGGGGGGCGGTAGAAATCATGTTTCTGTTAAAATGCTGGTATTGCAACACCCCTGACACTAACGGGTGCTTGTACCACATCCTCCTCCTATTCACCTACTCCCTTCCTCTCCTCTTCCTGTCCCTCCACCTGTCTGCCTCACCTGGACGGTGCCCTCCTTGTCGTCCTTGTGGTAGGTCAGCGTGCTCCCTCTGAGGACAAAGTAGCGCAGCTGCCAGTTTTTCACGATAGACCTCTGTTGTTTCTTCAGCCAGCCGGCCTTCAGAGACCTCTCCATGGATCTGGTGGAGCCAGGAGACCCGGCGCTGGAGCCAGGGCTGGCCTCGCCAGGCATCACACTCTTAGACCGTGCTGAAAACAAACAGGCACAAGGGAAATGTTAACAGGAAGGTTAGCAAAAGAGAAGTCAGACATCAAGATAACAAAATGTCAACGGCCACCTCGACATCAGAATATCCAACCGCTTCTGGTCGAAACTATGCATGAATCGCACCCTGATAAAAGTTTCTGGCTGTATTTTGTGTCACTTACACAGTGTTTGATTTTGTGAGTTTGTTTTGTGTGTGTGTGTGTGTGTGTGTGTGTGTGTGTGTGTGTGTGTGTGTGTGTGTGTGTGTGTGTGTGTGTGTGTGTGTGTGTAGGTGTGTGTGAGTGCTTGGCTGTCTCTCTGTGCGTGTCTGTGTAGGGGCCCTGTCTGCCCTGACACATTTCCTTTGGAAGGTGCCTTAAGATTACAGCAGTGTTTGTTCCACTGAGCTAAAGAGCTTCTTGTGTCCCAGCCAATGAACTGCTGACAACAGCCAGAGAGAAAGGTCACCAAGACAACGGAATATGTCTCAATGACTACCACATGAACAGAACATAAACAAATTGAACATAGTTACCGACCATTTTTAACCATTCTACGTACTCCTCGAGTATCAGTTTCACAAACAAAATTGGACAGAAGGAAGGGGGAAGGTGAAAAGAATTGGGGGGCGATCCTGTACGGGGCAGAGCGGGGAGGGATGCCAACATGGCCACACGTAGGGTGGCGGGCCTGAGGCATGGAACCACTGGGATCAAGCACATTCACACAGTTGTCGTTAAATTCAGCGTGACCATTAAGGCCCACATGAGAGCGGAGAAAAGAAGAAGACGAGTCCTAGATAAACAGGATGCTGCTGCTTCATCGACGCCAGCCAGGGGCACAGTCACACTTTGAAGGCCCTCTACCTAAAAGCTAGCCTCTTTGGTTTATTTTAATAGATGAAGGGAGAGTCAAAGAGATGCAGCAGGAAGCTTTTGGCCACACACAGCGGTGGATAGGACACCGCACCCTCAAAGCTCAGAGGAACCTTCAAACTAGTCCAATTAGTGGCTAGGCAAAACTGAGGTCCCCGAGTGCCCACGGGACCTCGGAGACACTTTGAAGCTCACTATCAAAAGGTGCTGGCGTCAAGTGCAGAGGCTGAACGTCCAGTTTACGTTTGGCTGCTTCATTGAGATGATGAATGATAAAATGATACAAATATTACCAGCAAGTCCTGTTTAGCTTTGTTTTAAAAGCAATTATTGGTTATTGTATTTTATTTATACAGGGTTGACTAACTGAGACTGCGTCTCGTTTGCAGCAGTGCCCTGTCAACAAAGCGTAAAACGAATAATAAAATAAAGCAACAAAACAAAATCAAACATTTAAAATAGACAAATAGGCCTAGTTCAAAAGTCTCACAATCCAGTTACACGGTTTACAGTCCCATTTCAAACACCGTTGCTGGTCCTCCACAGAATGGCTCAGTAGAGTCAGCACACTTTGCATACAGCACACTGTCAAGCAATCTTTTACAGTCAGGAGTTTTTTATCCTGTCAGTTAGGGATCAAACTGTTTCAGTCCTAGTTTTGGGTAGCACATGATATCACTATGTTTTTAGATTCAGAAAAAAACTGAATATCTATAGTCACTCAGTATAGAAGCTCAGCTTACCTGCCTTACATATTTACACACACGCATGCACGCACACACACACACACACACACACACACTCATACATGTGCCCATGTTTTACAGAATCACAAGCTACAATGACATTTCATCAGCTTCCTACTGGAAGGCTGCAGCAACTTTCAGAGCACAGCAACGACTAGTAGATCCAAGTAAACTATTTACAGTTGCGATCAAAATTATTCAATCCCCATTGCAAATTAGATTTACTAGCAAAATTTACAAACTTTCAGCTCTTTGCAAAAAAAACAATCAAACATGAACAATTTTAATTGCTCAACACAACTAATATAACAAGTGGTTTCCTCAAATTCAACACAAAATGCCACTTTAAATGACTACTGCAGTCTCAGAATGATTCAACCCCTTCATGAGAAGCGTCTTCAGTACTTAGTAGAGAACCCTTTTGCTGTTATGACCTGCTGCAAATGTGATGCATAGCCAGACACCAGCTTCTGGCAGTGTTCCTGAAGAATCTTAGCCCATTCCTCATGGGCAATGGCCTCCAGTTCACTAATATTCTTGGGTTTATGTGCTGCAGCCGCCTTCTTCAAATCCCACCAAAGATTTTCTATGGGGTTCAAGTCAGGCGACTGTGACGGCCACTGCAGAATCTTTCAGGACTTCTTCTGAAACCAAGCCTTGGTGGACTTTGGGGTATACTTGGGATCATTGTCTTGTTGGAAGGTCCAATGACACCCAAGCTTTAGCGTCCTTACAGAAGGCATGGCATTTTCTCCAAGGTTCTCCTGATACTTGATTAAATCCATCTTGCTCTCCACACGCTGCAGGTTTCCAGTGCCAGAGGAGGCAAACCAGCCCCAGACCATCACCGAGCCATTGCCTTGCTTCACTGTAGGCAGGGTGTTCTTTTCAGCGTACGCTTCATTTTTCCTCCTCCAGACATACCGCTGATCCATAGGGCCGAACAGTTACACCAAAAGTTCTGTGGCTTATTTATACGGTTTTAAGCATAATGGAGCCTACTTTTCTTCTGCTTTTGGGTAAGCGAAGTGTGTGTCTTGGAGTTTGGCCATGGTGACCTTCAGCATTTAGTATGCACCTTACTGTGCAAACTGAAACCTCAGTGCCTGCTGCCACCAAATCTTGCAGCAGGTCTTTTGCAGTCACTCAAGGGTTTTTGACCACCTACCTCCTCAGTAATCTGGTGGCAGCCGGTGATAGCTTCCTCTTTCTGCCACGTCCAGGTAGTGTAGCCAGGGTTCCTTTAACTTTGAACTTGGGAACTATGCTTCCAACTGTATCTTAAGGAACATTCAGTGCCTTTGCTATCTTTTACTATCCTTATCCTTGTTTGTGCAAGGCAATAATCTATTTTCTTAACTTTTTGGACCACTGCCAAAATCACATTTCTAACATGCAATCAAACGTCACAGTCAAAAAAGCCCTAGCCAGTCGAGATATTTGATGTGTTTTATCTCAAGCACACCTGATGCAACTAATGAATCCCTTGAGACAACACCTGATGTGCAAATGTGTGCTCTTATGAGGGATTCTATTCACGGGGTTGAATAATTCTGAGACTACAGTAGTCATTAAAAGTGACATTTTGTGCTGAATTTGGGGAAACCACTTGTTGTATTAGTTGTGTTGAGCTATTTAAATTGTTCTTGATTGTTTTTTTTGCAAACAGTTAAACCTAATTTGCAATGGGGTTGAATAATTTGGATTGCAACTGTGACTAATCTTGCTGCAGTATGCATGCAGTTACTGCAGTATCAGGAAATAGCTGAGCAGTTCATGGAACTGGTACTGTCACAGGGAAATTACTGATTCAGTTGATAACTAGAGCAGGGAGAAAAATATGCACTCTATAGTTTACTATCTTCATGATTGAAGGGATGTTCACAGGAGTGAATGAGCACACATACTATCAGGCTTTGAATGAACTGTCTAGCTATCCAACAAACCAATACATTTAATTTAAACTCACCATCACAGTTAAGGGTTTGCTATACTTACTTCAGCTGGCTATATAGCATCCTACCATGCATGAACCAGTCACTCGTCTGACAAAACCAGAGACACACTCAACGCGGCACACTATTTTAAATCTAAATCAGAGCAGAGTTTGTCTAAATAAAGACAGAGGATACTGTTCGACTGACACACACACACACACCACACACTTGACCACTTGCCATGAAACCTCATTTGGGTACCCACATTGAAACTCGCATGAAGACAAACTAACAAAACAACAAACTTCCATAAATGCCCGTGAAAAGACCTTGTTCATTATCGCTTATAACGATCCAACCTTTGAATTGAGGGCTGTCTTACCGATTTTGGCTGTCTCTACCTTGAAGGTGCTGAAGTCCCAGTTCCGAGGTAGCTTGAGGGACATCCTGGTGTCATGGGAAAGGTCAGTGGCTCACTACACAAATATAGAGACAACACTCACACAAACACACACATATGCACTCACACGCACTGCACACACACACACACCAGAGGTAGCACAAGTCCTCCCTGTCTAACATACAACTAAAGTCTCTCTGTCGTTTTCTTCTTACTTCCTGTTTGCTATTTTTTCTTCCTTTCTTTGTAGCCCCATCAAAAATGTCTATTCATGTTGCCACTAATACCCTGTACAGTGTATCTGCTGGGCCATTGCAATATAACAAAACACCAAACCTTTAAAGGCTCATATCCTCAAGGTAGGTGTAGCAGTATGGTGTGCTGAAATAAAGTATTGAGATGACAATCAAGGATTTCACTCAACTAATCGGGTTTGCTCAGTCTTACTCCTTTTCTCTAACTCTCAGAAGGAAGTGGTTTTCATTTCTGGTTTGGTGTTTTCATGCAAATACTGCACACGGAATACAGCAATTTAGGTGACAGTCAGGGACAAGTAATGTACATTACCCTATAGTTACGTACAGGATTTTACATTTTACAGGATTTTGTGTTGTTTTGTTGAGTCTACTAAGTCCAACTAAATTATATTATATTATATTATACTAAGTTATATTATCCTGATGAAATAATGTTTTCATCAAAGCCTGACAGGAAGGCAAAAACCAAGGAAATGAAAATGCATAAAGAGAGAAGAGACAAAATTCCATTTTCTTTTTATTTCAATTGACGCAGGTAGGCAAAGCATGTCAGCATCAAAAATAGTACACCTTAGACTTTATTATAGACATTATAAATGAGCACAAACAAATTGCACCACTCATAAAGAATAACTTTATATAAAAACCTATGACAACAAAAAGCAAACACAATGCACAAGATAGGCATTAGTGACCACCATCACACCATCTATACATTCTATAGTAGTACTGGCTTGATAAGATTCACATTACCTAACTAGCTTGTGTTGATCATAAATTGCAGTGTTATTTTGGATGGTGCACGAAATAAATGTGCAGAAATATTACTAGGGAAACAAACAAAACAAATAATTCCTATTGTTTGGAATTTGTCTCTTTTTAAGCTCAACCTTAACCTAACTCTCATCAAGAGGTTTCTTCTCAACCTGAGAAGAGACGGAATGTGATTAAAAGCAGTGATACAGGAATGGCCTTCCTGCTCAAGTGCAATATTTGCTCAGACCCCGTGAACTGCAGGGACATCCTTCATAACAGACAATCTTTAGCTCTCCCTAGTGGCAGCCCATAATGCTCCAACATAAAACTAGCAGGCCATACAGAAACAAAGACTCTTCAGCCAGAATAAATTGACTCTCTTTGTCATCTACCCTGCGCTATTCTCCTGTCAAAAATATTACGCTTCATATGAGAATCTTATCTACTCACATAAGACAGCTGCACTGTGTTGCTTGGATTGGTAACAGAAAGCAAACAAGCAAGCACAGAAAACAAATTCTGTCAAGGAGAGACCTACAAGACACTCTATTGCACCATATACCACGTAAATAAGAGAAACAGTTACATACACTTCCTCCATATTTAAATAATAATCTTCGCTCTAGTTCTAATGGCATGGCTATTACTATTATTAAGTTGATAAAATATATATAAAACACCCCGAAAACATGAAAAAAGACAATACACATATGTCTTAACATCTTACTATAGAGTATAGCCAACAAAATAGACAATAATCCTGTAAAACGAAGTAACATTGACTCTGGTACTAAATCTTAAAACACAAGTTACAATAATAAGGGTAGTAAAAAATACATGATATCCAAACACTTAAACTTAACACTTAACTTTATCCTGAAATGTCATGGCAATAACAATGTTTTGTTTGTGATGGAAATATGGCTGAAATATAGTGGCGCTGGGTGGTTTAAGCATGGATTGTAAAGGTTGACATGTTTTGCAATACAGTAGAAGCTTACTCTGCACAACAATACACCTGCCATCTAAATGGTTTCAAACCAGGGCTACCTCAGAAAGATAGACATTTTGAGAACTCAATAGGATGTGGCCCCACTGCACAGGGATATCATCCGTCTGAGGATAGACGAGATCCCTGATGAAATGATTGTGCCCTATTCTGTTCCCATAACATTCCCCTGTACCAGACACATCTGGTAAAGGAGTTGCTTAAGGACAATATTGCTTTATTTTCTCCATAGACAAAATAACCTCATGGAATTGTACCATTACTATACTTGTTCAGACAAAGATGTGAAGGGCTTGGCGGGAGGCTGTGTTCTTCAGAGTCTAGTTAAGGGTTTCTGTAGTGCAGTGATCATCTATATGTGGGTCAGACCACCAGGCACAATGACACCTTCTTAACAAAGAATACCACACTTATATTCACAGGCTGGGGATTCCTCAAACTCGCACTCCCGGAAACATTAATAATGCATACAACGGTGTTGTATCAGGCTCTGCATCAAAGTGGTCCTGTCAGAAATAAACACAACACTGGAGAACTATAACCATTTATAATTGGCCACAATTGTCTTATGATCTCACAATGGCAACAAAGACAGAAATACACATAACGACATGGTATATTATAAGGAAATCTTGGGACATTGAGGTCATACGCTATACTTTTGGTATACACAAATCACTGAACAAATTACCCAAAAAGGTCAGTCAAACATGGCAACCCCTTGACTACATCAAACAGTATTTCTTTGAGGTCAAAACAGATTTTCACTAACGTTCCTATCACACATTTAGAACGAACTGGACCAGGGATGTGAGGCCGTGTGTTTACTGTTAACAGGCCGAGTTGGTGATAACAATAGTTTCGAGCAGACTAAACGGCAGTCTTGGCAGTGTAGAAACCATCTTAGCACACATCCTGTTAGATATGACCCAATACCATGTCTGTCAGACAGAAGGAATTGTTTACCCAACTCTGTGACCAAACTGGAGGGTGTCTCATTATTAAAAAAGTAGATACAGTAGGGGCTGTAGTAACAATATAGGCTAAGGTATGCCTGCTGCCCATCATACAATGTATAGTTGTAAACAAGAGATTCTTATAACCTCTACAGTAGCTGTCATCAACTCATCGGTATCCCTTACCCTCTGAGTAAATATCTGAGCTTTAAATTGAATGTAGCAGTTCCGACCTACCACTTCATTGAAATGTTGAAGCCTGCATATGCTGTTCAGGAACTGTGGGTTTAGCTTGCCCTTGTCCTAAATCCAGTAACTCTGTTATGGCATATTTGACAATCCTGTGAAATCCCTGGTGTTTTGCTCTAAATTTAGCCAGCTGCAATCTATAAATAGCTCTACCCCAGCATGAATGCATGGTCCATGTGTTGGCTGGGTGCGATAAGCTCTGAAATGATAGATGGCAACAAATTACACTGAGACAACGAGAAACAGAAAGATATGAGAAATGTGAACAGTGAATCCAACATATAAAAAAAATTATAAACATGAGCAAAAACACAGCAAATGACCTTATGGAATACACCATGTGAATAGTCACAAGGATCAACTTATAAATATAAACAATTACAACAAAGACATCCAATGCAACAGGAAGCAAAGCTTGCAGGTGAGGATACAGTGTCAGTATGTCATGCAGTGCAATAAAACAGCATAAAAAATGTAATATGTACCATAAAATATTAACACACATTATAGGTATTTGAAGAGATCGTGTACACACACAGTAATGTGCAAGCTAACAATGGGGCTCACACTTAAAGTGACATCACTGTGTAGATATACTATGGCTGAGGTGAACTAACACAGGAGCCTACAAAACTCACCCTTACACTCCTGACTATGTAAGACACATCCATCACAAACATCTTTCATTTTCTATGTTATCCTCTCTCTCACTCACACTCATAGACACGTGCGCACGCACACGAACACGCACACGCACACAAAATGGAATGACCCAAGGCTTTAGTTTTCTATCCGGACGTGTTCTTGCTCACGCTAGTGCCACATGTCTCCCAGACCTCCAGGGCTCGCTGATGGCCAGGGACCGCCCTCCCCTCGGCCTCCCTAGCATGGTGAGCTATCTGTGGGGGCTCTAGGCAGCAACCACGTCCCCGGCAGGGAGCAGGCCCTTCTCCATCAAGTGGGTCTTCAGGGAGTTGAAGATGTTGAGCTGCTGGTCCAAGCGCAGGGCCAGGAGCTGCTGGATCACCTTGCTGGGGTTGGGGCCCCTTAGGACGACAAAGACAACCACTCAAACAAACACACCCAGCTGGAGAGGTCCATACAGAAACATGCTATGAGAGCCTTTGAATCATTGTCAAAGTGAAAACAAAACAAAACCTCTTCATCTAACCGTAGAGAACTGAGTGTAGTTGTGATGCATGTCCTATCCAGGACGTGAGTGTTACCTGATGAAGCTGGCGATGTACACGTTGACAAAGGTGGCCATGAGGTACTGGCAGTCGAATCGGTCCATGATGCCACCGTGGCCTGGAATGGTGTTGGCGAAGTCCTGGAACAAAAGCAACCCCGTAGAATACTTAGAGGATACTTTGCCTCACAACCGGCATCCATTTACTGTTTGTTGAAGTGCAACATGCAGCGGAGCCAAGTTTCCAGCAGAGGAAACTGTCTGCTGTCCAAGCACGGGGCCATTTAATCAGATTATACACGCTGTAGCCTATCACTGTGTGAGTTACTGTAGCAATAAAAGGTCTTGGCTCATATATTTCTATGTGATCAACAGCGAGCGATTTGTGTTTTTTCTCACGTCTCTGTCGGAATGTTAATCTGCTGAATGACAGTATTTATGACTGTAATAAAATCCCTCTCAATTTATATTTCCCCAACCTGGATGCCCAGATGAGCTAGTTTATCAATAGACTCGCTACTTGGAGCCTTGCTTCTGGAGGCCTACCTTGATCTTGAAGGCCCTCTTGAAGCCGCTGGCAAAGAAGCCACCGAATGGTCCCATGATGGAGGCGAAGGCGGACAGGGCGATGCTGTGGATCTGGAAGGGGTACATGCGCACCGTGGTCTGTGGAGAGAGTTGGGACGGCAGAGAAAGACCGATGTCTTCGTTGGTTGACAGGATGTCTTTGTTGTACAACGATTGCCTCTGTGTGTGTGTGTGTGTGTGTGTGTGTGTGTGTGTGTGTGTGTGTGTGTGTGTGTGTGTGTATGGCGGAGAGAGGGGGGAGTGCAGGGGAGAGCGGGTTTCTCACCCATCCTGTGAGGGACTCCAGCATGGCCGGCAGAGTGTAGTCCTGCAGCTGGAACAACTCCGAGGGTTCACAGTCCACCTGGAAGCTGTTGGTGTCGTTGTTGAACTCCACCGGACACACAAAGTAGCGATAGCCTGCCATCACATAGGACAACTAGGGAGGGAGGGAGAGAGAGAGAGAGAGAGAGAGACATTTAAGAAATGCAGCAGTCTTCATCCTCAGCATTTCCTTCAACCCTGAGGCAGAGTGGAGTGAGGAGGCAAATCTTCATGTTGTCGTAAGTCATTGCATTGCATTGTGTGTGTGGTCATGGTCGCATCTTACCAGAATCCCAAACACGACGGTGGCAAAGAACCCTCCGATGAAGCCCTCCCAGGTCTTCTTAGGGGACAGCTGAAACAGGGATATGGGTCAGAGTTGGAACGAGGTCACATCTACAAAGTCACACTACATCTCTCTGTACTGCCACCGGGCGACGGCCCCTAACCGTGCAGACATGCAGTGCTAAACCGTAGGGTGAGGCAACCGATTCCAGCACACGGCGCACCGCGGGGCTCACCTTTATGAGCGGGGTACGGCCAAAGAAGAAGCCGAACATGTACGCCATGATGTCGTTGCAGATCACACAGGAGATGGGCACGATGAACCTAGAGTCACAGACAACAGACGCTGTTACAACTTTGGGAATCCAACGCGCCAGAGCAACCAATCCATCACACAAGTAGTGTGATCACTTTAGTTCAAATAAATGCATTTTTCTGTCTCCTTTTCAAATTGCTGCCCTGCATTAGAAATCGCATAAGCTACTATGTTAGGTGCGTGCTATCTTATCTGACCGGTGGACGGACATGTATGCAGGCCAGAGGAAGAGAGGGAGGAGGCTTGCTTACCAGATCATCCCCTCAAACAGGTTGTGGATGATGAGATGGGACTGGGTCACCACTATCAGGAGGGTCACATGAGTCCAGCCAAACTGGGAGACAAAGACAGAGAGACATAGACAGAGACATACACACAGAGACAGAGAGAGAGAGAGAGAGAGAGAGAGAAACAGGAAATAAGACGTAAAAAAGTTACAACGCTACAGCATTGCTGCAGTAGACGTTTGGCACTGAGTCAGCCCCAAAATGCTAAGTAAAAAGGTTATGCATAACGCCAGCATAGATGTTACTGACAAAACGTTGTCATTAAGTGTTTGCAGTAAAACCTTTCTTCTTCTTCACGAGTAAAAGCAGAGTGTTGCACTGTGTGCTGATGGATGAGCTTGGTGTATTGTGCATTTCCTAGCAGTGCAGAAGTCTCTTTACAGTGTCCTCTATCAAGGACCAACCGTCTGTCTTAGAGGCAGGCCATTAAAACCCAGCAGCCTTTGTACAGCGTACCGCAAGGTTTTAGGTTCTGTTCTGGAAAACGTCCACCCTTTATAGATAAGCTTAACAATAACAGGGCCAAATAAAGACTACACTGGCAAGTTGCAAAACGGCCCTGTTTGTTTTGAGTCCGTAATGGGAGGCATGTGGTGTTGGAGCAGCACCAGGCCCGGTTCTCTGCTGGGGCCTCCGTGTTAGTGGGCCATGTGAATAATGCAGAGGCCCCGAGGCAGTGGTGGGGGGGGGTTGTAGTGAAACCAGGCAGGCAGCCACTCACCATGTAGAACTGGAGGCGGTAGTGCTTCTTCACCAGGCTTAGCACAAACATGCAGAAACCTGCACACAGCACAGGAGAGAGACGGGGGAAACAGGATTTAGCCACGCCTCTTTTAATTCGTTTACAGACAAAGTCAGGATGTGGACACCGGGCGGCCACTAATATTAGCATGAGATAATCTTGGCCATGTTTGGTCTGCTGCGCACAAAAAAAATGGTTAACCCATAAACAAGTATTAATTCAGGTGTTCACTTTGAAAGCATCTCTTTGAGAACCTCTTATTTCTAACAAAAGCTAGTCTGGGATGGATTTTTCTGAGCAAAAGGAAACCCAAATAGAGACATTGTTTTACTAATCTAATTTATCATCGGCATGGCCAATCTGACTGTAATAGTTAGCCACTGTTGTGCATTCCACCTAAAAATATTTGTATTCTCTTCCATTTGTCTAGGGCACAGAGTGGTGGGAAAAGTTGAATTTAGGTCAGTGAGACTCAGCAATTTTACTGTTTTCTGGCACTTGGGGAACAGCAGCATTATTTTACTCACAGCCTTTTTTTGCAATACTTCCAACTAAGCCAAGTTCTATTTCTTAAACAGGCGCCAAGAAAACACAGGCAAGGGATGGGCCTTTTTCAAGTTATATCTTGAAGAAAGTTGTGGTGTTGGGTAGATGCCACACTTCCTTTCTTGCCATATCTTGTATGCCATAAACTGTCAAATGTACCCCTTACATCAGCACTGGAAACAACCGGAAACTCAGTACAGCTTCCTGAGCACTGTATTCAGACTGCAAGAACTACAGAAGAACTACCCAAGGATTTTGTACTTTGATAAAAAAACAAAATGTGTTTTGGCAGGACGACAGACCGGTGTATTTAAGACCGATAGTTCACGACTGAACGACGGTAAAATGCCGTATATGCTGAGACAGGTTAACGTGCGCACACATCAGATTTAGTGCTCCCACTGTCAGCGCTAACAGAGGACAGTTGGCTGGGGTGGGGATAGACTTCCGAGGCTCCACGGCTCTGACCTGTCAGGTAGAGGGCGAAGGAGATGAAGCGGTGGTATTTGCTCAGGATACGCAGCGGCTCCTCCCTCTGCACCAGTGAGAAGAAGGAGTCAGTCACCGTCTCACCATAGAAGAAGTAGTTGACACACAACAGGAAGTACCTGAGAGAGGAATGGTAAGGGGGGTGCGTTAAAGCAGGAGAAATAAAACATCTCTGGGTTCAGCTATAGTCAGACTCCACATTTACCATGCCAGCTGGAAAACTTGGTGTTTAGGTCACTTTAAAGCCAAAGGAATTAAGTATATATCCTAGTAAGTGGCGATAGACAAAGCTCTATATTATTTTATTATGTTATTTATTAGGTTATTATGTATGCCACTATGTCGAATGTTTTAGTGTTTCCCCAAGTTTTCAGGACATGCCGCAGTAAATATGTAGAGACCAGGCCACTAAACTATCTTTACTAGCAATCACAACCCTTCTATTTCTAAAATTAAATATCCCACTTTAATATTAAATATTAAATCATACTGAATAGGGCTGCTAAAATTTGGCTGATTGGATTTAGAACTGAACTGAAGTCACCAAACAAACCTCTGGAAGTCTGCAATGAAATAAAGTATAACATGTCAATACCAACACATGGGAAACAACAACGCTTACACTACATTGGATTACTGATGTAATATAGTGACGTGTGTGTCTGTGAGTGTGTGTGTGTCCTCACCAGCTCAACGTTCTGAACCAGGGCAGGTGGTAGGAATGGTACACGCTGTAGCCAATGGTGATGATCTCCTGGAAGCACTTGATCTGCACACACAGCACCTGTACAGAGATGAAAATAGCCACAGCCGCGTGACACACACCTTCCAGTTAGTTACACGGCAAGGTCATGTCTCATTTTCCTCAAGTTACTGAGCCTACATGGATCATATGAAACAGCGCGACTACCATACAGTGCATCTTATTCTGATGATGCTTAAGTATTTCCCAATTTATAAGTAGGACTATGACTGTAAGTGTACAGCAGACTTCCACTACGTAACACTAAACCTCTGCTTAATAAGTCTTGGGGGTGGCCATCGGAATGAAGCTGTGTCCTTTGAGCCTCGTTCTAGTCTTCTGTGAACCAGTGGCTCAGGGAGCAGGGGGCTGGAGGGAGCTAATGATAGATCAAACGCCACGTCTAAGACAGGAGGAGGAGGAGGAAGGGGAGTACTCACGATCATCATGAGCACTATGGGGCCCATGTAGATGATGAGGAAGAAGAAGGAGATCATGGCCAGAGTCAGGATCCCTCTCACCCACCAGTTCCTCCATCTAAGGGCAGGCAGGCAGGCAGGCAGGCAGGCAGGCAGGCAGGCAGGCAGGCAGGCACGAACACACACACACACACACACACACACACACACACACACACACATACACACACACACGAGAAAGCTCTCAAACATCGCATAAATGACTCATACAGCCCACTAGAATAAGCTGGCTGGCTGTTACATTTCTGTTAAACATGTCCTCGATGACAGGATCAATAGCAGACTCAAAATAGGTTAAAACGAATCAATCTTGCATTGTGGTAATAGTGGATAAACCAACACTGTCTGGAACAACATTTGAATGGTTGGAATGATCAATAAATCAATAGTTTGCCTGTTCTATGAACAGAATAGCAACACTATTCCAAAACACATTTTTCCCTCTCACAGTACTAATCGCATAGTTGTTAAAAATGGCAGTATTCCAGGCTTTCTATAACACTTTACTTGGTAGAAAAAGGCCAACAGTCTGTAGACTCAAAAATAGACAAACTTCCTTTCCTATGAATCATATGTTCCAGTAAACCATGCAGCTCCAGTGAAGCCATGCAGCTATTGGCTAGCCCCTTTGTTGAAATGGGTTGGGTGTTATAGGGAAATGGGTTACCGTGAGGAGAGTCCAGACAGGGCCTTGTTGAGGACCTCAGGGGTGTCATCTGCTGGGACAGGCACCTCGGGGACCCCCGAGTCGGCCTTGGACTCACTGTCTGACGCGCCGTCCTTGTCAGCCTTAGACTCGTTCTCTGAACCCTGAGAGAAGGCACGAGAGTGTGAGTCAATAGGTCACATATTAAACCTTGACGCATCACTTCGGTATGGTGTCAATATTATCCGGTTATCAGAGGAATTTCTTATAAAAGAAAGTGAAAGCGATGTACTTGTTCGTTTTTAATTGGTTTGAATGCAGCATAACTAGGCCTTGCTATGAAAGCCTGTGAACTGTTTGAATCACGATGATCCTTTGTGGCTCTCCATGGCAACAGGCAGCACAGTGTGTCGTCAAATGACATCACAGACTATCTGATGGTTGTTGGTCCCTCCTCCCTGTCTCCACTGCCCTCTCGTCGTATGTTGTCTAGAGTAAACAAGCCTTCCATTAACAGCACAGACTGTGGCACTTAGCATATACTATAGAGAGAGAGAGAGAGAGAGAGAGAGAGAGAGAGAGACCCACCAAATTGCCCAAACAACATAAAAGAAAGCAAACAAAACAATGTCATTCCGAGGTTCCTGAAACAGACTAAGTATCCTCTCCTATCTAAACTCCTTCTCTCAATTCAAAGTGTGTCTCTGTCTCTGTCTCTGTCTCTGTCTCTGTCTCTGTCTCTGTCTCTGTCTCTGTCTCTGTCTCTGTCTCTGTCTCTGTCTCTGTCTCTGTCTCTGTCTCTCACACACACACACACACACACACACACACACACACACACACACACACACACACACACACACACACACACACACACACACACACACACACACACACACACACACACACACACACACACACAGCTGCAGCCGGTTTCAGAGTGATGGATCCTCCAGGCCGTTAGTTTCTATGGAGACCATATCCTGTCACTCAGGATAGTGGGTTAAAAATAGGCTAGCCCCTGTTTTCACATAAACAAGATTTCCCCTTATCAAGTGATCCTTTTCATGTCTTTATCACACACAGAGTACCAACAACCTCTGATTTAGACACTTCATTAACAAATTGAAGCTTAATAGATTAACCACACACACACACACACACACACACACACACACACACACACACACACACACACACACACACACACACACACACAGTACATTTCACACTCACTGTCTTTCTGAAAATTACAGCGGAGCCGAAAATACCTACAGAGCTAAAACGATCTGGTTCGTTGGTATGCTAAAAAAAAAATGTAGGCTGATTAAGTTAAATCTGCAATTGGTCCTATTCCTGAAAGTTAAAAGGAGGGCACATAGACACAGGGATGTTTACAATATAATGATCTGTTTGCAGCAAGTATCTACAAACCACTTTACCACAGGCCTGTCTGTCAAGCTCCACCCTGTAACACAGCGCAGCTGCAGACTGGGACTAATTGAATCCCAAGTAGAAATGGGTCGTAGATGGGGAATTCAGCAAATCCTTAGAGCCAGTCTTAACCAAATAAAGTAGACACAATAGAGCTACACTAATGTGAAGAAAAGGAAGATGACCAGCAACCAACCAAATCCACTGGACACTATTATTGTTGCACATGAGAGTCATGCAGATCCTTCATAGAGGCATCCAAAAAGGCAGCACATACACTGGGAGCCCAATCAAAGTGTTATACCAATAATAGGATGAATTAACCTAAAATTAAAAAAATGTATCATTTGAAGTTTGAAAAAATATAGGCCTACGTGCAAACTATGAAGAAACTTTTCTGGAAAGCTGGGACAGCCAAATAAGGACGGTGAAGGCGAGTTTAGATTATTGAATAAATAACATCGTAAAAATAAATGTAACGTTAGTTGGTATCTTTCAATACATGGACTGATCCTATCAGACTTGACCTGGGACTAGGTGACCCACAGCCTGCAAATCTTACAGGAAATTATCTTGACAACATCACGTCATAACATTTTCCCCAAACCATTTGGAATCGAATATATTAATGCTGTATTACGTAACATTAAATTATCCAAATTGTATGAGAACCAACTATGCATAATGTCAAGACAGAGAAAATTGTCAGCCTACCTGATAGCACTACCAGAGAGCCTAGGTGAGCAAATTGAAAGAAGGCCTGGGACTAACATGCTAGCTAGCTTTCTTGCAACCTGTAGTGTTCTAGTATACGACAGTCAGCTAGCTAACGTTAGCGAGCTACCTTGTCATCTGATTGTTGATCTTGTAGGTCGTTGTCTGACGGTCCACGGTGCCGCAGCTCTGTCATTGTTGTAATTATTGCCCAACAGAAGATCCTGTGCAGGTTTCCTCAATAACTATTTACCGTTAGCAAATATAACACCTCACGCTTTAACTGATGACAACAACAATTTTCAATTGAATATTCGACCCTCCTCTTCGCTGATCCTTTCTCCCTGCCCCTCAATCCGTAGCCCCACCCCTCGAGGGGGAGTGTGCACAACATGTTTTTTTTTCGTTTTTTTCTTTGACAACTAAGATCAATTCTGCAAATTCATGTTAATAATATGCCATATTGTAGCAGTAAATCATTGGCTTATTGTATAAGACAACCTGAAAGACCAACTCGATGTAGCTCGTTGGAAAAAAATTGCCAAAATAGCAATACAAAGTAGCTTTACTAAATCAAAAAACAAACACACTATGAAAGATAGAGAGACTGCCAATTCCACAGTACATTTTGGGTAAACCATTTGTTTCTATCTTGTTCTATGTGAGATGTATACGTTTTGACTTGACAAAATGGAACTCTACCTTTTGAACACCAGATGGCAGTAAATGCTCACTAAGACGTTTCAACCATCTCGGATAGTGTTAGTCGGGTGTGTGCGTGTGCGTCCGTGTTTGTGTGTTTTCTGTCCCATCCCCAGCATCACAAAATTGTGGTTTAGCCCAGTGGCGTGACATGGGTAAGCAGTATTTAAATAAGTAATGACCATCCACTGCTGTAAGAGAGGAAAGAAGTGTAAACACTGCGGTCCAAATACTGTTCTCAGAGTAATACAAAAATATATTTCTTTACAGTTTTTATCATAAACTATACAAATACAGCTAGGATGTCTTTTCAAACTATGGTCTATGGTATGGTATGGTATGGTATGGTTGGTTGTTTGGTTGGTTGGTTGAACTGCACACAAACCATGGTTTCTGAAGTCCTGAAGTTTTAGGCAGCTGGGCGAATTTCTAACGTAGTAGTTGCTGATGCTGCTGCTACTGCTGGTGGTGCTGGTTGTGGTATTGCTGCTGCAGCTCACAGATTTATGACTAATCAAAGAGCACTACAGTAGTGCCAGATAAATCTAAATGTAATGTCTTGCAGGAAGTTGCAGCACTTACCTCTATGAATTTGTTGCCACACAGGCTCTACAGTTTCTGTCCTTTTCTGAAATGTAGATTTAATCTCTTACTATTCTGTGACTATATGTGCATGAAATATTAGTGAAGTTATGATTGTGTTAGTTTACATCAATGATTACGAGACAAACCCTTATATTTACAAGAATTTGGAATGGTTCTAACATAATGATGATAATAATCCTTTATGTGTTGCCTACAGCACATTTATAGATTATAAAGTGCTCTGTAAAGCAAATATCAGTTGCACATTTCAACATAGTGTTGCACTGTGGTTGGCCCCCTTGGCTGTGCCAGAGTCAGACTGCAGTGTTGTGGCGGTGGGGGTACTTCATCCTCCTTGCTGCAGTACGTTGGCTTCGACTTTGCTCAGTCATGCTCAGCAGCTTATGTATGCACGAGGGTGTCTTGTCCTGTGCCCGGCTTGTAGTAAGGTGCTCTGTGTGTCAGACAAATGAATTTGGTCTGGGACTGTTTTAGGAGCTCCTTTTTGACTGCAGGGCTCTGGGACATCTGCAATGCAGAAGTCTATATATAGCAGTGGAGAAAGGGTGCTAGAGTAACAGAACGAATCAGAGAGGGGTAGAGGGAAAAGGGGGGTGGAAGGTTGCAGTGGAAGAGGGAATAATGAATAAAAGCTGTGACTAAATAAAAGTGAGACTAAATTTGGAGAGGTGAGGAAACATCTCCTATTACTACTGACTGAGCGTTGTTTTTTGGTGCAAATGTTTTGGACTAGCTAAACTGCATCAGCCTCTCTACTGTAAGACCTCTGTAAGGATTACACAGAGCAGGCACAAAGAAAAATGTATAAAAATGATTGCTAATGGTATGGTGCTTTGTGATGCTTGTATAATTATTCAATATCTTAGAAAGATATACTGCGAGTGTGCTGTAAATAGTATTCGACAGCAGTGTTGAGGGGATAGGCCATGACAAGGTAAAAAAAAGCCTTTATATCCCTTTAACCGGCATTTAATTGAGTTAGAAGTGATAATGTAATTATGGTATTGCAGCATCCTATCAATATAGATAGGGAGGTCTAGTTGTTGATTGCCAATGCCAGGATTTATCTCCATAAGTCTCAGGGGGCCAGTGGAGGAGAAGAGCAGTTCAATTATGGATGCATTTCCAGAAGAACAAATCTGCTGACACCAAAGCTTGGCGTGCCGTTGGCCAGACAAGGACGGCTCTACAGTCCAGCCTTCATAGGCCCACTGATTTGATCTCCGTCCTGTATTTTCAATCAGCCTGCTCCTTCACCAGTATCCCCCTTACTCTCTCTCTCTCTCTCTCTCTCTCTCTCTCTCTCTCTCTCTCTCTCTCTCTCTCTCTCTCTCTCTCTCTTTCTGGTGTCACGGAGTGAGGACAGGCCATCATTCATGTTGTGGCCAGCATACAGATAGGAAATATAAAAGCCCTCCATTCACTGTACTTTCACACAGTCGCAAGAGTTGCAAAACTGCATATTGGACCGGACTTCCCAACCATTATCTTATTTTAGGCTCATCTAATCCATAGCAAGAATATGTTTTTCTTCATTCCTCATTGTTCATTCTAGTGTGTTTTGTCTATCCAAGGTGTGCGAGCAGGTGATAACATAGGACTTGTTTGAAATGAAGTCCTTCCTTTGGACAGATCTGCTGGTGGGCCACCTGGCAACTGTCATCCATCTTACCCAAACCCACCTGTCTCCTTTGGAGAAGGCAGCCATGGAGATGTGGAGCTGCGGAGATATTCAGTTTGTGGACAGACTTATCACTCTGCAGGTCTACCCTATGTCCTCAGTAATTAGTCTGTACATTCGTGATCAATGTTCATTAGCTCTTTAATGATTTTCATTCAAGCTCCTTGACACTGAAGTCACAGGCACATTTTCAGAGCACCATTATAAAGGTTCTGTACATTGCAGTGTACCAATATTGTCGGCCAGGAGAAGACCATTTTAGGCAATGCAAGGATTAAGGTTATTGTTTTTTCTTGTTGTGGCAATCATAACATTAAAGACACATACTGAATGCTTGGTTAATAAATGGCTTTATTTGGCTTTGGGAGGGAAAGATCACTGTATGAAATAGCAGCACACACAGTCACAGTAGTATAGCAGAACGGTCTGTAAAGTGTCAACACTCCTCTACCACCGCGCAAAGACGTGAAACACATGTGAAAATGCTTCATAGTTGTAATCATAGTTAAGGCAATTTTAAATCTTTACACTCAACAAGCAAAAATCCAGCTCAGCCCCAGGTATTAAGCTCCAAGAGTGGCCATGCAGTCAAAGCCTGTCAATTGATCCATTTGTCATAGAGTATGGGGAGGAAATACAAATATTGATATATGAACTTCCACAGAACAAAGTGTCAAAAGTCTCTAATAAATTTGTCTCAAATGTCCCACCTACATGTACAGGTCTTCACAATAAGTTTTCAAAAATGTTTGGGAGCTCAGGACATTTTACAGCGTAAGGTCATAAGGTTCATTAGCCAAATTCCTAGGAAAAATGTGCTGTGCTACCATACTCCATTTCTTATACTGTCCTTCTGTCTTAATTACATCAACAGCCACTCCTGATGCTTTCAAACTGCCTATTTCCTCCAGACTGCTGTATTATTTTTTTGTATTATTTAAAACATTATTACTTAACTTGCTCTATCTTAGGCCGGGCAGGTGTAAAGCTGTGTAGCTCTCTATCTCAGCCTGCATAGCCACATGGTTTTCGGGGTTCGGCGGTAATAGCCCTTATATGTGGCGACGTACCATGCGACCGGGACGCGGTCTTTCGACCCGGCCGCCAGCTGCAGTCTGAGTGGAGGGCTGTCACTGTCACCTCCAGATGCCCTGCCACTGACCCCCATTACCTTCTCCTCCTTCAGTCTCCTTCCCCGGCTGTGCAGAAATCACTATAAGACAAAGAGGCAAACTAGACATGACTTAATGAGAGCACCTTAAACAGGCCTGCTATGTCTGAGAACACAGAATAGCTACAATAAACAAGTGGAGAAAACTATTTGACACTGATTGGAGGACAAATGTATCAATCGAGAGGTGGTATTCATACATAAAAATAATATGTGATATATAGCAGCATTTTCAGACATTAATCATTTCATGTTGGGTCACCTCCCAAAGAACAGATGCTGAACAATGCATTCAGCTTCTATGCCTGAAAATCCATTATCACATTTTTACATACATTTTTCTATTTACCTGGTTCTCATTCTTGCCGTGCTAAGACAGTTGCAGTGACACAAAGACAGGACGATGAATGATTAGAATAAATGGTCACATTATTTTGTTATGATGGGAAGAAATGGAAAATAAATTAGGTGAAATTCATCTGCTAATGAAAGAGGGAACAGTTGGACCGTATGTGAAACACAGTCTTTTTGATCAGAGGCTAAAACAATTTATTGCACCAGAAATCCAAAAGAACGGTATTTCTTTTGATTTCACTCTATGACTAGCCAACATTCAATAAATCACGTACAGTACATTCTAACTTTCACATAGAATTCAAATAGCACCGTAAAAGTTGACTGGTAAAGTTGTTTTTGTGTGTTCCAGACCTGTGCGCTGTCTATAAGTCTGAATGCTACCAGAATCCATTTTTTACTTTCCAGGTCACTACAAATCACTTTTCACTAATGGCACATTCAATGTTGGTGTTATAAGGGACACAACGTTCTCCTCTCTCTTGAGAATGACTAAATTATAAGGCTTCCCTTTCCATTCTGACATGCAAGCTTGTGAGCACCCTCTCCCCAGTCTCATCTCTATCTAGAACGTCAAACCATGACAGAGGCTCTTGAGCACCTTATCCACTATACAGAGATGGATTCAGCTCTTCTGTCATGGGATTCCATCTATAGCCCATCAAAAAGTCGCTGATTATCGTCATCTACCCTTCACACAAGAACAAAGCGGAGGAGTTAACCAGAGAAACAAAGAAGGCATGAGGCATCCGTTATGAGTGAATATCTATATTGTGTGTGTGACTGAATGCACGTGTGTGTGTGTGACTGTATGCGTGTGTGCGTGGCTGGGTGAGTGGGTGTGTGTGCAAATATGTGCCTACGTGCTCGTATGTTTGTGTCCAGGTGAAGCAGAGAAGGAGTGAAAGAGGGGGGTTCAGGATCCATAGGGACGACTGAGGGGACTGTAATGATGCAGAGGGCATGAATGATGATGAAGCAAGAAATTTAACTCTTGCTGCTCTTGGTGGCCGCACTTCCCTTCTTCTTATCCTTCTCGCCCTTGTCACCCTTCTGCTTCTGCTCTTCCTCCTCCTCTTCCTCTTCCTCTTCCTCCTCGTCTCCCTCACCCTCAGCCTCATCCTGATCATCACCATCCTCTCCCTCCTCTCCCTCCTCTGCAGCCTCCTCGGTCTCGTCCTCCTCGTCCTCCTTCTCCTCCTCGTCCTCCTCGTCCTCTGGCTTGGCCACGGACCTCCTGTAGGGAGCGGAGGCTCCCAGGGCGTAGGAGCGGGATGATGAATAGGAATAGCCGGAGTAGCCTGACTGGAGCATGTTCCCGCCCACTGTGGTCAGGCGACACTCCTCCCCTTCAAGCAGCTTCCTGCTCACACACAAAGCCACAGAAAGAGGCCAGGTGAGGGGCCAAGGGGGAGACAGGGTGGGACTCAGTTCACATACATAATTTTGCTCCGCAGAATCTCTAAAGAGAGAAGACGTGCTAAAAGATGACTTTTCATTCTTATTTTGGTAAAATTATAAATAACCCACACCCTTGCATACGGCCTATACCAAAAGAAATCTGTGGATCTATTGGTGACTTACCTGTAAGCAGCAATCTCAATGTCCAGAGCCATCTTGACATTCAGCAGGTCCTGGTACTCACGCAGGTGACGGGACATCTCCCCCTTGGTGTTACGCAGGGCATTCTCCAGCTGTTGGATAGTTTCCTACAGACGCCGATGACCGATTAATGTAGGGTTTGTAGCCTTAAAATTTGAACCTAATATTACCCTGCAAACAAATACAAAATATACAGAAATACTGGTGCATTTTTTGTACCACCAACAGCCACCTACCTGCATCTCTCCCATCTCGTTGCTATGACGATCCTCCATATCACCCATCTGTCTCTCAAGGGCCTCGTTGTGGCTCCTGAGGGACTCGATCTCCAGGGTGCGAGCCTGCAGCTGCCTGCGGTACTCATTGAGCTCCTCTCTGGTGTGCTTGACCGCGTCGTTGTTACGGGCGGCTGCCTCGGTCACGCTGGCAAACTTGGAGCGGTACCACTCCTCAGCCTGGTGCTGGTTCTTGGCTGACAGGGTCTCATACTGGGCCCGGATGTCTTTCAGAGCCACAGCCAGGTCCGGCTTGCTCATATCCATTTCAACGGATACCTGCAGAGGAACACACAGTAATTTCGACTCATTAAGTAAATTAGCATAAACCGGTGTTGTTGCTGAGGTACAATGCCAAGCAAGGGCAGACTAATCAACCGCTGACTTTCTCGCTTTGCAAGATGGAGTAACTGCTCCAATGTTCTTGTTGATGTTTTTCCATAATGGTTGACAACTGAGCATGAATTTGATTTAATTTAGGAACGCTATAATACTTAATGAGTGTGTGGCTTTGTGTGTATGTTTGTTTCGTGTGTGTGTGCGTGTGTTTGTGTGGGCGTGCACGTGTCGCGTGCGTGGGAGTGTTTGTGGTTGTGTGTTTGAAAAAGTTTTCCAAACTATGCCAATATTGTTTAATATGCAATATGAATAGAATAGGAAGTCAGTGGAGGAATGAATTGAATGAGAGGCATCTGTCCGAGATTGCCATGGGATGATTTTCTATACGGATCTAGTTCACCTCGATACGCATCCAAGGACGACCACACCTAGATTCTGCGCTATTTCTCCGCATTGTCAAAAGGTATTGACCATGCACACCCCTCTCGCTCTCTTTCTCTGTCCCTCACATAAACAAATGTTGTCCCACCAACTCATGGATATCGCCGCCACCAGAACTGACAGTTGTTGCTAAATAAGTTCTAAAGAGCTACATTTTTTTCCAAATCTATTTTTAAGGTAAGTTTATCATGCTAATGACGCTGCATTAGACAGCTTGGGGACTGAAGGACAGCGGCGTGATGCTGAATGGATAACTGCGGTGTCATAAATCTTCCCGAACTGTCACTAATCGCAGTGCGCAATGTTCACTGCGCACAGCGCATTGACTGATAGTAACTTGTTTTGTCCCGTATATGCTTTGAGCTTTACGTTGCAAGTAATTTAAGTAAATTAAAGTGTTTTAACAAAATAATCAATGCCAGTTAATGTTTCAGAATATATTCCTGCTTATAGCCTAATTTAAATCTAAAGTGGTTAGATCAAAGTTATGAGAATGTTCGCACCTGTGTGGCCTGCAGGGACGCTTGCAGCTCCACGAGTTCCTCCTCGTGGACTTTCCTGAGGAAGGCAATCTCATCCAGCAGGGACTCAACTTTCTTCTCCAGCTCAAGTCGTGATAAAGTGGCGTCATCCACGTCTTTGCGGTAACATTTTAGGGTGTTCTCCGCTTCCTCGCGGAGCCTCGTCTCCTCGTCAAACTTCTCCTTGACCTGGTCCAACGTCTCGTTCATCTGCACACAGTCCAGATGCATCTGACTCTTCTCATGGGTCAGCTCCTCAACGCGCGCCCGCAACTCGCGGATCTCTTGTTCGTACAGGTCATGGAGGCGAGACGGTTCGTTGTGACGCTGGCGTAGCATAGAAACTTCAGCCTCCAGCACCTTATTTTGCTGCTCAAGATTGTGCACTTTATCAATGAAAGAAACAAAGCGGTCATTCAAACCCTGCATCTGCTCTTTCTCGTTAGTGCGGATTATTTTCATTTCGTTGGTAACGGCTGTTGATTGAGTCAGATCAATGGAGTTAGGCATGGGTGAGAAGCTGCGCCCGGCTCCCGTTTTACGGTAGCTGGAAGATGTAAGCGAGGATGGTGAGCCATAGTTGCGGTGTGCGCTGGACCGGTATCCCGTGGAGAGGCGAGAGGGACTGCTGCCCATGGACATGCGGCTTCGGGGCGCATCTCCAAAGATCTTCCGATAAGAACTGCTGGAGTGCATGTCGCTCGAGAAACTCATGTTGTAAGTGAAAGAGTGGAATACAGACCTTTTCCTCTGTTATTCGTTTTCACTGCCTCTGTGAGAGAGTGACTGGAGTTTGAGTTGGAGTGTGTGGCGAGAGAGAGAGAAAGTGAGATGCGACTGATGACCGCCCAGGCAGGTGGCTTTATAGTGATGGAGCTCGAGCATCATTTGACGCAGAGGTGTCAGTGGATGGGGAAACCTGCAAGCTCATGCAAAAACCTCCGTTCTCTGGGGAACACGAATTCACTCATGCAGCAACTGTTTTGCCAATGTACTATGGACCTTATCCACATGAAAGACTCAGATAAAATATGAGCTTAGACTATATCCAGTCTTCAGATTAATGAAACGTTGAACGTAAGATAAATTAAATAACACATATAAGCTGTTTATTGTACGCCTGAGAAAGCGTACATACCAAGGGTAGCCTTTAAAAGTCCAGAGATGGATTTAGGGATTTAACTTGTAGGCCACCAAAGGCGGATCCTTCAAAGATACAAATCTTAAGGAATAAACATTTTCTTATGTTATTGTATCCTGCTAAACACTGTCAATGCAGTTTTTCTTTGCTGTCCCAGCAGAAAGGCATGGGATCGATGTATGTAGAACTGTGCGCCAAAGAGTATGTGTGTTATGGTGCCGTAGTGCAGTCTTCAGCTATACACCCATAGTCCAGACCTCTGCAATATCCGAATATTTGATGAGCCTCGACGGCTAGGTGGCCCCCAAAATGGATAAGGGCCAGCTGCATGACACTGCACATAGAAAGGTCCATGCTCTACCTCCTTTATATTATTATTATTATTATTATCATTATATGTACTAAATAGGGAACTTATCAGCGAATAGATTGTAGTTGTCCCTCTCTAGTAAACCATTTCCATCAAGTAATATGCATACATTTCCTAATATCATTTCCTCAGATGTATATACCAGGCTCATGCAGTTTTGGGCCAAGGCAAGGTTATTGAATTGAATGCTGCATGCTGTCTATTGCTCGTGCGGCTGGTCTTGGTGCTGATCCAGGCAGGATACCAACCACGCCCATGTAAAGGATAAAAAAACACGCGACCAGCGGTGTCAGGACTGCAGGGTTTCCACGATTCTATCGGCACTGCCACACATGCAGAGTAAGGTGTTCCTCTTTTCTGAGTCAGGAAATTATAGTCGCACATTTCAAGTTCTTGTTCTTGGGCTTGTCTTGTTCTACTCAATTATGTGTGTATGTAGCATAGATAGGACTAAAACATATATATCATATTTGTGCGAGTTGAACATGATCTAAATATATTTTTTTAAATGATCGTTTGTTTATTATTTTGCACTGCAGAAAAATAAGCCTTAAGACCACAAATACAAACTGTAAATGACATAATAACATAAATATATCCTGCAATGCAGGCAGGCCCAAAATGCTGATGGCGCGCTCTTCTGGATAACGTAGGGTACATTATTTTAAATTGTTGTTAGTTAATAATTAGTGATCAAATATTGTTCCTTTAGATCGGAGAAATAAAATACTGTGACAAATATAAATACGCACATACCCATGGTAGCCAGTAGAAGGCGGAAGAGGATTTGTATTTCCCCACAGCTCAAAGTACAGCGGAGATGGGTCTGTCACCGCGGGACTAGTATTGCCATAAAGCTGTTGACGTGATATGCCGCTACCAACGAATTCCATGCATTCATCAATCATGCAGAAATATATGAAGGTATTATATGTAATACATCTTTGCTTTCAACCTACTATATGTTAGTTCTGGAAATAAACGCAGACGATCAGTCTTTAACTACTGTCAGCCTAGATTTACTCAGACTTAAAACCTTACGCTACGCCCATAGCCATATGGTTACCTTGACTGACCTCGACCCTAACAACAAACCCCTCTTCAATGACAGCAGACGGTTGAAGTCTGATATGCCGGTGAATTCCATGAAAAACATATAATACACTCTAAGACACCAGTAGCTCTAACATATTCCAACACACACACAGACACACAGTCTGAGAGCTTTATCAAATATACTCAGGTCAAATTACTCAGTACAAAAATGTAGTTATATGGATTATTAATATGGGGTTTATTGCGTACTCCCTATACCAGTGGTTCTTTGGATGGGTGGACGACTATGATCACTGATCCATACTAAGTGTGTGGTGAAAGCCTTGGAGACCATATGAGCATTTCACCAGCTACCCTCCTTTGAAAGGTGTTTCTCTACAGCTGCTTTGATATGCCAGGTGCTTCCCATATGTCAACCAAGGCTCTATGACAAGCTGCCGGCCACTCAGCTTTCGTTTTTTTCTGTTTTGGTTGAACTGATCTTGTCTGACGTGCATTGTTCCCTTTGTTCCCTTGAGACTCCCTCAAATCCACACAATCTGCGCAATCTGTCACAAACACACACATACAAACACTTACACATACCTGCATGAAAACAAGAAACACACCCACGCACATCCAAACACGCCTTAATGATTTCATAGCTCCCTAGTTATGATTAGCCAAGAGACCAAATTAAGTTCTTTCAGTCATGGATCTTTAGACAAACGGGCACTCAAATAATCACATTCTAGCCTCCTTTAAGCTTTTGGTCTGTCGCAGTTGAATTCAGCTATTGTACTGACTGAACCTGTTAAAAATAGATGAGAATTTTACGCGATTCAAATAAATAGCAGACCATTTTTATTAAGTGGGACACTGACAGTGGCCCATGGGTTTCAAGGTGTTTTCTGGCATGATCATTTTGGATGACTAGCAGATAAGAAGAAAAATATGAATAATCAATTTTATTGTGTCAAATTGATTACTACAAGAGATGTGTGTGTAGTCTTTCATCAAGGACATGCCGTTATGTCGTTATTAATGGGGTCTGCCGTTTGTGGCTGCCTATTCAACAAGTGTCTGTACGTTGAAGGTGTGAATGTGTGTAATAAGTCAATCCTATGAGGTAATGCAGAGCTGGATAAACTGTTGGATTTGGCAAAGCTGAAAGCCAGGGTGAAAGATGGGGCAGTGGCGCATTGACCTGAGTATGCAAGGGCAATGTGAACACACAACCACAACCACTCTAGACAGTAAGCCAGAGATTATGGACCATTTAGTTGAAGCACCATTTCACTAACCCTGGTACAACACTATTTCCAGATTATTTAAATAACATTCTGGATTACTGAACAGTTTCAGAGATGGATTCATCAAGCTCACAGATAGAAACAATGTCATAGTGACCTGTAACATTCAAATATAAAGGGTTGGAAACAGAATCAAACATCAGTGTTAAACATCACAATGCTGCAAAATACGCTACTATAAGGATGTGGCAACGGTAATGCGGTCAGCTCTACCATGTCCAACACTGTCACAGTAGCCTATGGAGCGTTTAGGTGACTGTCCTTTCCTTTCTGTTGAGATATACTATATACAAGGTTTCTCTTGCCATATCTGACTTGTACAGTGTCCTTGAGTGTCTCGAGAGGCGATTATACAGTAAATTCCATGTATTATTATTGTTATTATTAATGCCTCCCACCCCACCTCATTAAAAAATATAATATCCCAACTACCATGTCAGTACAAATACAACAAATGAGTCACAAGTTGTATTAGGTCAATTGAAAATAATCGGCCTGTAACGTCCTGATGGATTGGATCTCAGACGTGGTGAGAATGCCTTGAAGTCTACAGAAATCAGACAAACAGCAGTCACTTGTTGTTGCCCATCCCCCACCCCAGGCAGCTCCAGGAGTGTGTGAGAGTGCCCATCCTCCCTCCTCCTCTTTCATGGGGGCTTTCCTTGAGCGCTTGGGAGAAAACATGCAAGAGGTCATGGATAAATAGTGGGAGTCATAGGCTGATCTGTTGTGGTCCATCTCAGTACTGAATACTGGTCAACAGCAGGTTATTAACTGAAAATACTATAACCTCCCAGGTAGAATCGCTTTTCATTACAGGGAAGGAGTGGGTGTTTTTTATTGTTAAGACATACATTACATCTAACACAGGTTTGACTTTCATGAAAAAGTGCTTGTAATTTGACCTTTTGATATCATTCACAATGCTTTATGAGTCAAAGGTATCATAAAACTTTTAAAAAATTAGAGTTAGGTAACAAGGGTTTTAAATGTTTTATTCCTTTTCATATCAAGGGCAATTATAAATTATTACTTCGCATTTCAACATATTTTTCCATATTTTAAGTGATTTGTTACAAGTCATTGACCAAATGTTCCCATTTGAAAAAGTGTGTGCACAAAATGTCCACTATTTAATTGTTCTGACTAGACATTAACACTTCTCAAGCCAGCTATGAATTGGATGTGTATAACAATGTGTGTTTTTGTTGTGATTTTAATTGTGTGTACATGAGGGAGGAGCACACCCGAGACAGTCAATGAAAAGGAATGACCTTTGTGATAAATGTCTATGCTAATATATCTATCATATGCTCATAATATACTTCTGTTATGGTTTTCTTACATTGGTTTCGGTTTTAAGGCATTAGCCACTTTGTACGAACATAACCCGAATTCACACAGACGGAGATGATGGGGGAAGGGGGGGTTGACCTCCATAGCTTAAAACACTGGACTACACAAAGAACAAGTGTAGGCCTGCTCTTTGATAGGATCCACACCTGCTTTTAAGGCAGACGCTGTAAGCACCAGGGTCTTTGCAGTGCACTATACAAAGAGTCGGGGGAAGGCCAGTCGTCTGATTGCACCCACGACTTTGCCTGTCTCTCTGCACCATGGTTGCCAACTTGGCATGTGGAGGAGGGAGCCGTGTGCACGCAAACAGACGCAAGGGAGTGGCGGAAGACACATAACAGCATGTCGTTGATGGATAGGGAGGTGCGAACAGACACAATTGCTCATCTTAAAACCAGGTCTTTGAAATAAAGTGGACTGAGGTTCTTGCACCTTTTTCTAGTAAACCAAAAAAGAAAACCAACCCTCCCACTCCCAAGCCCCTTTAGTTTCTCTCTGAAGACAGTGACGGGACAAAAAAACACTGATGTGCGCACACACATACACACACACCTTCTAGCTAGCACCAGATATTCCAAACCAATTCCTGCTACCCTCTTTTCAGACAGGGTATCGAATTCCTCTCCGTTTGGATAGGTTTAAGATGTCAAATAACAGCATTCCACACTAAAATACTTAACAATCCTAAAATTATGTTCAGTTTTTTTTGTGTTTTTTTGGTACACGATCTTCATGCTTTAACATACAATCTGCAGCATCTGACGAGAGGTTGAAGGTTCTTTTGGCATGGTGCTGCAACAGTACACACGTCGGGAAGAGATCTCTACATTCAAACACTGCATGAATCTCCAGCAAGTGCCGTTTTTGTACTGCTCATTCTCCCCGCAACAAGGGGTTCAAATCTCATGAGCAAAGGCTAGAACAGCCATTATCCCAGGCAACAAAGACGGCTGAACCAACCAGCACTGATCCAGCACTGCCAAAGCAACCACAGACCAGATATACTTTTTATACTTTTTGATTCTTTTTTTTTTTTTTTTTTAAGTCTTGTATTCATTTTTTTGTTTGGCTTTTCAAATATCTAAAAGTATCACCGACCACAAATAAGAGTATTATTTTTTTTTAGGAGCAACATGTGAAATTCAGAAAGGTATTACATCTAGAAGCCAGTGATTGACTCCTAAAATGTAGAAACAAACACAGTTAAATCTCAATTAACTTCACAAGAACATGAGCGACAACTAATTAAATATAATATATTCATTTATATATATATTCAGTATATTTGAATCTAATAAATATCTATTTTTGATATACATTACATGGAGATCTTTATCTGTAAACTATTTACATAAAATAGAGTAGACTTTGCAGAAATAATAAATAGCTATATAGGCAAGGCAAAGGAGTGTCCGGAGATTTTCAACCTCATGGGACTGAACAGCTCATAGTAACGGCCTTTCATGTGGTTTGCCACTGAAAGGAAAAGCCAGTCTGAATTCGGTTTTGAATGGGTAAACCCAAATATCAAACTGCACTCTCATGTATAAGCAGGGGATAGGGAATTGTTTTTCCCGAAAATAATGCTAACGCTACCACCCTCACCTGTACTTCTGTATCATGGAATGTGCTTGAGTCTCTCGACTACTTTCAATAGGCTTCCCTTCTCAAATATCAAAAAGTGACCGGTCACTGGCTCATACATGACCAGTGACGCACGCACGCACGCACGCACGCACGCACGCACGCACGCACGCACGCACGCACGCACGCACGCACGCACGCACGCACGCACACACGCACACACACACACACACACACACACACACACACACACACACACACACACACACACACACACGGGACTCAAATGCCACAGTCATCAGAGAGAGAAATAATAATCCCCCCCATCCCCATCCCGGACCCAAACCCAACACAATCTCATGCTGCGCTTATTTTTTTTGTCTTTTCTTCCTTTCTTCCTTTACATCAAAAAAGATATTTAAATGGCAGGTGTAGGATAGTTAAGTACTGGGTACTTTTCTAGAAAGCGGAGAGAATCTCCTCCCATCAGTGTGGTCACTAGCTGGAGGGTGACCACCCACCGAGCCAGGCTACAAAGGGACGTATTGCTGCCAGGAACACAACAAGAGGAACAACAGCAACAGCAGCACCACACAGTTGTAAATCGTGTCCTCGAAAAAGGGGCTGGGGGATGGGGGGGGGGGGGGGGCACAAGGTTGACAAGTGTTTTTCTTAGGCTAGAGGACGACGCTACCTGATAACAATACGAACATAGCTGCAGTCAGTCAGAGACGGATTAGTTTAAAAACCAACGATAGCTTTTCAACACCAGTGCAAAATCCTCCTTCCCGTGTAAGTGCAAAGTACCCTGCTCTAGATGGTCTAGCGATGGAGCAGAGGGGTTCCCCCTACGGGTCTGTGGAACCACCATGGACACGCCAGGGGCGGACGAGCGAGTGAGCGTGTAAGTGTCGGGGGGACGATTCTGATGACGGCTTTTTCACGGGGCTCGGAGCCCAGAACACGAGGCAATGGGGTGTAGTGTGGTAACATTCCTTAAGCGACAGTCTCTTCCTGGTGGATGGCGGGGAGAGGGAGGCGGCAGGCCGTCCTGGGCCCGTGTTCAGGCTGCCCGTGTTCAGGCTGAACACTGCTGAGCTAGTGAGCGCCACTGAGCACCACGGACAGATGGAAAGGACGTAAGGACGAGAGCTGGTGGGTCATCAGAGTGGGCGGAGCCAAGGACCGAGTCCTCCAATCTGGTTGGCTGGCGGACGGGCGGTGGGGGGGTGGACGTGGGTGTCTCAGGTTTTTTAAGAGGGATGCCGTGGCCGAGGAGAGGGAAAGGGCGTGGTGGTTTGTGTGTGTGTGGGGGGGGGGGGGTTGTATGGTCACACACATCTCGGCTGGGGAGAAGGCCACAGGCTAGGTCAGTCCTGCTCTGCTGGGGGACTGCTGTCGGACGGGCAGAGACTCCACGTGGAGACCAGGAAGTAGTGAACACAACGCGTGGGGGGGGACGGGGGACATGACCAGTGAGGGGGGGGGGGATGGGCTGGATGGCTGACACTCTTATAGGCTGCAGCCCAGCTGCTTGGCCTTCTCCTGAGTGTCCTGCAGGAGTCTGAGGCTGGCGCTGGAGTAGCCCTCGTCACTGTAGCTGCTGCGCAGGCTGCTCCGCTCGTCCCCGGAGTCGCTCACGCTGCTGGTGCTCCACTCCAGGTCGCCCATCAGGTAGTCTGTGCCCTCCACGTCCACGTCCAGGTCTTCTGCAAACGCGCGCGCGCGCACACACACACACACACACACACACACACACACACACACACACACACACACACACACACACACACACACACACACACACACACACAGTTACCTCGAGTCAGACTCAGCCCTGCTAGGTCAAATTAGCCCAGCCAACTAGTCAGTTCCATAGTTACTAATACTAACCCTGTGATGTTTGAACCCAGCAAAATGGTTATGATAGGTAACCCACCCAAAGCTGGGCAAAAATAACACCATTCACCACCCAAACGTTTTTAAACGTCCCCTATGTATCCCCTGGCTGCGTTGTGTTCACTACTTCCTTGTTTGTACTTGTGGTGTGTGTGTGTGTGTGTGTGTGTGTGTGTGTGTGTGTGTGTGTGTGCGGCTCACCCTGGTCGGAGTCGGACTTGTCGTAGACGGTGGAGCCCGTGCTGTCCATGCGCGTGCGCTCCACGCCCAGCTGCTCCAGGCGCCGTCTCAGGTGCCGCTGTTCTCTCTGCAGCTGCTCCAACGTGTGCTGAGCTCTACGCTCGCTCTCCTCCAACCGCTGCCGCAGCAAAACATTACGTTATTGTCAGAGGGGTGTGTGTGTGTGTGTGTGTGTGTGTGTGTGTGTGGGGGGGGGGGGGGGGGGGGGGTTATGGGTGTGTTCTCTCTGCAGGTGATCCAAACTCTCCTAAACTACCATTTACCCTTTGTTTATCCTCTGCAGAGGTCCAGATAGCTTCATCTGGTGACCTCTAAGACGACACAAATATGCAGTCCTCAAGCCACAACCCAAACACACACACACACACACACACACACACACACACACACTCACCGAGATGTGCTGCTTTGCCTTCATCAGCAGGCTCAGGGTGGTGTGCCTGTTGGACTCTGGTCCTAGGGGAACGAGGGATTTCAACCGCTCTAAGCAAAGCCGCAAGTGTGCCCGTCTGCAGAGAGGTGGAGGGAAGTACAGCAGGGCCGCCGTTAAATAGCCACGCTTTAGATCACACCAAACACAACCGATCAACACACAAACGCTGATTTTACAGATGTTTAACTCCAACTTTGAATAGGACATTAACTTCAGCCGAGTTTTGATTCCTCTAATAATATGACAATAATGAGTTCTTAATGAGCCTTAATATGAGTTCATATGATAACAGTGTGTTTCTTCATGATGTTCTCTCTCTGTGTGCTCCTTCCCCTCTGCCCGTCTGTTTTCAGTGGCCATGTCAGTTCTGCTTTATCCTTCTCCCCCTTGTTCTATACCAGGCCTGGATGGGGCAGGCTTGCCAGCTGCTGAGGTGTGGTGGTTCTGTTAGTGGTCACCTGACAGGACTCCGTTATGCAACACACTCTAGTGTGTGTGTGTATGTGTGTGTTCGGGTTAGACCTAGCAAGTCTAGACGAGCCACTAACAATAGTTTTAGTAGGGCATGTGTGACGAAGAAAAATAACTGGCAGTGAGCGGTACATGTAATGCCCACGCAAAAGAGGGAGAGCACTGCTCTTTGGATCAACTTGAGAAGGGACTAGGATGTCACACACAGTCTCTTTCTATTTTCTCTCTCTCTCTCTCTCTCTCTCTCTCTCTCTCTCTCTCTCTCTCTCTCTCTCTCTCTCTCTCTCTCTCTCTCTCTCTCTCTCTCTCTCTCTCTCTCTCTCTCTCTCTCTCTCTCTCTCTCTCTCTCTCTCTCTCTCTCTCTCTCTCTCTCTCTCTCTCTCTCTCTCTCTCTCTCTCTCTCTCTCTCTCTCTCTCTCTCTCTCTCTCTCACACACACACACACACACACACACAGGGTCTACTGATCCAGTCCAAAGGGCAAGAGACTACTTTTACATAATGTGGGAAGTACACCCAGTGCTACGATAGGGATCAGGGGAGTACTAGACAGGTTATGGGCGATATGAGTCTGTGGGGGGGGGGGGGGGGGGGGGAGCAGAGTGCAACAAGGCTATCTCTGCAGCAGGTTGTCTGGCTCAGTGTGTCAATGGCTAGCTATGCTTAGGCTACTGTAGATCAAATTTCCAAAGTAGACCTGAGCAGGGCTAACGTGCAAATAGCGGCGTTGTTTTGTGGAAATTTCATCCACAAATGAATTCTCGAGGGGACAAGGAAGGGGCCAAATTGTAATCATTCTGGGTTAGGGGAAATGGAGGAAAAAGCAGGCTAAGCCATGCTCGTCCCTGCAGTAGAGGTCGAGCCCTATGCTAGACCAGGCTCTGTCCTCGCTAGGCCTATGTCCACAGTGACCTACTCGAAACTAGCTTGCAAGTTAATCCAAGAAAAACAGCGCAACCTTCCAAAATAGCCTTGGAACCTGCTACCCCAACACAAACCATGCTGCTCCAGGAGGGTCTGGGGTGTCACTGGTGAGGCCTCCCAGCCCTGTCACTAGTATATCAACTTCGCTCCCGCCCTCTGACCCCCAGAGTAATTGCGCTGACCTCCGGGATGAGCTCGCACGGAAGATGTGGTCTAAGCTACCCGGAGTCAGGTTACACCCACACACACTCCTGCTGCTACTGAGATAACAGGGGAAAGGGTGGCCATGGCCATGGCAGACACAGACAGACAGACAGACAGACAGACAGACAGACAGACAGACAGACAGACAGACAGACAGACAGACAGACAGACAGACAGACAGACAGACAGACAGACAGACAGACAGACAGACAGACAGACAGACAGACAGACAGACAGACAGACAGACAGACAGACAGACAGACAGACAGACAGACAGAGCTGCTTGGCTACTGGCCTCAACAGACATGCATGGGCTGGGAAAGCTGCTCATAAAGTCGTGGTTTGCAATATTGTGGTTTTTAGAGTGCGACCTCTTAGGCCTTTGATTACAATTCCTATGTTGGGTTCTAAATGTAGGTCAAGTTAGAGACACATGTTCTTATTTAAGTGTAATGTTCCTTTCGTTTTGGAAAGGCAACAGTAGCCTGCATTACAGCTGGCTATTGGCTATCGCAATGAAAAATGTCTTATCAGTCGATATTGATAATTATCAGTTTATGTATCATGTGCTCAGTCCTTGTGGTGAACGTGGGAGGGAGGAGAGATTTGGGGTGAACATGGTGTTCTGATAGGGGATAGTTCAATGAGCAGCAACCACCCACATTGACATGTACACACACACACACACACACACACACACACACACACACACACACACACACACACACACACACAAACAAACAGAAAATGTAATTAAAAAATAAAGTGCATACCTGTTCTTCTCCATCTCATTGTGCGTAGACCTGTGGAAATACAAGGACAAGAGATTAGACACCGCCCGCACCACCCATTACATAGATAGCATGTTATAGATGAAATGGAAGGAGGCAGCCCTCCTCCCTCTCTTGCTGCAGTCAAAAGCCATAAGAGAGTGTGGTGGTGTCTGTGTGTGGGAGTTTCAGCCGTTATAAAAAACCTACCAAAATGGGATTTAATGAAGTGAAATAAAAATGTGTGGGACATTCTGTGCGATACGAGGCTTGTTCTGACGTAGGAGAACCTGTAAGCTTGATACATGTCACACAGCCTTCTCAAGTATGGGGGGGGGGGGGGACATCCCACAACAGTAGCCGAGGTGGTGGCTAGGAGAGGGTCTGTAGCCCAGCTCAACTCTGCAGCAAACCTCCTTCCACCACAACCAACATGACCTGACCCCTCCAAACCTCCGAGATGCCCTGCTCTCCCAGAATAGCCCTGCTCCGCCTGAGCCCCACGTGCTGAGTGATGTCGTCGCCTGACCAGCCTGGGACCCCCTGCCCTAGAATCGCACAGAGTGACACCTGTGGCCCATTTCCCCACATCTACCAACATCTAGAACAACGAGGACTCTTTACCCCCTCAACACTTTTACCCATCCCGCCCCACCTGTCCTTACCGCTTATGTCAGCAGTCAGACGTTTCTTTACAGGGCTGGGGGTGCGCAGAGCATTTCCCCTCTGGTAGATTAAATTGGGGGGGCGTCGTCTTGTCTTGGCTGTTTGAACTGCGTCTGCAGACGGGGTCACATTCCTCCAGCAGCGAGGCAGGCAGCCATGGGTGACATAACAGCTTCCCGTATTACTGTACCATACAGGGCAGGGCCTCCTCCTACGTGCCACTCTAAAGTACACGGTGACCCGACACTGGCACACGCACAGCCTGCTCTGCTGGGCGGCCCTTCCATTAGGTAGGACTGAGATTAAATCCAATATCCAATCAAATATATGGAGGGGGAATGGTTAACTAGCTGTGCAACATAAATCTAGATCAACATAAAAATATGCTTTATGACGGCTGTCACAGAGTAGGTGTCTAACGCCTTTAAGTGGAGCTATATAGATTGTGTACATGGAACCAAGATAGATCCACATTTAGATGAGGGGTAGCCAAGCCTGGATATTGGGTATGGAAATGCTAGTATTAGCAACATGCTGATGGCATCCCAGTGCCACGGCTGTTAATAATTCTATGATTCTGATGCACCACACGTCATGCGTGTGTGTGTGTGTGTGTGTGTGTGTGTGTGTGTGTGTGTGTGACGGAGAGATAGAGAGAGTAGTGGTGGTTTGGTGGGGGAGGACTTCACATAGCCTATGTAGAAAGGGTTGCTGGTGCTCTACACCGCCTGCCAAAGAAGGGAGTAGGGCATTAGATAGGGCAAAGAAGGAGAAACAGAGCGCAGGGGATAGGGGGAGGGGATTCACTACCACCGACACACAACAGAAAACACAGGCTCCCTTCCCCCAACATACAAACGCCAATGGGAAACAAAACAGCGAGCGAGGATCTTGAGCGTGCACACTGGGTCGTCTGACTCCAAATTGGCTGCCTGTCATCCGACATTTTACCAAAGGATGGGAAAAGAGAGGTGCAATGCTCTTTCATCAACGACCTGCCTTTAAGGCTAATATGACCAACCTGGTAGAGACAAGCCAGCTTTGTGCTGTTCACTCTGAACCAAGGCTCGACAACACGCTGGTCCTCTGTAATCTACAGTCTAACTAATGACAGTTAGCTCGAGATCACATTGTACCATCGTGTGTATTAGCTGATAAGACAAGTCCCAGCTGGCATGGTGGCTCAGTGCTGCAGATATTAGCTGCGAGAACATCGCAGTTGAGGTCTCAAATCCAGAATAATACCAAAGGGAAAGTATCAGATGTGTAATGTGTCATTTTTCATACTGACGGGGACTTGTGTTTGTCACTTCTTATAGACTAACTGAACATGAGCCTAAAAGATAATCAAGGAAAGCATTCAAATCACTTGAACAAAGGACTAGTATTTACCATGATCATCTAGCACTATATGCAATCAAGTAAATTGAATGAGTTTCTCTCTCTGCAGCTAACTGTGGATGTACAGCACAGAGTGCACTGTGGAGTCTCCATTGGCCCCAACTGTCGAGTTAAGCTACCCAAGAGGCCAAACCAAATATTTGAATAACTTCAGTTTCCAATTACAAGGGAAGCCTAGGTATAAATAGATCACTCCTTTGGCCTTGTCTGTCCATTTTTAATATCCAAAGATATAGAATGACTTACTCTCAACAATATCAGCGAAGAAGGGCCAATAAAAGCACTAGCCTTACACGATTGTTTTAATAAGGTATCTCTGAACTACTCCCCCATGCGCAAAAAAAACATAAGATTGACGCAGAGAATTGAACACGTGTTCAACGCACTATTTGAGCCATTCATCAGACTTTTGTCACAGAGAGATCCCGGGGTCTTGGCAGTTCACAGAAAACCTGTATCTACCAGTAACTTTCATAAAAGTCACTGCTGAACTGTTTCTCAAGCCTCTACATCATGTTACATGGTTAACAATAAATTGCAATGATAATGTTGCCATATACAATAGCCGTTTACTATAGTAACGCTAACGAGTATCCTTTATATAGTTTACTGCCGGCTGTGTGCATCATAGGCAGATTTACACTGGTTTTGTCTTTTTAGTTTTCCTTGTATTTGTTGTTCACCTTATTTAGTGCTCTCTAAATCCTAACTAACACGATTATCTAAAACATAACCCACGTAAAGTAATCCAGCTTCTCCCTTTAATAACATAGCTCAGCAGAGTCTGACTTGGGACATTTCTAGGTTGCAACAAAGGGCAGGGCCTTGAACTTGCAGGTGAAAATGGTTTACATGTAACCCAGGTATGACTGTGGCAAGTTGCCCCCTAAGCTACCTGCATACTGATCCTAAACTGAAAGATTTAACATTAGTGTCGAATCTCACTCACCGGTTTTGGTTTACCTATGAACTACCAAACCGACTAATTGAAAGCTAACTATTCAGTAATGTAATAGGTGGATATTTGTAGCTGTAGAGCAAAGTTACAACAGGAAGCTAGCCTGCATGGTGTATGCATTTTTCTATCCAGCTTTGAAGAGTGGCAGGGCAACTTTGTAAACAATTGACATGTTGGTCATTCTGAAGGAGGGTTTCAAAGCGGATAATAACTACAAGTCCTTCATTACAGGAGTGTAACACAGAAAATGGCCATTGACAAGGCCCCTGGCAACATAGTTAAGTGGTATGTGTTTAATGGGATTCAAAGAATTAGGTCACATGCCTACCTGCTACTTATGTTTTTCTTGCTTTTGTGTTTCCGCTTCAAGCTGTCTCTCTCCTTGCTGCTGGTGAATGGTACCATGGAGGCATAGCCATGTTCAGCTTCTGTAAACACAAACATATCAGGCTTACTGTCTGCTTGAAATCAAATAATTGCAGAATTGTATGTGAGTATTAAGTAGAGAAATCATGTGGAAATGAACCTCTTCCTACAATTGACTACTTTTAATTTAAAAAAATGTCAACGTGTTGGTTTCTTTTCTGTTTGCACTTGGACAATATGATGTCATCGGTACTCGCATACCCTGCTTGCAAAACCAAAACAGTGGACAGGGAGGGGAGTTTCATTGACAAGGAGGCAGGTCTCGGCAAAGCATACAATCGAATTGATTTCACAGCAGACTTTAAACATGCAAATAACAATGTGCGCGTATCCAAGTCTGCCATGTATGCAATATTGAATCCAATGAAATCACATCCGAAAAACAACAGCCTATTCGCTGTATTGTTATATACAGTCCCATTTTGTATCCCCACATTGCCACCCAGACAGAATCTAGAGCAATTCAAATTAATCCATTAAACAAATGCATAGAAACTGTGTTTATTTGGACACATACAAGGGCTGAGATTAAAAACAAGGCATGTCAACAATTCATGGTGGTGACATGCACGACTAATACCAAAATGATCAGGCTTGTGGTTTGCTAATATTTAGTGAAAATACTAGTTTAAGGCCAAGTTCACATGAGCTGAATTCGAAAAAAACAAAATCATAATTCAACGTTACCTCTTTCCCTACGATCAAGGAACTCAGCTGCTTCGATCAACATCTGCACCATTTCGATCGCCGCCATGTTCAACAATAACACCGAATATGTACGGCTAACTAACGTTAATCCGGGATGGGGATTTGTAGATGTGATAGTCTCCTTTTAATATTAACTGTTGGCTAATAACGTTACTAATCTTCGTGGTCTAGCTGCAGAAAAAAGTGCCGAAAAAAAAAGTCTAACCTTACTGTGGGCTAGTTGATGGGTAAACACGTTCAGTTGCTTGGTAAACAAATTCTTGATTTAAAAAAATGTTGTATGTCTGTGCACTGCTTCTGTAGATTGCTGGTTAAGCGTTGGCTAACGTTTCACTTCTGTCTTGCCTAAGGCTAGTGTTAGTTAGCGCGCGCAGACACTTTTACACGGTTTATGTCTGGTTTGGTTAGCTATATTTTTCCTTAACTAGTTGATGGCTTGCTTACAATGACTCTTCGTTTCAGCTGAAAAGTCCTTGGAAAACTATGTTGACACAATAAAATGACAGACAAAGGCAATATATAATTGAGTTTTTTGGTTTTTCACAAAACTGTCGCCTAAGCTAGCGATAGCTAACTCACAAAAACTAAACTGTAGGTTAGCAAGAACAACTGATCGAAAATATTGCTGGCCAGCAACAAAAACACCCGTCAGCAATGTATGTTCTTAACCCTTGTCAACTAATGATAAAAAGCGTTAAATTTGTGCTGACCACGCATGGGATGGATGATCCTAGCTGAAATGGCTATTGATACAGCTGAGCGTCTGACATCAACTAGAGTAAACAGCTTGGTTGTTGTGACAGCTAGCTACTTAGCTACTGTATATTGCTCTGATATGATTGGGTCCTTGAAATAGCAAATCATTTTCTTATTGGATGTTTCAGAAGTCTACTAAAACACAGGCAGACAGCAGTGTAACTGGGACTCTATTCCGCCATTTTGGTTCAGATACAGTAAAACCAACACATAGTCAGATATCCGTAGATCCACGATGGAGTTTCTGTTTCCATTTTCCGATCAACGTGATCGCTATTGGCTAACTTGCCCATGAGGTGCCGTGGCAACACCCACGTTGAGCTGGAACATGTCACACCCCATTGCCATGCTGTTCTCGCGGTGGATTCCAGTGATTGGATTTCCTAGTGTTTGTTTCATTTCATGCTTAGCTATTGGCTGAATAGGCATGTACCTCCTCAGACACGGCCATGTCTATCGCAGAATAGCACGAATTGTACACTGCAGTGTATGCTGAAATTGACAATTTTTAAAATCCTAATAGGAAAGTAATATTATTGGTTTTAGTACATTTAAATTCGTCCGTGTTAAATTTAATTTAATATTGGTCAATTTAGTCCTTGTTTTCTATTTGGTGTGGAACGGGAGTGGTGGTGGTTCACTCAATCTAAAACAGTGACTATTACAGACAATTTTTACATTTGTACGTCGTGCCTTTGCATTTCTATTATATGACACTAGTTTTTAAGCATGGAAAAACTATTTTAGTTCCAGATTTTTTTTTTAAGTTAGTAGTGTGCCTTTGTGTGTCGGACTACATCTCTGCACTTCGATTTCAGTTAAGAAACATGCTAAGTGCAGTATGATGCACAAGACTCCGTCTTGTGGAGCTTAATATTCGGGCAGTAAAATGAGGTGTCAAGAGTGCATGATGCATATTGTGCAAGAATTCCTCCATGTACCTAATAATTATGATCAGTCCTTGCTTGTTGTCAATATTGAGTCTGGGTTTATAACAGTATTCTTAAAAGTATACACACAACTACCATACAGACAAGTATTCTTGGATCTCAAACTATTTTTAATTTTTATTTCAAGTAAATACACCCGCCATTGCAATTAAAAAACAAACAAGCTGTATGCTTGGCTTTCTTTTTATGCATTAGATTAATACAAAACCATACACACTAAGATGTCTAACCTAATTATTTACAGAATGGTATGATAATGTATGTTTGTATAATGTACAAAAAGAAACTACCTCACATAAACACAACATTAAACCCAAGAGACAAATCCTACGGGGGTACTTGGGTATTTTCATCAGTTGATGTTTCAAGCAATGAAGTCCAGTGGTCTGTTGAATCCACCTTTTCTGTTCATGTACTGCCTGGGGAAAAAAATACATCACTGCTACCTTTGCAACACTTGTGCATTACATCACCAACCACCAATGAGAGGGCAGATGTCTCTGCATAGAAACACCTGCACCAGTTATTGAGCTGTACTATAACAAGGGACTTGACTTCTTGCTGTAACTAAAACCTATTAACTTAATACAACACAGATGTTACACTTAAAATTAAACCAGACGTAATCAACCTCCTGAGGTCAATGGTGTGCTGTTCCGACATTTAAAGCATGAAGATCAGGACAGCACAAATGTAGGGGATTCATTTTAGCTAGTTAATAAATGTACTTACCTGTACTTTCTCTTCTGAGACACATTGATAGCATGTGCATTGACTGATCCATCAGTCTTCTTCCCCTGTTAAGAAACATAGTGACTGTAAACCTACTGAAATAATGCACATCTGGCCTTTATTAACAACAGAAAAAATGGTTGGACAATTTCACAATGAGAGACAGACGTCACCTTTCTACCTTTTTATTATATGTCTGGGTTACAATGACCATAGCATAAGGTGGTAATATACCATGCACTTTTGCAAATTTCTCTAAAGAGGTTAGTAGCACTAGACCCTACAACACAATCCAAATTTCTTCTGTTCAAACAACAGAGCAACTTGTCCAAGCACAGCAGAGCTTGTAATTCTTCACACCATAAGATATGAAGTACATATAAATAGTGTATCTATTACAATGAAACTGCAAAGCATATCTGAAATTGCTAAAATATATATATAATAATGATCATCATGTAAGTTTGGGCAAGATATAATTAAGTCTCAATTGTACAATGTGGTAGAGTTTTCCCGGGCCGGGCCTCGGGCTGCACCCCCCCAAAAAATCTGTATGTACGTACATATGTATTATATTATTACGTCTATTAGGCAAGGAGAAGGTCCTAGGCTGCGGTTTGATTGCACTAAATAACCTTCTTTACTGGCCTATTTGTATCCTTTAAAAGTTTGGTGAGCAGACAGAAAATCTATCATTACAGCAGCCATCAAGTTATTATGCATGTATTCATGTTCCTATTGCCTCATCCCCAACATTTATTGGTCTATGTGCTACGCCGCTCCAAATAACTTTTGTACGTGATCGCCTCGCCCAGCTATCCTCCAACAGCTTGAGTCGGGAATTTAGATAACTAATTTTGTTCAGGCTCGGTTCGGGTCACAACTCTACCGGTCCGGGCCTGTTGAGGACTCTCCAATGTGGTAACCAAACTTGAGGAACTCTTCTATGAATAGGAGATCTGAACATACTCTGCCCTCTTGTGGTGAATTTGGCATTACCAACAGAGACAATATCTACTAAATCCTTACCTTTGTTGTGTCAAAGTTACCAAATCCCATTATTTTCATCATTTCAATTTCTTCTTCTGATTTTCCTAGCATGTCTTCCTCTGTAAAACAAAGCAAACCATTAGACCTAATCCAAAACTCGCACTGAAAAGATGGGATAAGTACAGCCTTATCAATTTACTTTAAATCAAAACTCCTATACACATCTTAAGGGTAATCACCTGAAATCTTATGCTCCTTTATTGGCTTGTCCTTCGCATCTTGCCGGTCATCATCACGCCTGTCCTTCTGCCTTGCAGGAGAAAGGGAAGATGAGCGGTGCCTGCGAGGAGACCTGCACAGAGAACACAGAAACAGCTTTAGCACAGGTTAACTAGCCATGGGGAAACATGTGTTAATGTAGGGAACTGTGGAAAGACTATTCAGAAAAGGCTCAACAACCACTCAATTTAGGTTATAATGGTGTCTTCTGACCTCCATCTCTAGCTGCCTCGTCCATCTTGAATTATTAAATAGTTGACTCGCCTTGAACGTCTCCTAGAATGAGGAGAGCGTGAGCGGCTCCTCCGTCTCTCTCTGTCTCGAGAACGGGATCGCTCTCTTTCTCTGCGCTTTCGCTCACGGTCCCTGGAACCCGACCGAGAACGGCGTCTCTCTGCAGTCAGGGGAAATATGATAGATATATAGACGTCCCAAAAAAAGTGCAATACATTTGTGTAAAGGAGGTGCAAATAAGGAAAATGCATGTGCAGAACTTTGCTCAGTTCTCTGACTACTCACAGAAACCATAGTGTCACAATATGAGCGGTTTAGTGCCTGATTGGAATACGGGACTGAAATCATGTGAATGACACAGCTAAGGCGGTGGTTCTGAGATTGGGGTTTGATTGTGCGAACTGGATGAATACATCCGTTTTAGAAGAAAATAACCTCTCCACAGGTCCCACTCAAATAACAAACGTTCAGGTGCAGTTACCACGAATGCCCGGTTGTAGTCACTACTGTGCACATGGTTAAGATTTTACGGCCATTTTGTCTAGGAACAATCGAAAAGATTTTTGTAAATAGTGATGTATGGTTTTAAAACAGGGGACGAACGAACGTTAGCGTCCTTAGTATGTTAATGTACTCAGCCAGGTATTATGTCTTGTGGAATGAAAAGGTAACGTTACCATGTATCTAAAAGTACTACCCTGTGAGTGTGCTACAATGTCTACAGTCAACAAAAATGATGTAACTTAAGAGGTCGCGTCTAAAGTTATGACCGTTTCAGATAGGATTGTATTCCGTTATGGCAAAATTGTTTAGGTTATTAATGTTAAGTCCTTATCTCGTGCACCAGTTTTGTTGGATAACGTTCGCTATGCGGAGATAACAGCAGACTGGATTGTTTTCAAAACGTAGTCGAACGTGCTAGAAAGTCAGTTCACCGAACGCAGTTTACGTACCTCGTCTTTGCGGGGTTCGGCTTCTGCTTCTCACCATTTTCTGCCGACTAAAGTGGTACTAAATTGTGTGAACAGTCTAAATCCTGCTAACATGAGTTAATTTAGGAACCACAAAATGTTTTCTCTTGCCAGTTGGTTTTGGAAACGTTGACTTCACCCTGGAAAAACAAACATATTAAGTTTTCATTACCGCCTCCTGCAGGTTTGGCGGTTTATCAAACGTGCCAAAACAAAGCAAATAATTATCTCGAAATACTTGTGATCAAATCATTAGACTCTAATCTAATGCAAATCATGGACGTTATCATCCCGATCGCAATAAAAAAAAAAAAAAAGTGGCAACGTTATATATATATATATATCATAATGAATTGATTTATTTACCAACATTTGCCAATCTCCTTATAAAAATCAATAAACACAAAACAAACATTCAAACCAAATGTAATTGATACCAACATGTTTTTAATGACCGATAGGCTACATAATAACCTTGCAACACTCACTTTACATTCTAACATGAAATAAATGAAAAACAAATTGACATCACATTTTAGCATTAGTACCAGCTTTTGGATCATAAAAATAATTACAACTGTAGAGGTATTTTGTACACATTGGTTCACTTTTAAAATAAAGGGAGAAAAGTGGAATGTTTAGTGCCATCCATTGTTGGGCTTCAATTGTATTGAAAAGCAAACTTTCTCTCTTAATTCCCTTACCATTGCTTGGTAGTTTCAGCCTGTATAGCGACCTGTATATGTTTAGAGAGGTTTCTGTTTAGCTTTTTTAATTGTTCCTGTTGCAGTAACTTGAGTATGTAATTTAGTTTTATTAGATTTCTTTCAACCACAAAATCATATTGGTATATTTCTACGTTTAGCCTGCACATGTGCTAACATTACATACATACCTGTAACATTCATATATTTTTCAAGGTTAGAATCCAAACATTAGTTGAAAGTGTCTATCAATGAATAAATATAACATACCAGAATAATTATGTACATGTGTGTCAAGTGCATTATGTCTCTATGAACATACTGGGCATAATTCATGGTGACGGCTGTCGATTCTGTTTCATCCTGCAATTTTATGGATAACTAAAAGTCAGTGTAAAACAATAGTCAAGTTGCAAAAATACATAGAATTAGACTGGTTGCTTCTAATCCTAGTTGAGAAAAGCCTTAACACGTTTAAAAGTGGTTTGATAGTACATAAAGAAGTGAAGACAAAAATGTGAGAGTGAGTCACAGAGGACTTTTAAATGTGATTTCCATTGTGTTTGTCTGTGTATGTGATACGTTTGGAAATAATTTAAGCAGTGTCAGAGTGGTTTGTCCATGTGTTATCTCAGGTTTCGACTTTCTCTTTTTGCTTCTTGCTCTTCTTTAGGAACGAAGGAGCTTTGAACTTCTTTTTTTTCTTCGATGGGGACTTTGAGGGTGAGCCTTCAGGGGTTACCCCTTGGAGCTTGGTAGGTATTGCAGCCACTGGGGTTGAGGGCGGGACAGATGAATCATTGGTAGAAAGAGCCTTCATCCCTTTCTCCAATTCTTCTGTTGTCTGCTTTTCTTCCTCCCCTCCATTTTCAACTGCTGGAGAGTCTGACTTGGTCTCATCTGAATTAGAGATACGGAAAAAAATAAAAGGAAGACAAAACAAATGGATTCATTGGCTTACATTTTGTTTAGATGGGTTGTTTCATTTGGATATGTTGCACAGTAACACGTCAGATATTTGGCCTTGCTGGGGTGCCAAACATGCTTGCAAAATGACAGGTGCAACACATTACTGTTTCCGAGTACTTACTAGTGAGACAAGATCGTAGCACCAGAGGAGTGCCCTATGAGTCAGAGTAGTGGGACATCGACAAAGACAAACACAGAGACAGAGGGAGAGAGGTACATACAATGGGTGTGGCAACAGATGGACGTCACTCACAAAAAAATCATGCTGAAATGTGACACATGTACAATAACTACAAACAACAAAACACCATCAGAAGCTGACTCCCATGTTACTCATCACCCAAAATACTCAAGGAGTTCGGTACCTTGCAGCCATTTTACGTTACTGGTAGTGAATATATTATTCCATGCACATGGATCTGTATACCCAAGATCATTTTTGCTAGTAAAAATAATTTGGGTTGTCAGCAAGCACTGGAAAAAGCATGACAGGAAGCAAGCAGTGCTAAGTAGCAAATAAGTCCATTGAAAACTGTAGCAGGCCTTCATTCGGGTATCCAGAGTGCAAAGCAAGCATGGCTTGGTAATGTTTTGCTGCCAAGTCTCACCTGAGGGTGGGAGGTGGGGGGGAGGATTATTTAAGGGGGAGGTAGCAAGGGGAGACTCCTTGTCATTAGCCACCTCCTCCCCTTCTGACGGACAAAGAGACATGGGGAAACAGTGAGGGACTGTGTGGGGTGAGGAAGCTGATCAACTGCGTGCACTACATTGTAAGTGTGTGTGGTCCAGTATAGTATTGAGGTTAGCCCGGAAGATGTCAAAGTGTTAGTGATAGCTAGCAAGAGAGGTTTTGAAGAACATGTACACACAGATTGTAAGTGAAGGATAGTGCCACAATAGGTTGATATTAGTAGCACAAGCGGTGGGTGAGATGGATCACATAGAACGTACCATCAATCCCTCCGTCCTGTTTCTTCTGCACTTCCTTGCGGTATTCGTCCAGCTCCTGGTCTGTCAGCTGGTTAAAGGGGTTGGGAGTCTCAGGTTCCAGGGGAATGCTAGGAAGCTCAGGGGACTACAATCATAAAAAAATATAACACAGCTGAAAATTCCTTTTTCTAACCTCAAGGAAATCATCGTTCCTGAAGTGGGTTTTTTTCTGGGTTCTGTTGGTTAAATAATGTATTTCTCAAGTAGTTTAATGGCATTTTATTCTCAATATGTGAACATCTAACATCAGCTAATACTAGAAGAGTTTTACCGCTGGGCTGTCTTCTGTTATGACACCTGCAAGGACTTGGGACTGAGGTCCAGCTGTCTTCATGTCCTGACGGTTCTGCTCCCGAATCTAGAAGTAGAATTGGAAAAACAATATATTTATATATACAGTATATATGTAAATAAATCTGTAATAATATCTAGAAGCCTATGGACGTAATAGTGAGCATATACTCCCAAAAATATGCTGATTTAGTAAGTTAATAGGCAGACTGACTTTGTTGCGTGTCTCCAGCACCTCCTTGGGGTTGGTGAAAAGAGGAACAAACTGGTTTGGGTTCTCAATCTTGATGGCTCCGCTGCCACCTTGTATAATTTCCTCTGACTTCAGCCACTGTATCATAGGGAAGAAGGGTAAACAATTGGTTTTATTGCAATCTTTTTACTCAGCAACTCATCATCATCATCATCATCATCATCATCATCAACGCCAATTTCCCTGGTGGAGGTCACTGAGGTAGTCAAACAACTCCACAGTGGCAAAGCCCCAGGGGTTGATGAGATCCGCCCTGAAATGCTGAAGGCTCTGGGTGTTGAGGGACTGTCATGAATGACACGTCTCATCAACATTGCGTGGAGGTCAGGAACAGCACCTAAGGAGTGGCAGACCGGGGTGGTGGTTCCCCTCTTCAAAAAGGGGGCCTGGAGAGTGTGTGCCAATTATAGGGGCATCACATTACTCAGCCTCCCCAGGAAAGTTTACTCTAGGGTGTTGGAAAGGAGGGTCCGGCCGATAGTCGAACCTCAGATTGAAGAGGAACAATGCGGTTTCCGACCAGGGCGTGGAACAACGGACCAACTTTTTACTCTCTCAAGAATCCTGGAGGGGGCCTGGGAGTATGACTATCCGGTCTTCATGTGTTTTGTAGATTTGGAGAAGGCGTATGACCGGGAAGTATGGGGCTCTCTGCTGGAACTACTACCTCCGCGACCCGATCGGATAAGCGGACGAAGATGATGATCTTTTTACTCAGCAACTCATACAGCAGAAACATTGATTAAAGTCTCACATCGAACAACACAGTGGCAACTGAGTATTCACACAGGTATAGTTGGAAAACATCAAATGCAAAGAGCTATTGTTCCATTGTGCATTGGCATTTGAATGAACACCATGAAACGGTAGCAAATATGTGTCTACGAGAATAGAAATAGTAGATATTTTCCCTCTACATATACAGTAGGTGCCTTTATTTTTCACTGTGGCCACTGAAAGAGGTGGTATTTTGCCACCAGAGGGCAGTCTCAACACTGCAGTGTGTTATCACGGTCTGTGGACTCTCCCCTGCAATGCAGAGGACAACAGGGGAAAGAGGGTGGGAGGTGGAGAGAACAAGAGAGAAAGAGCTAGACCCACCCACTGATGTGGAAGAGGTCTTTAGTATTGTGCTGTGTGAAAAAAAGGTCTCAATTTCTTAAGCTTTGCTATTTCTCTCCTGTGAGGTTGTGCTAAGAAAAATAAACTTGCATTAATGTGATGCATACCTATTTCTTAGGAGAAAATAGAGTTTGTTGCATTAGCATGAAAAAGAAGGATGCGTTGGATGTCAATGAATACATTATATAAATTGCATTACACTTGATTTTTTTAAATATAAGGATTTTTAAATATCTATTTGATCCAACTATTTAGTGTTGGATATCTATCTATCCACATTTGTATTTTTTCCTTTCTTCCTTGTCTCTCCTCCCCTTTACAGCCCTAGCCCCACCCTCCTCTCTCTGTGGCTGTAGCACTAGCCCCCAGCATCTCACATTTCCTCCTTCCTCCCTCCTGATCTCCCTTCTCAACCACAACACCCCAAGGCCCCAGGCCTTCCATCTCAGCCCCATCCCTCGCCCCGGCTTCTCACAGTGGTTCGCTGGTGCCCTGGGCTGGCCTGTTCCTGGTTGACCCTCAGGTAGGTGTTGGGAGTGTTTAGCCAGCGTGTTCGCTCCTGCTGCTGGCGCTGGGCAAAGGGGTGCTGGCGGAGGGCCGGGTGCCCGCCTTCCTCCTCAAACTGGAAGGATGTGACACTGGCTGGCACCTCCACATCTCTTCGTGTCCGAGAGCGCTCCAACAGGACGGGGAAGCGATACGCGTAGCCTGTACGATAGCCCTGGTTACCATAGAGAACAAAAGGTTCGTTTGAGGGAATTAGTTCATTCCTAGTAAAGGAGTGAGGTTTTGTTGTAATTGTCAGTAACACAAACTAAAATGTCACCTTTGCTTACACGCCTACTAAACAATTTTTCTACTAAACTATTAACAGCAATTCAACGTTTACATATTTTTTTTTTTTTTACAATTTTATATATGTTTAACAGAGAAGATTTGCTGACTTTAAACAGGTCTTATAGTGTTGTCTTACAAGGTTGTCCATTGTTCTCATGAGTGCTTCAAACTCGTGCTCCCCCAGACGGCTCTTGTGCAGAGGGCCGAAGGTGGATCCAGCCCAGCCCACAGTGCCAGCTGGGTTGGGTTTCTGTTTGGTCCGGTCCAACAGGATTAGGTTCTGCTCCCCCCCGGCACAGCACAATGCTGACACCTGCCAGCACAACAAAGGATTGCAGCCGCCGTAGTGTTGGTTTCCAATCACTTAAGAGTAGTCCTGCATTACATTGCTGCAAAAGCAAACTAGCTCAGGTGTAAAAAGCGCACCTCAACTTGCCATAGCTGCATTTCTCCTGCCAGCCTTTCTGCCTTTCAGTATTAAAACTTAGCTTTGTTGCCAGTTCTGCTTTCCTTACTAGGATTCAACTGTCTTGCTACTGTACTGTTTTTCTAAATCCTGTTCCCCATTCCGCTAGGAGTGTGGAGTGCTGGCCTGTGGTAGGTCAGCTGGTCGCCCTCTGTGTAAACCCACCTGGATCTGGCAGGCAGCCTGGATGTGGTAGATGGTGTAGAAGGCCTCCTCCACGGACTCCCCCAGGGCCACGATGCCGTGGTTACGCAGCACCAGCACCTGCAGAAAGGTCATGTTAGACCGCAGACGATACTTCACACTGAGACAGTCCAACGCCTCTTAATTTTGACTCGCTATGAGCTCATGTTCACGTGGCCCCTATTCGGTTACAGTAAGTCTTTGTCCAGACACCATGGACTTGTTTTTGCCATTGATCCGAATGAAAACAATAGCCCATGTGAGAGGCGCCAGAGCAGCAGTGAATAGCCACGGGACCCCCTGCCAGTGCCATTAACCCCTTGGTGTCCCGAAGAGATTTTACCTTGCAGGTGGGTCCCAGGCTCTTCTGCAGCCCCACTCTGTCCTCCTCGTCCTCCATCGCTCCGTTGTAGTCAAAGTAGGCCACGTCTCCTACAAGCAAAGCCTCGTGGGATAGGGGCAGGAGGCCACACTTCATGGCTGACACCTTTAAAAAATATATATAGGATAGTGTTGCCATAGGGCTGCTTCATTCTAGCACTATCACTTGAACTCTGTTGAGGTTATGAACTAACAACTGAGGGCCATTTAAGAACTATACATTTGCTTTCAATAAAAAATGTCATTACTTAACATTCACATTTTTTGCAGGGACTGACAAAATGGAACCGTTAATACGTATTGTGCCCAGTTCTTCCCTGGCACCAGCCCAGTGTGACTCACCGCAGCAGTGGCCGGGGTGTGTAGGTGCAGCAGACAGCGAACGTCTGGCCTGGCAGAGTAGATGGCTGAGTGCAGACTGAACCCTGCTAGGTCCACGCCCAGACTGGTACTGCCCTTCTCCACCACCTCCCCCAGGATGTTGACCTTCACCTGGGGCAAAACCATACAATCCAGCCGCATTAAACACCCAGGCCTGTGCAAAGACTCTATTTGCGTAATGCTTACTGCGACAATATTGTTATACAGTCTATCAAATGGGACTCTATGTCCTACATGAGTCATCCAAACACAGAGTTACAAAAAGGAGCAAAGCTAGCTCAGATACATTCAGATGTTCTGTAAAAAAAAAGGTCGTCCTTGAATGAGTTTGGTGGCAACATGGGATAGGACGAGCAGCGCGCTTACCAGGCCGGCTGCAGTGACTTCGCCATAGGTCAAGCCGCCTGGCAACACCAGGAAGTGCTCCTGTTCCTTACTGACACGCAGCTGTTGGTGAAAAACACACAGCCCGTCAGACACAGATACCACACAAAATGGAGACAAGGTGTAGCTCTCAAAATCAAACAACTCAAACGGGGAGGAAAAGAATAACACCCTCCATCAAGAGTAAGAAGAATAAGTTAAGGAGGGAGAGACAGAGAGGAGAGAGACACAGACAAGCAAAGATAGAGAATCACGTGACTTTAAAGGAAATAACAATAGCAAAGCACGAATCTGATTGGTAAAGGACAACGAGGTAGGTGAGAAGGACACAAATGGACACACCCACAGAGAGCAGCATGGGCGGCAGGTGCAGCAGCAGTACTCACAGTCAGGCAGGCGTGGCTAAACTGGGCCCAGCCATACAGGTCCATCAGGCGATGGACACTGGCCAGCTTGCAGCGCATCAGCCTCTCTCCCTTCACCATGCCGCTGGGCTCACAGCCGTGCATGTCATTGATGGGAGTCACCATCATCATGGCTGTTGGGGAGGTTGCAGAGAGGGGAGAGGGAGAAGAAAAGGGGGAGCTTATGAATCCGAAATTCTGAGACGGATTAAGTATGTGTTAGTGTGTGTGTGTGTGTGTGTGTGTGTGTGTGTGTGTGTGTGTGTGTGTGTGTGTGTGTCTGTGTGTGTGTGTGCGTGCGTGCGTGTGTAGGTGGGTGGGTGTCATAACTCCTGAAATAGCTAAATGAATGGTTTTGAGCCGATGAAAAAACTGTGGATCGTCATGGTAAACAACAAAGATTCTTCAGAATCCTATATGTATGTGTTTGTGTGTGTGAGCACCTACTGGAGGGGGAGACAGGCAGGGCAGCTGGCGAGCCATGAGAGGACATGAAGTCAGCGATCTGCCTCAGAGCCCACAGGTTGGAGGAGCTCCCTCCCTTCTTCATCTGCTCCTGGATCAGCACGTCAAGCTCCTCCCTGAAGGACTGCACGCACAGACACGCACAACACGTTTGCTAATATCATAGCTAATAAACACAGGGCTGAAAGTAATGAAACAGTTACTTCTGACACCACGATAGCCTGGTCTGAGGGCTCAATGTCTGGCTAGTAATAGCGGCTGACAGTCCCAATTGTGTCAAAGCGGCGTCTCGTTCGGGAGCGGTAAGCTTCAAAACAAACTTGAAATGCACTACAGCAACAAACTGGTGATTAAATATATAATTTGACAAATGTGTTACCTCACATGTGTTGCCCAGCCATTCTTCACATGTACCTCTTATTTACTCCTCCGTTCCCCTGTTTTGACTGTTCCCCCGGCCCCAGGCCTTGTCCCACCCACAAGCCTGCACACACGCCCTGCACCGTCTGTAGCCACAGCTGTCAACTGGTGATTCAGAGCAGCTTAAAATCGAAGCTGAGCAGATAATCATATCTATGGGTATCTAATGAGGGGTAAGGAGAGAGGGGGAGAGGGATAGGGAGAGAAAGAGGGGGAGAGGGATAGGGAGAGAAAGAGATAGAGAGAGGAGAGAGAGGAATAGGCCACATGACATTAAAGGGTGGATAATAATGGGATAAGGAGGTCTGGGCAGTCTGGTCAGGGGGAGCATTTGAACTCCAGCACACAAGTCCAGTGTTCCTCCTTGTCTTCTAGAGGTTATCTCTCCAGCACATGTGTGAAGCGGGGAAACACAGGCACAGCGCACACACATATGAACAAACACAAACACACACACAAGCATCAAACTAACACAGAGGGCTTACTGGGCTCTGTAGAAGGCCGGACATGCGTTTCTTGGGATGGGGCCCAGAGCCAGGCGTGGAGTGCTGAGGGGACTGGATGCCTTCGGGGATCATGTCGCTGGGGCTATGCTGCACCGGGGTGCCTTTAGGACTGGGGGACGTACTCATCTTTGTTGCTCACACACGGTGCCTCAGGACCCGGCAGGAGAAAACCTAAGACAGAGTGAGAGGGCAAGGTTACACACTGAAAGATGCTTTCTCTCTCAATTAGTCTGCTCAATAAAATCTGCCATTATCAAACTGTATCATTTTTACGTGATCATCATAAATATAAAAGCTTTTCTACCACTGTCACATTAGGGATGGACTTCCTTCATAGTGCGGGCTTTTTGCGTGTGTGTGTGTGTGTGTGTGTGTGTGTGTGTGTGTTTGTGTGTTTGTGTGTTTGCGCGTGTATGATTACGTTGTTGGAGGAAAAACACAAATACAGCATTAGTGGTAAGAGCTCGGGAAGCAGCAGCATTACCAACAGGAAGCCAGTAAAATCATATGGCCTGATATTGGAGACCTCATAGAGACAGTAAAGATCTTCAGAGAAGAGCTGCCCTTTTCCCAATATACACACACACATCTGTAGTCAGCAGATAAGGCCCAAAACACACCACACCCTATTTTGTTTGATAGGCTTTGCGAACTGCCACAAATGTTTGTCCTTGGGTCTAACTATTTATCCCCATTTAAGAACTGTCCCTTACGTAGACCTTGAAACTACCAAAGAAAATCTAAAATATTTGTGGCATATGGCGTTAAAACATCAACTGCAAAAGGTATTGGGGAGAATACAGCCTTCATGGTGATATATAAGCACTTTTTGGTGTCATGTTTCTCAAGCTTCCTGCACATATGTGCCATAATCGGCCAACTTCTAAATCCTTAATAGCCCATCAGCACTCACTTTTAAGCAAAACATAGACTATGACCAAATCCTAAAGACAAATATTAGTGAAGATATATTATTCCTCACAACCCTCATACATTTGTGAATTTTTAGTATTACCTAGGTGAGGCTTCAAATAAGCCCATTGGGTTTTCTGCCTCTTCCTGTACTGTTTATTTGTTCATTTTGGTGTATTTTTTAATCGTGCAAAAATTATAAATAAATAAAGAAATGTGAACTTAAATTAACCTTTTCTACCTCCAGTCTAGCAGCCTGCATAAACACAACAACAAATGTGAATGCATTTATTAGTTTCTCTTGCTCACACCAGTGCAGAAACACAACCATGATTCAAAATTATGTTTAGGCACAATCGACTAATCGTCAAATGTATTTTCTTTATACATTAATTTTTTTTCTCTCACAAAGCCGGGGATCGTCCTCCCCTTGTGCTTCATTCCCAATCCTATGCGGTCATGTCAGCCTATCTGAGACAGGAGAAGGTGGCTCATTGTGTATAGGTCACCCGGGGGGAACGGGGCCCAGGTGCTGTTAGGCAGCACACACGAGCAGCTCCCTCTCCAGGGAGGGGTTCTAATGAGTGGGGAGACACCAACGCCAGGCCTGGCTGCTCCACCTCAATGTCCCTCTTCCTGCCCATCCTCCACAGTGCCTGCTCGCTTGGAAACCTCCTCACCTTCGTGTGGTCTCAAGAACCGGAAGAGAAGAAACAGGAAATTCTGACATGCAAGCTGTCATGCTGTTGAGGAACCTACAGCTCCTGCTTAATGGTGTGTGTGTTGGGGGGGGGGGGGTCTGTGTGTGTGTGTGTGTGTGTGTGTGTGTGTGTGTGTGTTAGCGAGTATTTCAACATTTCTTCTTCCATGGAGTTATTGATTGTTGCAAATGCATCCACTTTCACTTTCCCAGATGGGCATTGATATGGTAAGCTTTCATTTCCCCTATGTCTAAGAGGGGGGAAAGATGTTGGAGCACAAGTAAGCAGTTCAGATTGATTTGCCTGGCTCCTCTTACATTAGGCTTATAGCAGAAAGTGCAGTAACTGAAATCCAAACTAATTACGAGTGTACTTTGTATCGCGCTCCATGTGATCATGTCTATTTGGCCATTTTGTTTTTAAGAGCTGACTTTAATTAGGAAAAAAAAAGATGTAATTTAAAGCATGCAAACATATTTGATCGTCCTATCATAAATAAAAAAATATATGTACGTTTTAAGAATAAAAGGGCTTGTTATTGTTGCAAGTCATTTGATAACCCATACACACAGGACGGTAACAAAGGACCGCATTAAAGAGTGATTGGTTTGGCAAGGCATTATGTAACATGATCCTGCATTGGTGCCCTGCTGAATCAGCAGCATGCCATTTTACTGAACAGATCCCTAATCTGGACAGAATGATAATCAAATTATAACAGCAAGTCATAAAGTAGTCTATCTAAACCAGTGTATATGGACAGTGCGTTGCCTCAGCCACTGGTTAGTGAGTAAAAACAATAGATACATTTTAACTAAGGAAAAGTTGGGAAGTGGTATGAGGTACAAAGACAGGCTTAGTAAATCGAATCTGCTCTACATATCCTATGCAATGTCCAATAATATGTATCACCTTCTGTGTTGATCATATATGCAATTGCAATCAAAGATGGTCAGCAGAGACATGTAGACTGATTAATTGCCTAAAACAACCAGTCTTTATCGCGGCTCTCTTTACATCAGCACTAAAATGATTTATCTTGCTGGCAGTCACCTCTTTTGTAATAGCGGATAGTGGCCGTCAGATCGTGGCCTGTGCATGGCTGCCTAGCAACACGCGCGGAGCGCTGCCTGCAACATCAGCACCAACTGTTTGGATGATCTCCATGCACTCGCAACCCACCAGACGGATCTTATAATGGCTACCAGAGCGGCAGCAGCTTAGCTTATAATGTGCATTCCAGTGCACATTAGACACCAAATAGGCGTACACATTGCTTTATTTAAACCAGGTAAAATAGCTGTTTCCATTTAAAAGACATAGCTGCTGGCAGGGCTAAGAATCCGCGTGACAACGTTGATTTGATTGTTGGAAAAAAAGAGCAATGTCGATCGCTGATTTTCAATTGAATCAAATAGAACGCGCAGCCTGGACCCCATTTAAGGAATACATACGCCTGTAGAATATCATGATCAATGCGCATATGAAGAAAAAAAAAACATTTTAGAGCCCCTTTTCATCAACTGCACAGATTTCAAGTGATGATAGGCTAATGGCCAATAAAGTGCAGGCCCTATGATTAGTCTAGGCCAGGAGAGGTAACATCAGCTATAGACTATAGCAATTGGATAGGCCCAGCTATTTATTAAAGTGAATTTACAGTATTCTATTATGCACAGACCTCTCCTGGTATTGGAGGCATGCTACACAAAACTGGAATAAGCAGAGTAAACAGCTAGCCATAATGCGTGCCCATACAACAGACGGACAAACGTTCCAATAGCTTTGTTAAGATTAAAAGCAATTTAATCAAAACGAAAAAAAGATACGCTTACCTTAGTGCATTCTCAGCACCTTGACCAGGGGGCGCGTCACACCCAACCCTTTTATAATTAAAACACCAAATATCTTAAGGATCTAATTAAAACACAAAAAAATTATTAATATAAACAAGCCCTTCGTTGGTCTGCCTTGTATCGTGGACTTGATCTGTTATGCTTGGTCTATGCTCTCGATTATTTTCATCGTTGAGCGCGCCTGTACCAACCCATTGCCACGCCTGCCGACCAGAGGGTCTCTTACTCGATTACAGCACCTGCCCTCACCAAAATGTTATTTTCTCAAATACGAATTGCATCAGTTGACCAAACGACGTCTAAATATTGAAATGGCTTAACTTGTGTGGATAATTACTCTAATATTCACAATTTACTGAATAGTTTCTATCATTAACCTATTCCAAAATATTTAGTTAGGCTTTTTTGTTTGTTCTAAATGGGATCGCACGAACAGCGCCACCTTCTGGCAAAATGTAGTCAACTCGTTGTAATAACTAATCTAGTTTGTAGTAAGAGCTTTTAGCTACTGCTGTACTTACAAAAGTCCACAAAATAACTATATGGCACAAACATGCAGTATGAATTCACACAGTGCTACATTAGTGATACAACATTACATTATGTAAGTAGGCTATATATAGGCAAAACATCGTCTAACTTCTTTTGGTTGGATTTTAAGAATTTGTAGCATACCTTGAACTGATTTCTCTTATTTTCTGAAAAATCTATAATTCCGGTGATATTAGATTGCATTTCAGACGTTAGATTAGATCAATACATTTGTGGCTTGCAAACAGTACACATATCATCCAATTAGGAACCAAATATTGCACATGTATTTGTAACTAATATTTCTATTATAGTTTATCCAATTTGCATTCAATTTTGAAATATTTAAATTAGTTTGGTGTCAAATGAGCTGAATAACCAATGTGTCAAGTCATAAGAAAGCAAATGTGTTGTGATAAATACTAGTCCCAAAAATCTAAAAACATCTTTGTTACATTTCAAATGAGGACAGTTATTTTTAATTGGAGATACCTAGGAAATTTTGGCCTACCGCCACAACTGAGTGAATGTAATCTGTCATGTTGCTGTATATGCAAGTTATTTATTTGATTGAAATGTCCATTTCATATTGTAAAGTGTCAATCAGTTTTAAAATAACAAAATAGGTTAGAACAATTATACTTAAGTAAAAAATATTGACCTACTTGGGCTCAATATTACCAACAGCAAACGTTAAACGTCATTCAACCCATTAACAAGTCAGGTCTCACAAGGCTCAGAGCTTTCCCAGTACTTGCCGTTGCTATATGGACCTTTTTACTGTTTAGAAAGTAGTAATGTTAGTTAACTACACACTGCCCAACATACCTACCAATCGCCCAACATACCCCTTATTATGCAATGGAGATCACATTATTGGAAAAATATTATTATTATTATTGCATAGCAGGTAAAAAAAAGCAAAGGCAAGACAATGACGGCAAATGTGTTTTAAGGGGCTGCAAGTTCCAAAAAAAAAATCTACAAATAAACGAAAGTTCATAAAATATTCATAAATTAAAACAATGTCTTGGAAATGGAAGGAAAACTCATATCTCTTTGGCAGGATAACCCGAATAAATTATGCAAAAAGAAAGTGTATTAAAGCAAGTTTAACTTAGTGCCTTCAATTAATGTTCACATTATATTTCGTTCCAAATCTATAGCGAATCGATGCAATTAATTTCTGAAAGCAAAATCTATTGCAAAATATCCAGCTCACAAACTGTGCTGATCGGCCTAAAAAGCAACAGCCTCTTGAGGGCGCCATCCATCTATCTTTGCAGAATAATTCAAGACATTGGCAGGCCTATTGATTTATTTGACAACTTAATCACAATTCCTTAATGGTCTATGGGCAAAATGAGACCACCACAGACGCAGCGGTCTTTCAAATAAATCACTCATATTTTGAAGCTTTTAACAGACAATCCAGTTTGTTGCAAACTAATAAGATGAGTTAACAATAAAAGGTGTTACTCCAGTCCATCAACTTCTTTTGACAACTGCCTCCAAGGTAACTGATTGCTGCAATGGTTCACTATTGATGTGCCTCTAGATAGATCTAAGACTGAAACACAAGCAAATCACAATCACCTGCATTCAAAGCACTTAAAAAAAAAAAGAGCCAAGCAAAATGAATAAACAATGTGGCCACCTGTCAGGTGCCTCAGGAATCTGGGGCTCGTCTAATCTAGAAACTGCTCAGCTGGGTTGAAACATCTGTTGAGGTAAGCAGAAAGATGAAGGTATTGGGGGTTAAGAGCCTTGTACATGGGAGCAAACTGTAAAGACTAAAGCAGGAAAGGAGAAGACATTTATTGGGTTGCTTGTGCAAAACCACTTTCCCTTGTTTTAGACAATCAGGCTATCATGTCTGTAGACTTAATGAATGGATCGAGTCAGCGGCCACTCCCTGTCCATTAATCAAAAACAATTCTGAGTTCCGTTCTCATTGACAATTGCACCCTACAGTAGAAGCAGCTGGTTCACTGATTGGCTATTCTTCCAGTGTCCTCAACCAAATGAACACAATGTGCCTCCTGATACCATAATGGTCAGCCCAGACCATAACACAAAAAAAGGATTTGCTTTTTTAATTATACTTGAGTAAAACCTTCACAATCTTTGCATGGCATTTTTTATCTTTTGTTAAGAGCGATAAGTTGTGCACTACCATGGTAGAATCTGGCATCACTTGAATGATGTACTGGTATGTGGGCATCATACAGTGGTGGAGGAGGACAAGTCCATTCTTATTTCCGTCTTCTTCTCCAAAGCCTTGGGTAGTCACAGGGACAGTCACAGGGAGGCCTTCTGTCGCATCAACCCCTGCAACACTGTCAAACAGCTGTGAGAAGGAAGAAAATTTCATCAAAAAACATTGCTCTGTTTTTGTTTGTTATGACTATAAGAGACTCGCGACTGAAGTGCATAAAAAAACATTTCAATCAAGTAGAGTAAAATAACTATAGTTAACTTAATCATTATTCTACACTCCTAAACAATGTAAGTGTTACGAACCAACACTAAACAGAAAAAAATCTGCACTGCGGCTCACCTCTTCCACTCTCCACAGGTCACTACACATACCACCTGTGCTGCTGGCAAAGCTGATTGCGCTCTTGAGAAAGTCAGTCGTACTACCATCCTTCTGGTAAACAAAAATATATTTCTATTAGGTGTGACATCACTACATCGTTATTTCATATTTAAACGTACCTTTGTAATCAAATGAATTGACTAATTGCAGGTGGTTTCATGTTTAAGTGGTCATTTATTAATCAGGAGTTACTTGCATTGTCGCAGTCCTGCAATACTGCCACGAGTAACCTGATGTACTCAGTTGCAGCCTTAAGTGTGTCCACTTTACTGGGCTTGCGGTCATGACGTATCAGTGGCACCATCCGTTTCAGGCGAGAAAACATGCCGTTCAAGTTTCTGATCTAAGGAATGCCACAAAAAAGTAAACAATCACAGCAGCATTTAATTTAAATCATTGAGAGTAAAATACTATCTGCTTTGGGTTTTTAGAAGTCTGTTCCTTGAGGCCTATAGTCCCTGGCCCAGGCGTCTCTCGCATGTTGGGTTGGGGAAATGTAGCCAGCCAGAAGGTTTGAAAGTTGTAAAAGTGTTAGCCTTTACCTTACATGTTTAAGTCCCAAGTAGCCTACACCAACCAACCAACCCCACACACACACACACACACACACACACACACACACACACACACGTTCTTTCAAAATGGGCAAAATTCGTAAATGATGGATATAATGCGAATCCTCCTATAATGATCACTTGTAAGGACTGTAGGGTATAATTAAGATTGAAACATTTTATTCCTTTCCCGACTGACGTTGCTGACCCAGTAGCCCACGAAGCCATGAAATTAACAATCACCCTTAGCCGTTCTTTAGCGTTGACCAGCTGTCTTTTCTTCACAGTTTCACTCCAATCCTCCGAGTGAACATACAGACCATCCTTCCCACGTCTGAATTTAGCAATATTGCAGTTAATTGGGAGCAGTGTTTCTCCTGTTACTCGCATCAAAATGTCACTCATTAATTCTTTTTCAGGAACCTTCATCTTTAGTGTATGTAACTATTGCCGTTTATTTTCCTAGTTCGCGTAGGTCTACTGGTAGTGCCTACCTCATGTCGATAAATTAAATCACCTGTGTAAGTGCCTAAATAAGCACGCGCTCGGGTGAACTTCCTAAAAGTGAACCTCAGAACGTGAAAATACAATTGTGCAGTATGCAAATGTATGTAAAACTTTAAAAATAATAATGTATATTATTTAAAGATAACGTGGACAAATAACAATGTTTATAGAAATTCAACAAGCATAAAGATAATAATGGACAGCCTAATCTGTAGATAGATAGATAGATAGATAGATAGATAGATAGATAGATAGATAGATAGATAGATAGATAGATAGATAGATAGATAGATAGATAGATAGATAGATAGATAGATAGATAGATAGATAGATAGATAGATAGATAGATGGATGGATGGATGGATGGATGGATGGATGGATGGATAGATATGTTTTGGATCGTGACAGGAAATGTTGGTGTCGAGTAGCAAACACAATTACATAAATTGTCTGTAACAATAAAAATGACCCTGCACAGTAGAATTACAGATTAAAAGTGCAAACAAATTGTACAATGACCGAAAATAAAGTGACTAATCCATAAAGAGTGACAACAGTAAATAAGGTGATAGAGTAGCAATAGATAAAGTGACTATTCTGACTATGAATTTGCCTATGACAATGACAGTTAGCCCACAAACAAACACACAGAAGAAGAGCAAGGTACCTTCAAAGAAGAGCATCAGGCCCAGTGCTCAGTTTCCAGAGTTGTTGAGCCTATTGGCTCTGGGGACAAAAGATCTTCTAAGTCTGGCCATTGAGCAGGTCTGTGACAGCAACTTGCCATTGAACGTACCCCTCTGTTTCACTAAGGTGGTGTGCAGCGGGTGACTGTGACTTAGTGGCCCTGACCTACAATAGTCCACCACCATTTCCTTGGTCTTGGATGTACTTAGCTGCAGCTGGGTTTACCGGCATCAGGCAACAAAGTCCTCCACCAGGCTCCTATGCTCCCCCCTGTCCACCCCTAATACACCCCACAATGGCAGTGTGGTCTGAGAACTTCTGTATGTGGCACATCAACGAATTGTATTTGAAATACATGTATATAGAGTGAAGAGAAGGGGGAAAGTACAGACCCCTGTGGTGCTCCTGTGCTGCTGAATACAGTCGCAGATGTGCAGTTCCTTATCCTAACATATTGTGGTTTGACAGTGAAGTAGTCTGTGATCTAGGGCATGAGGTGTGGGTCCACTTGCATCCTGGCCAGCTTTTCTCTTAGCAAGTGGGGCTGCATGGTGTTGAAGGCACTTGAGAAACACAAAGCGTGATTCTCACAGTGCCACTTCCCTTGTCTAGGTGGGAGTAGGCCCAATGGAGGAGGTAGAGAATGCATGTCGAACCTGGGGTCTGAGGAGATGGATGATCAGCCGCTCCAAGGTCTTCGTTATGTGAGATGTTAGTCCTGCCGGCCTAAAGTCATTGAGCACACTGGGGCTGCCCCTTCTTAGGCACAGGGATGAGGCATGAAGTCTTCCACAGTGTGGGGGCCCATCCCAGTCACAGGCTCAAGTTAAAGATGTGCTGGAGGGGTTCCCCCAGCTCAGCACAGACCTTCAGAAGTCTTGGGCTTTCCTGGGACGAAGACTCCTCAGCTCTCCTCTGACCGTATTGGCAGTAAAGGTGGGGAGGTGTGAGAGTGATGGCTGGACAGACAGTAGCTGCTAATGCAGGAACTGGGCAGTCAAACTGGTTATAGAAGAGGTCAAACACACTGGCTCTCTCCCCATTACCATCTGTTGTACTGCCATTCCTCTCCTTGCAGCCTGTGTTGGTCTTCATACCATCCCAGACTCCCTCATATTATTCACCTGCAACTTTTGCTCCTGTAGGAGTCCTTAACCTCTCGCAAGTGGAGTTTGAGTTCCCTCTGTACGCTCCTCAGCTCCTCATGGTCCTTGTCTTTAAGGGCCCTCTTCTTCCTGTCGAGGATGTCCATGACGTTGCTGGTTATCCAGTGCTTGTTGTTAATAAATCAGCGCACAGTTTTTACAGGAACAACAATGTCCATGCAAAAGTTCAGGTAGTCAGTCATGCAATGTGTGATCCTCTCAATATCCTCACTGTCTGGTTCCTGCAGCACACTCCAGTCAGTAGACTCAAAACAGCACCTCAGAGACTCCTCTGTCTCAGAAGACCATTTTCTAAAGGAGCGTGTGGTTGTGGGTTGCCTTTGTACACATGGCTTGTACTGGTGATGAAGAAGGACCACATTGTGAACAGCTTTCGCCAGGGGTGGCAGGAGGATGGAACTGTAAGCGTCTCTCACATTCGGCGCATACAGGAAGTATATTGGCCTGGTTCTTCCTGGTGGCGATTATATGCCACAAAAACAACACAACATAACAACTCAGTATGAAATCATACTTTTTTTCTGATTGGAACAGAATTCCACAAGTTTGTCCACGCAGCACATCTTAACACAAAATATTTCTTTTTTTACTTTATACATCTGTGTGGTGTTAATAATAATTGAGAGTTTAGAAAATAATACATCCATCTAATATATTTAATGCAAGCATTATTAGTTATTTATTTAGAAACTCGACTCAACTGTCCCCTTGCATTGAATTGACAATGGACTGATTGTGAACCTTGCAAATGTTTCCTTAACTGTTAGTCAAGTCGGTATTGGTAGGATTTCAAAACAAATATCCTGGTTAAACTTTGACACAAATTACATAAATAGCACATTGTGTTACCTGTGGTATTTACTTTACTGAAAATATTCAATGAATTTTGCTGTTTTTACTCCAAAACAAGTTGGTTAAGATGAGATTTATGAGGCATACAGGTCATAATTTCCAAATTTAAGTGGTTAACGTGTGATAAATGCCATAGAAATAGAGTTTAAAAAAGCATATAATTCAAAATCAGGTGATGTTGTTGGTAGAGTTTTTATTTTTTATTTTTTTTTATATTTATAATGGATCGGACATTTTTGACCAGGAGTGCCAAAGTAGTGAACATGAAACAAACAGGTTAAGATTAGAATGAACAGATATTTGTTACAGATGGGGTTGAGAATTGGGGTTGACGGCCTTACATGCCTCTATAGCCTACACATAAGTTAGGTTTAGTACTCTCTGTAACACCATAATCATTCAATCTAATACCATACGAAGTTTACACTTTAAATAAATATGTATTTCATTAAGGAAGCAATGTTCTTAAGCTCATTTGCACCCATTCATGCTTTCATTTGACTTTTTGCCATATAAGGGCAACTCTTTTGCTAATTTTTAAGCAGGCTAGCCTAGTGTGGCTTTAAACTTTGAGCTATAAATAGTTAATCTTTTAATACCTCCATCACAGCTTACCTGGTTCATCCTACTGAACAAGGTCTTTTTTAACTTTAAGAAACCTGCCGTGTTATTTAATGCAACTGAGCATTTGCATGAAGGTTCCAGATATTTTACTGTGTAGATTGGCATATTTTCTGTCAGACTTCTTCCATCAACTTTACTTCTGTCCGGTCACAGTTCTACCTGGAAGTGGATGAACACCCTCAGCTACCATGGGCACATGTTTGGAATACGATAGTATGGCACTAGGGGAATGTGTGACCTACCAGGTACTGTGACTCCGACCTGCAATGCAACCTTACTTGTTTACATTTTTGCCTACTTTTCACAAGACAAAATACTAAGGTCTTTCATGAAAAGAATGGTTCAGACATAGACGAGAATTAAATTAGTAGGCCAAACTATTTTTCACAGTGATTGATGACCCTCACTTCATACTGTGTACAGTAGGAGAGCCCAGTAGTATCACGCAACACTATTGGACATGGGCTTACCATTGATTTGGAAAAGACTACATTTTGTAATTCCCAATTTCCCTCTTTAGTTCAAATGTGGTTCAGGCGCAAATGGACAGTCAATAGGTACCAAAAAGGCAGATTAAGTGCGTCAGTGAGTCACACATTTTGCTTATAGGTACTTGAAAATAAGCCACTCTTTACTGAAATCACTAGGATTACAATGTTCAGATGTTGTAGAAGACTATTCTGTAAGGGATGCCCCCCCCCCCCCCCAGGTAATAACTCAGACCACAGGCTTGAAACAAACTCCACTCAAGAAAAAAAAGATCAGTAGGCCCAGACAGATATTTTTATGCACATCTGTGTATGAGATATAGAGAGAAAGAATGGTTTTATTGCTAACAGTAAGAAATATAAGTTGTTATATGGGTCATGTGCATTGTGCAATGCTTTTAACAGAACATTTCACATACTCCTCACTTGGATGGAAAGTGTTCCTGCATTTTCACTGTGCTGCCTTTTCTAACTACATTCCTTGATGTTTTGTCATTGTATTTTAATGTTATAGAAAGGTGATTAATGTTTCTGGACCAATAATACAGTTTTATTGTGTCCAACTTTGTGCTTCTTACGTAGTACCACTTACTCCAGTCTTGATTGTGTTGCACACACACAATGTGAAACTAGGGATCCCACCCAGTTGGCTCATGCTTTGTCTGTTTCAGATAATAATCACTCATGTGAAGGAACCCTACCACAAACTAAATATAACTTTTACAAATGTCACTGTGATCAGGAGCCTCTTGAGGCTGCGTGGAGGGCAAGGGGATCAAGTCACGGAAGTCACTGTGACCAGTATCACTATCATATTTTTACATTTTACTATTATTTTGAAACGCCTTAAAAGAATGGCAACATAATATCAAATGTAATACAACCGGTAATTGTCGGGCATAATTTCATCAGCAACATCATGGCAAGAATTGGCCACAATTTCTCTAGGGCCAATCGTTAACAAGGACAGCGATGACGCTCACACTAGGGCGTGATACTCAAATTACTTCTAGGAAGCTGGAAGTTCTATGGTTTGATGAGTTTGGTTGTTAACGCATCTCTGATGAATTTTGGTTTTTATCAATACCGATACTACGAGAGCCTTGAGACTTTATAGCGAGTGTATGTGTGGTGTCTGACAACGTATAAGCGTTTTTTAATCAACAGTTAATCAAGTTTTAGTAAAGAGCATTTAGCATTGACAACGATGATAGCCTCGCATCTGTTGGCTTACTACTTCACGGAGCTCCACCATGACCAGGTGCAAAAAGTAAGTTCCTTAAGTTCGTAAGTTTAAGTGAACGTGGGTTTTAAAACGTGAATAGTCAGGTATGTTTGTTTTTACCATTACTCAATTGCTGTTCATTTAGTTAAAGAAACAATCGGATCATTATTCTGGTGTCACGCAGGCTACTCATGCTATACAATACCACGTACGCGTCGCCACACACACACACACACACACACACACACACACACACACACACGTGTGATGATGCCAGCGCCCATGACTCGATGATTTTGATGAACTAGATTACGTCACACTAGCAGGTCGCCAACATCTCTTGGACAAGTCGATTTACCCTTAGTATACATTATACAGGAAAGACTGTAGTATACAGTCAAGACTCTGAAGTCCAAAGATCACAACTTGTCTCCATCAAAATGTCTGTGCTGTCAGTTACCGTGTCACCCGCAAGTGTGAAATCATCTTGTTCCATCCCAAATCGCTCACAGCTGAATATTCTTTCGTGTTGCCGACAGTCATTATGATAGTTGTTTTAATCTTGCCTCTGTTTGCGTGAAAATCTGGCCTTTTTCTCATTTTAGTTTGGTTTTACTGTGAAAACCTTTTGGTTGCGTCTCTGTTCCCCACACAAGAGAATTTCATAAACTGTCAAATAATAATAATTACTGCGGTTATAGTGACTATAGGCCTAGTTCAAGAACGCCCATGTTTACAAGAGTTGTAGCCTAGTGTTTGACAGTAGTTATACGTAATCTTACTCGTCAGAACATCCTGTAATCACCAATGTAATATTGGAGATTACTAACTGTCCGATGTTTGTCTACTTCCTCTTTGGCTTTTAAATAATCTCCATACCCTCCCATCTCACTCCCATCGTCTTCAGTTTCGAATTTGAATGCGTAGGCACAGACAGTTTGTTATAGGTCGCCAGGTCTTTCTGTCCTGTTAGTGCAGTCCGGCAGAGCCAGCCTTTTGGCCTTGAAGTCAGGGTGACATTCACGGATTTTGCCTCATTGTATCAGGGTCACTCACTCACTGTTGTGGCTGACACATAATCAGTGATAAGAAGTCGAAGTGCTCAAATGGAGTAAGATTGGGTGACTTTCTGCTACATTGCGGTTGGGTTTGGTAGTTACTCCACGTCATACTTCAAGCAATTCTTATGTCAGTAGGGTAGGCCTGTACATTTGTCTGAATGCAATAGGAAGTACGCCATTTGTGTGTTTAGGACAAAAGTTAGGCTAGAGGTGGTGTGCTTTACAAGTTGTATTTCTGGTTTGAAAACGTGCCCTAACGTTTCATGGTTTTACCATGTCGCATGGCCAATTCTCTTGTGTGTATTTCATAAGTTAGTGAAGGTTCCTGGTATTTGGCTGTCAGCTGTTTTGGCATCTGGTCTTAGTACTTAGTTTATAGACAGCCAGGCAGAGGGATAGGATTACCACAGGCAGTGTCTTGTGTTTGACCCCTATGCTTCACAATTAATTTACTGTTCAGACAGGCAGAAACCATTAAAAAGGAGTGTGGTTCACAGTTTTGAAGCTACTTTTAAAGGACTGATTTCTAAACGAGGACCACCATTCTTTGATTCCATTACAAATAACTTCCTTTTTCTGGAATAAGTTTCTTAAAAACAAATGTTTTCCTCTGGACTGTTGCTACGCGTACACCTCTTTACTCTCTTTAAAAAAATATAGACGATTTCATTGACAACAGGCATTTTTCACAAGGCCTTCAAAATCTGTTAGTCAGTTAGCACACATTTACCACTTTTGAGAGGCAGAGAGTTCTATTTAATTGAGGCCACTTGACAACATGACCTGGCCTTATTGCCTACAGTAGCCTATAGGTTTAATGTGCTTCATGTTTTGGCCTAATATTGCTTGACAAAATACATAATTTTAAATGTTTTAACCAGGTGCATGCTATAGCATAATGACCCTAGGCCCGCACAGCTTTCCTACTGGCCCACTGTTTTGAAATTCTAATAGGGTCATCTTTTTATAAAAAATGTAGGCACATGGTAATGTGTATTCGTTAAAGCCAATTAAACTCTAACACAATAATCTGTTTAGCCTAAAACGATAACATTGGCATAAACATCCAAAGGAATACGCAAGTAGTTTTGCTTTTCTTTTTTGAGCGTTGCTCACTCCACGCCGCACATCAATGTCACCGTCTTAATATCAGGTAACCAAGCCCCCCAGGAGAGGGGCGGGAGTTAAACAATACCTAATTGGATTACCAATTACCGTGGAGAAAAGTTTATTGTAGAAGTGTTTGAATGCAAAAGCTTTATAATATTAAAAACCAAGACTAGCACAACAGAGCCAAAAAAGAAAAGAGAAATGGTTATAGCATTGGAATAGTCTTAGTTACGTTAGTTGTTTTTTGGTTAATTAAAATGTTCAGACTAATGGCTACACAATTCTGTTTATTATATAATATAGGCTGGGTCATGTATGATTATATACATAACAATTATGTAGCATACCCTATTCCTTGCATATGTATAGCATATATGCATTTCTGTCTAAAGTGTGGTTTGAAACGGTCTGATTGCGCTGTCCGTTTTTACAATCTTCTTTTTTTGCCAACGACGATTTCTCATCAACACTGGACGACTTATCTTGAAGTTATATTTTTGCTCCGGTAACAAATTTCCTGGCCCAGCCAATATTACTGGTTTTAGCTTCCCATATTCCCAAGTATTAATTTGCTAACACAAGCCTCTTTCACCTATAGAATGTAGATAGAGGATTATGAGTCCTGCATTTTTTTTTATTTGTGTAAAGCAAGTCATTCATTTTATTGAAGAATCGTATCTATTTTTTCAGGTGGACAAATACTTGTACCATCTGCGCCTATCCGAGGAGCACATTATGGATGTGTCAGTGAGATTCCGGAGGGAAATGGACAAGGGGCTTGGCCGAGATACTTGCCCCACTGCCGCTGTAAAGATGCTGCCAACGTTTGTCCGTTCCACCCCAGACGGAACAGGTGAGAAGGCCAATGAGGTCTGCTAAGAGGTCTCTCTCTAAGGCTTAGTTTTCTTGATACATGATGGAGCTTCCAATTCCACCGTCCAGCCTATCGGATACTGTGATTGTGGCAGCTCTGTCACCCGTGGAGGAAAACACGGGAATCTGTTATTTTCCCCTCGCTGGGGGATATAGAAAGGGTGATAGAGTATGCGAGGAGAGATTCCACTTCAATCATGACATATCAGGCAGGTAGTGTGTCCACTTGGTTAAGTGGCAGTCAATTGCACAAGGAAATGAGGTGTATGGCCAACTCTCTGTTTGCATAGTCTGTTGACTCAGGTAATTATTGACGCGTTTCACCGCAGGTCTAGCAGATCAAATATCCAACTAGACACTGACGAAAGTAGGTCTTTTAGATGCAAAGTATCTTGGGTTTTCTTTTATTACAACTGGGATGTAAGTCCTCAAAAGGCAATCAAAAAGGTTTATAGTGGCTCTGTGAATTAAATTGACCTGTGTTAAGGTCAAAGCTGCCATAGAATAGCTGAAGTGTGAGATTGTAATGGCACTTGTAGGTGAATGCCTGTTGTGACGCCATACATTTCTGCATTTTCAGGAAAGGCACATATCTAATGCAGTTCTTATCCACACACTTGGGATTCCATTCCATCAGGTTCCACCAGCATGTTTTTTCCATAAATATTTGAATCCACTTCATTGAAATCTAATCGAAGAGACCAAATGGAATTGTGGCTACTTATGTTTGTTGTATATGCTGCCATTACTAGCAGTTGAAATCCTTGTCCCCAAATGCACTTGATTTTTAAAGGTTTTGTGTTATTTCCAAGCTTGCATAAGTGTTGCGTGTCACAGGTGGATAGAGTCTAATAGGACAGACAGCCGTAACATTTGGTAACACACTGAACTACAATAGGGAGAAAGAATGAACCGCAACGAACCAGAGCATCCATTCCTAAACTAATGTGCTAGACACAGGTATACTACGTGATGGAGAATGTATACCCATGGGTGGCTTACCTGCCCCATTTGCTCTTGTGCCTATAGGCCTAACTAAAATACTGTACAGAGTACAGTGATAAATAACTAAGAGCTCAAAGGAATTTTAGTAATATAACGAAACAAACTACAACCAAAGGGGTGGACAAAAATTACTCATCCTGGACTGCTTAGCTGGCTGACAGGGAACAAGCACGGTTACAAAAACTGGTTGACAAGCCACACAAAGACTTCCAATATGGCCACTGGAATGTGAGTCGACTAAGACACAAACAATTCAAAATACGAGTTGACAGAACACCAGACAAAGACTGGTCGACTCCTAGTTGGCTGACAGGTGGAGGGGTTTTAAGTAAGCGGGAACCGTCGGACAGCCTTCTGATTGGACGAACAGAGATGAGTGATGACGAGTTGAATCAAGTGCAGGCGAGTATCTGAATGGAGTATGAAAGTGAGAGGAGAGAAACAGAGGGAAACACAGAACATAACAAGGGAACATTCTATACGGGTGTGGGAACGTAACAATAAGCTAATATCATAAATTGTTTCGTTTATCAAAAAATCTAAAGAAAAGTATAGTCCAAATGAATGTCCTCAAATAATTTTCCTGGGATTGTCAAAAAATAAACGGTAGGCATACAAGGGCCTAAAACAATGTATTAATCAAGGTGAAACATAAGTGGTAGGCCTACAGGGCACATGAAAGGCCAAATGTTTAAACCGTACCCTTTACTTTAAAACAACACCCCATCAATCTTGTTGGTTTGATATATTCAGTAATTGAAAACTGAATCTTTATAAATAAAAAGCCTGAAATATTTGTAAGGGATTTGCTGGCACGTAGGTGACCCTACCCTGGGCTATGTTCAGCCTGAGCTCAAGTCATGACTCTCAAGCTCTTGCTGCTCACCTTTTAAAGAATAGCAAGTGTTGGAGGAGGAAGAGCTAGGCTGATCACTAAAACAACTGGCAGTTACTTATTTGAGGGGTAACATAGTTATGTTGGCCCCTGGTAATCATAATAAGGGTTGGCAGCTTAGTTTTAAAATTGCTCAACATAAATGTGTACAGTAGCAGCAAACCATGGCAGTAGTCACTGTTGGGGCTGTAAAGCTATTTGTAGTTGCTTGCTTTGTGTTTTGCTCTTACATGTGCTATTTGCCATGATCATTTTTTTGTTATTTCAAAAACTAAACAATCTGTTGAGCTTATTTGCTGGTTCTCGTCTTAACTACAATTAATACTGGGGGGGCTTATCCTTGGATTTTAGTGCTTAAACACACAGGGTTTGAAAGGGTTCATCATTGGCAATATTTTCAAGTTGAACTTGCTGATTGGGTGTTGAACATGCTGGTGATCTTTGCTAAACAAGTATCTATTCGAGGAACTTACTGCCTGTCTAAAAAAATATAGAATCTATAGCGTTCCAGAAAGATTCAGATCACGAAGATACTATTTCTCCATTGGCATCCCTTTTCTTTTGTATGCCTGTACACGATAGGTTTTTGCCTCAGCAGGAGCTCAGTATACAAACTATGGCAGCAACAAACAGCAATCAAACTTTATTCAACTGTTTGCAAACATGAATCAATCGATATCTTAAAATCAAAACCAGTGCCATCCAATTTTCAAGCAGAAAATGGAAAGGCAAACTAACTTGAAAGAAAAAGGTCTTAGTTTGTTTTCCATAGCATCAACATTATGCCCATAGTCCCTAGTGTTAAATCCAGGATGGAAAAAAAACTTTAAATGAGCATTCTCAAAAATGAATCAATACTCCCCCAAATTCCTTTCCTTCGTGTAATATCGTGGGAAAATGGGCTGGGTGACCAAGAGTTTACGTAGTGGCTTATACCATAGTGCAAATCAGTTAATTTGGCTTGTGTGCATTTTATAGACTACAATCATATTAATAGTAACAGTAACAGTAATAATGATGGAGGATTATGATGATCAAAGTGTTTCAGTATGTCTGTTACCATACTGTATGCACTTATTCTTATTTTCCGTTAATGCATGTCTCAAGAAAAGGGAGACTTTCTGGCTCTTGACCTTGGCGGAACCAACTTCCGGGTTCTGCTGGTGAAAGTGTCGGACAACGGGAAACAGAAGGTGGACATGGAAAACCAGATTTATGCCATTCCTGAGGACCTCATGAGAGGTAGTGGCTGTGAGGTAAACCCATGCACAAACACACACCAACAGACAAACCAAATGGGTCACCTCTTCCTGTTAACCTGTTAATGCCCTCTCTCTATTCCACAGCTCTTTGACCACATTGCAGAGTGTTTGGCTAATTTCCTGGACAAGCTCGGTATAAAAGACAAGAAGCTTCCTCTTGGCTTTACTTTCTCCTTCCCCTGCCAGCAGACCAAACTTGATGAGGTGTGTGTGCACATTTATTGGATTTGTCCTTAGAGTTTGGAAGTTGTTTGATTTGGTCTCAAGTAGACACTTATACTCAAAATAATACTGATTCACAGGAAATGGATGGCTTCAATCCTTGTTTGTTTGTTTATGTGTTTGTGTATTGTAATTGTCTGGATACAGAGTATTCTTGTGTCGTGGACCAAGGGCTTCAAGTCAAGTGGAGTGGAAGGAAAAGATGTGGTCAGCCTCTTGAGAAAAGCCATCAGAAAGAGAGGGGTGAGGGGACAGTCAATTCAATGTCAAGTGTGTGTTAGGTGGTGTGTTGGTTTTTGTGCCAAGCCCAGTCACCCATGCAGTGGCACAACTTGCACTAACTTTCTGTGTGCCCTTTTTGCCCTCACTTTGACACATGTATGTATACCGAGTGTGGGCTCCATGGGGAACTTTCTGCCCTCTGTATTGTACGAATCAATTGGCCCCTCAAGGTTATGCAAAGCCATAGCAGGGAAGCTACAGCCGCCAGGCCAGCCAGATTGAAATTTCTCTTTAACTCGAGTCTGAATAATGCATACATACATTGACTGAAAATCGTTCCAAATATCTAAGAGAAGTTGCATTCACTAACCCTCAAATCTCCTCAAAATCCAGTACCAGAATTGTCCTAGTCCTAGAAGTGAAGGATATATTCAGAGAATCCCAATTTCGGCCAAACCAATCGAAAAGAAATCTGGTTAGCGAAAGAAAACTTTCAAGAGATTTCTATCGTCTGGGCTTATGTGGTTTTCTAGCGGGCGAAGTTGTGAGGAGTCATTTGAATCCGGTTCAATTTCCCCCCAGGACTTTGATATCGACATTGTGGCCGTGATTAACGACACTGTGGGCACCATGATGACCTGTGGCTATGACGACCATCACTGTGAGATAGGCCTTATAGTTGGTGAGTACAGAGGACTGCCAGGGAATGTCAATAACACTTCAAACGGTGCTGTCACATGCTCAATACGCGTTCCAAATGTAATCCAAGTTTATTGGGATGGTCATAAAGGGCTCTTTATTGTGTAGCAGCATGCTGTCTGGACCTCATCTTGAGATCTTAACTCCATCGGTTGAACCAACGCAGAATAAGAGGCAGCCTTGTAGACTACTGTCTCGTGTTCTGTACATGGATATATATATATATATATATATATATATATATATATATATATATATATATATATATATATATATATATATATATATATATATATATATATATATATATATATATATATATATATATATATATATATATATATATATATATATATATATATATATATATATATATATATATATATATATATATATATATATATATATATATATAATTTAATTCCATCTACTTTTTCCCCCAATTGAGGTAGCTTTCCGGGTGAGGCGGGTGATATATGTGTCTTGCAGGGAGGGGAGTAGGGCAGACCGATTCTGTGGGGCACCAATGATCCTTCCAGCTGTGTTCACAATGCGTTGCAGCGCTTTCCTGCTATGTGCAGTGCAGCTACCTCCCCACACAGTGATGGAGCTGGACAGGATGCTTTCAATGGTGCCCCGGTAGAAAGTGTCACCATATATATATATATATATATATATATATAATGGATGTTATCAACCAAGCTCCAACTTAAATTTTTTTGCATGTGCCTAACTTTTTTAGCACGTGCCTTTCAATTTCATTGCAAAAGTTTGGAGCTAAAAGAATTGTCAGAACAGTACATTTTCTAAATATAGTTGCATTTTAATACTGTTCAAATACCATTAGTTAGTGTTAACCGGGTATCTTTATCATGAATAGCATCAGTGTTTGGTTTTAGCAGTGTCATGTTTCACAGTCAATATTATATTTTACAAATAGGCAATTCACTACAAACTTCTATGCTTTTATGGTTTTCATTTGGAGGGAACATTTTGTATAGATACATAATATTGGACTATCACTGACCATTCATTCTTGGTCAAAGTACAAGAGGTAGAGAGAGGTAGAGAGAGAGAGAAAATTCACTGTTGTCATCTGTCAGTCTATTTAGCACTTCTAGTGTGTGGGTTGGTGACGGGATGAAATAAAAGGACTTCAAAATAAGCAGCTTCTTGCAATTCTCCTGCTAGGTGGTCTACTGAGATAGTACTCTGTACATTAGGTTGTCAAGGCAGAGCCCCTTCTTCTCGTTTTGGGCTCTCTATCTGTGTCTTCCAGAGGCTTCCCCTCCTTCCTTCCTCATTGGCTGCAACAGCTTTCTAATCAAAGTCATAGGATTTCTGTGGCCAGCACAACTGGGTCCAGCTGACAGTGAGTCCACTTAAGAGGCGACGTCAACCACCTCTGTATATGATCTGAAAGAGAAGCACCCACTTGCAACAGGCTCAAGTTCTGCAAAGTCTGTCGTGCGTTTTGTCAAACTCCAAATAATTGCTCAACATATTAGATGTTGACACGCTTCCTGCTACTCTGCTGGTGCAGAAGTCAATTTTGCAATTCAATTCATGTGGGGAGCAGCCTAACAGAGACAACGGTAACATATCGAACTGAAAACGTCAGACGTTATTCCACCTCCCGGTTTATTTCCCACCCTCCTCTGAGAAAACCACGATTGGCCGGCCCAGATGATTCTCTAGCCTAGCGTCTTCAGTCTCTTCCCACTCTACCACCGCACACCTACGCCCCTCAATGTTCTTTTGGTCTCGCCGTACAGACGAGGCTGGCTCTGTGTCATCCAAGGTAACAGCATAGGTATCAGCCTATCAGAAAAAGATCCACAAAGGTAGGTTTCATACAGAACACAACTGAATGTCTCCCAACCTCAGGGCTCTGCCCAGACTGTCCTTCGGCCTTACATCGTGAGCGTGAGCTTTCACTAGCACGGAATAGGTTTTCCACCTTCAAGCTGTACTCATACAATGGGGGACGTGGGATTACGGGGAGGTTTTGTGTGTTTCCTGTTTGTGATTTTACGAGTGGTCCGTCGCATAATGTACTAATTGAATGGGATGGTTCCCCTCAGGTACGGGCACCAACGCCTGCTACATGGAGGAGATGCGCCACCTAGAGATGGTGGAGGGCGACGAGGGGCGCATGTGCGTCAACATGGAGTGGGGCGCGTTCGGAGACGACAGCACTCTAGACGACCTCCGCACCGAGTTTGACAGGGAGATCGATGCAGGCTCCCTGAACCCTGGCAAGCAGCTGTGAGTGTTGACCTGGGGGGATTCATGATTTTATTGAAAGGCCATGTTTTTTTTTTTAAAGAGGTTAGAAAAGGTTAGGCTGTTGCTGAAATCGTTTTGACGAATTAGAAAGGGGAAAGGACCTCTTAACAGTGTTACACAGGGACCCCACACGCCTCAAAGCTCCTTGAAAGCTTGTGCATTAAAATCATTACATATTGATATATTGCTGTAAAATGTAAATCAACAACGTACATTTTGTTGCCTAAATATTACGTTTTGATGTAACCGCATGTACTTGTATAAAAACCATAAATACATGTTTAAATATTGACACATTTTTGTCAATTTTTGTCATTGCATTGCAATGCAACTGTAATGTGTGTGTGGCTCTCCTGTGCTAGTCCTTAATGAGAGTTCTAACAAGATGGTATTGTACTGTTTCATGAGGCCATAACGTGTAAATGTATGCTACTGAAAGGTGCTATTGTCAAGACCGTTTTACATTCTGATAGCTGACTGAATTGAGTGACGACTGTGTGACTTGATTTGCTTAATTGAAGTTCTATATCCTGAAACCTTCTCAGGATATGTTTTGTCTCAAGTTGTTTAGTTTGATCATGCTGAGTTCACTTTAGCTTCTTGATTACAGGTCAGTAAACAAAGTTAGCAAGATATGGCTTGAATAATGAGGACATTTATAAATACCCAATTTGCAATAATCCAAGATGTCAATTTGGATAGACTGCAAATATTAATTTCTGTTAAAGTGTGCACCTACCTTTGTGGGTCTTTTTGTGGAGAGGCTGAACTGTTACCTTGGACGACATAGAGCCAGCCAGTCGCCTCTGTATTTGCTCTTGGCATTGCTAGATATATATAAAACTTTTGTTCTCCTTTTGATCGAGAAATATTCTATTTATAACTTTTTGTGCCCAGCTGCAGTCTTTGTAAATGTCTGAAACAAGGCCTTGACTTGACATTCCGCCCCATTTCTTTACCTCCTGAGTAGTTTACATTTTAAAAGCTGTACTGCAAAGTTGCAAGCTGTGTTAAGTGTGTGTGTGTGTGTGTGTGTGTGTGTGTGTGTGCAGGTTTGAGAAGATGATCAGTGGGATGTACATGGGGGAGTTGGTGCGTCTGATCCTGGTAAAGATGGCCAAAGAGCACCTGGTGTTTCAGGGCCACACCACCCCTAGCCTTCTGACCACAGGCCACTTCCAGACCAGCTTTGTCTCTGCAATCGAGAATGACAAGTAAGTGTGTGTCTGTATGTGTTTATTTGAGCCAAGTCTTTCAAAGGTTTCTTGCACTAAGTTGGGTGGCTGTTCTTGGTACAATAAAATATCAACCCTGTATTAAAGTATTTTTCCACTCACTTTTGCGTTGGAATGTTGGAACTTTCATAAATTCTACAAACTTTTTATACTTGCACCGTATACTTTACACTAGCTAATTCAAAATGCGTCACTCTTAGGCTTGGATTTTCATTTCCACCTCGGACTACTCCTCGTTTTTTCTGGTCTCTACTAATATAACTCAACAAAGGAACTGAGAATAATAGTTGCCTAGACTACGGCGTGTCAAATGGCAGTGTAGAAACACATTGACTGAGAATAACCTTGTAATAGGTGCTTGTGTTTCTTTCAGGGACAAGGAGGGACTGGTGAGTGCTGAGAAGGTACTGCGGGGGCTAGGCCTGGAACCCTCAGCCGAGGACTGCGTGGCCACTCAAAGGGTGTGTCAGGTGGTGTCCACCCGCGCTGCCCACCTGTGTGCCGCTACCCTGGTCGCCGTCCTGAGGCAGATCCGTGACAATAAGGCAGCCGACAGGCTGCGCACCACCATCGGAGTGGACGGTTCAGTCTACAAGAACCACCCACAGTGAGTGGAGGCTCCGGTGGTCTTATTTTGGTAGATTTGGAAAGTAGTGAAAGTTGTCTTTTGAAGCTCCTCCGTTTTACTGCTTTCTGATAGCAGACTTTGGCGGTGTAGTGATGGCTTAGCGAGACTGTGGGATAGAGCGAGAGAGTGCGCTGGAACAACCCTGCAGGAGCTTGAATGAGTTCTCAATTGGCAAAAAAAATTAAAGCATGGCACGACCAAGCCTTGATGAGTTGAGACTGAATACGTTCTGGGCCACGTTCATTATTATAATTTCCGACCGGTTACAGCCTGACGTGATAAAAGCGAATTGATAATAAACAATCAGTGGGCATAGCCGTAAGCCCAATGTTTTCCAACAAATATATTTCTAAAGACTCAATCATAATGTTTCAAGAGAGAACAATAGCTCCCTGGTATTTTATCCACAATGGGATTTTTCCACAGTGCACTTTGTGTTCATTCCTCCGAGGCATTTACGTTCTTTTATTTAATACAAAAAAAAAGACAAGTATTCCAGGGTCATAGGCTCGCCGACCTCGTTCTTTGTGTAGGAGTGAGTGAATTGACTGCAAACCACATCGGGGGGCATTTTATTTAATGAAAATAGCATTGGCTTCGTCACTTTTTTTATGAAGTTGGCTAGCAAGCAACAAAAAAAGATAATTGGAAGCGTATGGCTAGGCACTAAAGATGGGTCACTTGGCTAACATCAAAGCGCTGTCTGAGCTTTGGCAAATTTAAACTACATTTAAAAAAAATTATGCCATGACAGCCTTGCTGTGACCGTCATTCATCTTTCCTGTCAATTATGTCGGAGCAGCAGTCGATGAATTGAGAGGAAAAGGGACGACACAACGACAATCCTTACCACCCAACGTCTCCCTCCCCCGTCCGTAGATTCGCCAGGAGGCTCCATAAGATGGTCCGCCGGCTGGTGCCCGACTGCGACGTTCGCTTCCTGCGCTCCGAGGATGGCAGTGGGAAGGGCGCGGCCATGGTGACTGCCGTAGCCTACCGCCTAGCCACCCAGCACGCCGAGCGCCAGCGCATCTTAGACACCCTGCGTCTCAGCCGAGAGCAGCTGCTGGAGGTGAAGAGGAGGATGGGGGCGGGGATGGGCCGAGGCCTGGCCAAGCAGAGCCATGAGCAGTCCGCCGTCAAAATGCTGCCCACCTACGTTCGCTCCACTCCCGATGGCACAGGTCAGAAAATAACTGGGATGTACTGTAGGAGGAGGAGGAGGAGGAGGAGGAGGAGGAGGAGGAGGGTGGGTGAAAGTGGACGGGTTATTTTCTTGTCAAATAAACCAGCCAGGATAACAACCATATGGAATGTTAAAATCTTTTCTAGTTTCATAATTACTGTGGAATTGTACTGCAGAACTAACTTCAATGTACCCAAATACAAGACACATTTCTGCCTATGAAGATACGTTCTCTAAATGCATCGACTTTGCCACATCGTCATGTATTTCTGTATTTGTACAATCCACCCACGGTTGTCTGTAGCCTTTTCTGTAGACTTAACCAACCCCTCCCTCAAAGGAAGTAAAGCTGCTGGCCTAACGTTTAACGGATAGTCCTATGTAAAGTAGCAAGCTAGTGTGCAGGAAAATGTTTGTGTTGCTTGGCAACAGTAGTACGTTTGTGACAATCTTGGATACATCACTGTCGTTAATTTATTAACAGTTATTAGAACACCTGTAAAGCGGAGGGGTAGAAGTATAGTTAATATTCCCGGTGCTGTTATATTCTATATCAGCACTCTTGGAATGCCTCTTGTCCAATCAAATTTCTTGGTCAGAACCAATTGTTGTAAAAATGTATACAATGTCTCTATAACGTTTAAACTAGTGGTTTGGTCCTACTTTAAACACGCCATATGTCTGTCGATTTTGCCAATGATTCTTAGACTACGTTGGAATAGAGGATGGGCTTTAGTAAGCTAAAGAAGTACCTGTGCTGTTATTAAACACAGCGTTGCCACCTAAACGTGGCTCATTCTGTCACCTTAATGTGTCATCCCCTCTCTTTCTAAAAGTGTTTTGCTCTCACATGTTAAGTAGTTGTTAGAGAGAGAGAGAGAGAGAGAGAGAGAGAGAGAGAGAGAGAGAGAGAGAGAGAGAGAGAGAGAGAGAGAGAGAGAGAGAGAGAGAGAGAGAGAGAGAGAGAGAGAGAGAGAGAGAGAGAGAGAGAGAGAGAGAGAGAGAGAGAGAGAGAGAGAGAGAGAGAGAGAGAGAGAGAGAGAGAGAGAGAGAGAGAGAGAGAGAGAGAGAGAGAGAGAGAGAGAGAGAGAGAGAGAGAGAGAGAGAGAGAGAGAGAGAGAGAGAGAGAGAGAGAGAGAGAGAGAGAGAGAGAGAGACAGACAGACAGACAGACAGACAGACAGACAGACAGACAGACAGACAGACAGACAGACAGACAGACAGACAGACAGACAGACAGACAGACAGACAGACAGACAGACAGACAGACAGACAGACAGACAGACAGACAGACAGACAGACAGACAGAGACACGTTTTATCCAACTTTTCCCAGTCTACAATGCATTTTGCCAAACCCTTTGACCAGTTTAATTTTGACCCTAGGATCGGCTATTCTTCATCTGGCGGGTGCAATTTTGAACCCGGGATGGATTCTGTTTCCGAAGGATTAGTGTGTTTACAAATGTGCCTGTGGGCAGTATCTGTGCCGGCACGAGTTTGCACATGTGGGTTTGTTCTCATTGTTTGCGCTCTGAAACTCATTAGAGCACGGAGATTTCCTAGCTCTTGACTTAGGCGGCACCAATTTCCGTGTCCTACTGGTGCGTGTGCGGAGTGGCAAGAGGCGGAGCGTGGAGATGCACAACAAGATCTATGCCATCCCCCAAGAGGCCATGCAGGGAACAGGAGAAGAGGTAGTACAGCAATTAAACAAATCAGCTAAGACCTTTCCATATCTGGTGGGTGAGAAGGGTCTGCCTTTTCACATCAATCTTTTCATCATATCCATGACTTCCATTAGTATTTGCAGGGACTCTGCTGTGATAGCATTGAGTAGTTAAAATTACTGCAAGCCGATCTGCTCTTCCAACATTATCTTCATATATCCCTTTAAACACTCAACTTTTTTTCTGAACCAATCGGCAGTTTGTCTGGTACCAGATAGGATGCATTGTTGTTTAGTGAAAGTATTTTGGTAGTGTTTGGATTGGATATTTACTCCTCTTTTCCCTTCAGCGATGTGTTTAACTGACCTTTTGTTGCGTGCTCTGATTGTTTAGCTGTTTGACCACATCGTACACTGCATCGCCGACTTCCTGGAGTACATGGGAATGAAAGGAGCGTCTTTGCCTCTGGGCTTCACATTCTCATTTCCCTGTGTTCAAAACAGACTCGACCAAGTAAGGTTTACGTCATCTCAATGTGTCTTTAATTAAAATGGGAATTCAAACAAAAGGAATTCAAACATGGTCATTACAATTGCTATGCATACTGGGAAAACAAGAAGAGAAGACACTTAACATCTTTAGTAGAATAAGTTAAACATTTGTACTGGATAGAAAAGAATGCTATTATCTTCAATGCTAACAGTTATATTTGTGTAGGTTTGGATTTTTTGGTTTGTTTGTTGACTTATGGGTTTTGTTGCTGGGTATCTCATTGCCGGGACCATTGAAGGCCTTGACATTGCCTACGACTTTTACTTTTTCCCCTGGGCTCATGCTTTATTTTCTCTTTCAGGGCATCCTGTTGAAATGGACAAAAGGCTTCAAAGCTAGCGGCTGTGAGGGGGAGGATGTTGTCACGCTGCTGAAGGATGCCATCCACCGTAGAGAGGTCAGGGCCTTTGTCTATTCATCCCATCTCGAACACGGCCTCCCGCCGTTCCCGGTCCCTGCATGGCCGGGGGAAACTTATGTTGATGTACTGAAAGGGCTGCCCTCATTGTCAATGCCTGGGGTTCCAGGAGTTTGACTTGGACGTGGTGGCGGTGGTGAATGACACGGTGGGCACCATGATGACCTGCGGCTACGAAGACCCACTGTGCGAGGTGGGCCTCATTGTAGGTGAGTAGCTTGTTACTGCTCCGCTCCGGGAATCAGGCCGACTCGTCATCTATGAAAATGCCTTGACAGGCTAATGGCAGGTTGCGTTTGCTCTCCGGCGTCCAGAGCTGTCGGCCGTCTCCTGACTGATGTAGACTAAGATTGGAACAGATTGCCTACTATATTTACTCTTCCGCGTCTCCCTGTCCTGCTGCTCGGCCGTCGTCTCACAGGAACCGGCACCAACGCCTGCTACATGGAGGAGATGCGGAACGTCGAGCTGGTGGAGGGCGACGAGGGCCTTATGTGTGTCAACATGGAGTGGGGCGCGTTTGGAGACCGGGGCGAGCTGGACGAGTTCTGCACCGAGTTTGACGGAGCCGTGGATGACCGCTCTACCAACCCTGGCAAACAGAGGTAACGTCTCATGAGAGGCATGATTAGTGGCCTCTCTGCCGTCAGGACATTTCTTTCACTCTGAAGCACTGCCCTGCTGTGATGGCATATATACAGTCCCCTCCAAAAGTATTGGAACAGTAATGCCAATTCCTTTATTTTTGCTGTAGACTGAAAGCGTTTGGGTTTGACACCAAAAGATGAATATGAGACAAAAGATCAATATGTCAGCTTTTATTTCCAGGTATTTTCATCTGGATCTGATAAACAACTTAGAAGATATCATTATTTGTAAAGGAACACCACATTTTTTGTTGAGCAAAAGTATTGGAACATGTGACTAACAGGTGTGTTTTGTTGCCCAGGTGTGTCTTATGACATTTATTATTCAAACAATAAATAACACTGAATGTCTAGGCTCAGTTTCAGATTCTGGTTTTGCCTGTGCAGACTGCAGTTATAGTAATCAACATGAAAAGCAGAGAACTGTCTATGGGTGAAAAGAAAGCAATTGTGAAGCTAAGAGAAGATGGGAAATCAATCAGAGCCATTGCACAGACACTAGCCATAGCCAGTACAACAATTTGGAATATCCTCAGGAAGAAACAAACTACTGGTGTACTAAGTAACAGACATCGAACGGACGACCAAGGAAAACAACAGCAGTTGACGACAGAAACATTGTCAGAGCTGGGAAGAAAGACCCTAAAACTACTGTTGGTGAGATCAACAACAACCTCCAGAGGGCAGGAGTGAAGGTTTCAGAATCCACTGTTCGCAGAAGACTTCATGGACAACAGTACAGAGGCTACACCAGAAGATGCAAGCCATTCATTAGCATAAAGAATAGGAAGGCCAGGCTGGATTTTGCCAAAAAGTGCAGAGACGAGCCTCAAAAATTCTGGGAAAAAGTTTTATGGACTGATGAGACGAAGATTAACTTCTACCAGAGTGATGGAAAGGCTAAGGTTTGGAGAAAAAAGGATCTGCTCATGACCCCCAAAACACAAGCTCATCTGTGAAACACGGTGGAGGTAATGTGATGGCTTGGGCTTCAATGGCTTCTTCTGGGACGGGCTCATTAATCTTCATTGATGATGTAACATATGATGGCGGCAGCAAAATGAATTCGGAAGTCTACAGAAACATTTTGTCTGCCAATTTAAAGAAGGATGCAACCAAACTGATCGGGAGATCCTTTGTCATGCAGCAAGATAATGACCCTAAACACACTGCAAAAGCAACAAAGGAGTTCATCAGGGGCAAGAAGTGGAAGGTCCTAGACTGGCCAAGTCAATCTCCAGACTTAAACCCTATGGAGCATTCTTTTTACCTTCTTAAAAGGAGACTGAAGGGAGAAACCCCCAAAACAAGCAACAACTGAAAGAGGCTGCAGTGAAAGCCTGGAAAGGCATAACAAAAGAAGAATGCAAAGTTTGGTGATGTCCATGGGTCGCAGGCTTGATGCAGTTATTGAAAGCAAAGGATTTGCAACAAAATATTGAGTCTTATTCACTTAAATCCATTTCAAGTCTATCTGTTCCAATACTTTTGCTCATCTAAAAATGTGGTCTTTCTTTTCAAATAATGATATCTTCTAAGTTGTTTATCAGATCCAGATGAAAATACCTGGAAATAAAAGCTGACATATTGATCTTTTGTCTCATATTCATCTTTTGGTGTCAAACCCAAACGCTTTCAGTCTACAGCAAAAATAAAGGAATTGGCATTACTGTTCCAATACTTTTGGAGGGGACTGTATCTGCTAATGAGAATTTATGATCTAAAGGGCAATGGCCAGCTGCTCCTGAAACAACAACTGTCATGCAGTGAAAAAACCTACTAACAAACCTTTCAGCAGCTTATTACATGCTTTATTAAAATAAAGACCTCTCTGGTGTAGAGGTAGGGAGTTGTGGAATTATGAAAATGCAATGTGGATATTATGTTAATAATAATAATAATAACCTTGCCCTGTAGCAATTCTAATATACTTGTCTTTTTTATGACTTATCTATTTTAGCAAACCTAAATTTCATATTTATTCATACCTTTCTTAGTAAAATATATAACCCCTTCTCATAGCTTTGGAAAAACATAACCTAATACCCTGAGAAACTCCATTTCCGTGGCAAAAAGCTTGCAGCCATGCTTCAATTTAAGGCTGTTCAGGATATTGGACATCCTTAAGAACTGGCTTCGACAAGTTTTCAGATACAGCTGATGTAACCCTGGGCTGTCATCGACAATTACATATGTGTTAAATAATGACAATGTATGCATCACTAGATTGAGTAATGCTTATGAAAAACTTAAGTTGCAAAGTTATCCATAATAATGTAAGATACTTCTAATAACGACACCGATACATACCAAAAAGGAAGAACAATAAAAGGAAACCAGCAAAGTTGTTCTGAAAAAGAATCTGCTTCCCTTCCAATCCCAATCTCTCCTCTTTCCTAGTGACCGGCTGGCCCTCAGGCAGGTGCGCTCCATCCTGCAGCACCTGGGTCTGACCAGCTCCACGTGTGACGACAGCATCCTGGTGAAGGAGGTGTGCAGCGTGGTGGCCCGCCGCGCCGGGCAACTCTGTGGGGCCGGCCTGGCGGCCGTGGTGGACAAGATCCGGCAGAACCGGAACCTCGACCAGCTCCGCATCACAGTGGGGGTGGACGGGACCCTCTACAAGCTGCACCCCCAGTAAGGAAGTGCCCTGTGTGAATTTCAACCCGCCCCCATGGCCGTCCATTTCAGGGGCCGTTAGCGGATTTTTCTCCCACATTGAAACATTGTCATGAAACACCTAATCTATACATGATAATAATGACCTCCTTAGAGGTTCTTGTGTTTGGTGGAGCTAGATAGTGTGTGTGTGTGTGTGTGTGTGTGTGGGGGGGGGGGGGGCAGTGTGTTCAGTGGGTTTATAGAGCATCCCTCATGGTGTGTCTTTATTTGTTTAGACTAATATAGAGAAATACAGGAAAATCCTTTATGCCTTCCACACAGCCAATTCTATAGGAAAAAGACAGAGAACCTTGTAGATGAAGGGTTTACAGGCTGTGCTTGATTTTCGCTGAAGAATGCGGCACAAATTGTTTGCGACTAACTCAACGTGAATGTGGGGGGTGGGTGTGCGCAATATTTGTCAGGTTCACACCTTGCCCACAAAGGCTCAACAGCAGGCTCAGGACTTTGCTCTAATGCGCAAAAGAGCACCCTTTAAACAAGTCTGTACTTAAACTAAGGAGGGGGAGGCAATCATCAATGTTCCTTCTTGATCCTCGAGCAAGGCTACTGTAGACTAGGTTTAAACACACCTGGTACAGCCAGTTTAATGGTTTATTTGGGACATGTGTCGCATGCTCAATTTCTGTCTGTACTGATGAGTACAATCCTTTCTGGCCATCCATCTAGATTGACCACAGCTTGGTTCCTCCCGTGTGGTGCTTTCAGCATTTCTCACTCCTGCTTCTGTCATTGACATGTAGAAATCTTTCAAATTGCACTCCTTGACAGGTGCGTCTGCTCTCTTTTCGTCCCTCAGTTTCTCCAGCGTCATGCACGAGACGGTTCGAGACCTGGCGCCACAGTGCGAGGTGACCTTCCTGCAGTCTGAGGATGGCAGTGGGAAAGGAGCAGCCCTTATCACAGCAGTGGCCTGTCGCATTAGAGATGCTGGTCAGCACTGACTTACCATGCACCAAAGAGACTTGACAGACAGGGTAATAAAAGGGAATAGCAGCACAATGTAAAAAAAAAAAAAAAAAAAAAAAAAGAAGTGGTGAGTGACATGACTATTGTTATCAAAGACAGTCACATACTGCTTAAATATATATTTTTTACTATTCTATCGCATGCTCATGTAAGCCTGTATGAGCATGAATGTCAATATTGGAGAAAGGGAACGCCCCTGAAGGCGCCATTGACCCTGAATTGCAGAAGAGATTATCTATATTTGTCTGTTTGAAAATGATATTTGACTATAATGTTGGGGATTTTGTATTTAGAATGTGAGTTCAGCAGCCCCTTCATCATAATCCATCACACAGCAAGTCAATCAGCAGTAGGCCCATATCCAACGTCTTCAATACTCTTTATGGAATAGCAATCATTTCTATTATTAGATGGTTAATATGTAAATTCATAAAATGCCATTTTCGCTGTGCTCGTTTCTATCTTGTCTTGTCTTGTCTTTATTTTAAAAGAATGCAGTTAAGCACGATGGTGGGTTTATGGTTAGTTCCTAGAGTGGGAATTTTCATGATTGCATTCTATTGTTGGATAATAAGAGGGAAGTATGATAATAGGGTATTGCTCCCAGAAATGAATAGACTTCATTGCATCTATGGGCACACTATTAGGCCCTGTGCACTAAGGTCTATTTAAGTGAAATACACAGTGATGGATAACCCAGGTGAGATATGTGTTAACAGAAAGTGTCAAAGTGAATCTGTCTTGGTGAGGACAAAAAAAAAAAGAATTCTTGAGGATAGGGTGCACTGGCTTTATTTCCTTTCTGCAGATGTCTTATTTTGTCATGAAAAGCTATGGAATGCTTGAAAGCGAGAGCTGAAGTCGTGCGGCCATATTGGGCCCTGAGCTGCACTCCTTTGTACTGTATGTACAATAGAAGACAATGGCAGATGTATGGAGTTGGAGGGTGGGAAAAAATGATTACATAACATATGTTGCGTCTTTACTTTGAAACTTGTAAAGAGTAGGATATTGCTGCAAGATGTGCAATGTGCAAAACTGAGGTCCAGGGGAAAACCTAATTTATTCCGCCTTCCATCACAACACAGTGTTGACAAATGACACGGATGAAGACGTCTGAAAAAAAAATATTGGAAAAATAACACTAAATGACGCTCTCACTGTACACAGTCTAAATTCAGTGTTTTAGATGTTCTGCTTGGATGGAGGAGTACACATACTGCACTCTACTGGAAGCTTGAAGACCATTGTGTTGGACACGTATACATCTAATTACAAATATTGATTTGCTGTTCTAATTTGTAGATCAAGAAAATAATTACAGATTGGTGACAAAAAACTTGCATCAATTCATTTTAATTTAGTGGGGCCATGCATAGTTGCTTATTAGCATGGTGACACTATGGTAAATCATGCTAGGACTTTGCTTGAGGACAGATGTATGCAATCTTTCATATTATATATTATAATCTATCCTTCATAGAAACCAACCAATTTTACATTAAAAAAACTCAAATTTAAAGCATTACTTCTATTACAATGAGTTGGCTTTTTCAAGAACTGATCGTTTGCAACCATTTATGATGTCACATGAGAAATGTTTAATATTTCTAGACTGTTCTGTCTATGAATGTAGCAAACCTAAGGTCTAATTGGTTGACCGTAACAACATGACCACCAAGACATGTTAATGACCAATTCTTTGCATAACTGATAGAAGTTCAAATAGCTTTTTGTCTTGTTGATCCAAGAGCCTATTCAGCTTAGGTATGTTGAAGATAATCAGTACTATTCATGTTAACACAATGAAGAATCCTTTTCATTTGAAATATCACAGATTTGTGTTCTCTGGTGCTTTCCTCTTGCTAATTTGATCGTCAGAGATGGGTTTTTTTCAATTACCTGCTTATTTGTTAAGCACTATAAACAAAGTAAGTGAACAGCCTATTAAGAACATTATAGTATTCTCATGCTTTTGTCATTGTGTCATGACATTAATATAATATACCAAGTTTGCTTTTGACATTTGGGAGGTTATGCATATCTTGCAAGCACATTGATTACTACCCAATTCATCTCAACACCTTTTTACTCTCAAAGGCCCTGCTATTTGATCTGATCTGGACAACTATGCAATTAATTGGCACAAAGATGATTATTTTACTCCTAATTAAGGATATTTGACCACATGTGGCACTGGCATAATTCCACACCACAGGCTTCGCCAAACACACTCAGCTGACCCTCACCACGTCCTCTACTCAGCACAAATGTTTCAGTATTTTGTTGTTGTACAAATTTCTTTGTCAAAGTGGATATATTTATGCATTTAGCACCATTTTGTACCTTAAATTGCTTATTATATGAGCCATGAAGCATCACATTGCTTTGCTATAACAATACTAACAAGTGTTAGTTGTCCTTTCTAATAGTTATCTCAGATGTATTCTTATTTATCAATGAAAAGGAAAATGCGAGCAAGTCGAGGTGATTTTTGCTTGGCTTAAAAAAACATTTGATGGCAAAAATACTAATTTGACATATAATATAAATGAGGAAAATAAGATGTATCTGCTTGCTCTCTAGATACTCAGAAAATGATGGGCAGGGTATACGCATGCTTGTGGTGGAGCTAATCATAAGCCAATCAGGCCAGTCGGGTTTCTGCAATCAATGTAATTGGGAGATTTGTTCATATGCTGCAGATGACTCCTGAACCATCAAGCCCATTGTTTTGTTGTTTTTTTCTGGCTCCTCATGTTGTGATCCAAAAGGACAGTCATCCATTTACTCAGATCGACTCGTAGGGAGACAGGGATTCTTAGGATTGAATTGTACATATTATTGCTGTAGACCCATCCTGTTAATGTTAGCTAGTGGAAAAACAGCATGCTGTCTTGCTCCTACCCTACCTATTCCCACCATCACATCGAGACACAAAGTCCATTGAAATCAGATATGATGGATTCACGCTGCCTTTGCCTTTTTGAAATGGAATGACCACGCTCTATATAATATGGTAATGGCCTGCTATTGTGATAATCGTGCAATATTAAGCGTCTATCAAAAACAAAATGAAGGGTGCAAAACTGGCATGAAAGGAGAGTTAGATGGCAGATATGTATTTACTTTACATGTCAAACATAATGTCTTGTCAATTGAAATATCCTGTTTCAGCATCAAATAAAGGGGATTTTCACCTTAGTTGACTTATTGTGACTGCCAAAGTAAAGATATTCTAAGCTGCATCCTATTTGATGAATATCTTCCAACATTGCCTAGCCTTCTGGGAGCCATGCTATTAGTTCCCTCTTCTTCCCCCGTCTTACGTTTTTTATGTTTCTTCCATTGTCATTTTCAATTAGTAGAAACACAGTAATTCATCATAATGGACTTATACGCTACAGACCACTGTTAGTGCACTGCTTGCAGATTGTGTCAATCTTAATACATTTGAGGTAAGCAGACTAAAATGTTTTATGTATTTAAAATAATCAAAACAACTCAGGAACCCATACATGGTTATTAGAAACAAATGAGCATTTCTTAGACATACTTATGGTTTTTCTTTGATACTGGGAATACAATTTGTCTAACCCCTGATTACATGTACTCTGTAAGTATTAAGAGGACATTTAGAATCCAAATTACATATTTACTAGATCAGTCCCATTAGGATCCTGTCAAAATAATGAATAGCTAAACAGATTAAAACAGAACAAAAAGACATTCAACTGAAATTCATTTATTTGTCATGGTAACAATCTCAATATACAGGAGGAGCAGTGGATCAACAATAACAGCAATATAAATGGCATTAAGCAGTAGTGCATTTATAAACAAAGACAGACTTAGGTCAATTACTGATAGTCTATCATATATGTATTTCTACTTGATTTGATCACTAAATGAAACAAACAGTCCATAAATAGCATATCTAAGTTTTAATGTTCAACTATTTGCAGATCATCAGCATAATTTGTTATTCCACCTTTATAATGAATATATCATGAAAAGAAAACTAAATTACAGTACATAGGAACAGGAAATAAATAACTAGGCCTATTGTAAGCAACAACATACAAACTTGCAAAATTAACTATTTGTAATGAAAATGGATGAATACTAACATCAATTTATAGGACCCCGGAACAAGCTAACTGTCATGAGCACTCTTAGCTATGTTCGTTAGTTTCACCTGTGCCTCATTTGGATTATTGATTTCAGGTGTGTCTTTGTTTTTCTATCCGGTCATTATTGTATGCTGCATTTGTTTGTCTATGAAATATGGCATATTCTCAAGAAATGTCTCTGCATTTGGTTATTCTCCTTTGTTGTCCCTGGCAATCGAGAGACCCTGTTTAAAAATGTTCCAGGAGAATATGCCATATTTAATTACCAAACAAAGACAAGCACACTGCACAACAATGACCGAACAAGGACCGACAGAGAAGGAAGGGACAATTGAAAACAGGAGCACTTGTTGATTCTCCAAGGAACGCTCATTCAACTTTATAACATTTGTATATCTGGGGGTAGGTAAATAAATAAATAAACATCAATCTCAATGCCACCCCCCTCAATTTATGCTCTCGGCACGGCCATATAATCAAAGTGAAAAAGAAAATAGTATTTACTACGCTAGAATTCAGTTATTATAGGGATGAAATACGCTATGCACACTCTACTGTGCATAGGATACATAGTGGGTTAGAAATACGGATATATAAAACATAGCACATCTCGTAAATGTCTATACTGTGAAAATGTTTAGCTTCTCCTTTAAAGTAACAAAATCACACAATAGTGCTAACAATAGTTCATCCATAAACACATACATCGACAGTACTGCAAACAGGTTTTGCACAATAGTTCCAAAATCACTTCAATAAATGACTCTTGCCATTGCATTTTCAATATTTTACGGTAGCATTTGTCTTTCTGAAAATACTGGAATATGTACCTACAAACCTGAGAGAGATATGAAAAACACAGGAAAGTAGGTTAACCCCAAGACAATAACTAATCAGATGGCCTAACTATACTAGCGGCTAGTGGCCCTGAATCATGATCTTGGTCTTAGGCCATCCAAATAATGTTCTAACGTACTGTATAGGTGTTCTCTACCAGTCAGATCCTGATATAATTGTTTTTGGTACACTGTACATTGTTATTAAGTCTAGTAATTATAATCAAAATCATTTAAATAACTTTGCCATCCTGCACTGTGCTATGATGCTGTTGTCATTTCATTTTGATGTATACTGTATAAAAATAGTGTCTGTATTCTGTAGCTGTGTTCTAGTCCTGAGTTAATTTTTCTATGTCATTAATCACCTGAGTCAAACAGTTTGGTAGGATTTTGTGTCTGCAGTATTTTGATTGGCTACAACACTTTGGTCCCAATTTGTTCAATAGTATATTCAACATAATAAAGATGATGCATATGAGCTTATGTGATTTAGTTATGTTTTGAGCTGCTAATATTGTGATTATTTTAAAGCTAGCTACTGTTACTAGGACTTAAATGGTCCCAGATAAGGTATGTAGTTTATGGATTTTCATCAGTAGAACACAATCGCTGAGTTGGATTGACTGCTTTCACATTTGTCTTGTTTTCCAATACTGTATTTCCTGTTAGTATTCACCTAGTTTTTTTCCAGTTTGTTTTTCCATATATCAAAAGAACCCATAGCATGATCCTTGGTAAGGTATCTACAGTAAGTCAGATAGGGTTTGAGGTTCATTTAATACATTCTCCTCTTTAGAAAACAATTTCTCAGTACTGTAGATCGAGCCAAAGCATTTTTATGTTCCATACAATGGACACCCTTGAGTTTGTTTGTGAGGATTCATTATCCACAAAGTCCTAGCATGCTTTTTTTGTCTTTTATTGTTGTCTCTTTTTGCCAATATTTACAGCAGCTGGTAATGGTTTTACACTCATATATGCATTTTTTAATTGCCAAAACCTTTTGGAGTATGCAATTACCCAAAACTGACTCAACTTTTAATTACCAATGACAAGACAGAAAGCACAAAAAGGCATCATTATCTTTACATCAACCCACACATTTAAACAGGATATTTTTTTTCAAACAACTGCAAACAATTGCAAACATTTAGAGGACATGGCCAATGATCTGCCTCGTGTTCTTTACTCATTGACTTGTGTCCCTCGTGCTAGCTCGTGCCCTTCCTCTGTTCATCCTACACCTGTCTCGAACCAAGTTCCTGTGCTCGCCAGCAATAGAGGCTGAGTTCTTAAACCCTCTGACCTTGAAAAAGTTACTTACTCCCATGATCCAAGCAATAATAGTCACAGTTTATTCCTGTTAATCACCGTTAAATTCACCACTCTAAACTCATTCCTCAGGGCCCCAGCTGCCCAACTTGTGAGCTCATTTTGTCCTGGTCACGGCACTGCAGCCGATGGGGAATTAATTTGTGAGCTCAGCCTTTAACCGAGTCACTGTGTTGCTGTGGCCAATGGGGCCTGTTCTGTTTTGTGTTTTTACACAAAAATACTATCACTTTCTACCCCGTTCGACGTGGACCGGTCTCATATCCGGGTCCTGTAGGCAACTCACCAGCACTAGATGCAGAATACCATTTACACAATCTGAGTGAGTTTATCATTACAGTGACATGAACCCACCCAACTTGTAGCCCAGAATTAATGCTATAATCCAACCTATTACAATCAATGACACTTGAAGTGAATTTTCCTTCATAAATAACGATACCTCACATATATAATGAATTAAATGTGAGATGGTTTTATTTGTTCCTGCCACATAATGAGTCTGTCTCTGCATAAAAAAGGGCCAACCTTGTAACAGGTTGAACTTGACTTATGCATGTTTGATAATAACATAAAAATGTTATGCTGATGCTTAGTTGTTTAAGAAGGCCATCCATTAAAAGCAGAAATATGACTGTTAACAGTGCATTCAGAAAGTATTCAGAATCCTTCACCTTTTCCACATTTTGTTATGTTACAGCTTTAGTCTAAAATGTATTTCTTATCCACACACAATACCCCACAATGACAAAAGCGAAAACAGGATTGTAGAAATTGGTGCAAATATATTAAATAAAAAACTGATATCACATTTATATATTCTGACCCTTTGCTGAGTACTTTGTTGACGCATGTTTTGCAACGATTACAGCCTTCTTGCGTATGACGCTAAAAGCTTGGCACACCTGTATTTGGGTTATTTATCCCACTCTTCTCTACAGATCCTCTCAAGCTCTGTCAGGTTGAATAGGCGGCGTTGATGCACAGCAGAGATGTTTGATTGGGTTAAAGTCCAGGCTGGGCCACTTAAAGGACATCAGACTTGTCCTGAACCCACTCCTGCATTGTCTTTGCTGTGTGTGTTAGGGTCGTCCTGTTGCAAGGTCTTTGCCCCAGTCGGAGGTCCAGAGGGCATTGGAGCAGGTCTCATTAAGGATTTCGCTGTACTTTGTTGTGTTCATCTTTCCCTCGATCCTGACTGGTCTTCCACAAACATACCCATACCATAATCCTTCCACCACCATGCTTCACCGTAGGGATGGTATTGGCCAGGTGATGAGTGGTGCCTGGTTTCCTGTAGACATGATGCTAGACATTCAGGCCAAAGAGTTGGTTTCATCAGACCAGAGAATCTTATTTCTCATAATCTGAGAGCCCTTCAAGTGCATTTTTGCAAACTCCAAGCGAGCCGTCTGGTGCCTTTTACCGAGGAGTGGCTTCCGTCTGGCCCCTCTACCATAAAGGCCTGATTGGTGGAGTGTTACAGAGATGGTTGTCCTTCTGGAAGGTTCTCCCATCTCCACAGAGGAGCTCTGTCAGAGTGACTACAGGGTTCTTGGTCACCTGCCTGACCAAGGCCCTTCTCCCCCGATTGCTCAGTTTGACAGGGTGGCCAGCTCTAGGAAGAGTCCTATTGGATCTGTACTTCTATGGTTAAGAATGATGGAGGCAGCTGTGTTCTTTGAGAACTTTCATGTGGAATTATTTGGGTGCGCTTCCCCAAATCTGTTCCTTCGACACAATCCTGTCTCTGAGGTTTATGGACAGTTCCTTCGACTTCATGGCTTGGTTTTTGCCCTGACATGCGCTGTCAACTGGGGGACCTTATATTGACAACTGTGTGCCTTTAAACTTAGTGTCCAATCAATTGAATTTATCACCGTTGGACTCCAATCAAGTTGTGGAAACATCTCAAGGATGATCAATGGAAACTGGATGCACCTTACCTCAACTTTGAGTGGCATAGCAAACGGTTTAAATACTTAACAAAATGTGATATTTCCGTTTAGATTTTTTATAGATTTGCACAAATTTCTACAAACCTGTTTTTCCTTTGTCATTATGGGGTGTTGTGTGAGATTGATGAGGGGGAAAAAAGAATATTATCCATTTTGGAATAAGGCAGTAAGGTAATAAAATGTGGAAAAATTGAAATTCTGAAGACTTTCAGCTTGACAGCAAGTTTAATGTATAGTAGTAGCATAGTAGTATCAACAACATACAATACTACGAATATTAACTATGTAAAACTGAGGCACCCAATCTCTGAAATTTTGTTGCATACAAACAAGAATTGACCACCACATTCATTCAGAATTGATGAGCATTGATGAACCATCATCTATTAACACTTTGATCAAGACATCTTTTTATAAACTAATCTATGAGGTATTGAAGGTACTGTAAACAGAGCATTCACTTAAATCCAAATACAAAAAAATAATCGAGAGGCAATACACAGTATATCACAGCTTTGCTTTCACATTGCTTACTCTCTAAAACAGCTTCAGTGTGTGTAGGTCAGGCATAATATGATGAAAGTAAATTACTGGCCTTTCTCTCTAATTGTCCCACGCTTGGCATGCTCCACCTCCCAATGGACTAAGCCTTTCTGGTTCCTCAACCGCTACCCCCTTCTTGTTAATTACATCGCCCTTCTCTGAACTTTCCTCTGAGCAACTTCTTTCTGAGTGGACTATACATCCTACCCTGGAGCTCCTTTTCAACTCCAACTCAAGGCGCACAGTATCTGTTAGATTACTATCGACGTACACTTTATTTCTAACCCCGAACGCCAGGGGGGTGGGATTGGTGGTGTCCCTCAAGTTGCCGCCTCCAATAGCTCCTTCTTTCAACCGCCCCTGTTTTGATTTTCTTCCTCCTAGCTCCCTCCTCCCCAAGTAGCAGAACGACCTGGCTTGACACACTGCCTGGAAGCCCCTCTTGAAGTTCTCGTTGTAGTAGCCGTATATTATGGGGTTGACACTGGAGTTGGAGAAGGCCAGCCAGTGAGCAAAGGGGAAGATGTAGCTTGTTAGGAGCTCCAGTTGGTGGCTGTTCAGGCCTGCGTAATCAGTCATCAGCATGAGGGTCCACAGAGGCAGCCAAGAGAGCATGAAGAGCAAGGTCACCACGATCAGCATCTTAATAACTTTGATCTTCTTCTGAGATATCAGGGGTCTGCTCTCGGGCCTGGCGTGAAGATTGGGCTCCTGGGACTCCCTGCCAGACACCACGGAAGTGTAGAGCTTCACCCCGATTCGGCCATACATCAGCATAATAAGAGCGAGTGGCACCAGGTAAATATGAACAAACAGCACCGTGGTGTAGACCTTTCTCATCTCAGGATCCGCAAAGTTTTCATAGCAGGAGTAAAGTGGGTATGTTGCATTTAAGTCTTCATTGTATACCATGTAGTGGAAGGGTACTTTCTCAAGGGTCAGCGCAACTGCCGAGGGACACATTATTACCACGGCAAGAAGCCATATTAGGACTATGGTTGCCTTGGCGACTAGAAGAGTAAGTTTGGGCTGGAAGGGGTACACAATGCAGCGAAACCTATGGGAGTGTGCCAGAAAAAACAAACAACAAATGAAAAGCAACCAAGTTCCCTATTAATGCGGTAATAATAACACATATCCGCAATTTATTGCACAAAAAGCTGTGTGCGTAGAAAGGACTCTAGTGCATGTATCGTGACAATTTTGTCTTAGATACTATGTCATACAACAACCTAGCTATTTTAGACTCAGGCCAGATTGTACCTATAGTTCTGCTTGCTCAACGTGCCAGTTAAAATAATAAATAACTAGAGTTGTAAAGCTTTTACTACCTTCAAAAAAGGTAGGCATCATCTCGTCTTTTCAATGTAGTCCTATTGTATTTCACATCACCACGGAAAGCATTTTCTACCAACCTGTCAACAGCAATGGCCACCAGGGTGAAGACTGAGGCGGACACAGACATTCCCTGCGCCAAGCCACTCATTTTGCACACTGTGTTGGTAAACGGCCAGCCTGTCAACAAAATCAAAGGCAATCAACAGAATCACAGTGGGGTGTCTCGCTTTCTTTGCTTGCCCCTGATCTACAGATCATTTGGATACATATAGGAGAAAGTTTTGTTTCTGCTATCTCAACAGGCCTTACAAAACAATCAGTTATTTATGAGCAGTTGATAAGCTGCAAGTGTAACCAACACTCATCTTGGCATACTATACCATACCATACCACAGGGACACAAAAACAAAACAAATTTGTTTTTTCCTACTTGAGAACAGTAGCCAAATGTTTTGAAGAAAGACATTCACGGTCCCTCAAAAAGCATATTTCAAATAATTGATGTGCCCCAGGAAAAAATGTATCTAAATAAAATCAGCAGCTGAGTTGAAATTGACTGTGTTTGACTGAATGGTTAGCTTAAAAAAAAAAATGAAAATGAAAAACTTATGCTCTCAAGAATTGAGCCCTCCATTTTATTTTGACTGTTGATGCATGAAACATGATGACATTAGTTGTTGTATATTGGAACTTTAAATTTGACTTAGGTCTAAAACTATGTCAAGAGCTTTATTGAATTGGCGAGAACAATGTCTGAGTTGATACCTGAGAGTGGCATGAACAGGACTGTACCTGTAATGAGGTTGTCCACCAGAGTAGTAGGGATGCAGAAGATACCGACAAGCAGGTCGCTGACAGCGAGGTTCAGGATGAAGAGGTTGGTGACTGTGCGCATGCCGCGATTCCCCAGCACAATCAGAAACACTAGAATGTTTCCCACCATGCAGAGGAGGAAAATGAAGAGGTAGGCCAGGATGTAGCAAGCTGCCACTGGGAGGGAGTGTTGGTAGTAGGGGAAGTAAGTGATGTTGGTGTGGTTGTTAACCCCAGGGAGACGGCTGATGTTACTCCAAGCTGCTGCTGTGTTGGATGAGCCCTCCGCCTCCAACCCCTCATCATCTACACCATCCCATGCATCCATTTCTCCCACCTCAAAGTCTGGAACACAAAAAATTACACTGTCAGAGTAGAATCACGGTGGAATTCTTTCTCTGCACATGTATCTGTACTGACGAGTATAACTGCCAAGCAACAGCTGTGCTAAATTTATACTTAACGGACAAAGTGTAATTTTTGGAGGATGTGCGACATCATCACCTAACACACAAAATGTGCTGCTAAACATTTTACTAGTGAGGTAAATATTTCACCTTGAAACGACCCCAGGCTTAAAGTACTGTTTATACAACTCAATTATAGTCTCCTGGGGTGACAAAAGACCCTACTATAATGCATAATGGATGCAGTAAAAGCAGCCAGGGCTGATAAAATCTGTATCTACAAAGCAGGGTTTAAATGCTATCTCAAACTACTAAAGAATGCTCTTTTGCTCTCTCTACTGTTTTTGTAAACATGTTTAATTTAATTCAATTTGAACGTCTTTGAATAGGATGTTTGTGGAGGTCCAGTTTATCTACCAGGCCATTCAAGTCATTCTACCCTGCCATTGTGTAAACCTAGACATTTACACAAATTGAATTCAGTGCTAAGTAACAGTCGGCAGAACTCATATGGCAACATCTACAATTCAGACAACTATTTATGTGAAGCATATGTTAACAGTATGTCAGATGTGATCTTATCTAAAAGGAGCACAGTGGTGCTTTGGTGCCACTGCAGATGCTATGTAAATATAGGGCTCAGAGGACATTGGAGGGGGCTGTGGGTCTATCTTCAGTATCTCATACGGCACGGTTGAAGATAAGACTTCAAGCTGTGTGCGTGCTGTATATTGAAAACAACAAGTTCAGCAATGGGGACAGTGGTGAAGTGGTGACTAAGAAAGGGTCTTCTCAGTAGATCAAATCATAACAGCCACTTCAAAACGCTCAAACAAATCGAAAAGTAGAACCAGCTGGGATTCCAAAGCCGGATCCTTAGATTGGGTTTACAAGGACACCAAGGAAATCATTTACAATGAGCACAATATTTCTAATTTATTCTTAAGGTTGACTGTTTTAATTCTTACGGTAATGCCCTTGAAATGCAAGCACTGTATTTTCCTGGCACACAGACTCTAAAATGCGGATGTTTACTAGATTGTGGAAATGTATTCATTGTATCGAACCAACCAAAGTGTAGTGAAATAGCATACTTATCAATATCATGCAAGCATGGTGTACAGATCACACACAACTTGTTGTGTACAGATCACACACAACTTGTTATAACATTGTATGTTATAAAATCTTATGTCTGTTAAGAAACATAATAGCTACTGTTGAGGGAGTTTGTCAGGGTTTTTGTGTTAGATATACTAGTTGATTTGTTACCAACACCTATTTATAGAAACCTGTTTACTTCCTAGATGCACCATTTGGCATTTGTGTACATTCGACAAGGCAGGCGACACAACAGTAAAAGCCTTATACAGCATGCTTGGATGCTGTACATCAAATACTGTCTTCAAAAATACCCTATTTGTGACACAGCCATCAACCGGATGTTGATTACACGGCCCTATCACTGTGTCTGCACGTACAGTATGTATTGGACCATTCAGTTTCCACATAATAAGGTTATGAATAGCATTGCATTGCTGCAAAAAATAAAAGAGATCAAGAAAATAAAGCCACTTTTCATTGTATGAAACATTTTTACATGCACATGCACATTTACATGCATACATAAGCGCAGAAACAAACACACACACACACAGTAATTGCTCTAAAACTGCTTCCATAACTGCGACCATAATATCAAACATATTCTTATAACAGTAATTCAAGAGCATAACTCAAAGACAGAGATAGGCACAGAGTTGTACTGCTCCTTTACTACACTGTAAGAAATTGCTGCTAAAATACAGTAAGATACTGGCAACCACAGCTGCCAGTATTTTACTGGAAGCCTCATAGTCTACAGTACAGTACTGTATTCAATTTTACAGTAATTACCCATTGAGATAGATCATGGTATCAACACTGACATTATAGTAAGATGCTGGCAACCACAGTTGCCAGTGTTTTACTGTAATTTGACAGGAACTTTTGTTACAGTGTACTTCCACTTACTACTATTGGAAATTAGAATATTTGGAGCATTAGTCCCTCTCTTCAACTTATAACAAAACAATCCACACTCACTCTTCCTTGAGTGTCCCTTTAAAATCACAGGTCACAGGATGAAGAGGAGAGAGGTTGGAATTCAGGGACACAAACATCGAGGGGGGTCAGGGAATCCCATGAGTCCCTGACTGCAATTAAAATAATAAATGATAGAAGCCATATTCCCCTATGTAGCCATGAATGTATTTAGAATATTAACAGGTGTTATGAATAAATAACATATATTTTAAAGCCTACTGCACATGCCTTACAAAATATGTAGTGTAGAAGCTTCGTTACATAGCTGGGTATACTATAAACATAGCTTAATCGAGTAAAAGGCATGTATTACCTTCAATCAGTCTTTAGAGGCTTGCAATTTTGCTTGCAAACCAGGCTTGATCAGCGCCTATAATCCTATTTAAACGCAATTAATGCCGATGCGTGTGTGCGCTGTGGACTTTTGAGGGTTCTTGTGGAAATGTGAAAAAATATAATTAATTCATAGCTTACCTGAACAAGTGTGGACTTTTTAACAGCGGTTATTTTGAAATATACTTTTTTTAACGCATAGAAATTGGAAATCACTTTTTAATCGGCATTTGAAAATCACGTTTCAATCGGCAGTCTTTTCAAACCAAAAATTTCTAAATAAACAAGCTCAAACTTAGTCTACAAAGGTACGATTGGATAGGAAGGATATGAGAATGTCACCTCTCCCAATGCTGAGATTCAGTTGAGATGTGAGGGAGAGGGGGTGTTGACACTCAGCTAAGCGCCTCTCCCCCCCCCCCCCCCCCCCCCTCTCTCTCTCTCTCTCTCTCTCTCTCTCTCTGCGTCTTAGTTTCTTTCTTCTTTCTATCTATGCCTGTGCCTGCAATCCTCTCTGCCTGTCTGTCTGTCATAGCACATCTGGCTATTATGGAACTTCGCACTCCGAACTGCTTGCCCTCCGTCGACCTAGCTGTCTGGCACCCCTCAATAGCTGAACCATCTCCCTGTAAATGTAATACATCCAAATCACTGCTTGTCGCCAAGCTGACGTTTTATTGATCAGATGTTATGTCTACATGCATGCGCAAAGATCATAGGAAAAGATCAGTAGGATCAGAAACGATTGTAGATTATTGAGAGGTCCTGGCCCCAGTCTCTGATCCTAACTTACTCTTGAACACTCAAATACCTTCACATATAATACTCTTGGAAAACAATATTTGTTAGGGTCAGGAGCACAGCAGCAGTTGTTATGGAGAGCAAATGGACAGCAACTCTCCAGCAACGGTTCAATGATTTTCCCTTTTTTCCCTGTTCTTACCAAAGTCATCTTAGCCTACCTGTTGAGGGGTGAAGACCGCCGACTGTCTAGCTAGCAGGTATAAAGCCACAGCGCGATCAGTTCCCTGTTCTCTGCTAACTAAGGGTTCATTGTTAAGACCATGTCAGGATTTTGTTTTTTTGGAGGAAGACTGTAGCCTCTTTCTTGGCTTTGCTGCAGTGCATGCAGCAATATATTTATTGACTATAAACTTAAAAAAGAAATGGGAAAAAATGAGAACATGTGCTCATCCCTTGTCATGATTTTATTCAGCATTGCAAATTGAATTATGCTGTGACAACATAACTACGGGAACATGTAATGCCGCTATCCTAGCCGTAACAGAAATATAGACCTTTCTCAATGTAGCAAGCTGTGTTCTGTAGAATCATGTATAGAATTGATTACATCCGTTCCTTTTCATTGGGGGGTTTTAATGGTCATCCCGCACGTTCATTTCCTTATTTTGTTGCTTAGCTTTCCAAAGCTAATAGCACAGCTACCATTGTAGCCAACTGTAAATCCTTAGTCCTTGTTCCATAATGCCAACTACTGTATTGATGTTAAAGCCTTCTTTGGTCTTCTGAGTTTTAAAGACTTGGTCAAGTGTGAAGTGTCAAACCATGTGTTTTGTCTACATTTTTGTAACAATTCTTACAGCTTGTACACCTAGTGTACACAATCCCACTGCGCAATGCGGACCATATATGCCTATTTCACGATGATAGCATAGGTCCATATGGGTTCCTCAACAGAATCCATAGTATGCACACCATTAATGACGCAGACAGCAAAGAATGAATAAAATGCACTAATGCTGTAGACAACCCTTCAGAAATCTAACATGAGCTTAATGGATAAATGGTGCAGAACCCTATTAAGGGTAAATTATGGAAAACGTTCAGAAAGCCACAACAATTTTAGAACATGACAATCTAGGTACGGAAGAGAGCCTTTCCCCCTGGACGATGAGGCTTCAGCCCTTGCCATTATCCACTCTGGAGGAGGGACACTTAATTATGTTCCTTAGTGCACCCTGCTGCTGAGTAATTGGTGCTCTCGTTCTCTGTGCTTGCTGGCTTACCCAATCGCACACTGTTGATTTTCCAACCAAAAACAGACTTGCCTCGAGTTTATTCAAGTGAGGACGTCTATTGGGTGAGTCAGGCGAACATTGTTTCCAATGTGTGAGACGAGACCTCCGCAGGTCCACCAATCAACACCTTTCACATTGACATTCCATTCTGGCAGACACACACTGACATGGCTGCCATTATGTGGATTGTGCGTCATTTAAGTTAAACCTATTCCTCTATCACAAAGTACAACTCAGCTTTACTTTTACCATTTTTATTTATCATTGCGCAACATAAAACAATAATGTGGCTTTTTACCACATACACTATGTATTCACATAAAACACCATACAGCTACAAAGAGAGAGACTGAACAAAAACACTTTTTACATACTGCATACTTGACATGAAAAAATAGAACCAAGAACAATCTTCAAAATCCAAAAGGAATGTAGCTGCCAGTTTGGTTTGGTTGCTTATGTCTTTTGGGCCGGGTATTAATTTGAATCCCAAATGTATAAAGTAGATAGATTTACAAGATCAATAAAGATCAGTGCTGAGCTGAGAGCGGGGTATGTATTATGAAAATGTGTATATTGTATTGACATGAATACGAAAGAATGTGTGAGAGAGAAAAGTTACACGCTACAATGGTTGTGTTCCAAAGATTTTCTAATTCCACCATAATGAAAATGAACACCTTGAAATAAAATTTCAATAGTTTCTGATACAGTATAACATCATCATATAACAGTCTTTTTATTTACTTTAATATAATATGATTCTGAACCCTCGTTCCTGTAAAAATGAAGTCCTTTTCAAGTACCTTGGAGAACAAGCATTCATAGAGAGAATGTATATTTTGAGTGCTTTATTTTCAAGAGTTTTAATTCTAATAGCGCCTAAAAGTTTTGTCATGACTGAGGAACACCCATAGAACAAGCACCAAATGCTTTTCAACTGTTATTTTTAAAGAATAGTTCTCTTGACATTCTAAGAGTTCAGAAAAGATCAGTGAGAGCCTTTTTTTCTGCCCAGATTTCCACAGTGTAGTTAGGGGGTAGGACCATAGCACCTCTCCCTGCAACCAGAATACGCCTGTGATGATGTCCTAATTGTAAGATCATCATCTACCATAATTCAATACCATAACTTCAGACGTAACAAAATGTTTAAAAAATTTCATATACAGTATATTACGATCAGCACCGATTATTACATAGATCATAAATATTACTGAATCCGTATAAATGTGTGGAATGTGGACCATGCGTTATGGTTACACTGGGGCTTTTTAGACGGTACTGTGTTTCAACTGGGATCACCAGCTTTAGGGCCAGGGGGCACAGGGTACAAGGTAACGCCATATACAGTATCCTTCCTTGTTCCTGTTGGTCATGTCTTCATCGGTCTCTGACATAAACCAGAAGATAATTAAAAAGAAATTTTCTTCTGTCATCTTCGTCAAAGGGTCATGTTGCCATGGTTTCCTGGATGGTTGCATCCTTACAACTACCGCGGTTAAAACAGGACCACCACAATTAAAACATGTTAGGTTGTAGCCTCTCGCCTGATAGTCTAACACAATTGAAAACGATTGCCGGGCTATGCCTAACCTCAGTTTCCCCAGCACCTCAACTATAGATGATACTGCATTCGTTGTATACTTTAATTATTTCAATAGGATCCTATACATACATACTGTGTTCATATGTATTAATATATATACCATAGGCCATCCAACTATTATAAAAAAAAAAAAAATGCAAATCTATTTGCGCACCAATTCAGGGTTTGGGTCATTTTGACAAAGGTGGAACATCTATAAGCTCCATCTCTAAATCTTGATGATCCTGACAGTTTTAGGCAGAGATTGAAGCGAGACTTAAAGTTTCAAAATTGGATGACAAGCTTCTGAGAGGAGGAGACTGGCTACTGTCAGAGGTACAGTATAAGTTGAGAGGGTACAGTACTTATGGAACAAGTCAGCAGTATTACTAAGCACACATTTACAGACAACACATTAGAATCAAGTGTTGTTTCTGCTATTTAGGGCTGACAGAAAAGACTGGAATTAAAATCCCCAAATCATTTATGATTTAGTTATTATTATCCCTCACCAGTTAAATAATCTTACCTAAATATTTCAATATTTACATTTTTTCTCTCTCTGTTGAAAAAAAAAAGCTTCAAGTTGTCAATAATGGGCTCTTTTCGTCATTAAAATCAGGATTAAAAGTGCTTTTATAAAATCTTTTCTTCTGTATGTACAATTTGTATTAGCTATATCAAAACAAACAAAAACAACATCAACAACAATCATCATTATCATATAATAAATAAGGATAAAAAAAGTGGATTAAAATGAGTATGAATGTAGATAAGGAGCACACAAAAGGGGTCTGGACAAATCTATGTTCCTCTGCCTTCAGTAGCGCCAGTGTGCTTGTAGCGTGCGGTGACCGTGACCAGTGTCTCTACAACATGAGGTAAAGAGAGCTCTAGACCCTTCAAAAAAAGCACCAGGGATTCTCAGAGATGAGCACCAAGCAACCTGTCACCCCAGCCCCGCAGAAACAGCGGCGCCCGCCCCCCCCCCCCCCCCACCCCACCCCCCCACCCCACCCCACCCCCACCCCCCACCCCCAATGCACACACCCAGGTCGACACACGTGCACATGTCGCGCTGTCTGCGAGTGTGAGTCTGGGGGCAAGGGAGCAGTTCACTATGCGGGTGTCATGCACGGTTCACTCGCCTCGGATTACCTTCAAATCCCAGTCCCCAGGACCTGACCACTGAAGACTTCTCCTAGCCTGCTGTAATATGTAAGTTGACAAGAGTAATCTAGATCCATGGCCTCATCAAGGCATCAGCAGCAAGGCCTACAGGTTGTCGCACCGTTAACAACAGAATGGAAACAAATTTCAACTAACGACCTGGATATGGTTAGAGTTGTTTTCAGCTTAGCCTTGTGGGGTATGCTGTGTTTGTGACAAGAGTACTGTGTTGTGCTCACTGCTCAAACACTACGGAAGGAATCCAATATAGCTGACAAAGTGCACCGACGGTGTTGTGCCACTGCAGCCACTAAAGGCCATTTTGGCTTCCTGGCTGAGTTGGCAGGGTGCATAAAAGGTGGAAACCCTTAGTCCTGCTACAAGATGGCCGCCCCAGGCAGGAGCAGGACAGCGCCTTCACAAGCACCAACGTGTATCTTAGGAGCACCAAAGGCACTACTGTCCTACAGCTCCTATCACCATTGAAGAGGCCATCAATGCAGAGGGCTGGGGTTCCCTCTGGTGGTTGTGGATGGCTAAAGCAGTAAGGCAAGGCTCTGTGATAGTTGGCCCAGAGCAAGTGCTTGTCTGTTGTGTGTATGTGTGCACCACTTTGAAAAAAGGCCCTTTGAAAGCCTTTGCTGCTCTCTAGAGCTTACAGCGGGAAGTGCTCGCTCTGGCTGGAACACTTTAGGAAGATGAGGAGTTCTAGTACGGTCGTTCTACTCTACCACGTGTGACCAAAGCACCCTTGTACAGTAACAAGTGCCACAGTGAGGAAGAGAGGAATGGAGAGAAGTGGAGCACCAGTGGGGAGCGCGATGAGGGAGGCCAAGAGACGGAGGAGCCCCTGCATCTCCAACGCGAGGAGAACAAGGTTCTCCTCATATCTCGTCCGAGCTGTTCCAAGTGCAGGACCGTAATCTGTATGCTCGAGGTGCGGAGACAGGCTCTCCTTCTCATACTACCGTCAGGGCGTACAGATTGTACACTACAGATTGACAGAAGCCAAAGAAAAAACAACCAAAAAAGGTGTACATTTCCAAGCATGGAAAAAGCAATAGTCATGAGTCTGACCGACTCTTAAAAAACAATGAACCAAAACCAAAACAATCACGTCATTAATAACATTAATGAAAGCAACCATGTAAAAAAACAAACCCAATGTCTTCATAATAATAATAGCAATACCTGTAATAACAACATTGACAGTAACAATAGCAATCATAATAATATTGATAAGAATAGCAATAATTAGGATCATTAAAATTCTATGTAGAAGGAGAAGCAATGGGAGTTCCTCCCACAGAGGAGAGAGGAAGAGCACCACAGGCAGTGTGTCTGTTGGGGGGAGGCCCAAACTGCTGCCTGACATGAGGTAAAACACAAGAAAAAAATTACCCCCCCCCCACCCCCTCCTTCCAGCTCACTGGGGAGAGAGTGTAAGGGTGGAAAGAAGCAAGGACTTGAGGGAGGGACGAGATATTCATTCCTGCTCATCCCCCCTCTCCAGCCCATCACAGCACCAGTCTGTGTGTTTGAGGATGGGTGTGTATGTGTTGGTATCGGTTCATCGGCCTGTCTTTCTGTCTGTGTGTGTGTGTTCTCAGACAAAGTGGCTGTAGGGCCCAGTGACCTGGGTGAAGGCGTAGGGGGCCACAGTGACACTGGTGTTGGTGTGGAGGGTGGGGGCCAGCCGAGTCGCCGGCCCCTCTCTCTTGTCCTTGGCGGGGCCCGGACTGGCCCCCAGGGCGGCGGCCCCCCACTTGCGCTTCTTGTTGAGGGCCTTGATTTCCTCCTGAGACAGTCCCAGTAGAACGGCCTCCTGCTGTCTCTGGAGGGCCCGTTCCGCCAGCATCTTCATCTTGGCCTCCCAGAGCGCCAGGCCGTGCATGGGCTGGTTCATGTTCTTGTGCTGGTAGAACACCAGGGAGATGCGGGTGGGGTGGCTGCGGTTGGGCTTCTTGAGCGGCGTGGTGGCGTGTAGCTCCCGCCGGGCGCACTCAATCAGGATGGAGCCATGGGCCGGCGCCACGGCCACGCCGCCGATGTTGGGGTCCAGGAAGTTGTGCTCGCTGTCCGACCACACGTCATCCTCGTCGTCCTCGCGGCCCCGGGTGCTCTCCGCGTCGCTCTCGGCCCGGCTGGGGTCCCAGCAGGCCTGGTCCGACTGCTGCTGCAGGGCGTCGGGGAAGAGGCGGCCCTCGGGGGCCGGGGACGGGCTGCTGCCCGCTACGGAGCCCCCGCACGATTTCCAGGCCTTTTCCTGGAGCCCCAGGGGAGTGGAGCTCCGACTTTCCCCCACCTTGGACCACATCTTGTCCGGGTAAGCTCCTGCTGGGCTGCCGTAACCTACGGCTGACCCCATGGGCCAGGCGTGAGGCTGGGGGCTCGGAGCAGGGCTGGGGACGGGGGTGTCCCAGTGTCGGGGGGTCCCTGGGTGCGGGGAGGGAGAAGGGGAGGGGTGCACTTTCATGGAGGGGGACGGGGACGGAGCCGGGGAGGCCGTGGGGGTGTTGGAGCCCGGGTAAGAGGCCCACTGCTGGGCGTAAGGAGAGGGCTGCTGGGGATGGAACTGCTGCATGTCTGGGGCGAAGGGAGAGGACGGAGGAGCTGGACTGGGGTTGTTGCCGTGCTGGCCGTCCCAGCCGCCGGGCACCAGGGTGCCGTTGGGCTTGTGCCCGGGCCAAGGGCCGGGCTGTGGGGTAGTGCAGGGGGTGCTGCTGCCGCTGCGGCTCTGCCCGGGACCCTCGTACACGGCCACGTCCATGGGCTCCTGCTTGATGACGGGGGTGCCTCGGTGGGAGTGCTCCGAGGACACCGAGGAGGGCCGCGACTGGTAGTCGGCCTGCTGGGGGTAAGCGCCGTGCGGGGTGGAGGGGTCGGCGTGCAGCTGCCCAGGGTGGGCCGCGTGGGCCTGGGCCTGAGCCAGTCGGGCTTGCAGGCTCTGAACGTCGGGCTTCTTGTCCACCTGGGGGGGAGCCTTGGAGCCGGCTTTGGGCCAGGAGCCATTGCGACCCTCGTAGGTGGCCAGCTTGGGCGGGAAAAGTGCATTGGGAGGGTAGTTGTAGTAGCCGTAGGGCAGTGCTTTGGGGTGGTAGCCATTGACAGGGCCTGGGGAAGAGGGCTGGCCGTTGGAAGGGAGGCCACCTCTTGCATAGTAGGCAGGGTGGGGGTAGACGCCGTAGGGGTCCGCTGCCTCTGCAGGGTAGCCGTCCAGGGCTCCGATGAAGGGCTCTGTCTTAATGGTGGGCTTCATCTCCTGTTTAGGGATGGCTAAACGGGGGGAAACGGAGATGGATTTCAGACACTGTTTCCGTGGTAACAATTGGTCATGGGAATGCGACTGGAGATGGGTTTAGATTTAGAACATTATCACGGCCTACCTTTATTGCCCTGTGGGTGCGGGGAGCCCGTGACGCGGACCTCGGCCTTGATGACCGCCTTGTCCGGCGTCTGGCCCGCCTGCTGCGCCATCTTGTTCTTCTTCTTCTCAGAGGCGGCCTTCTTGGCCTCCAGACGGCGCTGGCGGCATGACTTGGCAGGCTCGGGAAGCTTGCGCACCTGCCGGCGGAAGCCCCGGAGCATCTGGATGGCGCCCGTGCGGATCTTGGCCTGCTGGTTCTCCTCGCTGCCGAACTCGTCGGTGGTGGAGACCTTGTAGAGGGGCAGCACGTGGAGCTGCTCGTCCTCAGGGATCTCCCCCACGATCCGGTTGTCCTCCTTGGTCAGAGTGCACACCTACGAAGGGGGGCAAAGGTAGACAGACGGGGCTTACGGTTGAACGCAGAAGACATTTTGGATTCAGAATCTTTGTGAAAACCGACACTTTCTCTGAGCTAATCTAATGTAGTTCAGGTAGTACAGTTAGACCTTGAAATAGATTTCATTGGTGTTTGTGCCCGAGTGTGAGTTTGTGTGTGTGTGTGTGTGTGTGTGTGTCAGTGTGTGTATATAAAGGGTAAGACAAATTGTTCTCTAGAGGCATAGAGGAAGACAGAGAGTTGTAAAGAGAGTTTACCACAGTGCAGCCATTGTACAGGTTATGCTGGTCCTTGTGAGCGTGGGCACAGAAGTCCATGCAGGCGGTGACTCCAGAGAACGGCCTGCCCTCCTTCATGCCCAGCCTGCAGTCTGGAGCTATGTCCTCATTCTTACACTAGGGGTAACAGGACACACACACATTTATAACACACACACATTTATCTGACATTAGCTAATGCACCTGTGTGTGCTTGTGTAATGCAGGAGTAATGCAGTAGTAATGCAGTAGTAATGCAGTGTAATGCTGTGTAATGCAGTAGTAATGCAGTAGTAATGCTGTGTAATGCAGTAGTAATGCAGTAGTAATGCTGTGTAATGCAGTAGTAATGCAGTAGTAATGCTGTGTAATGCAGTAGTAATGCAGTAGTAATGCAGTAGTAATGCAGTAGTAATGCAGTAGTAATGCAGTAGTAACGCTGTGTAATGTAGTACTGGCTAAATAAGGAGGAGCAGGCTGCTCGTGTCATTAGTACAAGCCTTTACTCGTGTTCATGCATAAGGAGTGCCTCCTGTTGTCCCTGCCAACCAGCCATACAGAGAGCCAACCCACACCATGTAAGGTGAGGAGGGCACAGAGGGCAGGGAGGGCAGAGAGGGCAGGGAGGGCACAGAGGGCAGGGAGGGCAGAGAAGGCAGGGCCACAACCTTGGAGAGGGGTTTAGGTGGGTGCAACCCTAACCACACCAACAGGCTTCTCAGGGAGGCTATATCAGTTGGGAATGGTTCAGAGCAAAGCTTTGGTGCTGGCGAGTGTGTGTGTGCACATGCCTGGGACAGATTTACTCCACGTTACCCACCTGGTTACTGTATGCCTGAGGGGCCAGCTGCTTATACAATGGAGCCAACTCGGTTGCCAGTTCCTGGAAGTTTTCCCCCAGCTTATCCTCCTACAAAAAACCACAGGTCAGCCCTCCATAGTCCGAATCAAACACACTACAGCTAAAAGGCAGCTTAAACACATGAAACGTCATCTAAGGTGCTTATGAATGGCTGATGTTATTGTCTAGCATGTAACAAGAAAAGTCCAATCCAAACTGCGTAAGGGAGGCCGTTCCGTATTACGGCTGTTACCGTACCTCTTGTGGTCGGTCCCCTTGCAGCCGGAACTTGCGGGGTATTTTGCTGCGGGCGTACTTGCAGCCGTTGAAGTACATGCTCCAGGAGCAGCCGAAGGAGAAGGAGGCCCCGCAGGTCTCAGAGTCCTTCCCTTGGCACGCACACGTTCGACTGCAGGGGGAGACAAAGAGGCGAGCCGTCTCAGCATTCAACACACAACAGACTGAAGGCTGAGTATTTGGGCATTTCTACTGAACTAGCAACTAATAGGCAGGCACTTTGTTTACTAGATCAGCAACGGTGCAGATCCAGCATTAATTTTGAAGTACATTTTGAACTGAAGAGCTTAATCTCCTTTAAAAGGAAGTTATCATTTAAAAGCCTTTAGCTTTTAGTTTCCAGTTAACACTAAACCCATGATTAGCGATGATGTCCATGGGCCACTCACTCGTCATTCAGGCCACAGCGGCGGCTGGTGGGGTTCCCGAACTTGGTGATGGTTTCGGAAAGCTCGCGATACAGCTTGTCACCCAGCGCCCTTGGCACACCCTCCCAGGCCATGATGAGGATGATGATGACGGCGTTGGCACAGTGGTGGCCCGCCCGGGGCCGCACCAGGCACAGCAGCTTCTCTGCCACGCTGCAGCGCCGGATCACCTGAACCACACACACACAGAGAGAGAGAGAAAGTGAGAGAGAGAGAGAGAGAGAGAGAGAGTGAGAGAGAGAGAGAGAGAGAGAGAGAGAGAGAGAGAGAGAGAGAGAGAGAGGGGATGTGACAGGTGCAACAACAGGGGAAAGGGAATGAGCTTTACAACATGATCAGACACACACACACACACACACACACACACACACACACACACACACACACACAGCCATTCACTAATGGCCTGTCCTAGCCTCTTAGCAGACAGGCTGTTTTACATCCATAAATCCATTAGCAGGGTGTATAGAGGGGGCCTGGGGAGGTTAAGGGGGGGAGGGAGAGGGACCCCTGCTGCTTTACTGTCCGGGGGTGAGAGGGTCTACTGCAAGGTGTCTGCATGAGACACCTCATTACACACACACACACACACACACACACACACACACACACACACACACAAAAACAAACAAACAAACAAACAAGCGCGCACACACACACACACACACACACACACACACACACACACACACACACACACACACACACACACATACATTCACACACACACAGCCTGCAAATATCTGTGCCTGATGTGGCTGTCAGAGCTGTCAGTTGGGACAAAGACCCAGTAACACCTCTGATTACAGACTGCAGCAATAAGGAATAGAGCACTGACTGAGAGACCCGCCCAGCGACCACCACCATCATCAACATCATCATTATCATACACAGCAGGCAGACACAATTAGAAGATTCACATTTAAGGAAATGCTAATATTCTGTTACCATGGCACACACTCCGTGTGTTTTAGATTTGAGGTTACTAACTTGTGCTTCTTTGTGCACAGAGCGGAGTTTCAGAGGATTAAAACCCCCTGTTGTAGAAAAGTCACCCAAAACACTGTTTATCTTATTTGGGATTGACCAATGTGTTATGGTTCCTGGATCCTGTCCTTACCCAGAGTGTACTGTACGTTAATGGACGGCGTGTGGCTCATACTCACCCACTTGGCGATGGGACATCCCTGAGAGCTCTTCCCTTCTCTGCCTGTGTACACCACCTTCTCGATGCGGATGGCTTCCCCCTTCTCTCCATACCTGCACAGGAAGAGTGGAAGTGGTTGACTTTGGTAACACGCTATAGAAACCCACATTTACTTGGAACACATCAATTAAGGCTACACAAATAACCCATGCTGCAAACTTGCATATCATACAGAACTGAGGTGGGCGGCTATCTTAACATAATGCGTGACTTGGATGTGGGTCAGTCAAGCCTAACCTGGCTGAGGGAATCCTTGCTGGCCCTGGCTGGCCACAGGACAGTTCACACGGCTCTGCTGAGACTCCCAGAGACACGGCAGACGCAATCGGAGCTCCACACAGCGTTACAACCCTATAACACTGCCCACTATAGTTTCAGCTGAACCATTTTCTTAGAACGTGTTTATACTTGATGTGTCTGTGAGTGGGTGTTGGTGTTCGGCGAGGGCCTAGTCTTAGTGTGCTCCCCCTATTCACGCGTGCTACCGAACGGCAAACAAGAGGGCTTAAGTTTTGCAAAGTGTCGACCACACGGTGGAGAATGGGCGGTTGGAGGATGCCTTTGTCACCCCGATGAGCGTTCGCTGCTCCATCCGCGCTCCTGACGGCGTCCTGCCTGTCACTGTGATCACGTCAGCCCCCCCCCGAGTGGTTCTTAACGCGCACATGTGGCTCCACCTGAATGGGAGCCCGGTCCGAGGCGGCCCAAAGGTGGGGGGCGGTGGGGCTTCCACTCCACGGGGGGTCGGCCCACTGGGGTCAGAGGTGGAGCAGAGGTCAGCTGGACACCATGGAGGGCTTTGGGGACTTGCATCACCTCACAAACAAACAAAAGGGGCTCTGCTAGCCCACAACCCCCACCAAACTCTCAGACCTGCCCTCCCCAGGGAGGGATGTGACCCTGCTCTATAGAAACCACTGTTATCTATAGAACTAGATCTCACAATAAGGCCAGTCTACTCTAAAGCCAAAGTGGAGTGAACAAATAAAAAGGATAGTCATGATTCATCACTAAGCACAGACCGCCAGCCCCACCTGACGCTTCAGCCAGTGATATGGGATGTCTCTGATTTATCAGTTGGTGATAAGTGCTCACGTGAAGCGTTTACATCCATTGATGCACACCGCAAAGACATTCTTTCTTTGTCCTTCACCTCTTTCTGCTCTCTCTCTCGATCTCTTTCACTTTCTCCACTCTCTGCCTTTAACTCCTGCAGCTTATTCATATTCTTTCAATCCTCTTCTTCTTCTCTCTTTCTCCTCGTACAGTCTCCTACTACCGCTGCATGGCTAGCTCCGGCTCTGATCTGCTGATGCTTATATTCCTGTTACTCTTATTGGATTCTGGGTCAGAGATCCCCTAGGGACAGAATCAGCCCAGTGAGGGAGGGGGAGAGAGATGAGGAGGAGGAGGACAACACTAAAAGAGAGAGAGAGAGAGAGAGAGAGAGAGAGAGAGAGAGAGAGAGAGAGAGAGAGAGAGAGAGAGAGAGAGAGAAACACAGGCAGAGAGGCAGAGAGAGAGAGAAGCAGAAAGAGAGTGAAGCAGAGAGAGAGAGAGAGAGAGAGAGAGAGAGAGAGAGAGAGAGAGAGAGAGAGAGAGAGAGAGAGAGAGAGAGAGATACTAGCAATGCTTGCTCACAGCTGCAAGTGGGTTTTGTTGCCAACAGAACACAGCAAGCTAGAGCCACGGCTTCACACACAATCTCCTCCATTCAAGCTGCAACACTCCTCATTCTTTTCATTAGAGAGGGGGGCAGGGGGGGCGGCAGTCTCACCTTGTCTCCATGAGGTCTCGTATGGAGGCCACAGTGGGCCCTGAGCCCAGGTGATTGTAGTACGGCCCCTCGTCCTTTTCCAACACTTGTTCTGGGAAGGAGAAAGAAGAAGCATTAAGACCCAACAAGAAAACACTTCAAAACAGTTGAGATGTCTGTGTTTTGCGGGTGGGTGTGAGTGTTAAGAAGGCTATGTTCGTGTTTGAAATGGCAAGGGTAGAAAATGAGACTCAGTTTCCCTTTGACTGAGGGGGGGGGGGGGGGGGGGGGGACGGACAAGGCCTTCAGTGTACAGTAGATACAGTGTAAACTAATCAGACTCAAGTCCTTATGCTGCTCGTATGCTGCTACGTTGCTAAGGTTGAATAATGTAAGAAAATAATACACACCCACATTTAGACACCAACTGCCACTAAACCAGGAAAGCTGGGTGAGTCAGTGTGTGGAGCAGGGTAAGTGTAGGAGCAAACTAAGCCTTACAGAAACAGGTATGATGCAATGAGTGGTTAACAGTAGTGTGTTTGATGGCCTAATAAGGGAGGGGTTGTTTTAGTGTGTGTGTGTGTGTGTGTGTGTGTGTGTGTGTGTGTGTGTGTGTGTGTGTGTGTGTGTGTGTGTGTGTGTGTGCGTGTGTGTGTGCGTGTGTGTGCGTGTGTGGGTGGGGGGGTTAGTTCACAGGCAATCTAAGGTCACATTCCCCTGACAGTACAGCAGAGGAACCTAGGCGTGGCCAGAGGCAGGAAATGCAACAGAACAAGGGTCAGTGCAAATTCTTCAGTGAAAATAGTTCTGACAAGGGAGAATGTAGTAGTGTCTATTTTAGAGAGCAAGGGTGGAAGGAGAGCGACGCTGTTATAGAAAGGTTGTGGTACGCCTGGTTTTAGAGGTAAAAAATGAGAAGGGGAGGACAAAAAGAAAGCGTGCCTGTGCGTTTGTCTGTGAGTGTCAGCGAAAGGTGTCAGGTTCCCCCGTGGTGTTTGGCTGGGGTGTTGACAGGGGAGTGTGTCACTAGGCTTCACTATGGAGACCCGTTGTCTGGTGGCCTTTGCTCTTGGTAACGGCACCCAACTAGCAACAGTTCCTTGCAGCTGCTCAACCCCCACTGTACACACACTCCTATTTGCCATAACTAAACACTCCAACCCCTTTAATTAACACACACTAGCTGCCAATTTTAAGAAAAAAAAAAAAAAATATATAAAAAAAAAAATATATATATATACAAGAGTTTTTCAAATAGCCTACAGCTTTTATGATACCTTTTAACTAAAAAACTTGCATTGATCTTACATTCATTTCTGGTCACTAATACTACTAAATACATTAAATAGTGTTTTATAGAGCAACAGTGCCTGCCACCTTATTTAATAACCATAGTAACAGGGCTTAGGACAACAAAGAAAGGTCCATGGGCAGAGTGAGAATGGAATGCTAGGCTATCCATAGCCAGAGCCTGTAAGTTGTTCACACGGGCCTTTCAGCGTGGCATCAGGCTCCTGTAGCCCTGGTAGAGTATGTAGTGCCCAGACGAGGCACAATGGGTGCCTTTTGCTCCCTCCTTGCGCCCCCCCCCCCCCCCCCCCCCCCATGTCTGTACGCAGACTGGACGCCCTCTAGTGTTACCCTGCTCTCAGAAGCATGCACCAGGGAGAGAGGAGCTGGAGCAGAAGAGACTACATCGCCTAAAGGTGTTCGAACTACCATGGACTTTGTGCAGTAAGGGGAAAATGTTTATAGATGTCAAGTGGTATTTGTGAGCGCTTTATGAAATATGGGATGTGGTTGCTCGGGAAAAGTGAAAGGGGAACTTTGCTACTTGTGAGCCCACAGACAGAGCGACTTACCCACGCAGTCGCAGGTAGGGAACTCCGCCTGGAGGTCCTTGGCGGGGGTGTCCAGCAGGCTCTTTGTGGGGGTGTCCAGATAGCTCATGGGAGACTCCAGGAAGCCCCGGAGTGAGGGGGAGCAGGGCAGACCGTCCTTGGTGGGGGTGTCTTCCTCCCCTGCCTCAGAGAAACACGCGGTGGTGGACAGCACCGTCACTCCTCCTGAAGACTCAATCTTCATGCGCTTAGGGAGCGGGGAGCAGGGCATGGTGAAGCCGTCCTCCGGCATGCCGGGCTGCAGTTGTTGCTGCTGCTGCTGTCCTTCCTGGGGTAGGGAGAGAGGGAGGGCCCCCTCGCGCAGCTCCTTTCCAGGGCTCTCAGTGTGGCCATGACCGGAGGCTGCCTCGCTCGGACACTCTGGGTCTCGGTGCTCCTTATCCATCTCCATCTCCTGGTCTGTTGGAGGAGGAAGAGGAGGAGGAGGAGGCGCAGAGCTGGGAGGAGCCGACTGAGCAGACGGCATGGGTTGAGTGACGGAGGTGGGCAGTTCCGGTCCTGAGTTAGAACTGCTGGGCTGGGACTCACTCACCCCGGGGTTGGAGGAGTCCCCGAACTCCGCCTCAAACTGGCGGATCAGATCCTCGTACTTGGGGTCCAGCGAGGTGAGGCCGGGGATCTGGGAGGAGTCGGACGGAGGAGGTACGGTGGGGGCGAGGGTGGTGCTGGTGGAGCTGGAGGCCATGGGGCCCCCTGCCTCTGAGGCTTCAGGCTGGGGCCCAGGGCCTAACGCGGCTGGAGTGTTTTCTGAGAAGGCGGCGGGTGCAGCGGAACAGGGCGCAGTGGACAAAGTGGATACCTGAGATTGGGCTGGGACAGGGAGGCCTGCGACAGCCTGGGAGTAGTAGCTGGGGAGGGACCCTGGGTGCAGGCTGGGCAGGGCGGGGGCTGACGGCTTCTGGATGGAGATCTGGTTCTGGGGCAGGAAGGTGGGCAGGGAGGCTTTCTGCTTGGTCTTCTTGATGACTATCTGCTTGGGCTTGGGCAGGGGAGGACCTCCTAGCAGCCCTCCCCTCATGGCCTTGACCACAGGAGAGCCCTGACTCTTCCTCCTCTTGGGCTCCTTGGGCTCCTGCTTGATGGTCATCGGAGGGAGGCCCTCCGGCCCGGGCCCCGCCTGGGGCCACCACTTCCTCAGGTTCTGACAGACCTGGGGGGTGCGGGGTGCCCCTGGGAGTCCCGGGCCCAGGGGCTGGCCAGTGGAGAAGAGGTTCCTCTTGTGGTGAAGGTGCTGCTGCAGGGCGGCCTGCGTGGCGAAGCGGATGGACACGTTTCCCGGGGACATGGGCGCCCCCGCGTGCTGCCCGTTGAGCGTCCCGTAGCGGCCCGTGGATCCATTGGAGTAGTATTCCGCCGAGTCTGGCTCCTGCTTCACTCTGCTCAGGTCCGGGCTGGGCGGGGGGCCGGGGCCCTCAGTCTGGCCTGGTTGACTGCCCGCAGGAAGCTTGAACTGGGCGTTGACGAACTTCCCGCTGTTGTCTCCCAGCAGCTGTTTGAGCTCTGTCATGGGGTCCGAGGCGCTCCCGCTGTGGGGGGCCAGGGAGTAGCGAGGCTGGACCTCGGGGCTCATCCACTGGTTCCTCTGCGGCGGCCCCTGCTGCCACTGCTGGGGGTGGGGGCTGGTTCCGGGCGGGAGGGAGGATGGGGCCGGTAGAGGGGAGGCGTGAGCCGGCTGGCCCTGGGACTGGGGTCTGTGCTGCTCCCAGGACACTGGTGCCCGCGGGCCGGGGTACAGCGCTGGAGGGACGGATTGTGAGCGCACCGAGGAGGAGGACAGAGGCATGTTCTGGGGATAGTGTTGAGGGTGCTGCTGGTAGAGCTGACCCGGGGGCGCTGAGGCCTGAAGCCCGGTGGCAGACAGCTGGGTCAGGGCCTCGATGGCGATGGCGGTCTGGAGGCTGACGTTCCTCTCCTTGGCGATGGACAGCACCTGGGGGGAGCAGGGGATAGGGGCTGGGTACGGAGCTCGGGGAGCAGCCTGATGATGCTGCTGCTGCTGCTGCTGCTGATGGTGAAGGTGAAGGCCAGACGGAAGGGGACCTCCATTCACCTGGGGCTGGCAGCCCTGGGGCTGAGGGTGGGGGGACTGAGGAGGAAGAGGAGGCCCCTCAGCGGTTTTACAGGGGCCACGCTCCTCCTGGCCAGCCAGCTTGATCCTCTTCTCCAGCCACTCCAGGTAGTCTGGACAGTCGGGCCCGTCGCAGTCACAGTTGGGGGGCTTGTGGCCGTGCTTGGCCTGGCTCAGGGCGCTCCGCAGGGTGCCGAGGTCCTCGGTGGGGCAGCCTCCTCCCTCGGGGGTCGCATGGAGCTTGGCTTTGACCCCCTCGGAAGTCATCTCCTTGTTGAACCTCTCGTACAGCTGGGCCGTGTGCGGCTGGACCTGGGCCTGTGTGTGGCCTGAGGAGGAGGAGGAGGAGGACGCTGGGGGCAGCGAGCCCAAACTGGCAGAGAAGGCTACCAGGTTGTGGGCGTCCTCCATGTTGGCGTGGTGGACGGTTTGCCTTCCGGGGTTCCCCTCTACGCCGTTGGCCCAGGAGGGCAGCTGCTGCTCGGGGTGGCCGGCTTTGGCCTGCCCTTGGGCCCAGCCCTGTCCGGAGGGCACGCTGCCTGCCCTCTGCTGCTGATCCATCGAGGCCTCATCATCTCCATTGGTGGCTTCCAGGCTCAGCACGCCTTCCTGGAGGCAGTCATGTGACCCAATTTCCATGTGGCCTCCTCGTCTGGGGCCATCCACTGAAGCCACGTCTAAAACAGTCTGGAGGAGACAGGGGGGACAAGTCAGAGGTCAGGAGGAAGAAGCAGTGTCAAAACAAGTAAATAAGGTTTTGGTTATTTTATCAAGCGCACACACACGTACACGTACACGTACACGTACACACACACACACACACACACACACACACACACACACACACACACACACACACACACACACACACACACACACACACACATCTCATACAGTAAGAGTAGGGGAATAGATTAAGCTGTTGCTTCAAAAGAGTGGTGTTACAATGGATAGGTGTTGAAGTCACAGCACTGGTAATGCCACATCACTGCCAGCCATTCAAATGAGACAAAGCCAGAGAATAGAGAAAGGGGAAATAGTCAGTCAGAGACAACATCCACTTCAAATTGAACTTCCCTTTCAATGGATAAATAAGCTATTTACTGGATTATCGCCTAGTGGGTCAAAAAGGACATTATACAACAGAGTTCTTATTCATTTGACCTGACATAACTGGTTCTTAGTGCATGCAATTATACGTGTGGGCGGTAAACAGTGAACTGACAATAAAATGGTGGATCTAGATTGTAGAAGTTTGTTTATGAAATTAGTTAGGCAAGGTCAATGTACTTCTGTACTTCTACCATTTCTGTCAACACTTCTACTGGGTAAGTTTTTAATTTCAAGAAAGTATTTCACAAAAAAATGTAATCCCAGGTCAAGTGACCAAGTTCATAACGCCAAGTTAAATGTGTTTCAACCTTCTGCAAGATCATTCAAAGCCATGGGCACACTAAGGGCAAAATAACAAGCTGTTTTGGAATAGGCTTCTCCACAGATAAGGACATGTAAACCAAGTCAAATTTTATGTAAACCAATTCAAATGTCATACACATGTAAATTGGACATGGAAAACAAAGGTGATTCAGATTAACAAAGTCTATGCCATCTACAATGATTATTTATAGTGTGCTGAATACAGTCACTAACCCAACTAGACAGTTGGAAACTGTTGGCATGTATGCAAAGAGATACAAATATACAGATATGGCCACTATGCTGTATGTCAACAAGCAAGAAAAATTACTAGCGCTACAGGACACTCCAAAGTAGTTTGGATTATCATGGGAAATGGTTCTGTCCCACAGCAAGCTATCATCTATCTATGTCTCTCATCTCCATCCAGGGAAAGGCTCTTGCTTATAGTTCCATCACCAGTTGACCGTAAACAAACTCTAATTTAAATATATTGAAATTAGTCTTTTGAAGTGGTTAATTAATGGACGCTCCGGCCCTTTTGAATCTACCTTCTGTGTCTGGTGTCTGCTAGGGGGCTCGGGGGGGGGGGGTTGGTTGTGGTGGTGGGCTGGTGAACAGCCGGCGTGTAAGACGTGAGAGGCCCCCACGTCTGCTCTATCACACTGATCAGACAGGCAGGGAGGAGGAGGAGGGGGGGGGTGTTCAAATACACAGCCGATAGGAGAAGTGCCGTGGTGTCGAAACAGCCAGGCCACAAACCCCGTCTGACCGGCCCACCACAGCCTGTTCTGCTGCTGCTGCTCTCGTTCCTCTTTTTCACACGGTTACCATGCCAACCACGTCTGTCTCACGTGATAGCGATCGAGGCTGCAAACATGCCCCCCCCCCCCCCCGCGCTATCAACTGTCGTTATGCCCGACTTGAATGAGCAAACGTTGACTCCTTACCGTAATAACAACACTGGGAAGGCGTCAAACAACCAGCTTGCAGAGAGCCTAAACAATGCCAGAGACGGGTGAGACCGGTCTGCGTGGCCAGCGCGCACTGCGCCTACACCTGCAGGCACCTAGCCAGGAGCGTCTGACAGCGCAGACCACGTGCTTCAACAACTATTTCCAGCGTGCCAGGACGTACTCTCAAAGTCCTCCTACCAAAGTGCACACACACACACACACACACACACACACACACACACACACGCACGCACAAACGCAAACAAACACACACAGACACACAGCCGGCAAGGCTCAGCTCTTTCCCAACATCAACCTGCCCAACCTGAGGACACTACCTAACCTGTTAGACGCCATCGTCTGTGAGCCCTTTAAACCGGCCCAGCCTACAACCGTCCAACGAATGGAGCAGAGCAGATGTCTTTCAAGGTTGACAGCATAAAGCCCAAAAGGAGGGGTTGGGGAGCCTAAAGCCTGGGAGTAGACAGCTGAAGATAAATCTATACAGTCAGACACACAACACAACCCCCCCACCCCCACCCCCTCTCTCTCCCCTTCCCTCCGACCACCCAACCCCCCCCCCCCCCCCTCCCGCCGACATGCAGCGCGAAAGAGAGCCCCCCCCCCCCCCCGCATGACAACATGACCGAGAGAGACAGAGCGAGAGAGAGAGAGAGAGAGAGAGAGAGACACGGAGAGAGAGCGGCTAGCGCCGGCGCTACTTACACGGGTCCAGGCGTTCTGACCGAGGGGCTGGCGAAACGGCGGAGCGAGACAAGACAGAGAGGAGCATGAGACACACACGCCGGCAGGGGAGCCGCTCGCCGTATGCTGGAGCCTTTTCTACCCAGTCAGTGCGGCACGCAGACACAGACAAACCGACATGAACACTTACAAACACGCACACACAACACCTCCCCCCACACACGCTCTCGCCTTGGTTTCTTCTTACGGCCGTCGCATTCTGCTCGCTCCCTTTTCCTCCCTCATTATCTCGCTCCGCTCCTCCCTTCTCTTTTCAATATCCCTTTTCTTTCTCTTGCGCTCGCAGTCTGGTTGTCCTAGCAGCCCCCACCTTCTCTTCTCTCTCTTTCAGGCGCTCTCCCTCCCTCGGAGTTGCTGCTCACCCCTCCCTCTCGCAGAGTCTCTCTCCCTCCCCCTCTCTTCTGTGTGTGCAGAGCGAGAGGCCATTATCTGAGCCACAGTGGGCACGTACGATGGAATGGAGGAGTGTGCAGTGAGCAGAGAGAGCTGAAGGGGGTGGACGCTAGCGGCAGCCTAGGAAACAGCAGTGCAGCAGCAGAGCCACTACCAATGACAAAAACCAACAACCTCTAAGCAAGCACCAGCAACTAACGACACATTTTGACTGCCTTAGATCATAATGTTGGGGGAAAAAAACATAATAAGGTAATTTATATAACTGGGAGCAGGTCTGCTTTTCAGCACGGCCACAACCGCAGCCGCTAGATGAAGGCAATCTCAGCTCTTGGCGGAATCAACAGGAAAAAACGAATAAGAGGGACAGAAACACAGCATTCGAATTTCCTCTGGATGCGATCGGCATCTGATGTTTTTCTACTCCTCCGAAAACACCCCTCCATGTTTGAACGTCCTGATTCGGGTTGTGAGCCCATGGAGAGCCGATCACTTGTGATCTCCCCGCTCCCCTACAACGACCTGGCCAACTACTCCGCTCTTCCTCAACAGCCAACTCCCTGTCGTTCACCTGCGGCAGCGGCGTCGTCGCCCACGGCCTGGCTGTAAGGACGGCCAAGCGGAGTAGGACCGGCAAAGAGACGGGGGCGAAGCCGAGTTAAGAGTCCTCCCCGGGTGATTACAAGGAGGGCGCTGCCTGCAGAAGACTCTAAAAGGTGATCATTTGGCTCAAACCTGCTTGTGTGCCAGATGGGGGAGAACCATCGGAGAAGAGGCGGAACGGGAGGAAGGGGGATGAGGACGGACAGGGGGCTAGCGATGGACGACCGTTCGGTTTAGCGGCGGGAGTGGGAAGAAGCCAGAGAAAGAGAGAGGGCATAGGAGAACATGGTGGAGATAGAAAGCTGCGGAGGAGGACATTTACACAGACGCACGCACACACACGTCAGTCAGATGTCATATTGGTGTGACAACGGCTTATGGAGCGAGGGAGGAAGAGAAGCGCCATGAAGAGCGGAGGCCTAGCAGAGACGACAGCCAAACGGAACGCAGCGCTTCGCCGTCTTTCTTTCTCCTCGTCTTCCCTCCTCTCCTCCCCTTCGGTCCTGGGCCGGTCGTATTCTCCGTCCCGCCGACGTTCCCCCCCTAACTGTGGCACTGCTTCCTCATCGCTGGCTCCACAAGGGGCTTTCCATGTGGATTTCTGCGTTTCGCTGACCGCCCCTTTCCTCCTCCTCTCTCGCGCCAGCGGCCACACTACTGGGGACTCGGATCAGACTCGTGCAGGGAGAGGAGAAAAACCGTGCCGGGTCCCCTAGGCAGACTGCATCCAGCCTCCTGTGCGGCACGGCGCTCTTATTGTGACTGAGCATGTTGCGACCTAGGCGGCTGCTTTGGCTGGATTAACTTCAGGAGCCTCTCTGGTCTGGCGGTGGCATTTGCTCCCTCTCCCTGCCTGCCTCCCTCTGCCACTCTGGACTGGTTTCTGTCCCCTTCCTATCCTCCGCATCGGGCTCACGGCGCTGTCGTTCCCCGGCGGTCGGCGGACTTTCCCTTTCTAGTCCTGCTCCTCGCATACTTTGTCTTAGCGGGTTGCCATACACACACGCACACACAAACACACCCATACAAAACCCAAAGACAAATCCGGAACAAGACCCAAGCTCGAGACGACTGGCAGGAAGAAGTGTTATGTCACATGTCCAGGAAGCACCAATGAGTGTGAGAGGGGGAGAGTGAGAGAGGTAAAACAAACATCTAGTATGACGTAGCCCTTGCATCATCAGAATCTCTCGCCCAGCCACCCGCCTCTCACAGGGTGGGAAGACGTGTCATATGACAGAGCGTGTAGTTGCCACCCCCAATCTTCCACCACACACACACACACACACACACACACACACACACACACACACACACACACACACACGCACACACACACGCACACACACACGCACACACGCACACACACACACACACACACACAAACACACACACACACACAAACAGGCATTCATTCACCCTGCTGACTAGCGCTTGCTTTCTCATGCTGCGATGACATAGCATCTCTGGCGCTTGATAGCTTAACCTCTCATTCGCTACTATACAGGTCTAAACCAGTTCACACACGTGTTTTTTGGTCTACGATGTATAAAAAAAAAACAATGTGATTTTAAATGGAGTGAGAGTAAAAATACTATTCTACTGAACCTTTTTCTCAGTACATATCCTATTAACCAACTTTCTTCAAAGAAGCACCTTATGAATAACACACTGTCATTTGCTTGAAGTAGCCATTGATCATTAGAACTATTTGGTCCTGCTCAGCTTACTACATAGTCTTGACGAGACGTAGAATAGCTAGGCTATTTGTTAGGACAGGCAACCAACACACAGAATCTCAACAAACCACTATGTTAAGGATGATGTTAAGTGGCCCCCTAATGAAACCTATGCCTGTTATTACCTCAGCGTTGGTGGGCAGATGTAGCCTAACAGTTAAGGTCAAGACACTCTGGAGGATATACTAGTAGTTATACAACAAAAAATACGACAGAATAATAGCATTTCCTGTAAAACATCAAGCAAAAATGAAAGCGCAAGAGCGTTCACACACATGGTCCGAATGTATGTCAATTTAAGCTGGAAAATAATAATAAAACAAAAAGTAAGGATTTCAACTGGCATGCTGTATTTGTGTACAGTACATCAACACACACATTCAAAGTCCTGCTCCAAACCTACAGCTTTAAGAAGCTATTTTCGAACACACAAAAAGATCCAGATCACACACTCAACCGGCTAGCCCTGGGTATAGTTAAAAAAACACAGGGCAGTTCCCATAGCAACAGTCAATGTGAAATCAAGGAGATTTACTGGTTTAAATAAGTCTGTGGTCACGGCGAAACAAACATGCGACAAACCAAACACATGGAGAAGCACAGCTCAACACTTACGGCGCACGTTCCGTATCTCGGCATGGGGCACAGCGTGTTCGGCGATCGTGCCTCTCGGGCACCACAAATAACGCTGTGAGACGGCTTGGATCTGACGGACTGAGGCGCTCCACGCTTTCACTCCTACATCCCTCTCCGCTTGTCACAAAAAAGTGATAGAGCCTTGGTCGTAGGAGAGATGACTGACAACAATAGGGGCCATCTCAGAAGACGGCCTTCAGGTTCCCACGATATGACTCAGGCTGACTCATCGGTGTGTTCCAAACGAGATGTAACCCTCCTCGCACCCCTTTGACTGTACAGCCCAGGTGGAAAAGCAGAAGAAACAGACACAGACACTGGGGTTTCGACAAGATAGGGGAACCTTATTTCAAAGAGCATAGGAAATGGTAAGCACAAGGTTTCGTGTAAATCTGATGCAACTGCGCACAATCACTTCATCTGGTGAGTGTGGGAGGATGTGTGTCGCTCACTCAGAATGAAACCCCCTTTTTCTTCTTACCGCCTAGAGAAGTGAGGGCAGTGGAAGACTGCTAAGAGCCGCCTTAAAGCACCTCGCATTAGCCAGGCGGGAGAAGAGCTTCACGTTGCCGCTGACTACCGGGCCCCGTCCCCACTTCCTCCTCATTGGCCCCCGCCCACAACAACCCCCCCTCTCCCCGATCCATATTACCCTCCAGACAAATGCCATCAAGGTCATCTGACCTGACACACACGCTTTCTCTCTTCTCCTGCTTCTCTCTCAGGCCCACACACACCCACACACACACTCAAAGACAAAAACATACAACCACACACACGGAAGCTTCTTCCTCCGCATGAGGGTACACACAAAGGCCCACTCCATCTGTTAAAACACAGAATGCTAGTGTACGTGCAGTTTGTATTCTGAATGAATTTTTCCCTCACTTAGAGTCACGTGAGAACAGTATAACGTGGAAATAGATCCACATGAAACCAAAGGACAGGAGGTTGTCATTTCTGTTCTTGGTTATTACATGGTATCTCTGTTTAACTCTGAGATTTCAGAGTTCTTGTTTAGTCTTTCCCATTACAGGATGTTTATTTTTCTTTGAGCCCACTACTTTGGGCTCTTTGAGGTGAAAGAGGTGTAGGATGGGGGGTGTAGCTACTCTGGGCTCTTTTAGGTGAAAGAGGTGTAGGATGGGAGGTGTAGCTACTCTGGGCTCTTTTAGGTGAAAGAGGTGTAGGATGGTGTAGTGTGTCGGGTGTCCACTGTGTCATCACTCCTGACTAGGCCCCTCCTGACACACGGCACGTGCAAGTCAGCACGCACAGCCCAGCTGGGAAAGGCCTGCCCCCTCTCTACCGTGCAGCTCACAAAGAGAAAGGGAAAAGAGGAGGGGAAGAGGGAAGGAAGAAGGGGGAGGGGGGGCAGGGTGGAGCCGCCAAAAAAAACACACACAAAAACTCGCAAGAGGAGGGGAACGACGCTGTGTTGAAGAGAGTGCTCTTTGTGTTTCTTGGAGAAGGACGGGGCTGGGGGGGTGAAAAGTTGTAGAAGACAACAAGTGTAGTAAGAAACCACAATACAGACCTTCCTTAACTTTGATAAATTCCTGCTTCAAAAACACATACAAATACTGGTGTGTTACTTTGATAGGAAACAAAATAATCATTTCTGTGGAGAAACACACTGGGTTTGGACATGAAACAGCGAAAGGGACACGGACATTACCACAGAGAAAGAGAGGGAGATTGAGAGGCGAGCAGAGAGGAAAGGGAGAGACCGTGTAGCCCTGCAGAGTGGCGTGTTGCCAGCCTTGTCTCTCCCAGGAGTCAGTCTAAGATTAGCTCCCCATATGTTCAAGTTAGGCGTAGCCGGTCTTAAAGGGCCAGCGCGAGCCCTTAGCAATGCAGCGGAACCATACACTCCCTGTAACGGCTGCCTCTATGGGGCGCCTCATATCAGGCACCGCACAACACGACATCCCTCAGATCCTTCAAAACAGGATTCTAGCTTCTTGGCTTGCAGGACCATTTGAGCAGACGCCGCGCGTTCGTCGCTGAACATTTGGACTTGCGTGACTAAATCCATATAAAGCTCCGGCTCCCAGCTGTTGGGAGATTTAGCAAAACCTGGCAGGTGGAAGGAGCCGGAATCAGGATTGAAACATGCGCACTGGTAGCGACAGAGCAGCCTCCAGACAAGGGAGAGTTAAAGAGCCCCTCCACCAGCTGAGAGAGCCTCCTCCCGGTTAGTCTCCATTCATTTTTCATTAGCTGCGGCAACGCGCCGCCGACAGCACTCTAATCGAGGATCAACGCAGACAACGGCGTCGAAAAGAGCCGGACCCCCCTGGGCGACCACTCGCCACCCAAGGGCACCGATCCACGCCAGGAATTAGACCGAGCCACGAGCAGTGGCACAGACGTGGGCAATGGAGGGGAATCGACGAGACTGAGAGATGGCTATTAATTAGAGCAGAAACAAGACAACAGTGCCGTGCTAATCACCTCCTTCTGAACATTTGAGTGACGGGTCTGGTCTGTCCATGGTATATGTTAGTGGGCATACAACACACATCCCAACTCGACATAGCTAGCATTCTATGGAAGGTCTCGGGTCTCTTGGGTTACGTACAAATGAGAAGAGCTCGACAACAGCCTATGTGGTACATGAACCACACTCCTAAAAGTTGACAGTGAGAAGACATTTCAACATCTGATTAATTTTGAAACCAGTTCTATTTGGTGTGAGGTCTGAACACATCGGGCAAAACCATTTGGATTCGCCAGGTCAACTCGTGTCCTGTCATCTTCATGAATGAAAACCAACAGCAGAGCTGTAGATACATCAAACACAAACCAAACATTCATCTTACACCCCTCCCCCACTTCCTGCCGATACAACACCTAAATACAAAGCGCTCCTTTACACACGCGCACACGTGGTTGCCGGCTAGCGAGTCACATGACCAACTCTGAGGCCTAGGCTAAAATTACAGCGATTATGTCATTAGTCATTCGATATTACCACAGAAACTAGGTCACCGTTAACCCCTCAAGTTCAAGGGCGGGGATTCCACACTAGCACTAGCTAATTAGCACCAAACTTTCCTAATGTTGTCAGTCTGCCGTCAATGCCCTGATCTCATAGTTGCTCCGTCCACGTGCGTTTCCAGTTACCTGTTTACCGTGAAAGGTGTACCTGGTAAAATGAAAAGGATATCCTGTGCACGAAGGTAAAAAAAAGTAGAGCACTGTCTCGATGCATCGTATTGTGGTAAACTCTTACCTTGCTCTCATTTCCAAATAGCATACTACTACCAGCGCATGACAAAGAAAACTACCGGCTATTAATAGCACAGAAACAAAATACCACAACTACATTTTTTGTGAGCATTTCACTACGTGACAAATACCGAAGTAAGCTTTCAAAGTATTCAATCCTGTACCACCTGTATATGCTAGCTGTCAAATAAGTTTGATTTCTTTCTGTAATGAGTTTTGTGTTTTTCTCCATGTACTATAAAACTTGCTGTTCACAGTTAACAGCCTTCTTGCACACACGACCAGGATAGCATGTGACAGGAATTGTATGATGTGAAAAGTACAATGTATAAGTAATAAACAAACAGTAAACAGTAAAAACCACAAGACCTGTGACATGAGCAGTGAATGCAGAAAACCCACAGCAAGACAGATCATTTTAATGTGTCAAATAAAAGGCTGCATTGCTCATGATCAATAACAATGATTTAAACTGTTCTTTTGGACGATGTTTTACCCAGATAGCAGATGATTGACAGGTTTATTTTAATGATAAGAACGTGGGTTTTGTGTTTCCGAGGTCACCGTGGTTACTGATTGACCAGCCTGAATATCCCACAACTGGCACCAGCCTGCATAGCTAACTTGAGCAGTGAAATGGGACGCAAACAGGGTAGCTAGTTATACCTAGTCCAATCCTACCAGATAGTACAGGACCACGGAGACAGTACGCTTAGGGTTAGACAGGTAGCTCTGGCCTCCGGCACGTACATAAAGGGAGTTCATACATTTAATATAGAGCTTTTGTCTGCTATGCTGGCGTTGACTGAATCCATCTCCCATTCATGAATCCAATCTAAAGACACAACACTAGCGAGCAAAAACATACAATCGTGCCCCGGCTCGGCAAGCCTGGGAACAGCAGCGCTAGGAACCCGACGCGGCACCACAGGTTATTCCAGTCCACCAACACACGCTCTGAGCCCGCGCGCCTGCGCGCCTGACCCACTAACTTTTACCCTCTTTACCTCGTTTGACTCGAGAACTTGGGATTGGGCGGCCGGCTGGCTCCCCAGGCTGACGGAACGCTTCCTCCTCCTCCTCCTCCTCCTCCACCTCCACCTCCTCCTCCTCCTCGCCTCCTCCGCTACCCTCTTCCACTGGCCGCCTGTCTCCGCACACACGGCTGGCTTTGCTGCCAATCAGCGGCCAGCCCGGGACTCTTTAAAGCGGAGGCCGCCACCACTTCATCACAACAGCAGCGAGGAACACAGCCAGGAGATAATATCATGAGCTGTCGGTAGAGCAACACGCAGCGGGCAAAGCGGGATGTTTCCCATACGGGTTTACAAGGTGCTTCTCCTTGTGGAGGGAGCCACAGAAACGGAGGTGGGCCCAGCGCTGAAGCACACACGCCACGCGTAAACAGCGGCGTAGCAGATATTTGGGAGCAGTTGGGAGAGGCTTTTTTTTAATAACAGGTTTTACGGACACAAACACGATCACAATGGCAGACACCTGGGCATGGTGTGTAGGCAAACACATTCAGACACGCACACACCCACATGCGAGCACACACACGCACGCGCGCGCACACACACACACACACACGCGCGCGCGCACACACGCACACACTTGCAAAAAGAACACCAGTTGCTGAAGAGCAAGTGTTCTAATTCAGCTCCAGAGTTTTCCGGTTAACAGAACAAATAATTGAATGGCCAACATCCAGACCAAAGAGCCAGCCATCAGAGAGAAATGACAAGCCAATCGGTCCTTGATTGTGCAATCGCCCCCTGCCCCAACAACGCAAACACATTGACTAATTTGACAAAAACAAACAAACACACTCACACAAAAACACACACACATACACACAAACAGAATTAAAATCTAGAGTCTGGCCCAGGTGGAGCTTTTCTCTTACCTCAGCCGCCAGATCTGTGTTCCCAGACCAATCTCTACTGTTGTCCTCAAGATATCCCACCTTTCCAGCCACACACCAGAGAACCCGGGAGCGAGGGAGGGAGGGAGGCAGAGAGGGAGAGTGGGAGAAAGAGAAGGGGAGTAGAATAACAATCAATAGAAAAATGCGACAAGAACCATTTCAAAATCAAAGCTGGACACCCAGCACAATATAAAAATGTCCATTGCCACTCAATCTCTCCATCACGTTTTTGCTCTCCGCGACGAAAGAAAAATATCGGGCACAAATCACTTCATTTGTCCTCAAACAGCAAGCCGGCACTTCCCTCTACCGCCGAGAGACAGAATGAGATGCAGCTAGCGAGGATTCTATTTCAATTATGGAATTATGCAATGCATTGGTTAATATTTGGCGCGGTCTTTCAATGTAACGCACACAAGCATTTCCAGATCAAACAGCAAAAAAGTGCCTAAATGCATGATCACATAGCTATGTATATAAGACTGAAGGGAGGGAATACAATCCCAAAAAAACTACAAGGACTGTCATAAAAAAGGGACTGTTTAAAGTGCTACAACCACAAAGCACAGTTTGAAGAGCACTTTAACATTGGACACAGTATTGTCCCCTGTCCCTGACCCCGTTTAGCTGGTCAATGTGCCGGCAGTGTTTTGCCTTAGCCCCCCCCCCCCTCTCTACACATACACACACACACCAAAATACACCCCCACCCTGTCAATTCTTCCTGGCTGGTAATGAATATTTACCCTGTGAGCCACTGATCTGCCTTGGTGTTCTGTCCGTCGGCTGGTTGTATCCCCATCAGAAGACTCCAGCCCCCTCTCGTCTAACCTCCAGCACTCAGTCTCTCTCTCTCTCTCTCTCTCTCTCTCTCTCTCTCTCTCTCTCTCTCTCTCTCTCTCTCTCTCTCTCTCTCTCTCTCTCTGTCTGTCTGTCTGTCTGTCTATCTATCTATCTGACACTCTCTCTCTCTCGTGCGTCTGTGCTCGAACCCATTCAGGAAGCCATCTTGTGTTTTTAATCCTGTTTTACATTAGCCCTAGTACACACACTCTCTTTCCCCCTCTCTCTCTCTCTCTCTCGCTAGCTCGCACTCCCTCCCTCCCTCCCTCCCTCCCTCCCTCTTTCTCTCTCTCTCTCTCTCTCTCTCTCTCTCTCTCTCTCTCTCTCTCTCTCTCTCTCTCTCTCTCTCTCTCTCTCTCTCTATCTCTCTCTATCTCTTGCTTGCACACCAATAGGTCTGCCGTACGCGCACAAGAGGATTTTTTTTCTTCAAAGCCAGCCTATGATCGCTATCACTGCTGCACTACACAGAACCTCCTCCCACTCCTCCTTTTTTTTCTCCACCAACCCCCCACTACTCTCTCTCTCTCTTTCTGTCTCTTTCTCTTTCTTTCTCTCTCTCTCTCTTTCTCTGTCGGTCTATCCAGAGAGCAAAGCTGACAGCATAGGTGATGTGAGTGCTCCCTCCCCCTCCACACACACACACACACACACGCATGAACACACACGCGCACAAACTCACACACACCCTGCCGGCGAGACGTCACGCTACACATAGCACACAAAGGAGCCTAGCCACCAATCAGAAGGCAGGCTGGGCACTGCTGCTAGGGTGAACTAGAGGGAGGGAGGAAGAGGGGGGAGAGCTGTGGGCTGTAGGAGGAGGGAGGATTATCAAGTGTGGAGGGGGTCGGTATGTGTGTGTGTGTGTGTGTGTGTGTGTGTGTGTGTGTGTGTGTGTCTAGTGCGCGCGCAGCTCCGTCAAGGAGTGTGTGACATAGAGAGAAGGGGGAAGGTGGACTGGGGGATGGGACCTCTCCATGGCTGTCAATTATCTCCTCCGGGCCGGCTTCCCTAAACAATGCCTCTGGTATGTGGTATCGCGCAGGACCATCTGTGTCAGGGCTGCCTGCAATAACTGGACTGGACTGCACAGTGCGCACACACACAGACGCGCACACAAAAACAGACACACACGCACACACTGTGTCAGGAAAACCCCACAAGTGCACAACAAAGCCTGACACATTAAAATGGGAGAATCTGTTTTTGAATTTATCTGGACGAGCACTTTGTTTATTGGGGTATCTGTGACAGTGACAATATACCATATCCAAAATATGAAATTGTTATAAGAATCTGAATAATATTGCCCGTTAAACTGCAAACTGTGCAAAAATGTTGGGGCTCACATACCATATTCGTATTCTATAGGTTTTGTTTGTATCTTCTTTTAAATATGTCTTACTTGTTCCAAATCAACTGGAAACAGAAACACATTTCTCTATTACTCAGATTGCTCAAAGTTGTCGGAATACTGTTGAAAACGTGTGAATAAAATATGTTATGTTTTTAAATTTTTAATACATACTGTTCCCATTTACCATCAAGGCAGATACAACCGATAAAGTGTCGCCATCAGTGTGCCTATATTTGGCTCTAAACATGCCTCTCTGTTTAAAAGAACAACAACCTATTTTCTGATTTAGAGATTTGAAAAAACAAGTCTCAAAGCACTCCAACTAGAGCACGGGCAGTGACAGGAAACCAACGCTTCAACCAAAAAAAAAACACAAAAAGAGACAACAATTAAGACAACGAAAGCCGAGAAAAGAGTCGGCGAAACAGAAAGGCAAGTGTGTGTCCAGGCCTGGAGGCGAAGAGCGGCATAGAAAGAAAGATAGAGAGAAAGAAAGAAAGAATGAAAGAAAGAAAGAGGGGAAGAGGGAAAGAAAGAGAGGGAGCCGGGCAGTGGAGGGGCTGACGTGAGGCACCAGTGACACAGCGTTTGTAGTGTCTGTCTGAGCCTCTCATATGGCGTGGGGAATCCCTTCCTCTGACGTCACGGGAGCCACGTGTGTGTGTGTATGTGTGTGTGTGTGTGTGTGTGTGTGAGCAGGGGTGTGTTCATAGTAAGCGGGACATGGAGAGCGGCTGCGCGGCTACAGCGAGCGCTCTGTGTTCTGGGTGGTGACCACGCCGTCAGCGTTGGGTATTTAAATGACGTGTCCTCCGCTTATGTAGAGTCCCGCCGCCGCTTACTCCTGCCTCCCAACGCTCTCTGCTCCGCCTCAGATAAAACCATCCCAGGCGATTCTGATCGCAAAGGCCAGCGTTTAGCGGCACGGACAACCCCAGCTGCCTGCCTCCTCTTCCCGCTCCGCCTCAGTGCTACGGCGCACCTGGCATCTTCCGGGAAAACCCAGCCCTGGTAACCTACGCAGACGAAAAAGAAACCCCACCCGGCCACTCTCACACTGGTGTCGGCTACGCAGACCTAACCTGGTGCAGGCTCGCGAGTGGGCGAACTAAAACCACACCTGCCTCCGAACAGTCAAACCTGTGACTCCTGTCCATCTACCCACGCTCTCACACCAAACCAAATCCCCCGGTCTCTAAACACACGCAGACACGGGGGAGGGAGACTCATTACAGCTGCTTTAATAATGTGTCGTAAAACTCTGCATTTGGGTGTAAGGAGAGGGGAGAAAGGGGGCCAGGGCAGTTCAGCTGTAATTACAGCCCAATTAGTGGTATTAATTAAGGGACTCTGTCCCCTTCTCCACTGACAATAGCACTCTAAAGCCTACTGTTAAATCCCTAATGGCAACCCCCTCTCCTGCACACATACACACACACAATCACTTTCTCTGTTTCCATGGAAAAGGAAAAGGCCTGAATCAAGTAATTTGTATTTGCATAAATCAATCCATTTCGATACAGAGCGCTGAAGATACGTAACCGACTGAAATCGTGTCTTTTTTTTTATGATGTTTGTTCAGTATTGTACGTGGGCTCAACTTGTCGTCTTCATTTATTATCATCCACCTCCTGGTTTCTTTTTCCAGCTACTCCTTTCTGATATGTATATACCTCTCCTAGCCTTCTCCTGTCTGAGCAACATCCTGAGATGAAGGCTAGAGATGGAGGGAACGATGGGCTGTGGTTGCCAGGCGATGGGGGACTCAGCTGGTGCACCCACACAGAGGTCAGAAGGGAAAGGGGGAGGGGTGCAGATAGAAGCGCTCTCCGTGCTGCATAGTTCACCTAACCACTCTGCAAGGCATCTGGTCTCTAACCTCTGGCACGAACACTCCCTCGTACACTCAGTACACTCACACGCACACGCACACATACACAATTCACTTCATTGCCAGAAATCACCTCTGGACTTATGCATTGATGCTAGCTGATAAAATGCACGACTACAATCAAAAAAAACTCTCACTCGCTCTCACTCACATACCACACACCATTACCTTTGGTCTCCGTAGAGATGGTGTGGGCGTGATGGACAAGATGGAAACCTTGTGTGTCCAGACCAGATACACAGTGGTCAAGACATTGGGCATTTGTAGTGCTAACCACTGGGCAGCCATCCATAAAAGAAGTTTGGCCAAGACCCCACTTAGGAAAAGAAAACGAAATAATACACGATAATACATGATGTAATATATAACAATATAATTGATCTAGGAATAAAGAATATTCTTTTAAAGGCAGTAAGGAAGTGGAATTGGTCCATCCCAGGTTGAAGAGGGTAAGAGTTCCCCTAGAGTTCACATGCTGGGATCAATAGCGGTCGTAAACATTGTATAACTTTCAATCAACAAAGACTTTCTGGCAGAGACAAGAGGACAACCACAGTGATATACACAGCCAGGGCACAGGCACTAGCTAAAGAGTCACTCTACAGGTCCTGACTCCATGTGAATACGTCTTCCCATTGAAACATACCAGAACCTCTCTTTTTAAGAAACAGACAACAGATCTCTGAAATGCGGCCCGCCATTCATTAATTCTAGTTGAGTGTTGAACCTCGAGGCTAGCGATGATATTTCCATGAGTTCTGGGGCGGCCATCATCAGAACGGATGAGTGACAGGGGAGAACAAAGGGATGAGAAGGGGGGGAGGCCACGACTTCCTGTCTTTGACGGGAGCTCCTCCCTCTCTTCCTATGCCCCCTGGGGTTCAGACGGCCTCGCCTCCTCCTCCTGACGTGTCCACATCCCTAACGTCATCAGGTGCCCTCATCTAAGCATCCCTAACTAGGGGAGGCTAAGGACGGAGAAGGGGAGGAGGTGGAGAGGTACACAGCTTCTGCCTTGCTCAACTGGTTTTCCCTGCCGGCCCGCTCGCTTTTTCTTGTTGACCGTTTGTTTACATTCACAACGTCCTCCTACCTGCCCCCCACATGTGTGCCCACATTCACCCCCATGCGTGTGCACTCACGGACAGAAACAACCCCCCCCCCCTACACACCCTCTCTATGTGGCTGCGACCTAGGGTCAAACCCCTCCCCCTTATGTGGGGCCTCGGGGGTCAGAGGAGAAAAGACAGAGGTAGGTGGAAGCATTCTCCATTGCACTGCTCCCAAATAGAGGCAAGAGGAACACAGACAGCCCAGTGTTACTCAACCATGTTACTCACAAGATAAATCGGATAAGATCAATAAATAAAAATGTTAAGAACGTTTTACATCGACACACACAAAACCACAGCACACATTTTCTTACAGTGCCTTAATCTGTGTTCACACCAAATGCGAAATTATTAACTTTGCGTCTTTCGCTCGAATTTGACCGTGCAAGTTAAAATGTTTAAACTTGAGGGAAGACGCGATTGAGGCTACTTCGAGTCTTCCGCATCACGCAATTCGCCTGGCAAATTTGCGTCAATTCACATCTTTGCATTGACTTTGTATGAAATCGCCCCGCAAGAAAAGTTCATTTCACGTTTGGTGTGACACAGCATTAAAAATAAAGTAATTATTATACTGTGATAGTAACACACCCTCCCATGGCTGCTTGTTACTAATCTGAGTGAACCAAGATGCTTATATATCAATCTAGACATGATTAACCTAGACATTTTGTTTAAATTAAAACAAATTAAGTATTTTTAATGTCCTTACTATCATAATGTAATTCCTATCATAATCATATACATGTACATGTACATTACATAATCATGTAATTCTTCACAAAACTCAACTTTTGGGAGATAGGTACACATGTAAAGACCTGTCAACTAAGGAATGTCAAGGGTGGATCCAAACAGGGGTTGGGCAGTTTTGTCAGGAGTTCAAATATACATGGTAATGGCCTCATTGAACTCAACAATATCTGTAAGTTATTTCTATTTTTGAGCATCCCAAATGGATAATAAACTAACTTTTAAAAACAACTTTAATTAAGGGCAGTATACTTGATTTCCACCTGCAGCTATGTTTTACACCGGCCTCAACTTAATATCAGTCGGCCAGTATAGCCTGGTAAGAGTCTGCACTGATTAATTAAGTATGGCATTATAGTAATGCATTCAATAGGGGATCACAACGTAGCAAAATATTATTCTATTAAAACAAATAAACAAAGTAATGATGTCCAATGTGTATAAGATAGATATAAATATGCTATATTCAATATGTGTTATAGTCAACTGAACTGATGTTCATTTTTCCACTCACCTCCGAGTTTGTCTTCTTTCTCTTGAGGACATCACATTTGCGCAGCTTGCATATCTGGTGGCCAATCTTGCGGTTCAGGCAGTTGCTGCAGGTACCACAGTTGTCTTTGCGGAGACAGGGAGTACAAACACCACACCTCCTCCTCTTCTTGTTTTGAGTGGCCGCGGAGACTTGGAGCTGGGAGTCACCGAGTGGCGGCAGGGAGAAGAGCCCTCCTTGTCTGTGTTCAGTCTGGATGTATTCGCTCAGCGGGGACACCGTCTCCTGGGCCTTTGCTCGCAAGTACACCTGGGCGTCCTCCTCGTCCAGGGAAAATTCATGGAGGTCCTGGGGAGGGGGGACAAGGACGGCCCTGGGCCTGGGCATGTCGACGGTTAAGCCTAAAGTCTGCCCCTACTCTGTCCAGATTTGTACAGCAAAATATAGCCCTTTTCAGAACTGAGTCAGTGTGCAAGGACTGGACAGAATACTTAGAACTTAGGAGTTATGTCTTCTTTCTAAGCCCCTCTATGTGGGTGACACTCCATCTTACAGCGTGCGTTCCACCACCGAGGGAAGACTGATGCAAGTGGTCTCTTCTGCATGGAGCATCCCCCCCAAACTACCCAGAGGGGTGACTAGGGGTCCACCATAGCCAGAGTAGTGTTGCAGATATCAAGGGAACCATGTCCATTTCTGTACTGCTGTACATTGGAACTAGGAGAAAGAGAATAATTTCAATACACACACCTAATCTTCAGAGGCAAAAGTAGACTTTAATTGCATAATCTTTACTAAATCCTACTTTCAACTCAATAAAAAAAACTGTGCATTGTCTGCACATGTTTAAACTTTAGAAAATATACATAGTCGATCATGTGTTATAACCAGGCTGAGGGTCATATGAAGTTGTCGGCTTGACGTATGTGAGAAGATGCTGAGTTGTAATGGTGAGATCCCACGAGGACCAAAGGTCTTTGTTTGGCTCATAATGGTGCGGTTTAAGCCCGCGACTGCACTCATTGTTCCCGGTCAAACCCTAAGTCAACCATCAATAAACTCAAATGTTTCTGGACTAACTTTGTCAAGAGATTTGGTTGCCTTCAGGTTGCTTTTTGCACTCCTCTTACTTCATTTTGAGATGTATAATATCCTAAATTACAACTTGCAACTTGGAATTTTAATGATAGTGACTCATAATCGAACATGACAGAATGGTAAATGGCAGTTTATGCCTACATACAGCCATTGCATCCATGATCCAAGCCATTTATATTGTGCAGTTAGGTATTTCCCGCCAGTGCATATTTCATTGTGAAACACTATAACAATAAATTATAAATTACGGTTCGTTAGTTGCAACGAAGTTTTTACACTCTGAATGACAGTCTGATGCACTGCGCTCGAGGTTGACAAATAACTCTGTAGTGTCCGAAGCTATTAACTAAATCAATCAACCAGCTTCTGCAGAAGTCGGGAATGTTGCAACAGAGGAGCACGCGCTCTTGCCAAGCTCTCAGCACGTGGCTTATTCAGCACTTTGTAGGCTGCAGTGTTTGCCGGTGCTTTAACTTGCAGAAACTTGCTGCACACTGGCAAATGCACACTATATTCGTAAGTTGAAAACACTGCATTTCTTTTTTCTTGTATCCATCAAAAGGTGTCAGGAGGTAAAAACAACAAACAAGGAAGCCCCCACACTCACTTTTCACAACATCACACCAGGGAGCCAGTAGGCAGAAGAATGATCAAAGAGTGACAGTGTGAAAGTTAACAGATAAAACAATAGGCTACATAAAGACGCCGTTAGATTTACATTAAGATAAACGTATTTATCAGGCAATTGCTAAAGGCTACACAACGTGTGTTTAAGATCGTATCAATCCAATTTGAATAACATAATTACAATACTATGCAAGCCTAGGGGTGAAGTTTCCCGCTGTCAACTAGTAAGAACATACAACCTGTCTTGTTTTAAAACAGCCCCATCTCTTTAAACATTGCAGTCAAATATAGATATGGAAATATGGAGCACATACCACACGGTTGACGAGGGTCTTTAAATGTAGGGTTACGACGTTGCAGTGCGGATTTTTTTTCTAGGCTGGATCACCTGCTTTCTTAATCAACGAAATAAATTATAGATGACCCTTCCCAATCTATATAAGACTACTAAAAACAATATGTTTTTATATAAAAATACGAAAAAAAAAACTTTTTATAAGAGGAAAACTTGCTCTGAAATGTGTCTAAAGAAGACCGGTGCATACATGTAAAAAGCCAAATGGAAAAAATTGGCATGGGATCAAAAAACGCAAATCAAAACACAAAACGTATCTGACACACTTTCCACCCATGTCTCGTCGAAGGTCTGATGTCTGGCTAGAGTTAAAAAGACGAAAAGAAGGAAGAAAAAAAGTTTTTGAGTTGGAGTGATCAGCAAATTACGGAGTGGAGTTCGATCAGCACAGTGGAGCGAGAGGGTTAACTAAACACCTATTGAGTAAGGTTATTATCGTGGTACAGCCCGGGTGGTTGCGAATTTGGCCAACAGCTCACCAAGTTACCAATTAGATAAGGTAGGCTATATTTTTAAGGAAATATAAGGAAGTGTCCTAATAATTAGCATCCTTCAACAACGAACAAAGTAGCACATGTGCACATTACACATTGTGGTCTAGAAAAAAAAAACATAATGTGCATAATATAACATATATCTGAGTATGATCATCATGTGTAGTGTTATAAACCACAGGTTTATATGATCATCAAACAATGTTGTTGGATTAATCAAATGATTAGATATAATTTCCACTTTATGATACTGTATACATATTCTACTATACAAGTGATAACACTTCAAATGACACTTTATTTTTGAAGCATTGTCAAACTCTTTAAGACATCTTTTGACAAAACACAATAACGCAAAATGCTATTCACACAAACTCAAACCTTAAACATTCATGTCATCAAACTGCAGTAAGAAGTCAGTGGGCTCTAAGTTGGTCAGACACCTAATTGCAGGGAAATAAGTGACTCACATTGTTGGTCCTCCCATGTGAAAAAAATCACACCTTTGGTGAGTCCATAAGTATTAAAGAATTTACCTGTATTCAACAGTATCAAGGTACACTCTATATACTATCACAAGACCAACGCTGTGTGTACACAATTCAGTTTGATAATGTTCAGATTCTGCACATAAATAAATTATGAAGAAAAAAGAAACAGCAGGTAAAATTGATTTACTTAAGCATAAATGGTACAGGAAATCTTAAAATACATAATTGATCTGTTGTTCAAAAACCATTTGAATTGAAAAAATGTATATCATTACAGTTGGTAGTACAAAAAAGGATGGATTCGAGTGTATTGACTAGTTGTCTATCAAGTAGACAAATGTGAGGTATAATAAAAAATCTAGTATGTAAACAAAAGGAATAAGAGAGTTGTGTTAATGAAAGAAGCAAGGGGAACAGAGCAAGGACACAATATTAAGGAACCCAGTTACTTCTTCTGATATGGACTTTGGGAGCCGATGCATGATGTATTGTTGACAGTTTCTCTCTCATCCCTCATATCACAACTCAGCTCAATGGTAGCCATCAGATCCGAGAGGGTGCCGCTATTGTATGAATACTACAAACAGTTTTCCAATGCAAAAGGCTTACAACAAAAACTTAAAATAGTGCCATCAAGAGACCGTGACTTCATTTATCTCTGTACTGTATGTTTGACAGAGCAAATTTTACTTTAGTAGAAGCTTTTGTCTGTTGATGTTAACCATTCTGTAATGTTGGAGAGAAGGGCCAACATTATTTTTGTTATGAATTTGGGAATAATCAAGGAATGTACCACTGCCTTCCTTTCCGCATGTGTCTATGTTTCTATCATAAACCTCGCCTCCTAGCTTGTAGTGGTTTGGTCCCGAGGCCACAGCACAGAGTCCTTATGTCCGGACCTGAAATTTACCAGCTTTGGTCATGTACTTGATGCCTTTGAAAGGTTTGTACTTCTCCCCATACATATCCAAACGATTCACCTTTAATCCTGCAAACAAAGAACAACAAAATAAATCTGATTAAAATAATAAGACTAAAGCTATGCACCACTTATGATCATCACCATTATAATGGATTGATTTAACCTCATCACAAGACAAAACCTACTTCCTTATAGAATACATGTAGTTGTACTATTTGCGTACTTGAATGTTGTTGTGCGAGTGGGCGCCACCTAGTGATCAGCTTTGTCACAGCATGAGCACAAAGGGAAGGTCATGTGATTGTCAGCTGAGAGGGCTGTGTGGTATCAGTAAAGTAACTGTATATTTGTGTTTCTGTGGAAATAGTCTTTTTACAGCGTGCGTGTGTGTGTGCGTGCGTGCGTGCGTGCGTGCGTGCGTGCGTGCGTGCGTGCGTGCGTGCGTGTGTACCTGAGAGGGCCATCTGCTGGATCTTGAATTGGATGTTGATAGTGGGATTCTCGTCGGGTTTGGAGGCACCCACCTGCAGGCTCATGGAGCCCTTCAGACTGGGTAGCTTCTGGGGGTTGATCTTGCCAACATCCCAACTCAGCAACTAATACAAAATAAATCAATAAAGCAAATAGACAGTTTCACTTTGACCTAATTTAAATACAGTTTAAAGAAACATGAGCAAATGTAGTGCACAACGTAGTGTCTAAAGAAACCCCAAACAAATACACACACTCCTTTTACACACACACACACACACACACACACACACACACACACACACACACACACACACAATACTGTCTCTTACCTTGGTGACGGGATCAAAATTGTATGTGCCCTGGGAGGGATTGAGGTTGGTATTGAGGACCCCTCGGGGCAGCTGGCTACTGACCAGGACGGCCTCCACCCCTTTGCCCATAGTCTGCTTGGGCCCCAGGGTCAACTCGAAACGGCCCTGGGAGCTACCCTCGCGGAAGGTGATGTTGTGTTTTACATACACGGGGATGGCCACCAGACTACAAGGAGACAACACCAACATGACATGAAGCAGTACAACAGATCAAAGCACAGCGAGAAAGGCTCAAGTATAAGAAGCATCTTTGGGTTTCAGAAAAGCACTATATAAATAAAAAACACATATTATTAATTATTATTATGATGAGACAAACGCATAAGGTTCAATAGGTTCCTTTGGTGTGAACATTATTTACCACATTATAATTCGATGTAAATCCACTGTCTGTCACAACCTACCAAAATACCTATTAATAACGGAACCCTTAAAAGTAATACTATTAAGAGGTTGAAAACAAAGTACAGCAGCTAGAAATATTATTACACTCCAAACACTGTTTTCTTGACAGACTGTCAGAGAGGGGCACACTAACCTGAATAGAATCCATATACTATAATCACTCGGAGTGCTAGAGTGGCTTCACTATCACTATATCTACTACATCTACTACACACAGTGTTTACTTATCAAGTGGATGGTTCACTTTGTTCTATTGAGGGCTATGGAAAAATACGACTCCAGCTTTGTTTCAAGCACCAACTGTAACCTAAATACCAATTGAAATACCTTGTTGACCTTAATGGGAGGTGACTGCGTACAAAACAATGAAGGAAAGAGTTGAGGTTAAATGGTGTGCGTGGATAAACGCTGGTGTGCTATTTGATGAGCTAGGCCTTAGACAAACAACACGGGAGGTGGAGCAAGTCTGAGCCCTGAGGGTAGAGCAGCTAGGAGAGTGAAACACTGACTTCTGGGAGCTGACGTGGTAGGAGAGGAGCCGGAAGTTTCCGTCCGGTGGGATGAAGGAGAGAATTCGCTCAGCCTCCCAACGCTTGAACCGTACACAGGGGTGGAAACTGACATCATCCAGCAGGCGAGGGTTCTGAGAGCAAACAAACCGAATCAGGGAAGTGATGTTATCAATTCAAACAGCGCTTAGTAGTGCTGACGTGCACATTCTAAATCTGGTCAAAAGTTAACACTTCATAATGATGCTCTATAACCCTCAGGCTGATACAAATTGAGAAAAAGTAAAAGTAAAGAGAGAAAACCTACCATAAATGAGAGTGTGAGGTCAGGCATGCCTGTCAGTTTCACACAGGCATCAATCACTCCCTGGATTTCTGCTGTGATGGTGGAGCCTAGAGGGCAGAGAGATGCAATGTACGCACAGGAACGACAAAAAAAGAGAGATTGATGTACAGAGAGAAACTTGTAATTGTTATTTTCCATCATGTAGGCCTCAATGGAGAGCAGAGCAGTACCTGACTTGTCAATGATGGCATCAATCTCCTCCACAACATCAAAGTAGGCCTCGTTGTTGGTGTATTTGACCCCAGTGCGTCGCCATGGCACCACTGACAACTGACCTGTGGGTAGTTGCTCACCAACATTGGTGCTACCTATCAAAGTAACACACAGCAAACAGAATGTGACCTGAGGCAAACACTATAATTTTCACGGTATAGGACACTACTAGCATTGTACCATTTCAAATGACTATGCCACCTTGTTCAGCTCTGTACAGTTCCTACTAGCAGAGGAGGAGCTCGGCTCAATAATGTGAAACAGGGGTGTTGAGTAGTACCAACTTTGTATGGTAAATAAGAATCACGTTCCAGGACACATTCATAAAGCATGTGCAAATGAGAGTACCTGTGATGGTGTTGACCACTGTGCGTAGGATGGTAGGGGGCTTGATGAGTTCTTTAAGGATGTTCGACTCTGTCGCCAGGGGGAAGCCATTGTCCAGCATCTCCTCCAACAACTCATAGACTACCACTACATTATCCTTGATGGCAGCCTCTGTACATACTCCAAAGTAGTCCTAACAACAAAGAGGAGAATTTTTTTTGTAAGTTGTTGCCTTAGTGAACGTACCAGTTCTTTCTTTCTTTGGTACTTGTTATTACAAGTAGCTATAGCATATGACCAAAGCAGAATTTACCATACATAAAAAGAAATGTCAGACCTCCATCTGATAAAACATAATAGAAGTATGATGTTCCCCTCCTGATTTATACGAAAGAAAAAGTGTTACTAAATTGAACTATGTATGTAAGGGAGGTTGCTCTTTTGTTTATCAAGAGCGGTGTGGAATGCAATCCCACTTTTTCATAACGATGTAATGATCTAGACAGTTTAAATGAAATTCTACTCAGAGCAGCTCATTTAATCTTTATGAAAGGAAAGGGGAATAAACTGAGAAACAAACCTGAAAGGTGTCGACCACTCGGTGCAAAAACTCAATGACAAAGAGAGGTGGCACCTCGCTCTGAATGACTGCCACAAAGTAGATGCGGTGCCGGAGAACACTGATGAGGTAGTGGTGTGGCGTCGGGATCACTGGCGGAACGTTCTCGGGTTCGGTGGCGCGCTCCTGGGCTTCAAAGAAGTAGTCACACACAGAACGGCTCACGACACTCTTCCAATGCTTCTCCAGGAAAATGTCCCCTGAGGAGTTCACAAGGAACAGACTGTGGATCATCTTGGCTGGAGGCTGAGACAAAACACAGAGACAAGACACAGGGTTAGTTTACGAGTGACGCTTGAGGAACGACTATTGAGAAAGTAATAGCAAACACTATGGGTACAGACAAACTGTTCTACATGAAGAGCCAAGACCCTGAGGGTGACCCTCCTCTCACACAGTAGCAGCACTTAGAAAGATAGGTTTGGGGAGAAGCAAGAGGGTCAACTTCCAAACATTAGGGATAACCTTCAAACGAAGACATCACCGGGATGCAACACTGGAGGATTGAGTACCCTCTACATTACATTTACACTAGTTTAGCAAGTAGGCCTACCTACGCTACAAGAGCTTGAAAACCCTAATTCCTGGTAAGTAAACGTTTACCCTGCTACACAGCCCCTCAAACATTTATTTTATTTAACAGGTAGATATGGTGCATCATTGAGCACATCTAGCGAGGCTTTGGGTAAAGTTGGGAAAGATGAAACCAATTCATTAAAAATGGGTCAGTCAAGATGGATCGGGTTCCATGAAGGAAGATGTAAGTAGCTCGGTATAAAAAGGATAGCGACCACTCACTGTAGCTATAGCTGCATAGCAGTGCTATAACCGATTTAGTTAATTTCATTATAAGTGGCAACCTTTAGTAGAACTAGATTGAGGTTGTGGAACATTGCATTGACATCAATTTCGAAGCCTATTTCAACCTTTCTAAGATGCAAACCCGCGCATGACATCTCTTCCCCCGCACGGTAGTCTTGTGACAGCAGCAATCGCACCACCACCGGAGTGATGGTGGACGGACAACGTTTGCAAATATGCAGTTCTTACACAAAAACAAATTAGTGTTTGGATCTGTCTATTGTATGAAAAATAAAATACCCACCGTTGATTAATATGTTGCCCTGGTTTCCTCTTCGTTTTCCCTGAATGAAAGATTAGAGGCCGTCGTTCTGTTCAGGGTGGAGTGAGTGACGTAAAGGTACTACCAAGCCAAACCTATCACAGACTGACTTCAAACACAAAGCCCGCCTTTGGAGCGTTGTTATTGGTATACAATACGGAAGTATATCTTTTTTTATGGCTTGATACTTCACTATAACTGGACAGCAACCAGTAAACACAAGCTACACATTGTTCTCGATTGGCTGAAAGATACGGATAAATCTGACATTTTGTGTCAAGCCAAGTAACATGGCCATAAATGTTTTCACTGTCTGCAGACCCCGACCAGGGCCAGCTCCTCATGCAAATAATACAAAGTAGATAACAATATTTCTTACACTTGTCTGATTTGACAGTAATATCTGAAAGAAATAACAGTTTGGATGGTTTGGGATAATTTAGCCTTTGAAATGGAATAGATGTGTCAATTTTGGATTAGGCCTCTTGTGCTTGGAAATAAGGCTATAAGGCTATAACTTTACTATCCTTTTGTGCAACATTCTGAAAAGTGTATTACCCTAAATAATACATTTCAAAATTCTCTAAATGGCATAACAGAACCCAAAAAGTTATCCTTCTCAGCAGCTGATTAAAATGTGTGCACGTGAAAGTGACCTAGTCCATTTTTAACTGCTAAAGGGTGCTAAACCAAAGTCTGGGAGCGAATTGTTCCCTCTCAAAAACTGCCAGTTTGATATACAACTAAAATGCAACCCTTCAATTCTATTAGTTTAATTTCAATTTCAATATTTAATGTTCAAGTTAACTGTCTTGCACAGACCACACATCGCCTTCACATTGATGCAACTGCATCTGTGTTGACACGGTATAAAATATATGCACAGGAAGTCGTACTTATTTGTCGTATATTTACTTAGTGCATGTGTACTACCATAATAATTTCATACATTATTTTAATTTATAAAATCAATAGTTGTAGTCAAAAATCACGAAATACTATGCAATCGTAAATGGCTCAACATAATTTATTTTTGTTTTATGTTAAAATGTACAGAGTTCTTTGAAAGTATTTGCTATGGAAGAAAAATGAAACGAGAAAATGGAAATACATACAGGGACAAAGTAGAGTAATTTACAGCTGGACACAATCAACCTTCACTCTGAATCCAGCCTTACTCCTCTTCATTTTGCACGCTCTCATAGCTTACAACTCACCATGTACAATTACAAAGGATACAAAAAGGGAAGCGATATAAACAGACAAATATACTGAGCTCATTTTTACATGCCTCTTAAATGTAAGGAAGTCGTTCTATACACACACAGAAAATAGAAACAAATGAAAAGAACGCTAAGTGACCTTTAGATATTTGTTTTTCCTTTTGTTTAAAATAGCATTAATATACTTCACAAAGATAGAAAACTCTAGACATGAGATGGAATGGAGAGGTTAAAGGCATCTTAAAATTCACTAAAAGTGAGTGGTATTTTTTTTTTAGTTTTGAATTTCTTAATAATATTACCCAAGAGTCAAGCTAAAAAATATGTATTGTTTTTTTTCCTGAAACAGAAGTGAAAAAAATGACAGTACCAATATCAATGTCAGAATTTCCTTTTATATTATAGAAAAAACATTTTCTCTACAATTGGTTTTCTAAAGTCAAAGAGTCAGCTTGTGTCATAAAAGAAAGCTGCCCAGTCTGATAAAATTCAGTAAAACAAAAACAAACAGAACAATACACACAAATAAAATATGAAAGGTCAGGTATGTAATAAAAGTAGCCTCTTTTGACTTTTGAATACTGGAACAAGTAGCAACAGGGTCAACTTCTCCACACTCCATCTTAACACCATTAGTATTCAGACCACATCCACTCCCTACTTCAGTTCTGTATCGGTGTGGCGGGTGTGTGTGGAAGGGCCAACACAATGCACTGGATTTGGCCTTGGCCACCTCGCTGGAGGCTGACTGTCCACAGCCTCTTGTCCATGGGAGTGCAGACTCGGTACTCACAGATATCAGTTTGAACAGAAAACACCATTTAAAGCACTTTGATCTCTGGGTCACTAACACTTAACAGAGGGGATTCAGCTTCCAGCAGCTGCTCTTCCTTAACGCAGTGAGGGAGGACCCCCCTTTGGCAGATAGCAGACACGTATCCGTCTGTAACCTCTGGGTGGTGGACTGCATGGGCAGAAAATATTGACGTATTTCTAAGGAGTGTGACTTAAAAGAGTGTTGCAATCTCCCACGTCTGCCACTGTGTGGAGACATGCAGTTGGTGTGCTGTATATTGGGAAGTACCAGAATATTTACATCTAAAAAAAATCACAACAGTGACATAGTGTAAAATGCTACTTGTTTATTGATGAACATACTATTGACAGCGAATCTCTGCCCTTCTCTACCGTACTCTTCTTCGGTGCTTCAACAGACGTCGCTTCATGGAGAATAGACTCGTACACAGCGGACCTCTCACAGTACTTCTACACTGAAGGTCCACTCCAACTGCCAAATGCCTTTTTTTAACCGAATGACAATGGCTGTGTGTGTACTTGTGTACGTTAAGAGTATCAAAGCAAGAGGGTGAATCCCCAGTCCAGAATGCCACACATATAAAGACGAAAGCATATGCAGGTTGGGACTGCACACAACTATTTTTTTCTTTTTCTTTTTTTAAAACAGTCAACAAAATGAAACAAACAAATATTCAAAATCATATAAAAAAACAAGAGTTCCTCTACAATGTATCAATGTCTCTTTTTTAAGGTAAGGCTTTCCTATGTCAATTAAAAGATTGTGTGCATGGTTGAATATATTCAGTTTACCATTTTGTGTATTTTTTTTCCCTTCTCGGTTTGAAAAGCAAGGTCTTCCCGTCCATTTTTCACCATTTCTTCCTCTACCACCCTGAGCTCCCCCACTCTCCATCATTAATGTGAATGGAGCAGTGCAGCCCCGTGGAGGAGACCCCATGGACCAGTGTGAAACCGTGTCAGAGTGTGGAGGTGTGCCCGGAGCAGCCTGCCTTAACGGAGGTCTGTGAACACATCACCCCAGGCCTTTCAGCTCACTCCCCACACAACCAGCGAGGGAGTGGGGAAATGAGTCCAGCTGAATGGAACAAAATGACAACATTACAAAACAGGAAACCTTAAGCGCCTCTCTCTCTCTCTCTCTTTTGCTCTCTCTCCTCTCTCTGGTGCCTGCGGAGGCTCTGGAGAGTGTAAACAGGAGCGGAGAACGGAGTGGTACGGCGTCAGAGTCGTGTCTGGCCATAGCCTCCCTGTTTGATGTCTGGTGCTCATCTGCTCATGTAAGGCGACTGTTTAGGGACGCCGGCGTAGCTGTGGTGGGTGGGGCCTGTGTACATCATGTTGCTGTGGTGATTGGGCTGCATTGGCTGCTGCGGATAACCCTGGCCTCCCATCATGCCCATCTGCATCTGCATGGGGTACTGGGCCGGCTGGTTCATGTAAGGGGGGTTGCCGTGGTAGCCAGTGTTCATCATGGGCTGGGACATGCGGTAGCTGGCCGACATGGCGTTGAGCGGAGTCATGTTCATGGAGTTGTAGGCTGGCGTGGGCATGAGGTTGGGCATCATGCCCCGCTGCACGGTCAGGGTGCGTGGCGTGCCCTGCATGGCCACGGCGCCCGAGCTGCGGCCGTAGAGCTGCTGTTGGGGGTGCGGCGCCGGGGCCAGCTGCTGTGTGGCCTTGGAGCGGATGGAGATGTGGCCCTTCACCGCGGTCATCTGGCCCTGCAGCCGCTGGGTGTGGGGCGGAGGAGCCAGGCTGATGTTGCTGGAGGGCATGTTGCACTGCAGCTGCAAGGAGCTCAGGTTGGGCGGGGGCGTCATGGTGGGCTGGCCCTGGGGGTGGGGTGACGGGGCGAGCTGGGCCAGCCCCGGGTTGGACAGGGAGACGCTGGTGGCGTAGGACGTGACGGCGCCCGCGTGGGAGTAGGTCATGGCGTGGGGGTCCATGATGGTGTTGGTGAGCTGCTGCAGCTTGGCCAGGCTGAAGGTGGCCGAGGGCTGGGAGTAGCCCCCCGCTCCAAAGTCCTGGCCCATGCGCTCGTACAAGCTGCGGCCCCCGCCTCCGCCGCCCCCGCTCTCGGGGATCTCCATGATCATGGGCGTGGAGCCGAAGCCGTTTCCCATGCTGCACTGGGACAGGGCTTGCTGCTGCTGCTGCTGCTGCTGCTGTTGCTGCTGTTGCTGCTGCTGCTGCTGCTGTTGCTGCTGCTGCTGCTGTTGTTGCTGCTGCTGCTGCTGCTGGGGGGGGGGTAGAGGGCCTGAGGGTGGGGGCTGGGGGTTAGGAGCTTGCTGCTGCTGCTGCTGCTGGGACACCTTCTTCTGGGACTGCTGCTGCTGGCTGGCGCTGGGCGGCCTCTCGATCACCACGCAGTTCTGGGGGGACTTTATGCCGCAGCTGGGGGTGTTGGACGGCGGAGGGCGCGTTGGGGGCTGGGGCCCGCTGCTGTTGCTGCCCGGCCCGCTGTTGAGCCCTGGTCCACTCTGCTGGATGAGGCTGCAGCTGCCCATGGAGAGCTGGGAGCCGCCGCTGGACGTCAGGCCGGGCGCAGGGACAAAGGAGCAGCTGTTGGCCTGCATGGAGGAGGAGGAGGAGGTGACCGAGGACGAAGCGGAGGAAGAGGCCGCCGCAGACATGCCCCCTCCATTGCCCCCGTTCCCGTTGCCCCCTCCGCCCATGGTGGAGTCGTAGCTGCTGGGGTTGTCGTAGTTCTCCGTGGTGCTCTCGATGCTGCCCAGGTCGCTGAAGCCGCTGTCCACCACCTGCTGGGAGTGGTCGGGCACCGACGGCACGTCCATCATGGGCGACGTCTCCATGTTCTGCTGGGATGGTGCCGACAAGGAGCTGGGGTGCTCCGGCGTGATCTGGGTATAGCCACCGCCCCCTCCTCCGGGGCCCCCTGCTCCGACGGGGCCTGGGGTCCCTCCGCGCGGGCCAGTCGTTCCCGTGTCCATCACGCCGGGAGCCAGTCCCGGGCTGTTGACCGACCGGACCGACTGGCCAGGTAAGGGTGGCATGGCGGGGTTGGGCATGGGGCTGCTGTGCTGGGAGGCCCCGCACTCCTCGGCCAGGGCCAGGGCCTCCTCGTCAGCCTCGCCGGTGTGGCTGTAGCTCTGCAGCGTGCGGCAGGCAGCCAGCGTCTCCTCACAGTCCTGGTAGGCCCCGTGGTGGGGCTCGGCCTCCTCCTCCTGGGCCTCGCCTTGGGTCAGCGACTGGACCGCCTGCACCGTCTCCAGGTCCAGCTCGTTGCTGTGCTGCTGGGGGTGTTGCTGGTGGTGATGGTGGCTCAGCTCCTCCTTGAAGTCTGGCTGCTGTTGGGGGTGGCTGTGGGGGTGCGGTTGCGGGGGCTCCATCAGCAGACTGACCGCCTTGTCCTCCGTGTGGAGAGGCGGGAGCTCCATGGGCTCAGAGGGCGTCGAGATGGCCGTCACAGTCTCCACTGCTGCGGCCGCCGCTGCAGACTCCTCCTGCTCCCTCCGCCTCCTCTCGTCCTGCTGGGGGGCGGCGGGCCGGTTCTTCACCTCCTGCAGCTCCTCCTCTCCCTCGTCGTCCTCCTCCTCTTCCTCCTCCTCCTCCTGCTTGCTGACGTAGTCGCGGGCCACGCTGTCCTGCAGGCCTAAAAAAGTCTCTCCGCCTTGGGGTTCCTCTTTGACTGGCGGGGAGCTGATACGGGAGGCAGGCTCCTCCTCTTCGTCCTCGTCGTCTTCCTCCTCTTCCTCAGAGTCTTGGCTCTTCCTCTTCTTGTTGTTGTTGTTGCTGCTGCTGCTCTTGTCCTCCAGGTGTCCGTCCCCTTCGTCGTCGGCGTCGTGGTCCTCGCCGCGCCGGCAGCCCGCGCTCGGCATGGCCCCCGTCCGCCTGCTGCTGCTGCCGCTGCCGGCACCTCCGCTGCCCAGGCTACCGCACTCCTCCTCCTCCCTCTCCTCCTCTTCCTCCTCGTCGTCTTCCCGGTCGGCCACGTCCGTCTCCAGGGGCCTTGCCTGGGGAGCTCTTGGGCGCGTTGTGAAGGCGGCAGGGGGGGACAGCAGGGGGCGGGACGGCGGCCGGCCAAGCTTGTCCTCCGCCCAGCCCCGCTCCGTCTCCTCCTCCTCCTCTTCCTCCTCCTCGGGCTCGGACACAGGGGGTGGCTTGGGGGCCGGGGGAGGCTGCTGTCGCAGGCCGGGGTTCTTGGGCGGTCGGCCCCTCCTCTTGGGGATCTTCTGCTCCACGGGCTTGGGGAGGTAGTCCTCCTCGTCAGAGTCCTTGCGCTTGGCGCTGCCCTCGCCGGCGGCCCTGCAGGCTCTCTTGCAGGCGCGGTCCTCCAGCGGCGGCTGCTCCTCCTTGCTGTCTGGATCCTGCTCATGCAGCCTCTTCCTCTCCTGCTGCTGTCGCTCCGCCTCCTCCTGGGCCCGCTGCAGGTACCAGCTCCGGGGCTTGCGTCCGGGTTTCATCTTGATCTTGGGCGGCGGCGGGTCCCCTGACTGCGTCTGGCTGTTCCCCGTGCCCTGGTTGGCCCCGCTGCCAGGCTTCCTCCCCGGGCGCTGCTTCCAGTGCAGGGGCTTGCGGCTCTTGCCTTTGGGCCAGCCCTTCTTCTTCTTGACGGGGGCATCGGGATCACCTGCAGGGGTGTCGGATGTGGCCGTTGGCATGGCAGCCACAGGCTTCAGAAGAGGAGTAGGCTCTATAAGAGAGTGATACAAAAAGGGAGATCCAGTTACAAACAGACTTCCACAAGATCCTGTCATTACTAGCTCTTAATAGAAAAAAATAGCTCTAGCTATATTGATGCGATGCTATGTTCAATAAACCAATAACGTCGATTCACCCCCCCCCCCCCCCCCCAGCCGAACCAAAATGTCCACTGACCGTCCTCCTCGTCTGTCTCAGAGAGGTTGGAGCGCCGGCCCCTCTTGGGTGTGGGGTCAGACAGCCTCATGGCGGAGCGGGCAGGGGGGTAGCGTCGGAGCGGGTGTCCCAGGGGGGTCTCCTCCTCCAGCCGGGGCATGGGCCTCTCCGAGTCGGAGTCTACGAAGGGTTCGTCCAGCACCTCGGTGGTCTCTGAGATGGTCTCCGTCACCACGCTGCTGTGAGGGTGGCTGCGCTGGCGCATGCGCCGCTTCCGCAGTGGCTTCTAAAACACACCCGGACATTATTTACCGTCAAAAAGGCCTTCTTTTCCCCATAAATACCGCCGTAAGTGCATATTAGTAGAGAAGTGGGAGGAAAAAGCAATCAAACTCATGCCATAAGGTGGAACAGTCAGTTCAATTCAAGTGATCAGAGTACCGGTATTTCATTTACGGCCATTCACGGTCACTGACGATGAATGCATGCATTCATTAAGTAACATGCATGATTCAGGATCGTTTTAGCTACAAAGAGCAAAAAGCTCTTTTTGTTGAGACACATGGACGTTAACAACTCACCTTGCATTTGAGCCCAAAGGTGGGCTTGGTGAGAAGAGGCGGGGAGCGCCCCTCTTCATCGTTGTCGTCGTCATCCTCGTCGTCGTCGTCTTCCTCGCTGCTCCCGCTGAAGCAGCTCCTCCGGACCGGCGGCGGCTCCGTCAGCCTGGGCCCCAGAGGCAGCTGGGGAAGACTGATGTCCTCACTCAGCCTGGGCTTGGGGCCGCGCTTTTTCCTGGGAGGGCGCCCCCTACTGCGCGGGGGCGGTACAGCAGGGTGCCGGGGCATCTCCAGCGGCCTGATGGCGGCCGACTCGGCCTGCCTGTCCAGTGAGAAGAGGGACGGCAGGCTGCCTGAGGCTGCCGTGCTCTTGGCTCCCTCCGTCCGGTCCTCGTCGTCGTCCTCCACCGGCCGCACCTTGGGGGGCCGTCCCACCCGTGGCCGGTCCTTCACTTTGCCCCAGGGCCAGTTTTTGGGCGGGCGCCCCCTCGGCCTGCGCTCTCCGTTGGCAGGTGGGGCGGGCCGAGGGGCCGGGACGGGGGGTGAGCAGCGGACAGGGGAGGAAAGAGGAGAGCTTTGGCTGATAGGATATCTGGGGAAGCACTTTCTTTCTTCCTCCTCCACTTCGTCCTCCTCCTCATCATCATCATGCTCTTCCCTCTCAGCGTGGAGGCGCCAGGAAAGTGGCGAGACCTTGTGGCTCGGTTTGATCTGTTTGCAAATACAGGAAACAAGAATTGAGTAACAGGCTTTCAGCTGAACACACAACTATGGCAGAAAAAGCACACACGGGGCGCCGTAACTTTCCCGCCTCACCTCTTTGCGAGTTTCCTCGTCTCCCTCTTCCTCCTCGTCGTCCTCGTCTCCGGACACCACCGCGTTGGTGACGACCACGGGCGTCCAGCGGAGACAGTCGGGGTCCACCTCTAGCTGCCGCGGCCGGGCCTGGAGACGGGCCATGTGGGTGGACACCAGCTTCTCTCTCCGCACCAGAACCAACCTGTCAGGGGAGGGGGGGGGGATTCAAACATGTTTGCCTCAACTCACATTTGCAAGTCTCACGCATGTCAGCAGGGGAACTTTAGAAAGCATGCGTGTGTGTGTGTGTGTGTGTGTGTGTGTGCGTGTGTGTGTGTGTGCGTGCCAGCGTGCATGGGAGTGTACCGACCGGTCTACCCGCTGCTCCAGCATGCTGAGGTGGTGCAGGGTGGCCGTGATGTCCTGCGGGCAGATGCCGGTGATCTTGCTGAGGTGGCGGATAGTGAGCTGCCGGTCGCGCACCTCGTGCAGGCACTCCAGCACCACGCTGCGCCAGTACGCCATGTAGGACAGGCGGCCCAGGTCGGACAGAGGCTTCTCGGGGGAGCCCGGTTGACCTTCCCGCTTGGAGAGCAGGTAGCCTGGGGTGAGGAGGTGGCAGTGAGCTCACAAAACAAATCTGAATAACATGGACGTTAAAAACAACTGTATACTTTTTTTTTTTTTTTTACAGAACGGATGCCAAAAATATCCTAAAACCTCACTGTAGACAACTAATCAATTTCATTCTTTGAGGATTTTTACATGCAGTGCACAGTACTTTTACTACAGGATATCTCCATTTTAAAGCCATGAGGAGTTTGATCAGTACTATAGACAGAGGGCCTGATGACACTGGACCAAACTCTGCGTTAGAAGCAGGCCGGGTCAGCAAGCAGAGTAGGAGCAAAGGTCCTGGCTGGAGACTTACTGAAGTCAATGAGGAACCGTCCGTAGCCTCGCCGCTGGTACTGGGGAAGAATCATAATGCAGGACACATTGTACTTCTGTTGACAGTGCTTTTCCTGGAGAGAAAGGGAGAGAAAGAGAGAGGTCTGAGTGGAAAAGGCATGGAAAGCGCAAGACTGTTCTAGCACATAGGAGCCTCTGTGTGTGTGTGTGTGTGTGTGTGTGTGTGTGTGTGTGTGTGTGTGTGTGTGTGTGTAAACGCCCCCACCCCTCTCTAATTGCTGTGTTTTGGCAGTCTGGCTGCATGCTAATTTGAGCACCTGCACAGGCGCAACACAGAAGTGGGAAGGGGGGCACAGTACTGAGCAGCTATTTGCATTAGGGGGGTCTACACCAGTGGACTGATGAATACGTTCCACCTTATTGTGTTGAATTTTGAATAAGCCATCTACCAGGCATTGCAAACCAAACCACATTGACTTTGACCTGGCAGAGGACACACTGAATGGCTCTGGTTCTCTGACACTGCGCTGGGAAGGTAGTTGGCCAAGGACATACGTAGGAGGTAGACACATGCGCGGCCATGCGTACAATGCGCTAGTGGTAATGCGGTTACCTTGGAGAAGTAGCCGACCAGGTGGCAGCCCTTGCTGTCGTTCTGGGTCAGGACGTAGAAGAGGAAGGGCTCCACATCGTAGTACAGAGTCTTGTGGTCGAGGAAGAGCTTGGCCAGCAGGCACAGGTTCTGACAGTAGATGGTGCTCACGTTGCCGTCCACCTGAGTGAGAACACACACACACACACACACACACACACACACACACACACACACACACACACACACACACACACACACACACACACACACACACACACACACACACACACACAGCAGTATGTGTGTCAGTATAGATACACCAAGTACAGGACACTGCTGTGCACCTTACTGTCACTCCTAATTCACATCCTGCACTGACAAGACACCCTGTGGGATGTGGAATGGGTAGACCTCTAGTGTAAGCCAATGATCTCAGCTACGCAGTCAGTCTACAGTGTCCCTAGGAAGGGAGCCGGAGAGAGCGAGAGAGAACGAGAGAGAGAGAGAGAACGAGAGAGAGAGAGAGAGAACGAGGGAAAGAAAGAGAGGGGCGGCTCTTGGACCCGAGCGGCACTGCCATAGCGAGGAGTGAGGCTGTACACGCAGGGAAACCAGAGCTGCAGAGGCAATTCCAGCTGCAGGTGCCGGGGCATCACAGCCAAGTCCACCAGCTGAAGCCACTGAGCCACACGGAACATCAAATCACACGCTTCTTAGGCCGAGCTGATAAACACTTGCAGTGGCGTTTTAATACGAGAAAGCCGGCTTGAATTGAAGCGCAGCCAAGCTTATGTAACCCAAAATGGGATCACTTAATAGTGTGATACAGCACAAACAAAGGGTTAGCTACAAGCCAGGAAATGGCACCTTAAGGGGAGGATGTGGCGGAGCTAGGCGGCGCCGCGGTTTTTTTTTTTTTTTTTTATTTCCTACACTTTCCCTCTGGGACTCCGCCCCGTCTCTCTCTCTTTCATCGTCGCGTAGCTCGCTCGCCCCTACCTCGAACACTGAGACGTCGTTCTTCCTGTAGATCTCGTTGGCGGGCGGGTGGAACCAGACGCACTTGCGCATGTGCTGGAAGAGGATGCTGCGGCTCTTCATGTACCGCAGGCAGAATTCGCACAGGTAGAGCTTGGGCAGCCTGGGAACAGGAAGATAGACAACGAACGTTAGACCAACGCTGACAGCACACCAAGGGGCCATAAACAAGTTTGGGTTTGCTTGGATTCACTTGCATTTGTGCGTGCTAAGAAATCCAATAATGGCAGGGCTATGAGCGTAGGTGTATTACAGGTGGGGGCTCTGGGGACGGGCTTGGAGGGTGTGTCTGCCTACCTGCTGTACTCCTGCGGGTAAGGAGACGAGTACCAGGTCTGGATCTCAAACTTGCCAAACTCGATGACCGACGGACAGCGCATCTGTGGGTCGGGGGGACCCGTTACCCCCACTTTCTGTGAGGCGGCGGACGGAGAGAGGTAGAGGCAGGCAGACGGGGAGGAAAGGGAGAGACCAAAACGAGACATGAGGTTAGAGGCAAGAGTTCAGGTTCAGAGCAGGGGAGTTAAGGCCATGGTAGACTGGGGGGGACAGAGAGCACGGGGCCAGACAAGACGGATTACACATGGGGTGTTACTGCTTCCCCCAGTCAGCTAGCTCAACACAGTCCCACACATACACACCTTCCACCATCTATTGATACTATAAGCATACGGGTGAGTCTATAGGGAAATTGAGTTAAATAAAGAGGGAGTGCATGATGTAAACACATTATAGAGCCCTGTCGTTTTCACCATCATGTGCCTACACTTAGCCAACCATGTGGACTCGCTCACACATACCAGCAGCTCTCCTGTGCAGCCTCAGGTTGCTTGCTAACAGGATTATTATTAGCTTTGCGCTCTGTTGTGGATAGTGGAAGATACTCTCAGCATCTGCTTCTAGGCACTCTGTTGATACACACGGTAGTGGCAACAAATGCTGTGGTCGGCACACACACTCGCCTCTCGCACGCGCGCACGCGCGCACACCAAGTACTTTACCGTGAAACCCAGGGTTCCCCTGCAGTCTAACATATGTAATACATTTCCTAAACGCCACTCTGGCAGAGAGCGAGAGAGAGTGTGAGTGTGAGTGTGAGTGTGAGTGTACCTGTAAGGCCAGCTCCTGGATGTGTCTGAACAGCTCAATGTCCTTTTCCGTCAGGTTCTCGTGGCCCGGTAGCTTGTCGTCCTCGTCACGCCAGTCACTCCCGTCCTGATTGTCTGAGGGAGGAGCACACAGCGTTACCAAAAGAGGCCGTGCCGACTCAAACACATCGGCGCACAGTTATGGGTCTGCCCCCCCCCCTCCCCCGGCAGGGTGTAGCTGGCCCCCCCTACCTGTCCGGTCGTCGCCCTCCCCCTTGCGGCCAGACTTCTTGCGGATGCGGTACTGCTGGGAGTAGTCCACCACCTCCTGGCGCGCCTTGCGGCCTTCGGGCGACGGCGTGAAGAACTTGGTGAGCGCGTCGATCAGGCCCTTGGTCTTCTTGTTGAAGCGCAGGCCGCCCTGGGAGTCGTCGTCCTCGCGCAGGGAGAAGAGCAGCCGGTCGTCGCCGGGGTAACCCTCGCACGAGGAGCTGGACGAGGAGTGCGGTGAGGAGGAGCCCTGGGAACGCCGGCCCCCGACCCTGCCCTTCCGCCGGCCCCGCCCACCCAGCTTCTTGAACGGCCGCCCCGGTCTGTAAGAGAGGAGACGGGATTGGGATCGGTCTAGATTAGAGTACAGACAGGAAAAACAGGGTCTAGATATGAATAACATCATGGTAATGCATGTGCCTCAATCCCTGCGTGTTTATGCATTTATGTAATCAAAAGGTAGATCTGTATGAGCTTTGGAAAGCTCAAAACAGGGCCAAGCTCACTGGCTTTGTTGTGTGATAGACTGTGGCTGACATTTCAACTCGGCCCGACAGTGAGTGAAAGCGGCGTTTGTTACCTGTTCTTGGGTCGTCCCAGCGGCGCGTTGTAGCGCCGTTTGATTTGTGCTGCCTTTTCGTGTAAGAGCCTTCCCTTTTTCCTTGGCTGGCAGATCTGACAGATCCACATTCCTGGGAGGAACAAACACACAGACCGAAAGAGACAGAAAAACGTATTAGACCGGTCCCACCTCGGTGTTGACAATAGCTCGCTAGTTAGCCAGCTGTTGAGGGGATAGTCACTATGACAATGGGAGGGAGGGAAGGCTGTGGGCTGGGGATCCTAAAGGGGCTTTAGTGAAACGGCTCAGCGACAGCCGTTGGGTCACAGTCCGTCGGGTCACACCTACCTTTTGGCATACGCATCAGCGGGGGGTCACAGCACTCCATGTGGAAGCCCCGGTCACACGAGTCACAAAACAACATGTTCTCCTGCACGACACAAGACGGACACGCAGACGGCCGTTAGTACAGCCACACCGGTCGTAACGCTTAGTGCCACAGCGGACGAGCTTCATATCAATATTAATTCACTTGACGAGTTGGGAGGATGGTGTAAGAGCGTGCAATGTCTCCGCTGAGAAGAAAAGAAAAAAAAGGGGGGGGGGGGAGAAGACAGTCTGCTTGACAGACGGCGTGGATGTGGTGGAGAGGGAGCTGGCAGCACAGACGCTGCTCCCACACAGCGGGGGGGGGGGGGGGGGGGGGGGGGGGGAGAGATCAACAACTCACCGCGTTCTTGCCTTGATCCTGACAGTTGCTGCAGGTCTTGCATTCGATGCACTGCCACCACAGCGCCTTGACTCGCACGGTGAGCTCCGGCGAGAACTTGAGACAGGACGGGTGGCCTGTGGGGACAAACAACACACGGGCGTCAAGACATGCACGCACGCTCACATACGTGCACGCGCGCACGCACGCACGCACGCACGCACACACACACACACACACACCCGACGACCAACAGTCACGACGGACTTGCATCATATAAGGTTTCGTTTATTTTTTTATTTCCCACCAAAAGCCCTAGTTGAGTCAAACGTCACTGCACTCAGCAAATCAAGCGGCAAAAACAATACCAACATGTCAGTTTAGCCTTTGGTAGGTTGAACCTAGAACAAAAAGCCAAAAGAACGCCCCGAAGAGGCGGCCTGGTCTAGGGAGCCGAGGCATCCGCAGAGAGCCGCCTTCTTCCAGGGAGGCCACTCACCACTGTTGCCACAGTCTGCACAGGAGATGAGCTCCTCTGGCTTCTTGTCGCGATTCTGCTCCTTGGTCCCCAGACAGAAGCTGCAGATGGGGATTGGCTCCGCCACCGGCTAAAAGAAGAGATGATGAAGGGGAAGGGGGGTGAGAGGGAGGGGAAAAGGAAGCGAGAAAGTGAGGAAAAGGCAGGTCAGTGACTACACCGATTGTAACAAACTGTTCTCCCATTGTGCCAAAGAAAGAGAAGGCCCAACAGCGCATCACTGTGAGACCACAATCAGATCACTGTTAACGTGTCGAGCTAATTATGAATAAAGAGACTTTGTGTGTACTTGGCAAGATCCTTAACACAACACAAAAAATGACCGCATGTTTCCTTCATTGAGTCCCTGTGAGAGGACGGGCATGAGCTCTGAGACGGGCAGCCTTTAATAAAGGCATGCCGTGCACCGCGCTGGTCTCTTATAACAGCTGGAGGTCTTTGAAGAGGCGGGGAGGAGATGCTGGCTGGCTTCATCCAGGGCAACACAGAGCGGAAGATGAACTGTGGCCCCCTCTGACTGCTGGGCTGTAGATCCCCCTGCTGTTTTCGGAGCGCGCAACGAAAGGCTTTGTTTTGATGCTTATTCCCAAGCACGCTCTCTGACATGCAATTCTGGGGCGCTATAAATCTTTTAGTGAAAGCAGAAAGAATGCCACTAGGAGGACCAGTCTGTACCTCACACACACACACACACACACAGTTTAGACGTAGCTTAGGAGCCTTGAGGAAGAAGCTATGTAGTGGGGGCTGGTGGGGTGGGGGTGGGTGGGGGGGCTAGGGGCAGGTGCAGACATTCCTGGCTGGCTGCACATAGTTTCACAGAGCAGCCAGCCAGCCATTCAGTGAACCAGCCAGTCAGCCAGCCAGCAGGTCCAGGCAGGAAGGAGACAGGGCGAGCGCTTTGATTTATTGGGTTCATTTCCCTGTGACTTAGACTCTTGCTCCAAACAGGGACACCTCGAGAGAGAGAGAGAGAGAGAGAGAGAGAGAGAGAGAGAGAGAGAGAGAGAGAGAGAGAGAGAGAGAGAGAGAGAGAGAGAGAGAGAGAGAGAGAGAGAGAGAGAGAGAGAGAGAGAGAGGCGGAGAGAAAAAGAAAAAGACAACCTTTTGTGTGGCCTCTGTGTGACCAACACCTCAATCATTTCTGCCACTTAACCCTTTCCCTCCCGTCGGAGGTCAAGTGTTCTCCTTGGTCATCTCAGCAGGCTTAACTAAACATGGCTGAACCTACAGACACACACAAATTACAACGGAGCATCCACTATCACCTGTCACTGTAAATGAAACCCAAGTGATCAAAGAAAATCTTAATAATTCACCAAGGCAGGACATTTAGAAGCAGAAACTTTCCCTCGTATAGGATTCTGGTTATCTTGCCAAGCCAACAGACCTAAGACAACTAATAGCCTTAGAATGTTGGCAAACTAAATGAACTGTTTGCCAAACAACTGTTTGTCGAGCATGCAACTTCCGGGTCTATTTTTAGTGTTTGTTTGACCGTGAAACTGTGTTTTTCTGGCTAGATTTCCTCCACACTCAGAAAAAGGGTCAACTTAAACACATATGTAATTGTTAGCCTACAATTCAGGAAAGATAATTGAGAAAAATCCAATGCTACAAACAAAAGCAGAACCTACAAGATAAACACTAGCGCAATAATAGCAGTGGCATTGTAATTTTACATGCTTGGGGCTAAAAGCTAAATTGTAGAGGACCTTCAAAAAGGGGCACAGTAAAAGAGTGCAAGTGGCCTGGTTTCCATGCAGGCGGTAATAGAGACAGAGCGAGTGAATGAGAGAAGTGTGTGGATAATGAAAGGCAGAACAAGAGAGGACGAAAGGATAGGGATAGAGGGAGGGGGGGGGGGGGGGGAACAGAGGATGAAGAGCGAGAGAAAGAGAGGGAAAAGCGGCCCTGTTGTCCTTGTCTTCTCTCCAGTCAAGGTTCTCATTAACATGTGCAGCCCGTCTCCCAGTCCGACCGCGTGCCCCCCTCCTCAATACCAACCCAGCCCCCTCGCCAACACCTCATTGATCACTGTTACCGGAGGTGCGGCTACAGAATGAAAACACACCTTATGCGCGCGCGCGCGCACACACACGCACACGCACGCACACACGCACGCACGCACGCACACACATACGCACACACAGAGCCTGACCACAGGCCTTATACAAGGGGACACACACACACAGGTAGAGCCTGACCACAGGCCTTATACAAGGGGAAAAGGGTAGTCAAACATACAAGATAGTGGTTAAACCCAGCAACAGTCCTGTGCTCTCTCACCACTACGCCTCTATCACTAAACCAGCAGGACCACGGTGGCAGGGTGGTATCGTCGGACTGAAAGTGTGGCACCTGTCTAACTAAAAACAGCTCACCTTCCTTTAGCGGGGTTAGCCAGGGAGCATGCAGAGCTTAATCACTGCATCAAACGGCACATGTTGGCCTGCTCCCAGCGACTACTCTCCAGCTGGGGAACACATTGGCCCCGTTTGTGGGGTTAGCCATAGACACCGCCACGCAGCCGTTCTCATGTCATCAGCCGTTCTCATCATTGTCACCGCTGGCGAGCTTAGCGCTTCCCCCTCGCCCCGGCTAGGGGACAGCGGTGTCCTGGCCAGATGCTGCCGGGAGCATCTGGTGCCAAGAGGGACAGAATGAAAAGGCCAGCACTGAAAGAAGAAAAGGATTAAGAGCGAGCCTGTTCCGACAGGCGGTGTCAGCACACCCTTCATAACCGGGCTGCATTCAGAGACCACAAACAGGGAAATAACTGGCCGTGACTTGTGGGAAATGAGGTCAGAGCAGGTTTCACTTGCACACTAATGCCGTGCCCCCATAGCAGTGCACAGGTAAGTAAACACTGGCTGGCTGGGGCAAATGGTGGGGACATAATGGAGGGAAGAAATAGTATTCCTAGTCTCTACACACATGGGTGATTAGGTTAAATGTTAATACACCTGCTCTCTACAAGGAACTATAATAAACACATTTATAATGAATGAGGGCTCTAAGCTGGTGACTTTTAACTGAATTGAACCCGCAGCCAGGACAACTAGGAGTAAAGCAGCGTTTGAAATGAACGTTTTGACTCACCGGCCAAGAAGACTGGTAAATAAAAATGAAAAATCCACCGGCCGAGTATATTTTTTAATGGCCCAAAAAATAAATGACCTTTTGTCACATATTCATTTGTTTCTGTACATTTCCTTGAGCTAATAAGGTATTAGGACGAATACAAACTTAAAGAAGAGGCTAAATATAATAATAACCATAATATATCGATGAACAGTTCATCAAGTCTTGGGCATAGTGGCGACACACAGAACCACAGCCTCAGCATCCTGCTGTAGCCAGCCTCTTAACATGCCTTTATTGCTTCATGCTCCTTTTTCTTGCTGGGTTTTCACTTTAAAGGTTGGCTTACTCCTTGTATATAATATGGCCACATAATAGCCAATTAGCCGGTAGCTAGCAGCAGACCGGTGGCAAGTGGTAGTTTAGAGTAGGTGCTAGACTGAATCAGCCGGAGGGACGCAGTGGACAGAGTGGCTGATGTCCCGCGAAACAAGGAGGGCTTGAGTGTGTGTGTGTGTGTGTGTGTGTGTGTGTGTGTGTGTGTGTGTGAGAGTGTGTGAGTGTGAGTGTGTTGTGTCTCGAACTCTGACACAGACAGCAGAGGACAGAAGCAGCGAGAGCGTAAATGACACCAAAACGGGGTAGAGACTCTCAGCAACTCTCAGTGTGTTTATTACATTACTATTTGGTACATTTACCTGCCAGTGTGGTGGACAGCCTCACCAAACGGAAAACCTCCCCATGTTCCGCGTTCATTTCGGACACTGGGGTAAAGGCGTTGGGTGTCCCATTATGATCCCCTCCCTACAGTCCAACCAAGGGCCACCAAGAGACGTGTCCTGTCCACAACCCCTGAGCGTCCTTCACAGGGTGCTGGGATAGGACTCTGTCTACTCAACATGGCTGCAGTGCGTTGTGGTTGAGACTGAAGCCCCTCCAGCCAGCTCTCCGGCCCCACTGACCCCTCTCTTCCAGCCCCCACACAGCCTAGCATGGGGAGGAGCGGACGGGCAGAGTGATCACACCTCAGACATAAAGTCAATGTCTGGAAGCATTTAGCATGCATTGTCCTTTAGACGTCTTCACCTTGAGTCGGACAAAACAACCAGGGGTATGGGGGGAGGATTATGATGTCTGGGAGGCAGAGGGGATTATACGGCGGGGACGGTCTCTATGGTGACCTCGTGACTGAGGCCGCTCACAACGACCGCACGCTTTGAGTATTAACAATTAGCCAAGTAGTTAGCATAAGTAAGCAGCCAGTTAAGGGGTCACTCACTGAGTGGCACATTCAACGTGAATCACCACAACCTGACCGGCATCTGTGTCTGTGTGTTGCTCGTATGCCTTCCACACGGCTGTCCTCTTGACAGTGCATATCGGTGGCGAGACCTCTGGTTCACCCCGCTCCAGCTGTGGGGATAAAAGGGCAATGGCAGGGCAGCGAGAGATGGGTCACTTCATCCCTCTGTGACGGGGACGGCACGAGGGGGGAGGGGGGGACACACGACTTTAGAGGTGGGGAAAAAGCCATGCGTCAGGGCAATCCGACCTAATGGCTGTAGACTCATAGAGCTAACGGGTGCTCAGGGAGGCAATGAGGTTTGCTATCCATATATCTGTGACCTCTGATTGACTCCACACCCCTTCCTTCTCAGCCCCCACCCCCCCATGGCCTGGCAATGACCCCCTTTAGGGGGAGAGGGGAGAGGGTCTGGGATCCCGGTTCAATGGACTGTCGGGACACCGTCATTGGCGTGTCGAGTACACAAATCTCTCCGCTATGGGGTCAACGACAGTGCTCCGCCATTTGTTTTGATTTCGTTTTTCCCTCCCCCCACCATCCCCCAGATCTTGGTTGAATCACAGCCACTAGCGATCATGCAGGGAAATATGGCACTGATGAGCTTTATGCCTCGCACTGTCACACACCTCCAGTCACACGCTCAAGAGATAAATTCATTGTTGCACACAAATACCTGCACAGGGACCAACACTTAGAGAGCAGGTCCGTGACCAGGCTCTGTGCATGGTGCTGAAACGCAGAGTATAAAAGATTCAAATACAAGAACAGCTTGCCTACAGGTTGGGTGAATTCAAGCGACAAACGGCACCCACTTCTCTACTGTAGCCCTATCTTGGAGAGCATGCTGGGGGCAGAGAGAAATGGGGAGCCGCACAGAGGAGCCTGCCCGGGAAGTAACTCCGTCAAAGGGGGATCACTGGATCCATGCTGTCTCAAGCACTAGCCATCTGGGCAAACAGGGTCAGTGTGTTAAGACTGCCATGTGACTTCTGGCTACACTAATCCTCAGACTGGCTAGTGTGTCCACAAATACGCCTTGTGTGAAGTGCGCGCGCACGCGCACACACCTACACACACACACACACACACACACACACACACACACACACACACACACACACACACACACACACACACACACACACACACACACACACACACACACACACACACACACACACACACACACACACACACACACACACAATGTAGCAAGAACTCTTAGATCTCATTCCCTGCCGGCCTGAAGGCTTGGATCAGACGACGGCACCAAAACATTGTGCACGTTTTGATTTGTGTCTGTGAATAAAGCATGCGTGTTTGTTTTTGCATTGTTTTCACGTGAATGTGCGGTGGTTGTTCGTTTTGGCACGGCACTTGTGTCCTCTTCAGAATGTTTGTTTACGTGTGTAATGTTTGTAATCTAGTGTTTTCAAATGCACGGTTCGACAAGCGATTCTGTCTGTTTACATTTGTGTGTGTGAGTGTGTGTCCCTGGCCCTGGGCAGCAGAGGTTAGTGCACGGCTGCTGTCTATCAGGTTACACTTAGTGGGTGTGTTCCCTGTCTCCTCTGTCGCCTGCATGTCTGCTGCTCTGTCGCTCCCTCTCTCCCTCTCCCTCTCCCCCGTTTCCGGATGGAGCGGTTTAGAGTATGCGTCAGTCAGGCCTCTTCCTCTGGCAGCAGTGCCGGCTACCTCACCCAACCTCTTTCCTTTTTCTCCCTCTCTCTCTCTCTCTCTCTCTCTCTCTCTCTCTCTCTCTCTCTCTCTCTGCCTCTCTTGTCTCCTGACAGGGAGCAGCTCAGCAGCCTGTCCCGACACAAGCCGAGGAGCCCTGCTCCCTGACCTCCTCTTCCTCCTCTTCCCCCACTCCCCTTTCTACTATCCCCGCAGCAAGCGAAGGCTGGACATCTGCCCTGGCACTGGTCCACTGAGCCACCCAGCTCACCCTCCCCTCCCCGCCCTCCCTAACCCCACTCACACCACGGCCGTGGCCCAGGAACAGCCAATGAGACACCAACGAGACACAAACACTGCGGCTCGTCCCCGCTGACAGAGCGATGCTACGCTCCCTGTCGTGCGCCCTTTGAAGCCCTTCCAAAAGCGCGTCCTGAGGCCCCATCTACACCTCCAGGAGATTAACTTTGCTGAAGAGGGCTTGTTCACAGCCCCTCACCCAAGAGTCAATCCTGGCAGCGCTTTGCTAAAAGACGTCCCGTTACACTCCTTCGACAACTCTACACGGTGCAAAAACGACATTGCAATGATAACGGTATGAAACCAGACCTTACGAACAGTAACAACAAACAATTCGGACAAAGTTCTGAATTGCAGGGCTAGTCAGTAAACATGTATTTCCCGTCCTCTCAAAGAGAAATGGCCGGCACAAAAAGCACTGGTTGGCCAGTGGGTATGAGCTTTGCATTTAAGGCGCATAACCTAACAGGAACAAACGGTGTGATGCGTGTTCTCTCTACCTCGCTGGACCTACTAGTGTAAACAGACAGGCAGAATGGTGGTGTGTGGGGACGAGTGCTGTCATTACCTTGTCCTTCTCGTGAGGCAGCAGGCGGACCGGCGGCAGGGACGCCAGGGGCACGTGTCCCGTCCCGTCGGTCTGGGAGCTGCGGCTGATGAGGTGGAACAGCGGGCCCTGCTTGGCCACCCGGCCGTGGGCCACGGCCCTCTTCAGGGCCACCCTCAGCTGCTGGTGGAAGAGACCGGGGCCCATGGAGCCGCTGCCAGACAGGTAGGCCGCCACGTCCGCCTGGCACTTCAGGAAGCGCTCCACGCTCTTGAGGGTGGATCCACCGGGCTCGTGGAGCCCCTCCAGGGAGCGCTTGATTAACTTGTTCCAGTCCAGCCCCGGCTTCTTCCCAGAGTGGGAGTGCGAGTGCGAGTGGGAATGGGAGTGGGTGCTTCCCCCGCCACTGCTCCCTCCCCCTCCACCTCCACCTCCCCCTCCGGAGCTGTTGCCCCGCGCCTTGGGGAAGGCCAGGCGGCCGGGGTTGTCGGGGTCCTTGTAGGAGTTCAGCCCCTTATTGGACACCTTGAGGATAGTGCCGTCCTTGACGCTGAGCTCCAGCTGCTCCAGCACCGTCTTGCGATCCAGCCCGTGGGACATGGACACGGCATTGCAGATGCGCTCCTCCGACGGCCGCTGCTTCTGTTTCTTCACCTTCTTGATGGCCTCCAGGATCCATGTGGTGTACGCGGGGTTGGCCAGCTTCACCATGGCTGACGCTTGGGGAGGGTGGCGCGGGGGCCCTGGGGCCTGACCGCTTTCACCTCCACACAAACGAATGCCCGTAGGCCAAGAGCGCGGTCCGGCCTGCGCCCTAACGCGCCGCCTCCACCTTTACCTCTCTCTCCTCCTGTCCCTCTACCCGGTGACTATCCTTTGTCCCGGGGCCTTACGGAGATTCCCTCACAGCCTGAGCACAAGCAGCACGGCAGGGAGCAGCTCACCATAGCATAGCCCCCCCAGCCAACCCCCCCAAGTAAAAGCTGTACCACCAACTACTTCCTCCCAGTAGGGAAAAAGTAGCCTGGGGGAGAAAAGGGAGTGGCGAGGGGGAGAGCGACCTCAGCTACCTAGTGGGACTCCTATGGACACCTACTAAAGCACTACAGGGAGAGTCCCAATAATCCTAGGTCTCTCCCAGTTTGGACTGCTACCTTCTGCCTCCTATCCGTTGAATTTTACTTGCGCTCAGTTCTCCTCTTAAAATGTCACTACGGTGCTCTGAGTTGACGTTCAGTTGTAGTGTTTAGTAGGGTACAGGTCTGGGCAGCAGGGGAAAGGTGTTCTCTGCTGGTGAGGCGATCGATGCTATTTCCAATTTCCTTCCTTCTCTTTCTTGCTCGCTCTCCTTCTCAGGTCGGGCTCACCTAATGCAGAATTATCTTCAACAGTCAATGCATCCTGCGGAAATAGTGGACATAAATACACAACGTGAGCTCAGTTTGCTCCAAAAGCACAATAATACCAACTTCATTTATAAAATGATTTGGCCAAACTGTAGACTCACTCAATCACTAACATCTTGAGACAATCACAGCCGAATACACCAAAGCACCACAAGGCCAGATATAATCTTTACCCTCACAATCTCTATTAGTTTAACTAAAACATAACTTTCTACACTCAATGCTATATATTACATGTTGAAAACTCTAATGGACTTAGTTTGATTATACGAAATATCTTTACCAATAAGAAACGAAATACCTTTTCCAATAAGAAACTGAACAATGTGCCCTTTTCAACACAGTTAGCCATTATATTACTAATGACATAAATATTATGGATAATATAATGACTTTTTGCATCATGTAGTTAAACAATGGTTACCATCAGTAACAAATCAACTGAATGTTAGTTTCACTTTAACTCTGCCAAGCAATATTTGTTTTAATTATCTAACAGGGAAAGCCGGAGGATTTCAAATCAGAGACATGGCAATGTTCAGTAATGATGGGGAGAAAGACGTTAGAGAAAGAGAACGAACGATCAGGTTTAGGTTAATGTTACAAACTTTTCTGTTCCGGACACCCTTACTTTTAAGTTCTCGCCGACAGTTTTTAATTAACGTTAGTTAAGATAAAACATAGCTGGCTTGGTAACATCAAAACGTTAAAAACGAATAATTCTCAACAATAACAGGCTCATCTTTCCTTTCACCATTTAAAGTTATATACTACAGCTAACGTTAGCTAAGGAAGCTTTACAGAATTAGATTTAGAGTCACCGTTACCTTGTATATCTGAGAATGGGAATACAAATTACTTGGAACCACCTGAAAACAAACCTTCCCGCGAACAGCTCGCCAGCTAGCACTAAAGCTAGATCAAAACAATTCACAAACAACGTGATGCTTGTAGGCAGCTAACATAGTAATGCAGGCTAGCGAACATGTCAGTGAAAGAAACGAAAGCTTCAGCTAGTACTATGTCCGAGTCTTAAAACGCCCAATGTTTCAAACCATAACAACCATGCAAGACAGCCAAAACAGGAATAAACCCATTTGGAATTTCATGGGGATATTCACGGTAAAATCGCGGCCTTCAGAAATGGCACAATGCAAGTTGCATCAAGACGACCACATCGGTTAGCTAAGCGGGCAAGTGCAAATGTAAGATCTCATACTAATATAGATTTACTACACCCGCTAGGCCTCCGTTTCGACCTCGGCTTTGGGTTAATATGAATGCACGTTACAGGCGTCCATATCAATGCAATCTCATATCCGTACCTCCCCGACTTCCTTCCTCCATCGCCCACCCTCCCACGTAGAGCCTGCGGTGCAGTGAAGACAAGGCCGCTGGATCGAAGTAGCTAGGCCTCGGCTTTCCTTCTATCCAACCACCCCCCATGCCCCCCCTCGCGATCATCATCTCTCTCCGTACCAATTTCCCTCTACCTCTCGCGGTTCCCAGAATGCCAAAACGGGTCCAGTTCGGGTTTCGGAGGGAAGCTCGAATGCCTAGTAGCATCCTCTACCCACCAGCCTCTACTCACCGGAATTTTGTGTCGAGTTGTTGGTGATAATGTGCCAAAAATCCTTCGATTCACAGACAACAACAAGCCCAAAAATGCAGCCAGAGACCAGAGGCTCAAAAGCTGACGCCATCTTTGAGTGAAACAAGAGCTCAGTTAGTGGGGGAGGGGGGAACACTGAAGAGTCAGGGCTAGGGACCGTCTGCGTCGTTCTAACTGCAAACGCGGGTGGACAGGAAAAAGCACAGCAAGGGGAGCAGGCTGGGCTACGAAGTTGTAGCTTTGAGGGGTGGATATCGGGTGAACACATGAAATGGAAGAAAGGGACAGATGGTGGTGGAGGAAAAAAGGATAGGTGTTCTAGAATTCTCCACTGGGCGCGCTCACACATTTTAGGGACATTTAAGGGAACGTCTGAATTTGATTTATTTTTTAGTTTCCAGATTGCTCAGGAGATAAATCAAAGCCACTGACAGCAAATTCATATAATGTTTAACGGTGTTTTAAGATGTGACAATAATCCATTAACTGACCACACTTGCGGAGTTTTGTTGCACTAGTGTCAACATAGTACCTGGAGTTATATTTAATGTTACAACGTGGTAATTTAATATCATCCATAAGTGTATCTGTTTCATATTAAAATAATTCCAAGATCTGTTTGTGTTGAGCACAGATGCCCCGCCAGTCAGATTATGATACGTAGCTAGCTATTATCCTCCCACTAAAAACGATTATGTAAATTGTCCGCAATGCCGATCAGATCTCACCTCAATGCAATCCTGGCGTATCAGATGAACAAACTGACCTTGTTTACACCCCTTTCAAATGTCGATAAAGGTTTTTGCTGTTGGAAATATTATTTCAATGTTGAATCAAACTAATAGATGGGCTATTTTTTTAAATAAAAATCTATAGCCTATTAGGGTACCCTCATTGAGACGTTTTAATTAACGGCTTAGCTAAACTTAATAGCATTCTAACTTACCTACGTGAATAATTTGTGGTCTTATTTGAAACTGGAATAGGTATTCACACATCTACTAAGTTCAGATATAAACATTATAGGCTACCTGTAGATTCTGGCTAGACCTGTTTAATCAAGACAATTCAATTATCGGAATCTCTGGAGTGATGCGGCTATCCTTAGAGGCATGATAATGGTGAGCAATTAGACCAAAGAGTCTACCCATAACAATTGTGAGGTCGGAAAAAAGCATAACTTCATAAACCATGTAGGCCTACGTTAACCTACCATATATACAGGTAATGTAATAATCACTCAATCTTTTTGACAGGTTGTCTGATTTACCCACAAAGCACAAAGTCCAAAATAATTTGACAAAACAACGTGAACATGGGGAGGCAAGATGTATTTGAGCCCAAGTGATTAGTTATTTAATTGGTTCATGCAATTAAATCAACAGTTACAAATACACAGGGGAAAATAACTCGTAAATCAATGCGCCAGGTCAAAACAGGTGGACAAAATACACACTACAAATGTTTTATTTGTATTTGAGAGGAATTTTTATACTGCAAGGGACCACAGGGAAGTACGTCATATTGAATTAAATAGAAGTAGAAAAGCAATTTCAGTAAAAATAAACAAATAAAAAAATTGCAAGCACACAAACACACACACACTTGCCTTCTCATTCTCTTAATCCTCTGTTCATGTCTATGGCCTCTTTGATCCACCTGCCAGGGGCCTAGAGCCCCAACTACACACCATGACTCCACCTGCCTTCTGCTGCCCCTCTTCTCTGACCCCTCCCCTCTGCTGCACCCCCAGCACTGACCCCACAGTTCTCATCTGTTCTGGGTCTGCTGATTCCAGAGACCCCCAGGGCAGAACCAGGGATCATGTCTCACAAAAACAAACATGCTGTTTTGGGACTTGTTGTTTTCGTTAACCGAGTACACTTTCCCTTTCAATGCTTGTTTTCCTATAGGACTGCTTTAATTTATTGAAAATCCACTAAGTTTGTGTTAGTTGCCAAAATTTGATTCTGAGTAGTTTGGTTTGATTTGGCATCACTGAATTGTTTATTAAGCCAATATATAAGCCAATTATTAACCTATTAGACTATTATTTATTAACATTCTGTATTTATTATGTTCCTGTTGATCTATCTATCCTTACATCTTTCATTGTGTTGTCCAAATTATACTTCTATTTCCTTCTTTTTAAAAGCCATCTATTCTGTCAGTTAATTTCTCTAAAACCATGCTTATTACTTGTCAGAAAAAAGGGTACAGAGAACGCTTTGGATCCGACAGGGGTCCGTTCAGAAATATTAAGGAATGATGAGTCTGTATTGGTCTGGTGTGTAACTAGTAGTACTAATTGAATATAATATTGTACTTGTATTGTATTTGTAAACCTTGTAGATGTCCATATCAGTACAATGGAAAACATTTGTTTGCCCTAATCTTTGAGAATAATGTGCAATTGGTTGACAGAGAAAGTGTTAGTTGTAATGTGAATGATGGCTGTTGTGACTAAGTGTGGTCAATCGGTGCCCAATATAACTGTGCAGAGTTCCTGTTTGGGGGTTGGGTGATGGCTGGAGCCCTGCACAGATAGCTAGGCAGCGGCTAGGACTGCTTTTGTCCGTGTGAACTAGCAAGCTTCCTGCTGTGTCTGGCTCTTTGCCAAGTCCCAAAACCCCAACCCCACTGCTCACACCCCTGATTCCTCCCATCCTGGAATGGGCTGAAACATACAACGGAAATTTCCAGGCCTGTCCGCCAAAGAGTTTGCCCCCACCCATTTCCACCCCCATGGCCCCTATTCCCTCCCCTGCCTCAATCCAAAGGGGACGCATAGCAGCTGGAAGGTGAAGTGCAGCTTGATGGAAATCCAGAGAGGGCCAGGGCCCAGTTTGCCAAGACTGACGTGCACTCAAGGAACTGAGCTGCAAGTCTATGCAGTCACCTCACCCCCTTAGAGTAGTTGACAACTGTCTCCATCTTCAACACCCCAACTATTCAAAAAAGGAGAGAACTCTCTCCATCCCGAGTCACTCTGAAAATTAAACCTCCTTCACTCACTCTCTAGAGTGCTTCAAAGGGCCTTGGAGTGCACTTTAATTGACAAAGCCATCGCTGATTGAGCGACTGTGGACATTGTGAACAACTATTGCTTGTGACGTTATTGATGTGCATAGTTTTACAGATTTGCAACTCACAAGGTAACCATTACAAATAATTATAATACAATTAATCCAAATTTTGTAGCAGGCAGTCATGGTAATGCGACAATTTTAACAGAACTTTGCATTGACTTTATTAATGTGCCCGAGTGGCCATAATAACCTATTGCTTGTTACCCCAGGCATCATTCCAAACCGTTACTCTGCTTTCTCATGGTACGAAAATACTGAATTGCCATGCAAGCCTAGACTTTGGAGCTCAATTCACCCTGAACTGAAATGCAGTTTAACATGATAGAGATGCATTGGTGGCTTTGCATTGATTATGTTTCTACTGAGAATTCACTGCTTGTGTGACCCTCTTTGTTCATTCACAAACACCAGCAGGTTTTGGCTAGGCTACGCCTGAGGCTAGTAGGCTGGTAGAAAAACAGCAACACTATTACAAGGGAACTCCATAAGCATACTAATATATATTGATGATTGAGAAGTGACTTTAACATTCTGTGCTTATAAAGAACTCAGAGGTGTATACATTGTGCGACTATGTATGGCCTATTCAGGTACTAGTTGTTTTTAAAGACCTCTGTCAAAGTCCACAGCCTAGGGGAGTGTGTAGTTGTCTGATATTTGTAGAGCAGGATGCACCTCAGACAACAATACACCCTCCGAACTAGGACCCTCTCTCACACATTCCTGTGGGCCTGGTGGTGGGGGACTTAACCTCTGGAGCTCCATAGGCATTGTCTGCTCCTCCAACTCCCCCTCTGCCTTAGCACACCAGAGAAAGCTCAACCTCCATTTTAGCAATGACTTAACTGCAAGGCTACCAAATAAGTGTATTCTTAACAGCCGGTATAAACACTTTTCTTTGATGGGTTTAAATGACATGGTGCGAATTACTAAAATTATACTCTGTTTCTTTTCAACAGCCCATTAGCTAATAAACCAAGAGGGTGTGTAATAATAATATTTAATAGTAGAAGTACGAAGAAGGAGCAAAATTTGTCACCCATTTATTCCAATGAATGCAACCGCTAAATGTGAATATTAGCACTTGTATAGTTTATATTTTCATAAGTTACTCTTTATTATCTCATAGCCACTGAAATCCTTTATTTATTTATTTATTTATTCATTTTTACTGTTTTCCATAGTGATTTAGTTATCTATCATTCATTGTTTACGTAAACACTTGTTATCCATCGATCATGCAGAATGTAATAATTACATTAACATCTGTGCAAAGTATGTTTAACTATTTACGAGCCATTTATGAGAGATTAAACAAATAAAATATGCAGTCAAATCAGTGGTTTTGTAAAATAAAGGTAAATAAGGAAGACATCACGGCGTCAAATGATGCTACACTAATAACAACAAATCTACAACGTAACAATTCCTGAACAATGCTTTAATTTACAGAAAGGAGGTGGAGACCAGTGACCTCCCTCTTATCAGCCTATGTTGTGAAGATAAATCTTATCACAGTTAGCCAGGGGCACATGATGGAGCATATAGTAGCCAGATAATCAAAGTAGCAGGATAATCACAATCACCAAGATTGCCCAAATAAACATGAAGTTAACCTGCTTCCACCGGTCTCCAATGTCAGCCTGCCATTGAGGCCCATTGCCAGTGAACTTCCTCGTTTGGGTTCATCGGTCGGTGACCACCATAACTTAACCTCTCCAATGCAGACATTATCTAGCCCCAGGCTGAGTCTTTTCCGACCCCTGAAATCACAACATCTCTTTTTACTTCAGCCGGAGCCTGGAAGTCATCACTGATGCTGCTACCACACAGAGCCCCTGAGACCGGGGTCATCAATAATGACTCCATTTACTTAACTCTGAGCCAAACACCTGCTCGTTCATCTTGTCTGACATCTGTCAGCTGGGTCCATTTCTCAGCGAAGCCCACCGCTCTGCTGATCCTAATCGGGTCACCCCTGGGTAAGCTCTCCTAGGGCCTCTACCATTACATGTTTAACCCAGCCGCCACCAGCAAGGGGTGGTCACACTTCTCATCGGACACTTTTTTGGGAGGCTTAAATCTTAACCCTTCTTCAATGCGCTTTCTCATGTTAAAAGTCTGATAAATTGTCCAATAAAAATTATACTGTGTATTGAGTTGATAAATGAATTGTGTAGCCGTAGTGTTCTGTTACTAACTAACACAACACACCCGAAATATATATATATATCAAAATAAATATGTTTTTGCCAGAATTCCAAGCTGAACCATTTTCAAGTGGCTCGGAACATGACTCTTTTCCGGAAACAATCCCACCCTTTCGTGTCCACCAACTTTTAACTCAAGCTTGGAAATAGGTGGGAGAGGCGAGAGCCGCCTTCCGACATCCTCATCCTATCATCTCCCAAAGACACACCTCTTCACATTGTGTTATTTGCGGCTTATCTAGCCCAGACATGTCCGAGGCATTCTGTTGCCTTGTGCAGGTGTGTTTTTAAGCACAGTCCCTTAAAACAAGACATGGTGTGTTTGTTTATCACAATGCCAGATAGAAAATTGTGCGTCTAGAATCACAAACCTGCTCTACTTTAGTGAAACAGAAGTCTGTGTGAGGCAGCATTAAGAGGACTATGGGTGGGGTATACTGCCATAGCAGGCCAAGCAAAGCATAGGGGCCCTTGTTGAAGTGCTGTTTTCGAGCTATCCTTCTCCTGTCCACAGCCCCATCCCATTTTCTTGTAAGCTGAGCGAGTAATACTAATTAGTACCAGTTGGAGACTGTACCAATTAGCACCATGATACGAACAATTAAGGACAGTCTTTATACTTTATCAAAATCTTTGTGGGTAAAGTTTAAATAAATTGAGCAGCTTTAAAAAAGAAAATGAGATCTTGTAAATAACTCATAACATTAAATGAATTAAAGGAACAAAAGCCTATAGAAAGACCTGATGTATTGTTTTGTGGCCATCCATTTCTTTCGAACAGCAGACACTGAATGTGCACGCTGACTACCAAAGCCTTAGGGTCAGTCACATTAGCGACAAATTAGGTTTTGGCATTTACTCTAAACAGCTGTAAAGTGCATGGCTGACAGAGACGAGATGATAAAGTAGAGCAGGAGAGATTCAGTGGAAAGAAATGGACTCCATTTTTGTAACTCTCCTTCTCCAGCTGTCAGCCCGCTAGCTATCCCATGGGGGGTTGCCACGGTGACAGGAGGCCACATGTCTTGGGGGCGTCGTTTTGGTCAAAGGACCCCATTGTTCTTGTGTTAAGCCGTCTTCTCTGTGCCCTTCTGCCAGGGACAGAGGCTTCACACCCCTGACACACACACACACACACACACACACACAGGGGATAAAGCCCCCTAGACTTCCATAAAGAGGTTCAGACTATATGCTCTCTCTAACTCTTTTTCACACGCACACACACAGCCAGACAGAACCCATAAAGTAGTGGGAGGTAGCCCATTCACTCACACACTCCAACTACAACACATTAAATAGTTTCAAAAGCAGATCTGCAAGAATACATATATGTAGTTTGTCAAACTGTGGGCATACATCAGCAGAAAATAGACAAAGTAGTAAATTATTATTAAAACACAGGAGATTATAATAATTATAATTTTTTTTTACATTCAAAATGTAATGTTTCAACTGTATTCGAAGTATGATTTACATGCATCAAGTGAGCAATTGTTAAATGTGTAGTGTTGTACAATGTCCTCTAGATGACGACATAGCCCCAGCAGCCACTGGGACAATGTAGTCGATAGCCATCACTTTTTATCAGGACAGACATCAATCTTACATTTACTTTGGCTGTTACATCTACATAGATTACTCATCCAAAATTAGGTGTCCATCTTATTTAATTAAGAAGTAGTGAATACATTGACCGCTGGATAATTTATCGGACCCATGTTTCAATTATCAGTCAAGTCTATCGAACTAACGTAGTAGATATAATAAAATTAACTATTTGGAAAAAAAGTTTCTTCACCAAGGGGATGGTCACCAGAAGTGCTTTGATCATAACTACTTTTGATGAATACAATTACTTGAAAAAGTAAGGGGTAGGCAATACTAAAAATGGAACTCAGCCTAAATAAAATCTAAGACCAAAACATTTATTTGTTTGATTAATACTGAACAGATTTTGAAAGGATATCATTGGGCGTTGAAAAAGAGCAGAGTGAAATACCGGATGTCTAATGCTCAGATAACGAGAGCAGTTATTATTTTCATGAAGAAATGTCGATAGTTTAAAAGGATGACACACTTGAGTCTACATGTAGTCGTATTTCTAACTGATTGGCTGGCTATTGATCGGGGTTGGTCAGTGGAGATAATTATGCTCTCAGAGCATTGATTAGCTTGGTTCCAGGAAAAAAAACAGCACCAATTACAGTCTTGGTCAATCAATCACAATAACCTGTTTTTTATACAGACGAAATAGACAGAACATTGTTTAACCAATCGATTCATTTATTTCATGCATTTACAACTCGGAGGCATACATTCGTTCCGATGCGAGAACTTCATACAGAACAGTGGAACAGTGTCATCAGTACAGAGCAGGGTTAGTGGGTGAGTTCATCTCGTTCCTCAGAGATGGGGGTTTTGAAGGAGCAGGGCTAGTGAGCTAGGTCATCTTGTTCCTCAGAGAAGAGGGTTTAAAGGAGCAGGGCTGCGCTGAGGCGACGGCCCCGGGTCTTCCTGCGCTCCTCCCTGATGGAGTCAGGGGAGGTGTGTGGAAGCCAGGCCAAGCCCGCGCCGCCGCTGCGGCCGCTCTGCAGCTCAACACTGCTGTGGATCCTCAGGCTGCGGCGCACCGAACGCTGCCCCCTGGGGGCCAGGGGTTTAAAGACATCCTCAATGTTAAACTCGGCCTGCCACTGGGGCAGGGGACCGTTGCAGTCTAGGGTTGAGGATCCCAGCTCAGGACCGTCTTTTACCTGACTCTGAGAACCAGACCGGGGTGCAGAGTGGCTTTCCACAGGGCTGGCTGCTGGATCCAGCCGTCCTCCCTCCTCCACGGCTGCACTTGTTTTCAGCTCATCGACCTGGCTGACCTGATCATCCCTGTCCTCCTGCACCGAGTGGAGGAGAGAGCTCTTTCTGCCCCTGGACCGGCCTCGAGGGCCTTTCCTATCCTTGGCTTTGGTAGACTGGGGTTCCCCGGCGCTACCGTCTGGTTCCCCAGCGCTGTCTGCATCTAACAGGGGACAAAGTTCCATGGCGGCGCCCTGAACACGGCGCCCCTCCACTGCCCCCCCCCTCGGGTCAGAGTGGAGTGGTGCGTCACAGCGTTGTGTGTCCGCCCCGTCAGCCTTGGCGGACATTCCTCCCACGTGCTCGTGTGTGTTCCCTCTGCTCTCTGTCAGGTCCTCCTCGCTGAGCCAGTGGTGCACGGGGACGCTCACCTTCCTGGCCTTGCCTCCGTGCCTGCTCTGTCCTCTGCCGGAGCTTTGCTTTGCTCCGGAGCGCCGGCGCGCCCTCCCTTTGCCGACCGCTGAGGGCTCTGCTGGGCCGTCCGGGGGCTGGCTGCAGGTCTCGGTGGTAGCCACGCTCCCATTGGCTGCTGGGCGAGGGCGGCGGCGACACAGGGCGGCTGCCACGGTCTCACCGGTGATTGGTTTGTGCAGGTGGCCTGGTGAGGGAGCAGACTCCTCCTCCTCCTCCTCCTCTTCTTCTTCTTCTTCTTCTTCTTCTTTGGCTGTGTGGGGAGAGGAGAAGAGTAGTCTTAGATCTGGGCAGGTGTTGGGTGGAGTGCTGTTGACTGTGTGGGACTGACCCATAACCAATAAGCAGCACAGTCATTGTTCGATGTGTACCCTAACCCCCTTTGAACATACACAACAGATAAGAGACTTATACTACCCACTTACAGAGACGTGAAACCAAGCTTAGGGTATGTTAGGAGTGAGACGGCTGGTGTGATACTCAGGGTGTATTCAGGGTTTACCGTGGTGTTTCCTGGTGCGTTGGGGCTGGGGGGTGGGGGAGCGGCTGGCTGAAGACTGGGTCTCCTTGATGGGGCTCAGGACAGGGTTCTTGGAGGCGTACGACCTACTCCCATACAGAGAGCGGTCCACCTCTTTCGTTCCCCAGCGCCGCTTGACCACTTTGGACTGAGGAAGACAAGAGAGACCCTCTGAATTCAAACCACATGTCCCAACGGACCCCATTTCTCTAGAACTCGCGTCCACGTCGATTTCTGATTCATTAACTACTTCCTTAAGGACTCTAACCAGCAGCTATGAAACCATGCATCATCGTCTGTCGTCAGACCCCAACCAGTACAGTCTCCATTGCTCTCCGTGGCAGCAGAACACAGCTGGGCTCACCTTCATCTTTCCAGAGGCAGACTTTGCGGCCGTGCGCGACGACGACTTCGTCTTCAAGGGCTCCGTCTCCTCGGACATCTAGGGGAAACCGAGGCGGTGCGTGGGGCTTAGAAAGGCACGGCCCCACAGGGACACACCAGGCCCCAAAACAACGTCTGTCTATCCACCTCACACACGCACATTCCTCTGGGATTGAAGCCAAATCCACTGAGATCAAATTGAAAATAAAGCATGACAGGAGACTAACAGTTTTTGATTGGTTACTTAAACATCTTAATCCGCTCGGAAACAGTGACCGGGTTAGTAAAGACGGACCTTTCTCTTTTTGTTGCGCGAACGGACTGGGACAGGGGCCGGCGCTGGAGACGGTGTGGCTGGACTGGGAGGCTCTTCCTCGGGCTGGGGCTCCGCTTGGGAAGACTCAGTCTCCAGTGCCGAGTGGAGAGCACAAGACTCTGGGACAGGATCTACAACACAATCCACGCTTTACTGTCGCGTCAGACAACTGCTGACTTGATCGTGACGATGAAACGTGCGTGAGGATAGCAGACAGTTGGTATGGGGATCTGCAGCGGGAGTTTAAGGGGGATGGAGGGATCAAAGTAGCACAGGCAGGAGCCCAGCTCACCTGTCAGTGGCTCAGTGAATGACACCTCTTGAAAAGCTGCGTTCAAATCCAGCGGCTGAGCCTCAAAGATTGCCTCTGCAAACACACACCACAGACAAGAGGACGTTGTGTTATGGTACTTGGGTGTCGACAACCAACGCTTGAGAATTCTCCCTGATGCAAATCTACTGGTGACCAACCTGTGTTATCGGCCAAAAAGATGTCTACATCCTCCATTGAGGGGAATGGGATCTGAGAATAGAGAAATACTTCCTACATTTACATAATCTTTAAATACATTGCACTACAACAGTGCAGGAACATTTTAACTTCTACAAACAACAAACTTCACAAAAATGTCAATAATAAACATATCAATTATGCCAAAATTCCCGCTCTTTCCTCCAAAGCTAGCTGTGTACCTGTCCAGCCAGGAAAACACTCCCCTGCTCCTTGCTGAGCGGTGGAGAAGCCCCGGTCAAGGAGGGGCTGCTGAAGTCCGGCTGGGGCATGCCCAGCCTGCGCTCACTCCTCTGGGGCGTCTTCAGCGCCGAACGCAGCTGGGCACCTCCGGTAGAGGTGGCTGCCTGGGCTGGCGTGCCCCCCCTCTGCAGCGGGGTGCTGGGGGGGAGGTCCCTGTCAAAAAACTCTGGGGAGAGCGGGCCGCCGAATCGCACCTGTTTCCTTTTCTTCACAGTGGAGGTCCCGGAGCGACCGTATTCATCTGCAAAACAAACATAAGTTAACCTCAAGATTAATTCACATTCGCCCCCGTATATAAATAAAATCGAAACAAAGAGCCGTCTTGATTAGATGATAAAAAATAAAAAAATACATTCTCTGCTGTGAGAGCCCTTCTCTCACCTTCTTGCCTGCAGCATCAGTGCACCTTGCATGCAGAGAGCTTTAGAGGCTGGGGATGAAAAGCCGTCTGCTCTGGAGAACAACAGACAGAGCAGTGGGCTTACCTGCAGGCCTCCTCTCCACCGGAGAGGGCAGCGAGGGCAGAGCGAACAGCGGGGTCGGAAAAGTCGGACCGCCTGCTGCTGGATCATCGGGCATGGCATTGGTAGGACCCTGGGCTTCAAAGAAGCAATCCTGCAGGAGAACCAAAGAGAATCCCTCAGGAGGGGGGGGGGGGGGGGGGGGTAGCAGAGCAGCCTGCAGAGCTGGGAGGACATCACAGGAGGATCCCCTTAGAGGTGGGAGTGTGGTGGTGAGAGGAGGCTCGCTACAAAACTGACCTGCTTCCCTGTGCTGGAGGAGCAGTGTGTCCAGGGAGCAGGCTGGGTCTCACCCGCTGCAGCCGGCAGGAACACACTCTGGGCTGCCTGGGTCACAGTTCTGGCCGACTGGTCTGGGGTCTGGAAAACAGCAGCGGGAATCAATGTGAAAGTAGAGAAAAGAGCTAAATATTACCACTGTGCAGTTTGAGTCATGTTTACAAACCTACCTTCCAAATGAACAAAGTAACCAAACCCAAAAAATGTACTACGGTCATGAAAAACTGAATGAGTCTCCAAAAACACAAGGCGGTACAAATAAAAACGACTTCTCTAATTGAGACGGTCATGTAGCAATGCACTGCCTTACTGAGTGAGGTTACCTTCAGGGTGTTGTGTCTGAGGATAGGATAGTTGGCCTCCCTAATCTCCCCCACACACTCCCTGAGAGGGCCTGTGCACCGCCTCTTGCTGGGCGGGGGCATTGCGAGGGACGGGCACGTGCTCTCAGGCGGCCCGTTCTCCTTCCCATGGCCACGGCTCTGCCCACCTGAGGAGAGACACCCGCCCATCACCAACAGAATACAGTACCCTTCCAAATTATGAGCAGACATGTTTAAAATCCTGTTTGGTGATTATTGACGCATTCAGCTGTATGAAAGAACTGGATTTTCATGATGGGTAGTTAAATGGTACGCAACCAAATTAACCATTTAAGATGAATTCCTACTAACAGGTGATGTCCATGACTACTACAAATACACCTCACCGTTTTTCATCACTGAAAATAAGGCAGCGGAAATTGGCTAAAATATGTTGTGTTCAGCAAAAAGAATTGTCTGTAAGGACTTAAACAAATGAAGGTCAATCTTTGCAAGTGTCTGCCACTGTTGTGGCCAAGACCATTGTGAACAATGTAAAGAAATACAATTATATGCCCCTGACGATTAGGTTATTTGCGTCTGAAATGCAAGCTCAGCAAAATGCTGGAAAAAAAGTAGAGGCTGAGAAACTGTTTAGAGCAGATAGTGTAAAGGAAGCCATTGATAAGCCACTCTCTTTTACGTATTGTGCAAAACACAAACATTTGGGAATGTGAGCAATAGAAGCTGGTCCCACAGGGGTCACTGTTTAAAATGTTTGGGTCCAACCGCAGAGAATTTGTGAGCAGACGGCTAGTGCATACGTTCTTATCCATTTTCTTTTCCATTAGATTCAGCAATGGGAATAAGCCACCTTTATTTATAGTAATTGTTTAACCTCACCTGTGACAGGAATTGGTGACAACGAGGAGTTAATTTGGCAAAATGCTGGTTTTCTCAGTGAACATCTAACAAAGGTATTTTCATATTCAGTGATCAAACAACGTATTCTGCAAACGTCTGATATCAATGCTGACTAAGGGTTCAGGCTGAAATCACAATGATTTGGCAATATTCAAGACCAAATGTTAATGCTTTCACTAAATCTATTCACATATCACATTATGAAAATGAGGAGTTTATAGACAGCTTTCAAGCTGAGGATTTCCACAGGTAGGAAACTTAGTAGGCTATTGGTTCAAATACGGCAACTACCGAGCGAAAATCATTTAACCGAATAGGTGTATTAGAATGACCCCTAGACAACGAGGCGGCCTCACCAGACAGAAAATCTTTTGGGTTTATGCATCCCTCCACCATGTAGTCCTGCCTTGGCACCGTCTCAGGCAGACGATTTTCCTCCACATCCATGATGCTTTGGAAAGAAGCCATCTTCTGCTTCAGAGTGAACACTCGGTGAGTAAAGGGGCTAGCTTTGATTTGCTGGAAAAGTGGATAAGAGAATGATGTAGCTGGGTAACTGAAGCATTTTGGCAGGTCATAGATTTGAACTGCTAGAAAACAACGGCACAGCAGTCAGATAATATGTCCAGCATCCTAATCTCACGTAACTTTTAAAATAAGAAAACTTGGTTAATTGGGTAACAGTGCGGTATTTCATTTTAGCACACATAATAATAATGTTGTGTTAGTGATAATGATATATGCATAATAATGTTTCAGGACCTGCCATGGTTTAATAGAACTGAAATGTAATTGCATTCTCCGTTTCAGTTACACAGCTAAGGGTGTCGCAAAGTGAAAGAAAAATGGAAAATAAAATCTTCTACAAAATCTCTGAGATTAGTGTCATGCATGCATAACCTAAGAAGGAGTATAAGCAGGAACAAGCAACCCAAGGAGCATCTCACCGCTGGGGTTGGAGTTCCCAGTGCAGAGTTCATCCTCTGTTGTGCTATGTAGCAGATCAGAGAATTGGTCTCTGGGGAACCACGCACCCCTACATTGGACCTCCGCCTCGCTTTCAGTTGAGCAAGGCGAGATTTATCTGAGGAAAAAAAATACAGACTTGCAAACACCACGAAAACCAAACAAAATAAACTTGGTAGTGTGCACATCTGTTAGCAGAGGTCACATGGTAGAACGTGCCACTATTCTGTTGACTTCCTGCCTGCTGTGCTGGTTTTACCTTTGTGATTTGATGAAGGAGTAAAGCTCTGGACAGAGATACCAAGTTGTGAAGGAGTGAGCTTTGAGAAATCCACAGGTAGTGAGGTGTCACAGAGTTCATGTGTATCCTCCGATCCACTTGATCGCAAGGTTTCCACAGGATTTGCCATGTCCATTTTAAACTGAACCGTCAATAGTATCTGTTTAAAAAAATAAAAGACAGTGATAATTCGAATGCCTACTAATACCGTTAGGGTTAAAACATGGAAATGTGACGCTGCTTGAAAGTTTAAATTTAAGTTTTCGAAATGTTTCAAATGTGCTCTTGTATACTACACCTTTGACATCCTTAAAGCCTATGTTCCTAAAATGCACCTTAAGGATTCACTTTTATTAATGCATTTTGACATTTACTGGCTGTAAATGGCACATACATCAGTGAATAGCGTTTTCAAAACTACGTTAAGTTCCTGAGCAGCCATGGCATTGGAAAATGTGTTGCTATCGTGCAGTATAACTCTGTGTCGGACAATGTAAGACTGACGTTGTAGAGATAGGTAAACAAGGTATCGCATAGGCTCGCTTGGGGTGTGTTTTGTAGGAGACGTTTCTAAAAGAAAACTTCTAGTATTACGATTCGCATTGGGAGTCGATTGGACTTTGAAACGGTTAATTGATGCCGAGTTATGAGTGTCACCTAGGCTAACATGGTAAGATCATACTAGCATGGTAAGATCATACTAGCATAACAGCTAGCTGTTATTTTAATAACGTTCAACCGTCTAACGTTACAAAACAAAAGCTATTTTAATAATGCTACGTAAGTGTTAATGATTTGTGTGTGAAAAAAGCATAGATGACGCTGAGTAACTGAAGTCAACATCTGGCGTTATCTTACGTTTCTGCAGTAACTTATACTATACGACGCTAATGTTAACTACCTTTCCTAGCAAGCAAGCTAACATAACGTTAGGTCGGTTAGCTTACGTTACAAGCTTAGCCAGCAACTTACAACGTAAGTAAGCTAATGTTAAGGGAGAAAAGTCAAAAACCACTCACCTTTCAAAACTAAAATTTTAAAAGGCTATATAAATACCAAAGTATAAACGAGTGGCCATAAAAACAACTGTATACTGAAAAACAATTATAGTGAAAACTTGAAGTTACTCTTACTCTTTGCTAATGTGTTGTGCGCGTAAAAGTTAGCTAGGTGGCTGATTGGTGCACGCAGCAATTCAAATCTCGCTCCTCTTGCACGGACAGGGAAGTCAGGCTGCAGCTAGGGATATCCTTCCGCTACCATAATAAAACAATGTTCTCATTAACAATTGAAATAGATCTATCATTAGATACACATTTGAATATCATACAATATTTATAAACACTACATAGGGAATGAACAGGATATTACAAACAGTTTGTCTAGTGGCATTCACTTTGAGCATTAAAGAACTAGCTTTCTTTGTTTACAAGTAGCGAATGGGCCAATAGAATATTACAAACAGGCCACATGTCTTCAACTAACCAATGAAGTGTTAGCAAATGCGCGTAACAAACTTGTTTCACAAAGTGGTGACATGATTAAAACTTTTGCCGAAGCGCTTTATTGGTTAGTTTTATTTCCTCAAACTCGGAATCATATTTTGAAACAGCCAACAATATACAATCCAATTATTATGATAATTGACAATAAAATAGTACAAATACAACATTTCAACTTATACCAACTTTTCATTGAATTGGCAACGTTTTCACAACCTCAAGAAATTATTTTAAATCCGTTGCAGTTGCGGAATAAGTTTGCCTCATTTAAAATAGTATGCAGAGAACCCACTCTTATATTGCAGCTTCTTTCTTTTTGCACACTGAATGTACTCTCCATATTTCTTTCACGCATACACAAAATCACTGGTCCCTTGCTGCCTCCTCGTATTTCTCTGGAGAATGAATGCGTTATTGGAGCACATCTGTAAACACTAATAGTCCCGTAGTTTCCACAGCTGGGCATAGGCTATTCGTAACACAAAACCTGTTGGTTAACTGTCACCAGGCATGGCATTCAGGAAGAGTGCCTGCGTGACACTCATGTGCCGTGGAATAGTTTTGTAACCGAGCAAAATGTGAGAAAAACAAACACCCAAGTATGTTGGTAATTACATGAAGCAATAGCCTACATAGCAATATTCTCTTCATATTGTAAATTGTAATTCTCATCATATTGTTGGGAAAATGTATGTGTATAGTTGATTATTTCAACAACTTAAGTAAATAACAGAGCATAAAGAAAGAAATGTAACTAGACACCTTTGAGTTGATCTCGACTTTTATTCTTGTTTATATACACACATATAAAAAATAAGGACATATGTACAATGATAATAAATATCAACATGTTCATACAAGCAAAATAAGTTACTTAACATCCTTTACAAACATTACAAACATAGGTGATCGAGAACAGAAGATGGAACTTAGCAAATGAAAGAAAACCAGGATAAAAACAATGATATCAGTAATAGAAATGAAAATGATAAAATTTATAACAATAAAATAGCTGAATTCAAAGCTTTGTGTTTGAGAAAGTTTGGTTGTTGATGAACACGATATATTAACTGAGCAAATGTGGCATTTACACATACATGCAGAGCAGTATATCCCTTTATAGGTTTTTTCCTTTATCTATTTTTATCAGAATTTTGAATTTCCAAATTAAACCTAAAAAGATATATAGTTAATATACCAATCTTGAGGACTTTTGAATTTTGGATTTCATCTCAATGTTAAGACTGTTGGATATTAGGAATGCATATTAAATAGTAATTATGCCAGCTCTGGGTAAAACTAAATATTGAATTTGATCAAAATCATAAGCTACGTATTTGGTTGTAGGTAGTCGGGTTGGCTTTGTTAATTCTATAAAGCTTTCAGTTTTGATATAGGGCATTCAGCCTTTGAAATGGTAGTGGTAGGGTCCTGTAGATTACTGACATGTAAACAGGAAGTTTCCCAGCCTCAAGACATTTATGCTCTAAGGAAAATTAGGCCATACTTAAATTAAGTATGAAGTTGCAGAACAAACAGTAATATTGAACTGGATTCTACGGAAAACGAATAAAGTAGTTCAACCTTTGAAAAACACAACTGCAGTCTACTTTGGCTTACCCGAAGGTGAAGAGGCAGGGGAAAAGAAAGCACATTCAAGGTGTAGCAATGAAGTCCTTTTATACTTTCTTTTTAACTTAAAAAAGAGGACAGTAAAGTTTCAAGGACATCAGTGTTTGCAAAAGTTCAAACATAATGCATTTCTCCAAAGATGATAATTTCAAAGATGCACAGTACACACTTGCAGAGGATCATGCAACATGTAACACTGGTGGCCAAGTTCCTCTTCAACCTTGGGATCAGTTCAACCCCCCCCATCCCACACACACACAACACATTGTGTGGTGCAAAGAAAGACGACGTAATCCTCTTGCTGTGTCTTTGCATGGTCCTAAAGTCCCCACACATGTGTCCCAGAGCCCCCCTTTTAAGAGAAAGCATAGACAGAGCACAGACAACAGGTTAGTATGGGGAAAAACATTCCCCTTTAAGTATAAGCTAGCTGAAAGGCACCCCCCAATCAGCATTTCTTTTTGCCTATAGACAAGATGAGACTACAATCTAGTAGTACACAAAGGTGAGTTTCTGCATGTGGAAATGAGAAATAGACCCCTACCTTGTTCTATTTCTTCATTGCTCCCTGTTCCCAGCCACTGCTTTGTCAAAAGTGCAAGCATCCATCCTAAAGCCTGCCCATTCCTCCATCAGCACAAGCTGTGTACTGAGTGGGTGAGTGTGTTCTTTTATACAGTGTTCTTCCGTTCTTCTGCATCTGTGCACAGTAGCTCCAGGTCATTCTCTGGGCATCGGTAGATGGGAGGGGTTGTATGCAGACAAGGAGTGAGACACACTGCTGAGGGCTCTTTTTTGGCAGCCCAAGCTAAAAAAAAAACTTTAATATGAAGCACTTCAAGAGGTAACCATTGCAGTTGCAATAGTTAGGATATTTTACATGCATTACCCATTCTTTGTTCTTTGTTCTGTTCCTTGTGACTTGCAAGGAAAAACATAAGGCTGTGTTTCAATTTACCCTTAATTGCCATATCTTCTATTCTATCTGAAAAATTCTTGAAATTGACTTGACATTTTGTTAAACCCAATCTGTAAGATCTACAGCAATTGATTGTATGTAACTGTACTCGGGGAATACAGAGTTGGCTATGCTTTGTGCATGGGTGAGGGGCTTGCCCTTACATTCTCATTCACAGAGAGGTGCTATAAAGCCATTCAACTCCATTATTTGGCTGTCTGCCATAGTCCGCATAAAAACACATAGAAAAAGATCACATATAAATGTCTTAATTTAAAACAACACAAAAAATGAATGTGGATTGAGGACTTCCGCAAAATGAAAGGCGGTATTTAAAAAAACAAGAAAAAAAACAAGCAGTTACGCCTTCGGAGTTGATCCTTCATTTAAACCCCGTGTCGAACTTGAAGTTCACTTCACTTTTTCCTCTCTCTTTCTCTCTTTTGTTTCCACCCTGTCATTCTCAGGTGGAGCTCCTGCAAAAGGGACATGATTGTCGTCTTGCTGATAAGAATGTTTTCTCCTCTCACACTCACTCTCTTGGTTCACAAATACAAAATGGAGTCCGTGCTCCTGGTTAAAGTGAAGAAAGCCAGAAGGTCTCAGTGTAACCAAAACAAGGAAAACAAATCCTTTTTTTTTGTTTTACTTTTTTAGACGGTCTCTCATTTGATATTCTTTTTGGTTTAAGCACAAAGGCTAAAAACCGTGTCGTTTGTAAGTGGTCCTCTCAACATGAAGAGATATGCCCATGGAAAAGCACACCCTGTTAGTTCTTTGACTGCCATGCTCAGTGTACTCCTCTGCACTCATCAACCTTTTGGAGAATACACAATTTACAACACAGCTTGAGATTGCACAGTGAAAGCTAATGAGTTTTGCAGAAACATTTCTCAACTGGTGGCCACACGTTGGCTCAATCGAAAATATTTATGGTAGCGGATAGTGGAGAACAGTCAGCGTGTGTTCAACATGCTGTGTGTGTGTGTCTGAGTGTGTGTGTGTTAAAATCGTCTGGAGAGTCTCAGAGTGAGGCAAACACGCATTGGCAGAGACAGAGAGAGCACTGGGAGTCGAGAGAGAGAGAGAGATAACGGCATCCTTTAAAGAAGGGAGGTAGGTCCGTTGTTTGGTTTTTCCAACCCGGGGATGGAGGGAGGAGGAGAGGCTTAGACAGACGACTCCTCGGGGTTAGCGTCTGGCAGCACGCTCCTCTGCTGCAGCGTGCGCCGCAGCTCCTCCTTGAACGGGCTGGAGTAGTCGTTCCCACCCCCGCCATGGCCCAGGACCCCTCCCCCAGCACCAGCCCCGCTAGCCCTCTCCTCCCCAGCCGAGCTCAGGTTGAGGCGGATGTAGCCGTTGCTACCGGAGCCTCGGATGTTGGTGAGGCTGAGCCGGCTGGGGGAGTGGATGGGCTGGCCGGGAATGGCGTTGGGAGAGGCCGTGGTGGCGCCGGGGCACAAGGCGTGGCCGGGAACGATCTTCAGCGAGCCGTCCGAGTAGTAGTAGTTGGCACCCGTCTCCCAGAAGCGGTCCTCGTCGCTGGACATCTTGCTGGGCACGAAGGTGGGCGGCTCCTTGGGCAAGGTGATGGGGTAGACCAAGGTGCTCTCCAGGGGCTTCATGTCCGCTCCTTTCCCCAGGGCCAGCTTCAGTCTCCTCCGCAGGTACAAGGCCGCCACCAGTAGCAGCAGGCAGAATGCCCCCAGGGTGATGACCAGGACCCAGAAGAGGCCCATGCTGCCGTCGGGGGCCCGGGCTTCCATAAACACGGGAGCGCTGGCCACCACGGCGACCTGGTAGAGCTCCGTCTGGAACTTGACCCCTTGCTCCTCGGAGTAGCAGGTGTAGCGGCCCGCCTGGAGCGGGCCTGCCTCGGGGACCACCAGGGCCTTGAGGGCGTGGTCGAAACGCGCCCCCCCGCTCTCCGGGTCCCCTAGCTGGAGCTCCCGGTCATTGAGGAACCAGGAGGGCTGGGCCAGGTTGGACACCAACTGGCAGGGCAGCACCATGTCGGAGCCCACTACCACCGTCACATTACGCAGACGAGAATTCTCTGGAGAGGGATAAGAGAATACAGCAAAAAATTGTTCTCCCTCAATTCTCAAAGATTTAGCATGAGCATGTCATGCCATTTGACTGGGACATATTTTCCTCTCTTGGCCCCACTCCTACTGCAGTGACTCAAAAAGGCCACAGGGGGCCACTGGTGAGTTGTGGATCAACTTACCAGGGCTGGGGATAAAGATGGGCTTGTCAAACTTGAGTTTGCCCCGGCTGAACCTCTCCAACATGAGATCTTGTGATAGTGAGGACGTTGACCTGGGGGAATGGGACAGAGCGGAGAGGAGAGCATTAATAATGCTCTCACTTCACGGTAGCTCTGTGCTGCTGCTGGTAAAAGCTGGACGGGACCCCGTGGGTGGAGAGCAGAGATGGCCAACAAAAAAAGAGAGAGAGAGGTACAGAGAGAGAAAGAGAGATAGAAAGTGACAGACGGAGAGAGAGAAATAGAGAAAGAGACAGAGAGAGAGAGAGAGAGAGAGAGAGAGAGAGAGAGAGAGAGAGAGAGAGAGAGAGAGAGAGAGAGAGACAAAGAGATTGTGGGTGTGAATGTGTGACATGCTCACCCACGGTGGAGGTCAATGCGGACGCAGGCGCGTCCCTCACTGTCCCAGGCGCAGTAGGGGTCCCGGGACAGCAGGCAGTCTGGCTGAGACTGATAGCGGCTGCAGTTAGCCAAGGGCAGCTGGAGAACCTCCGAGCGAGAGCCAACGTACAAGTACTTCTGCAGAAGGAGGGAGGGAGAGAGAGAGAGAGAGAGAGAGAGAGAGAGAGAGAGAGAGAGAGAGAGAGAGAGTCAGAGCAAGGGCAGTGGAGATAATGGCCTAATCACTCTCCATTACACTAACATTTTGCTATCCCTCCCCTGTCTCTTCCCGTTGCACAGCTTGTTCTCTTTGCAAAGCTGGTTATGAAATAGCGGGCCCGGCTAAGCCAGGTTTAATGAGATAGGGATCAGGCTGTGGGTACCCCGTGCCCGTTGAATGGGGAGATACAGCGTGTCGGAGCTGCACTGTGGATCCGTTGGCTGAACGTAACAGTGGGCCACCCCAGGGTTAGGGGGCCACTACCAACATGGTTCCAGAAATGGGATCAGTACGGGGTTATAAATAGTTGGGAAAAAACGATATATGCCCCCTTTACTATAGCCAGAAAGCTAAAGCATGGCTTTAGTGTCTCACATACACATACCCTTGTATGCTGTACACAGGGGTATTCCAGTATACCAGATGCATGACTGTAGCAGCGTCCATGTATGTTGAGTGTATGTGACATCTCCCACTCTATTTGCTGTAGTTGCTGGCGAGGAGGGGCAGCATCAGACCCCATCAGACCCCTTGTCCCCGAGGCTGGTGGAGAGTGACGTGCCTGGGCCTTACCCCTGGGCCTTAGCCCTGGGCCTTACCACTGGGCCTTACCCCTGGGCCTTACCCCTGGGCCTTACCCCTGGGTCTTACCCCTGGGCCTTACCTTGGTGTGGGAGATGGTGAGGCTGTCCACGGGCTTGGGCGACTCGAACAGCTGGATCTCCTCGATGACGTGGGCTTCCGAGGCCAGGATGACGACCCGCTGGAGCCAGCCCTCCGCTGTACGGCCACACACACACACACACACACACACACACACACACACACACACAGAGGACAGAGGGGAAGGAGATAGGTAAACGGCGGACCACTTTTCATTTTTCATGCCGAGGGACGGTGGCAAAGGTGCAGCCCCGGCTCTGAAAGCCACCGGAGCTGCCGCTGTTCGGATGACCTTCCATGTCTGTATGTGCCAGCCTGTGTGTGTGTGCCCCTGTGTGTGTGTGTGTGTGTGTGTGTGTGTGTGTGAGAGAGTGTGTCTGAGGAGACGATGTTTTTTTCAGAGACACACTGTGTCTGCCCTATCTCTTGCCCTCAAGACAGTGGGACTATCGCAGATGAGGACTGACCCTGAACCCAACGGGAGTTCAGAGCAACCCCCCCTCCCACAAGCACACACACACACACACACACACACACACACACACACACACACACACACACACACACACACACACACACACACATACAGCCACACACACACACACAGACGCACATAATCCCACACACACGCAGCAGCAGGCATATCATGACTCTGGCCGCTCGCTGCGACGGGGGCACAGTCAGCTAATCCCCAATCCCATAACCAGGCTTTAGAACAAACGCCCTCGACGGCTTCGCTCGCTCTGCATCAGCTGCCACTGTGCTGCGGCTAATAACTAATCAAGCCCACAGTCCAATTGGCACCGTCTGTCAAGGGGCCGTTGGGTTGGTGCCACAATAGCGGGGTTTAGCACTCCTCCTGTGTGTGTGTGTGTGTGTGTGTGTGTGTGTGTGTGTTTGAGCTGGCAAGCGACAAGTCCCATGTCCGATGTCACACTGACAGTCACAGGCTGCTCTGCAGTGAGAAGAACAATAAACTTCAGAGCTCGGGAGCAGGTTGACTTCTTATGTACTGCCGAAGAATCTGACCCCCCGCTGGGTCTGTTTTAGGTCGATGACCTTTGACAGTTGAGGCTGGAGGGTAAGAAAGGTCAGGGCTAGAACTATTTTCAAATCCTCTGCATTGAGTGTTGTAAAAATGTAAATTCTAAGCGCATGAGTCCACATTTTCCTTAACTTAATTTGATTTATGCGGCTCTATGCGGTACTTTGCTTTCCCGACGGGTCTTGTTTTGATGACAGATCAGCATTTACTCCAAACGATTAACTGTAATTGACCCACAAATAGTCAGCCTGTTCCGAAAGTGAAAGCAAAAGATTAATCATCATGGCTACAAAATGGGGAAAAAACTCAGCTTCCCAAAACCCCCTGCAGTGTTCCCTTTCACTGTACACCCGTAGGACGTCATGTTCAAACCGCACTGTGTTTGTTTTCTCAGATGAGAAAAGGATTAATCTCATCAAACGAATACACTCATCACACTGCGCTGAAACCACCGCAGTACCTGTGCCAATGAAGAGCATGTTGTACGCCCGCTGGTCCAGGGCGCTGACGCGGTCCACCGCCAGGCGGGTGAAGTTGATGCCCTTGGTGAGCAGCAGGGGGCGCGCCTGGGCCTTCTCTTCCATCAGGGGGTGTCTCTTGGCAAAGTTGAGGGTGGCGTCGGGCAGCTGCAGAGAGCTGTTATACCCATTCTCCCGGTGCCAGTTTGTAATGCACTGCACCGCAAAGTGAGAAGGAGAGGGAGGGAGGGAGGGAGGGAGGGAGGGAAAGAGAGAGGGGGAACTTGTTAGTTGCAGCTGGGACAGGTCGGAAGGGTTTGATGGGTGGCCTCACTCCTCTCCCTCTCCTTGCTCTGTCTTCAGCCATTTGACTCCACTCCCCTCTCCTCTATGTTCCCCAGAGAATCCTCCCTCCCTCAACACTGCCGTATCTTTTATTTTATTTTTCTTTTAAATGTCCACCCTCCCTCTTCCCCTCCCCTCCCTCGGATCATCCCATCACCACCCCCCCCCCCCCCCCCCCCCCCCCACACACACACACACACACACACGCGCGCCCCCTCGTGTCTTACCGCTCCGGGCCGGGGGCTGGGCACAGTGCCGGTGTATCGGCCCCACCTCTGGGACGCCTCCCTGAACTCCTTGTAGGGGCCCTCGAACACCTTCTTCACCTCTCCGATCTGGTATTGGCACACGGCAGAAACATCCACGTCGCCCCTGGAACACAGTGGCACAGGAAGTGCTGTTAGCCAGGGGTGGGGTGGGGGGGTGGGGGGGTCGAGGGGAGTGGGCGGCACGCCAGGGCAATGGAGGTAGCATCGTCAGTGCAGCTATTCATCACGTGGGACTGTGGCATGACAAAGGAGGCCGGGCATTGCCTTGCAAGGCAAACAGCAGATGATACAACCCTTTCATTTCATAAAACCTTTGTACTCTAATAGTCTAGTCTTGGAGTCTAACAGGCATTGTTTTCAGTTCTGGAACCGCCACGAGCAAATTAGCTATAAAAAAAAATCTAACAAAAAAAATCTCACTTTTTGGAAGGGGGGTGGGTGGATTCTGTAAGTCAGGCGTGAGTCAGGTTCATTTATCTGAAGGACTTAATTTTTGATGATTTGAATTCCATCAGTGGAAAGGTACCATCAAAATGTAGCACACAGATTCGTCTGTTAAGTCACAACAGAGAACGGAGCAGCCGATTGGGTTCCTCTTTCACTGTAACCCAATCGTGGAAGACGACACAAAGGCAACACCTTAGGAGAGGTCACTGAAGGCCATGCTTAAATGCTGCATGACCAATCAGACCCCGGAGGAGAATGCTGCAGATAACACCTCGGCTTCCCCGCTAGTCCCTGCAAGCTTTGATATCCTTCAAAACACCCAAGGGGGGGCTTTGAAGGAGAAGATGATTCAGAGTTACAGAGAAAGAGAGGGGGAGGGCAGATAGAGAGAGAAAAGACTGACAGCAAAACAAAAGAAAGACAGCGAGACAAAGAGATGAAAAAAAGAGTGTGGGAGAGACGGAAGAGACCTGAAAGAACAGGGAAAACCATATCTGCTCCCATTTCCCCCTGTGCCCGCCTTGCGCCCGCCCTCAGGCTGTGCCAGCGTGACTCACCACTGGGCGTGGAAGATGCCGTAGAAGGTGGTGGTGCGCCAGTCCTGGCCCGGCAGGGTGAACACGGCCCTCAGGTGGTTGAAGGTGACGTGGCGCTCTGGCAGGGAGCACACCAGACGGGCCTTCTGGAAGGTGGTCCACTTCTTCTGCAGGGTCCTAGTGCCTCCCAGGTCACCCTGACAAGGGAATAGCAAAGTTAACTGTACCAGTGTAATTGAATGTACAATGTATTCTAAGTGTTCTGTTGTACCTGTGGGATTGAAAGTAAGATTCCGATGTGCACTCCAAGGATGACAGTGTGTGTGTGTGTGTGTGTGTGTGTGTGTGTGTGTGTGTGTGTGTGTGTGTGTGAGTCTGTGTGTCTGTGTGTGTGTGTGTGGCGCTAGCTACCTTGCAGACGCGGGCCACCCGGGCCACAGAGAGCTGTGTGTCACAGTCCAGCTCCTCGGCCCTCTCGCTGAAGAAGAAGTAGATCTTATCATCGTCTCCTTCTGTACTGCCCCTGCTCTCCCTCACCAGGGCCGAGCCCACAAACTCCGGCTCTGAGGACACACACACACACACACACACACACACACACACACACACACACACGTAAGACGGGGGTATGAAAGAGGGGTGCAGTCACACGCACACACACACGTACACACAGACACACAGGGGTATGAAAGAGGGGCACAGCCACACACACACAGGCACACACAGGCACACACACACACACACACACACACACACACACACACACACTCACACACACCTTGACTTTTATCTCCACATCCTATCATCTCCTCACCTCTCCTAATTTGATGCCCCGTCTCAACTTACCCGCCTTTGTCCCGAGCCTTTTTCATTACTCGGCACCCCTCCACGTCCTCTTTCTGTCTCTCCTCCCTCCATCCAGCCCCTATTACCTGCTCTCTCCATCTCTCTCTGGCCGGCTGAGTCTATTAGTGAGCAGCCACAGAGAGCCTCGCCGTCTCCAGTCTCCTCTCCTCTATCTTAAACCCCCCTTCTACAATTGTCAAGTTAACTCACATCAAGTCCTTCATTCCTTATTTATTCCTTCATCTGAGCTTTTTCTGCTTCAACCTTTCAATCTCCTCTGCTTCCACTCGTCTCTTATCCCTCTCTTTCTCTTCCTACTTTCTCTTTCCGTCACTTTGACAAGTCGTGCAATTCCCTTCTTACTTAGTTTCACCTTGACTCGTTTCTCTGTCATTCCTTTTGTTTCTTCTTTTTTTCTTTCGCCAGCTGTCTTTGCTACTTTCCATTTGTCTGTCTGTGTTTTTTCTGTCCGCCACCTTTACTTCAACCTCGCCATCCATCTCCCCCGTCCTCTCCTGTCCGTCTCCCCCACAGCATTTAGCCGGGCGCCCACTCGTCATGGTTTAGCTCGGCTCCCTGGTCTTCATTTCCTAGTCTTTCCTCCCTTCCTCCCTCCCTCCCTCTGTTCCTTCCTTCCTTCCTTCCTTCCTTCCTTCCTTCCTTCCTTCCTTCCTTCCTTCCTTCCTCCCTCCCTCTCTCCCTCCCTCCCTCCCTTCCTCCCCTCCACTCCCCTCCCTTCCTCACCGTCGAGCCAGAGCGGCAGGTATTCACTCTTCATGCTGTAGTGCTGTTGGCCCAGGTTCCTAAGGATGACGGGCTCCGTGCCCAGGAAGTTGTTGAGGGTAGCCGAGTACAGCTCCTTGTCTGGGACACAGAGGTAACAAAGGCACAGTCAATCCCAATAGACCAGCATTAACAGTGTAACGGTGTGTGTATTTACTACGTGCAAACAAAAAGGGGTGGCACGCAAACTCGAAACAGACGAGAGCATAGACAGTAACATGCGCACGCACACACGCACACGCAGACACACACACACACACACACACACACACACACACACACACACACACACACACACACACACACACGCACACATGTACACATAACGTACCCACTATCAGCCCAGTGTGTCCCTTGGCAGGGTCGTAGGGACACTTGCCCTTCCCATCCTCCAGGGCGGCGCCACTGATGCTGAAGTGGTCTGCATTCTGCACAAAACACAGAGACACAGGTGTTCAGTGGTGGGTGTGTGATCTTCTAGCCAAGGGCCCTGTTTCTCTGTGACAGCCGGAGCCCTCACTGTACGGCCTCATCTCATCGACACACACACACACACACACACACACACACACACACACACACACACACACACACTCCCCCTCTCTCTTTCTCGCTCTCTCGCGCACACACTCACACGGTTTGCATTGGACATTTCTACTTGTGACACAAATGTTTTGGAGCCTCAGGGGCCCGCATGCTCAAGGAGCAGACACCTCCTGCTGACACCTGTCTGAATAGACTGGCGGTGACGCACAGTCTTGACTAGGGTGAGAGAGGGACAGAGTAGAGAGCAGTGGAGGACTCATCGAGAGAAGGGCTAACATAATAGGTACACTCCCACGAGAGGGAGACAAAGAAGGAGAGAGAGAGAGAGAGAGAGAGAGAGAGAGAGAGAGAGAGAGAGAGAGAGAGAGAGAGAGAGAGAGAGAGAGAGAGAGACACTCACGATATAGGTGCATTTAGGCTGGAAGGCATAGGTGCCGCAGGTGTAAAGGTGTGTGTGGTTGTAGCTCTGCAGGAAACGGACGTAGTTGAAGCACTCCGTCTGTAGGAGAGAGAATAAAAGGAGCTATGGAGGGAGAAAGGGCTGGTAATAATAACAGTAATAAACTCCCATTTCCCCCCACTTCAAGGTGTTCTCGAGCAGCAGTTATGAAGCCCGTTGGCACACAGACTATGAGCTAAAGCAATAATGTGTTACCGAGAGTGGTTTACCTGGTTGTTCTTGCCCTTCGTCGCACACTCCCTCTTTTTGTCCTGAGGGGCTGGCCACTCAATCTGAGAGAGAGAGAGAGAGAGAGAGAGAGAGAGAGAGAGAGAGAGACAGAGAGACAGAGAGAGAGAGAGAGAGAGAGAGAGAGAGAGAGAGAGAGAGAGAAAGAGAAGGATTTTAAATGGCATCACACTGGCAATAAATCATTTTCTAGCAGGCTATCTATCTATCTATCTATCTATCTATCTATCTATCTATCTATCTATCTATCTATCTATCTATCTATCTATCTATCTATCTATCTATCTATCTATCTATCTATCTACCTACCTACCTACCTACCTACCTACCTACCTACCTACCTACCTACCTACCTACCTACCTACCTACCTACCTACCTACCTACCTACCTACCTACCTATCTATCTATCTATCTATCTATCTATCTATCTATCTATCTATCTATCTATCTATCTATCTATCTATCTATCCATCCATCCATCCATCCATCCATCCATCCATCCAT
>CM030179.1:9423153-9425653 GCA_017639675.1 Aplochiton taeniatus | reverse complement strand
GTCCGTGTGTTCGTGGGTGTGTGTGAGTGTGTGTGTGTGTGTGTGTGTGTGTGTGTGTGTGTGTGTGTGTGTGTGCATGAGGCCTACATACCCTACATAATGCAACGAGCGAAGAAACCAGTGAGAAGCCATCTTCCCGATTTTCAATGTTTTTTGAAAACAACGAGAAAAGGACCAATGTTTTTTGAAAGGGTCCGAAAGAATAAAAACGAGAGAGAAAAACAAGGAGGAAAGGACCAAGAAGAAAAGAGGAGAAAAGAGAGAGGCCGTTAAATGTGTTTGTGTTTCTTCCCCTTTGGAGCCCAAATGACTTTAAGCCACACATAATTATAGAGGGGGAGCTCCGTCCATGGGGGTGGGCGTTGTTATGGAGGAGTCAATATTATCTCTTCTCCCATCTCTCTCTCCCTCAGCCCGCCCCTCCCATCCCCGTGTACAGGCGGCCAGCTCCAAATCCTTTGGACTGCCACGGTAAGTACTAGACAGACACACACACGCACCATCGCACGCACGTGCACAATGGCGCACGGACACACACACACACACACACACACACACACACACACACACACACACACACACACACAAGACACAGGCACATTGTGTGTCTCTCTACTCATGTGATTTTCTCTGCCTTGCTTGTCTTGCTCCCCTCCTGCTGTCTTAAACTGCCCCTAAAGAACACACACAGCCTGCTGGAGTTCATCTTTGCGTGCCTGTGCGACGGCTTCGTCGAGACAGATCCACGCGACGCGCAGCACTTGGAGCGCGGCCCGTGCTGCGAACGACAGATTTTGCTTCTGCTGTCTCCCTCTGTCACTCCTCTTCCATCGGTGGAGCTATTTCCTGCCCTTTTAAGGCACTCCCCGTACTGCCTCCTCAGACTCTCTCCCTCTTTCCAACCCCCTTCCTTCTTTTCTCTCTCTCTCTCTCTCTCTCTCTCTCTCTCTCTCTCTCCGTAAGACAACAGAGGACGGCGCGAACACACAGAGCTGCCTGTTACAAAGACTACAGCGTTGGTGGAGATGCCTGTTTTAAAGTCTACGGAGTTGGTGGGGCTGCTTGTTCCACAGTCCACAGAGTGTGTGTTTATTGGTGTGGGTGATTGGGACTGGGTGCTGGATCGAGCACTGAGGCACTGCACCAGCAGAACGAGTGTCTCTCTGACTGGTGTTGACCGGCGGTCGATAGGTTCTCTTCAGAGTGCAGACCCCCCCTCCCCCCACACACACACACACACATGCCCCTCACCATCACCGACACGGGGCAATGATTTACAATAAAGAGAATAGGGGGGAGAGAAGGAGAGATAGGAGAGAGAAGGAGAGGCACAAGGGACGGAGGGGGAGGAAAAAAGTAACACCACTCTCCTTGAGTGCGGCTGAAATGGGAGCTCTTTGTGAAAAAGGAGAGGGAGAAGGCAGTTCTAACGCTAAACAAGGGAGCATAACGGAGGGAGGAGTGGGATAAAACAGAGAAGAATGGCGAGGAGGAGCGGAGGAGAGGGAAAAGAAAGGCGAGGGGTGGCTCAGAGGAGGTAGAGAAAATGGCCTTGGAATGGATACTTTCCCAAAAAACCTCTACCACCTCCCTCTTCCATTCTGTATACCTTTTATAGTCCCAGGAGTAGAACGCCCCATCTTTTCAGTAAAACAATGAGCATTTTCCTAGCAACCAATATTGAGATTGTTCCCTGCTGACAGCCTCCAATACGTGCTACAAGTCAATAGTGTGAAATGAGTGAATCAGACCGTAGGAATCGTTACCACACTGTTTACTCACCATGAAATCTGACTGTCTTGCGGGGAACCGGATTCCAATTGAGACATAGAGAGTCCTCCCAGCCAATGAAAAGAACCAGCAGCAGGACCTTTGCCCCACCCATGGCTCCAACGGCGCCTCCTATTTGCCGAGAGGCTGACGGTCCGGGTTTGGTTGACAGTTCCGGTCGGACGGATTGGCCAGAGCTCCGGGCAGCCTGCCAACAGAAAATCAAACAACAGAGAATCAGTTTGAAGCATCCTCCACCCTCTCACGTTAACGCTCTGACAGCGATCGCTACGGCGCTCACAAACATCCCATCCAAGGCAAGCAGGCAAGCACAATCAGACACGTCTCCTGTAGGATCATTCCTAATGACTATGTCAACCAACTGACTTGTTTGTATTTACCATGCAGTACACAAACTAATAATTGGAGAATATTATTCAACTATTAGCAGAGTCAAGGTTTACAAGCGGCCCAAAAATAAATACTGGAGCCTGTCAGTAAACAGGTGTTGCTTTCTAAACTCCCTCTCCCTCCTTCAATTTTAGGCAGCCTTTTAACAACTTTGAATCTTCATAAAAGGTAGTGAAAATACCTCAACTTATAGTCCACTTGCCAAAATGTTAATTTCAAACATCAAAATTCTGCATAAACATTTGACAAAGTTATTTTCCCATAGCAGTTGGCAGGGGATCAAATTGAGATTCTGCACAAAAACAAGTCATATAAATAC
>CM030179.1:9385653-9415653 GCA_017639675.1 Aplochiton taeniatus | reverse complement strand
ACAAATCAGACCCAACACAAAGGGAATCCAGATAAAAGCCGAGCGAGCTGAGGCCCAAATTCATTCGAGATGCTCTCTTACGGCGGGGGCTTCAAGAGCTTAGCCGAGGCTCAAAGCGCGTATCATATAACTGCCAACCGCCAGAGAGACTATCGCTACAGGCAGGACTCGTGTCAACATCAATGGCTCCGTAATCATAATGAGAACACTGCAGGGTCCACTGACAGTCCAACAACGCACAGGGCCAGCTACAATTACACCGAGAGATGCTACGAAGGAGACAATTAAACCTTTGACACCCCAGTACTCCATCAAACCCTCAACTATGCTTCAACGTAAATAACCACCCGGGGGACGGAACAAAATAAAAATCTGCAGGGAAGAAATCAAAACAAAAACAAAAAAGCTCTCACATCCGCGGAGAATCAAAAACAAAAACAAGTGTGGAGTTCAAAACACACACGGTCGCTATTAAAAAACCCAACTTGCCCGGATCGAGTTAGTTTAATCGAATGACCTGCAAAATGGAATCAGGGGAGTAAATCAGTGGCCACACGGCCGTCAGGGGAACAGGGGGGGAGGTGCCGTGGCTTTCTACTGAAGCGTTTTAACTCTCGTGCTCCAGCCCTCCACCTGGGAGTGAACCTGCGGCGCTGCCGGCTAGCAACTCGGAGCTAACCCCACACCAGCAGAACGGTTTTCCAGCGTGTTTGGAGAAACCCCAGGGTGCTCTGCTGCACACATGGGCAAACAAGAGAGCCGCCGCTCCGGCTGGGAGACCAGAGCACCCGTGGGCTGCTGGGATGGAAAGGGACCAGAGCAGACACGTGCACATGCACGCACAGACACACACACACACACACACACACACACACACACACACACACACACACACACACACACACACACACACACACACACACACACACACACACACAGAGGAAACATACCCATGGGGGCAGCACACACGGCACATTGTGTGACAGACTAGTTCATTGGCTTTTGCTAGCAGGTTTTCCTAAATAAGCGGGTCATCCAAACCCTGGCTTTCCATTCCCCCTCCCCTAAGGTAGGTGAAGGGGAGCCAAACACACACACACACACACACACACACACACACACACACACACACACACACACACACACACACACACACACACACACACACACACACACACACACACAGAGACCCTGTGTGAGAGGAGGGGAAAGGTTAGGGGAGCATGATTTATAAAACACCTGTACACAAAGCCTTGTGCTCCCCTCCAGCTGCTGGGCTGCTTATTTGACAGGAGCATCTGAAACGGAGCCAGACCAATGAATCAGCTATGAGCAACACAGCCTTCACTCCTAAAGCTAATAGCACCGCTCATTATGGATGAGTGTGATTGTGAGGGTGCACTTACGCATGTGTATGTGTGTGTGCGCGTGTGTGCGCGCGTGTGTGTGTGTGTGTGTGTGTGTGAGTGTGTGTATGACAGTAAATTATAGTAATATGTGAGCATAGCGCAGTAGGTGTGCGCACGCCTGTTGGAATAAATGTAAAAATGTGTTTCCCTAGCAAGCCCCATTGTAAGTAGAACCCCAGGGCTAAAGCAGTGGACAGTGATTTGATAATGGCGTCCTGACAAGCAAAATTAACGCTAAAGGAGAACGCATCTGTTATCGTGTTTCTTTTAGAACCGTGGCCGGAGCTCAACAACGTTACAGTGAGGGGCAGCACAATAGAACACTCATCGGATGCAAGCATCCTAAAAGTCGCCACAAGCTGTGTGTGTTTATACGTGTGTGTGTGTGTGTGTGTGTGTGTGTGTGTGTGTGTGTGCGTGTCCAGTGACAGCTGTAACACGCTGCAGGACCGCGAGAGGCATGTGGCAATGCGGCCCCCCGACCCCACCCCCACGGCTGCCGCCCTGAGTTAGCGCTGAGTGCTCCCTGAAAGGCTCGCCGCCATATTAGGGACATCTGGCCAAAGTCAAAAAAAGAGAAGAAGAAAAAAAGGCGAGCTATAAAAAGAGCCCCAAAATGGAGCGACTGAGCTCGTATAAGTCAGACGGGCCAAGACGAGTGTGAGACCCCTTTGTCCTCGAGCGCCCTTTCAGCTTTGACCCCGCCATCGACCCCTCGTTCCCTAAGTGTCTCCAATCATTGGAGGCTCTTGATTTACTGGCCCAGATTAGCCACTCGGTTGAAAGAAGCAACGTTCATTGACTCTTTAGCTCTTGTGGAGCTAAAGGAAGATGGAAAAGGCCTGTGCTGGGAGTACATCCCATAATACGGCTGTCTGGGAGAGTGGCTTGTTCCACAGCGACTGGCATCCATTCATCTCGCTGTGTGTGAATTAGTCCGGCTGGCCACAGGAGACCGGCTACGGGGCTACCACTTTATTCTCCTCCCAACCACAGCCGGCTGGACAGAAGACTTCATAATGAAAAGACAGAGCAGTGAAATGGCTGCAAACTGGGGGGACAGGCTGAAGGAAGCTGCAGCTACTGGGCCAGCACACACACACACACACACACACACACACACACACACACACACACACACACACACACACACACACACACACACACACACACACACACACTAACAAGACACTTCTAGGTGATGGGCAATGAGAGATCACTGCTGTGCGTATCCGTAGGTTTACAATCCAACGTGGAATGTGTGCAATGGAGTGTGTGTGTGTGTGTGTGTGTGTGTGTGTGTGTGTGTGTCCCGCGAAGGGATTAGCGGGCGACCGTGTGTGTAAGTGGGAGGATCTCACGGCAAAGCCTTGGCCTGGGCTCTCGCCTTTTCACGAGGCCCGAGGCCGCTACATCGGAATATTTCCCTCATAAAAGAGGAAAGCCAAACAAATCCCTTCTCCGGAGACGCCCACTGACAAACCTCCAGCCATTCCCAGGCGCTCCGTCAACATTTGCACCCCTCTACCCTCCAGCGAGCCGCACTCTTTCGCGCCGTCTTTAACTCTCCGTCTCTTCTTTCATTGTCTCCCCCCCCCCCATCTCGCTCCAATCTCCAACCCTCTAAATCGCTCTCCGTTGGGTCCGACTCCTTTCTCTTTCCATCCACCTCCGTCTCGCTGTGATCTCTCCAGCGCTCTTCTTTCCCGTCTCGCTTTTCCGTCGTTCCGCCACGGAGAAGACAGCGATTTTGACGGGATTCCACGGGAGGAGGCAGGGCCCGCGCTCACAGCCTTACCTCTGCTTACACTTTCATGCGTCGCAGGCAGCAAATAAGGATGGGGATCGAGATGCACTCACTTAATGTTCACTGCTGAGGCACAATTCAAATCTTAGATTGATATAGATATATATATATATATATATATATGTATATATATATATATATTCTGTATATACATAATATTTATGGGAGCAATTCATAGCACAGCCAGTAATTTTCCACTAGCTTCTCTGCCGCATAAACAGAGTTCTGCCTGGCGCTGGGGTCTGGAGGAGAGCCTGTATTAGTGAATAAACCTCAGTCAGTCCAAGGTCAGAGCTGTAGCTCGGGTTCTGCTCTGTCTTTGTCTTGTCTCTCTGTCCCAGAGACACTGGGATATCCTGTTTCGTCCCCCCCCCCCCCCCCTCTCTCTCTCTCTCTTTCTCTCCCTCTCTCTCCCTCCCTCCCTCTCTCTCCGCCCAGCAGAGAGGCAACACGACTCTGACAAGGGTCAGAGTCAGCAGTGTGGCGGAACGTCTAGTAAACAGCGTGGGATTCCTCCGCTCGACAAGGAAGATAGGTCAAAGTGTGTGTGTGGACTAAAGGTTGTGTTTGTCAGAGCATAAAAACGTTTTTTTATTCTTTTTGTTTGTGTGTGTGTGTGTGTGTGTGCGCGGGCGTGTATGCCCATGTGCCTCCTGAGCAGGGGGGATTCTAGGCAGGGCCGGGGCAGGGGCAGTGCAGGGCAGGGTGGCAGGGTGGGGAGGAGGCTGATGTCATGTGTTTGCCTCCTGCCTCCAGAGTCCCCCAGGACACATCCAGTAGTCACGGGGGGATAAGCAGGGAGCCCGCTGCCGCACGGCTTAATGAGATAATGCTTCTCACACGGTTAGTGTCTAGCACACATACACACACACACACACACACACGCACACACGCACACACGCACACAAACAGACTATCTTGTGTATAGACTCAGCACCCCTTCCCCTCACCTGCACATTGTGACAAACACATAATCTCATCCATGGACAGGTACAACAAAGGAGCTGCATAGAGCTATCATCTATCACCATCCTCCAGCTACATACTCCCCTTCTCTCTCGCACACACACACACACACACACACACACACACACACACACACACACACACACACACACACACACACACACACACACACACACATACACACACACACTCTAACAGACGGGAGTAATGTACCCACACTCAGTTAATTTTACGGAAAAAGGGAATATAATCGAAAAGTATCTCGAACAGACTGAGGAAAGCAGAGAGAAAGCGGCTAAAATTGAAAAGCAGGAATATGTATAAAAAGGTGAAGAGAGCACCCAGGATAAATGTACATGGTGAATGAAAAGAGAGTGAACGCGGAGAGCAAGGACACACACATACACACACACACGCACGCACGCACGCACTCACACACACACACACACACACACACACACACAAACACACACACACACACACACACACACACACACACACACACACTGCCTCTGTCTGTCTGTCTGTCTGTCTGTCTGTCTGTCTGTCTGTCTGTCTGTCTGTCTGTCTGTCCCTAAGGGCTGCGACTGAGGTCATCTTTATTAATAACCTGAATAATAACAACCAGCAGACTCTTAACCACTCCCTTTCCCTCCATTCCTCCCTCCTGCCATCCTTCCATCCTTCTCCACTCTCCAGCTGCTTCTTGGAAGATGGCGAGGGACTCTCCGCCGCGGTGTGGGGCCTATGAGAGGACACACACACACACACAGACACACACACACAGACACACAGACACACACACACACAGACACACAGACACAGACACACACACACACACACAGACACACAGACACACAGACACACGCAGACAGAGCAGCCCAGCGGCAGGAAGGAGGTGATCTGTCAGAGGAGCAACACCACCGAGCAGGTGTGCTGGGTGGGGGAGGAGCGGAGCAGCAGACAAGCAAGACGTAGGGGTGAAACACACACACAGACACACACACACACACACACACACACAGAATACATCACAGAAATGTGTCTTCCAACAGGCAAGGGGGGGACGGTTCCCTGCAAGGTACGCCCCAAGGAGTAGGAGGACAGGTAGAGTGAGTGGGTGTGTGTTTGTGACCAAAAGAAACAAAGGGTCTTATTGTATGTGTGTAGGTGTATCTGTCTGTTTTTTTTGTTCACTGTGTGTGTGTGTGTGTGTGTGTGTGTGTGTGTGTGTGTGTGTGTGTGTGTTTTCCAACAGTGAGGAGGGAGTGAGCATTTTAGGGAGGGGGATGCTCACCCCACCCTCTGCCTGCATGAACAGCCCCCATCCCGGCTTCGTGATGAACTGTCACGGCCCGTCCATCGGTCAACCACCCAGCGGGGGGGGGCGCCTAACAGCCGACACACAGCAGCAGAGCCGCACAGGACCCCTGTGGAGTCCACCCCTGGCCCAGCCGACCCCGACGGAGCGGCCCCCTCCACAAACCACCACCGAGGCCGAGAAGGCAGGAGGGGAGGAGGCGGAGAGAGAAGGAGGCAACTGGGGAAAAACAAAGCCCTCTCTGGCCCTTTAAGACGGCGACGACAACGAGGACATTTTGTTATCGCCGCGGTGACAAAATAGCCACGACGACAAGAGGAGGAGGCAGGGCGCCTGGGTCTCGGCACGGAGCGAACCAAATCAAGACAGACAATGAACAGAGAGCAGGGGAGGTGCCCAGGAGGCCCAGGGACGTTTGGCACTCGCACACACACACACACACACACACACACACACACACACACACACTGTCTGCAGGCAGGGAGAGAGAGTGACGGGAGGACGGCCACAGGGAGCCACCGGGGCCAGTCTCTCTCTCTCCATCCGTCTCTGTTCATCCTTTATGATACAGGTGGTGGAGGAGGCTGAGGGGGGCCGGGCATGCTGCCAGGACTGGACTGAACAGTGTCCACCTGCTGGGTCCATTGATCGAAAGAACCGCCCACTAGTCCAATTATACTACAACTGCACCTGGCCCGAACCAATCCTCTGGACCCCACACACACACACACACACACACACACACACACGTTCCTGGTTGTCTCTCCTTGATGATGAAGGCATCCGAGAACAAAGACACTGTATGTGTGTTTGTGTGTGTCTGTGTGTGTGTGTGTGTGTGTGTGTGTGTGTGTGTGTGTGAGAATGAGTGCGTGTGTGTTTGAAGAAGAGAGGGAAAGAGGGGGTGCTGTGTCGGGGCACACATGTGACTGCTTAGTGTTGTCTCACACCCTGCCTCCGTCCCAGTGACTCAGTCAATCAGTGGCTCTGCATTTTAATTCTCCATCTTGGAATAATATGGCGAAACACTCGTTAAATCGTCAGTAAAGCTTTTGTGGGCAGCCTGCATGTCACTGTTGGAGCCGCACACACACACACACACACACACACACACACACACACACACTGCTGCCAGGCCTCCCGTGCTGGTATTGCGTTGTGACAGGGAGCGGAGGGCAGATGAACAGGGAACAGTAGGCGAGCTGCAGACCCAGTGAACCAGCCTCTACCTCTGGCTGGTCGCATTGTGTGGTCTGACAATACAGGAGGGCCAAAGCATGGAGGGAGGAACACAGAGGCAGCCAGCGCAGCAGAACAAAGTTGCTCGCACACACGCACACACACACACACACAGACACAAACATGAACGCAAGAGTCAGCAAAACCCAGAGGCCCGCCCCTGGCACTACACTGGGCGGGGGCATGGGCCGTGAAAACAAAGAAACACCAACCCCCACACGCTTACTTAATTTGGAAAATGACTTTGTTTAAAAAATGGGTCCCTATCCTATCCCACGGGGAGCAAAAGACAGATTTTAGGAATGTAATCCCGGCGCTCAAATCGCAGAGGATCAAGGAGACAGCCCATCACAGCGGCGGCCGGGAAGATTTAGATTGAATAAAAAAGAGGGGACAAACTGGGGGGCAAATGGCCTCAAGTTGAGGGGCCCTTCCTCCCAACTCTGTCTCTCTCTCTCTCTCTCTCTCTCTCTCTCTCTCTCTCTCTCTCTCTCTCTCTCTCTCTCTCTCTCTCTCTCTCTCTCTCCCCCTCGCTTGGACGGAGGGAACGATCGTAAAAGAGAAGTAGAAAGGTAGAACAAGGACGGCTTCCATCTGCATCTCTTCCTCTCTCCCTCTGTGTCCCGTTCCATTATTTCTCGGGCTTCTTTTAACGAGATGCTTTATTGATTTTTTGATGTGTAGAAGCAGAGGTTTTAAGAGCTCAGCGGCAGGGGTCTGTGTGTGTGCGTGTGTGTATGTATGTGTTTGAGCAAGTGCGTATAGTCTTGTCGTATTAAAAGTACACACTTCTTCCGACGCCTAGAAGCCTACCATAATATAGCTTGGGCTGGGCTGCCACTGGTTGAAAATCATAATAAAGACAAAGACTTTGCCTTTCTCTCTCCCCATACAAGAAAAAAAGACTGCTTAATAGGTGCAAAAAAATACGCTTCTAGATAAACTGTTCCATATGTTAGGAGTCAGTGTGTGCTTTTGAGTGTGTGTGTGTGTGTGTGTGTGTGTGTGTGTGTGTGTGTGTGTGTGTGTGTGTGTGTGTGTGTGTGATTTAAAGGGGAACGAAGGAAGGGGAGAAAAAAAGAAGGCTGCACGTGGAGAGGTCTATTACAAATACACAGGGGCACACCACATAGGGGGTTGAGAAAGAGAGAAAAAGAGAGAGAGAGCGAGAGAGAGAGAGAGCGAGAGAGGGGGAGAGGGAGAGCGAGAGAGGGAGAGAGAGATAGAAAGAGAGAGAGAAAGAGTGAGAGGGAGAGAGAGCGAGAAAGGGAGGGAGAGAAAGAGTGAGAGGGAGAGAGGGAGGGAGAGAGAAAGAGAGAGAGAGAGAGAGAGAGAGAGAGAGAGAGAGAGAGAGAGAGAGAGAGAGAGAGAGAGAGAGAGAGAGAGAGAGAGAGAGAGAGAGAGAAAGAGAGAGAGATTGAAAGGTCGTGAGCCAGGTTGGAGATTGATGGTGTAATTGTTGACTGCTGGTCCAGTCTTATCTTGGTTTCTCAGGGCCTGTGTCTAGGTGTGCAGATTTCTTTTACTTCCCTCCCTCTCTCTTTCCCTTCGTCGTTTATTTTCTCTCCGGCCTCCTCCCTGGCAACGGGGAGCTCCACCAGTGTCTAATAGCTCCTTGTTTCACTGGCACTGAAACCAATCCTCCACGTTTCGTTCTCTCCGGTTCTTACATGTCTCTGTGCTTTTCATCCTTCAGCGTGTGTGCTTTACCCAATCGGGCTTCCTGGAGTCAACCAGCTCCCTCTATTTCCATCTTTCCATACACAAAGCCTTTTCCTCTGTTTCCATCTCTGACTACAGTAACCCCAGTCGTCCACCCAGCCAGCCAGCCATCCATCCAGTCATCCAGCCAGCCAGCCAGCCACCGAGCCAGTCATCCAGCCATCCATGCAGCCAGCCAGCCATCCAGCCAGCCAGTGTGCAGCGGTCTGGAAAGGAGCAGCGGGGGGTGAGCCGAGTGCAGCCAACCCGGGGTCAGAGGTCACGCTGCAGCAGGCAGGGGAGGACCAGGGGGTAAACACAGACACCCCCTCCCTACCCTCCCTCCCTCCTCTCCCCTCTGCCAGACCCAACACCTAAACAACGGGGCCATTATGGAGGCCTGGCTCTGGCCTCTGGAGCTGACACAGCTGGCCAGAGAACAGAGGGCCGGGCCAGGCTAACGTTCAGAGGAGGTGCTCCGCCACGCTGTGTCACAGGGACACCCAGAACCAGGAGAAATCAATCGGCGAACCAGCAACAGTAGATTTGGCTTGGATGCACATTGATTTCCCTTGGTGTTTAAAGTGGCACTGGCATCGCTTTATTTAGGCGATTGGGTCAGGGAGGCACTTACTTTTTCTTCCTGACTTGTGGTTTTTACCGTCTCTTGTTGAAAGCACTATTTGAAAGTGAGTTGCTTTGGATAAAAAGCGTTCGCTAAATGACTGTAATGTAATGTAATGTAATGTAATGTAATGTAATACTAGCCTACCACAACGACTATAGGTTAGCACATAGACAACGTTAGCTACAGATAGTGGGTTGAGCTGAGTTAGGCTGGCCCCAGCGGGGGAGGACAGAGGGCAGGCCTTGTTAGGCTGGGTGGGGCTTAAGCTGGCTGGGGATGGCGAGTGCTCTGGTGGGGATCGACTGATAAAACCTGGGCCCTCCACTCCCTCCCAGCCCTGGAGAGAGGGCACTAGGCACACTACCACTCCTTCCTGGCTGAGCTCCCCCCTGCCAGCCTGTACCCGCTGCAGGGCAAAGTCTTGATGTAATTTCCAAAGTTTACGTGCAAGTGTGTGTGGGGGGGGGGGGGGTCATAGCGAAAGGAGGGTGTGCATGGGAATCTGAGCGGGAGAGCAAGAACGAGCGAGAGTGAGAGAGTAAATGATACAGAGTGAGGGAGAAAAAGAGTAGGGGAGGGAAAAAAACGGAGAGAGCCTGCATGCATGCATGCGTGTGTGTGTGTGTGTGAGTGCGTGCGTGTGTGTGTGTGTGTGTGAGTGCGTGCGTGTGTGTGTGTGTGTGAGTGCATGAGTGCGTGCGTGTGTGTAAGGCGCAATCCCAGTGCTTCCGGCCAGCTAACAATGACTGTAATAATAACAAGCTAACATGCTCCAGTGGGAGCCGGGTATCTTAGCTTGTTGAACCCCGGGGTCCCTACACATAGCCCAACCTGCTCTCACACACACAATATGGAGCTACAAAATGAAAAGAGCTTTATTCCAACTCATAAAGGCAGACAGACAGACAGACAGACAGACAGACAGACACACAGGCGCACACAGATACTGTACAAACACATTTATTGAGTTTCCAGATATAAGCGCACAGCTATAGCAGCAGGCCGACTCACACAGACACACACAAACTTAAAATGACAGACACCACTGCAAGCACAATTCTCTGTTAGTCCCCAAAACAGAACATAAGAGGATAACTATTGCTTTGGTTCTCCATAAGCAAAGGGGACTGTCGACAGTTTGGTGAAAAACATCTGCCACAGAGGGGGAACCATAACAATAAGCCGCTCACACACACGCCGCTCTCCGTGTAGCAGCACCTTATATGGTACATACCCAACAAAGACAACTTTATTGACAAAAACCTTGCTGGCAGGCTCTTTCTAGTTGCCCGTTCAAGTATGAACACAACCCCCCCCACCCCCCCACCCCTGCCTCCGCCTAATTACAACAGAAAGAACTACATGATACGAACACCTGGTACACGTAAAAAGCGTACATCGGAAAACAAATATTTTCTAAAAAGTCCCTGGCATACACACAGCTGTTTGCCAAAACCCACCCGGGCAGAGAACAGAGAGACCCATGCGTCCGCCTGCAGGCAGGGGAGAGGAAGAGGGAGAGAGAGATAGGGAGCAGATGGTCAATACCGGTCTGCTGGTACAAAACGTGCAGGCCATTGCTCTCTACGACTTGCCGCAGACTCCCATACATTATGCAGCGGCCTCGGCGCGCCGCACAGCTCCAGGAGAACCGCCACTGTTCCTCGAAGCCAAGGGGGCTTAAGAGACGGGGGAAGATCCGGGGGATTAGGTCCAGCACAGGGAGAGAGAGCCAAGAGAACGACACGTCCCGGAACCACTCCAGTCAAAACCCACGCCACTAAACCGCTGTGGCCTTCTTGTCTGCTTGAAGCAACATTGGGAAGTGGCCTGAAGGCCGTGTCTACCGTGTGTGTGTGTGTGTGTGTGTGTGTGTTTGTTTGTTCCGGCGGGTTTGGTCAAATACATGTGAGGGATTTAGGGCAGCATTGGCGACGTGCCTTCCTTCACACCTCAGTGTCGCTGTGTGTCTTTGTCACTCTGGCTCAACGCTGCACACACATCGCAGCCTCTCTACAACACACACACACACACACACACACACACACACACACACACACACACACACACACACACACCGCTGGGCCGAGGGACCATCACTGGACCTATATCACTCTGCACCGTCACCCCCCGGCAATGCTCCCCCCTCCTCCTTCCCCTGCCTCTTCTCTAAACATCATGCTGTGCCCAGTCTGCCCCCCTGCTGCCCCCCTCCCCCCCTCAGAGTACACACATGTCAACAAACAGATGACCCATCTGCTCCTGTTCTCCAGACCTCTCAGCTGGCCTGCTGTACACCATCACAATTACACACAGACCCACAACCACACACACGCACGCACAATATAGTGAACATCTCTACAGCTTGGGCAGAGAAAATACATGCGTAAAGGGTTTCTGCTCTCAGGCTCAGTCGGCCAAACGACAGGCCAGCCTAAATCTAAACCTGACAGGCCCAAAAGCTGGGCCATGTACAACAAGAAGCTAGGCAGACAGCAGACACAGGCAAGAGGAGAGAGAGAGAGGGAGAGAGAGAGAGAGAGAGAGAGAGAGAGAGAGAGAGAGAGAGAGAGAGAGAGAGAGAGAGAGAGAGAGAGAGAGAGAGAGAGAGAGAGAGAGAGAGAGAGAGAGAGAGAATGGTGAGGTTCGACAACTAAAATATGAGGGGGGGGACACCTTTTATTTTGTTTCCAACCGAGTGTCACAAATCCTGCGGCAAGTCATGAAATCAACTGTTGCTCACCGAGCTGTGAAATGCCCACTCTCCAAAGTCAAATAGATTCCCCTTAGTGAATTAAACCCGAGTCCCGTGCAGAATCTGAAATCGCAGAGCCTCAGAATTGCAAACCGTGAACGTCTCACCACTACCACAATGTCCTTGCGCTGTATTTTCCATCGATTCAGACGCATGTCACCGCTGACGTCCTGACGTGTTGAGGTCATTGACGTGCACGGCGGCACACAGGCAATGGTGCGTAGACAGACAAATGGACATCTGGTGAAAAGTGGATGGCACAGCCAGGGATGATGCAATGTTGTGCCCACCATGTTGTTCCACACACAAATGGCATCTCAGAATGATGGAAATAAAGGCATCAAGCTATAAAAACATCTTTCTTAGGAAACTTGTGCTAAAAAACTTTGCGGTGTGTGTGTGTGTATGTGTGTGTGTGTGTGTGTGTTGGGGGGGGGGGGGCTGTGTGTGTGGAAAGGAGCTCAGGGAAGGGGGGTTGGCTGTCAGGACTGTAAGGCCCATTGTGAGTCAGACAATGAAGAGATCAAGTCGGCAGGAGTCCAATCGCACTCTCAATAGAAGGTTCAACATCTGGGGCCAGGCGGGTGCTGAGTGGGCATGCTTCGGCCATCACTCCTCCTGCCAAGTAGTTTCCGATGTAGCTCCTGTAGGCCCCTCTCCCCTCTCTCTCTCTTAAATACATTCTAGAAATGTCGAACCCCCCCCCCCCCCCCCCTCACTGACAGCTCTAATTGAGTTTAGTTTATTATATTGTTACTTTTGACAAACAGACTGACAGACAAATGAACATACACAGTAGTCAGACACAAAGCTATTGTGCCATCTGCTACGCAGTCAGTCCACTATACAGTGCTTCAGGTTTGCCGATAGGCATTGTTGTCATTATGTTTAGGATCTTCAGCCCTTTCTCCTTCGTGCCTGCTCTTAATCTTAATATGGGTTTGAAAGCAAACTGGTTTTGGCACCAGTCTGTTGTTAAAGAAAGCCCCATCCCTTTCTGCCCCCCAAACGACTCTGCTGTCCAGTGCTCTCCCTCCTCCCAAGGCGCAGTTCCGCTGTTCTGCTCGCATGCACATACTGTAATTACAGAAATCACTCAGCTGAAACTAATACTTACTTCATTAACGCATAAAATGAAAGCAAGCAGGGTGAAAACTGTCCCTGGTAAATGTGTAATCTACTGCAAACGGGGTTATTGTCATAACCTAACTAGTTATAACTCTAGTCAAACCTTCTTACTGCCTGGTTTGTCTTCAATTGAGGAATATCAATACTACAGTAGGTCAACACACAGCTTGTCAAATGCCTACATGTTTTTTGCGTTGCCTTTAAGGAGCCCCACAGTTTTAACCTAACGCACATTTAAATGGCAGATAGTTTGCTTCACAAGACTCAAAAAACGAGGAACGAACACTTTATGTTACTTAGTTAAGCCTACAGTTAACTTCATAAGACTACAACTTATTTTTTTCACATCACAGGGTATGAGAGGTCTGTTGAGAGTATAGTGATTTTAAAACAAATAACAGTTGACTTTCTCTCAACTGCCTGTGACCGCAGTGCGTTGTTTACAATGGTCGAACGGAGATAAAGTTGTATCACATAATACATAATACAAGGCAAAATAAAATAGGTTCATAATATAAACACTTTAAAGGGTTTAGGGGCAACAGTTGGGATCCTGCCTACAAAGCCAATGACCCAAGCCAATTGTTTTTTAAAGCTTACCCCCAATACTATTCGCCTATATACTTTTAGTATACAAACAGACTGATCCACGGCGCATACTCGGCTACATCTTGCTCTGTATAATTGCAATAAATGTATTAAACTTACCGTCGCATGCAGAATTTTGTGCGTTTGTTGTTTAACGATCCTAGGGCAGCTGTGATGTGCTTCGCCTCTGCACAGTCGGGTAAACTGACGATATATTGATGACAGTATCCGTGTGTTTTCCGTTACCTCGCGGTTGTTTTTGTAATTATAAAGTTAATATTCACTCCCTCATGTTTGCAAATTTCTGAAAGATTGGCATATTACATTTTTTTCTCGATGACCATACGGTATATCAGGAAAAGATGCTGTCAGTTTACATAGTACTCCGCGTACTCCCTTAACCGCTTGGCTTTGTAATACGAAACCAAAGACAGAAAACCTAAATAAAATCCACTTCGTGCTGAGCAAAACTAACACCCTATATAAGTTTAACGTGGTGAGAATTCCACTATGTAATCAAAACTCCCGATATAAATAAGTTTCGATCAGGAGTCAGTAGAGAGACATCGGTTGGTCAAGGGGTTGTGTGCCAAAAAATCCACTGGAGTACCGGTGTATGCGCTGTTACGCTGCGGCGTGTGCCTACTTCTGCAGTAAACTGCGTCTCACTGTGAGGAGCTGCCAGGATTCAAAACGCACAAACGGGTCCCCGCCCATATGTTGAACAAGGTCCCAATGATGATGGCACATAAAGTCTGATTCCATTTTAAACAATTGCTATTATTTATGTAGGTATCTTCTAGCTCTATGTCACAATGTAGCATTAGTATATTCTAACCTCTAACAAAAGACGTTTATGATGTTTAGTTGACACAGATGTTGGGGTTATTTACTTCATCAGCATCATTAATGCCTGTAACGTACGGGAGAAACATGATCAGATGTATTATGATGAAGCAAGTAGGCCTACAAAAACAACAAATCAAATAACATGCAAGACATAGGATTAAGATTGAAAGATTAGGGGTGGAGATTAGGAGGTAAATATCTAACGGATAATCTCCATTGACTTCATACAAATAATGCACTGACAGTGACATCCTCATTCATTCTAATGTAATGGTATTTATGTGGATTGCTCCTATAAGCTTTGTCACTATGCCAATGTTATGCGTTTCACTCTCGCTTTTTTTCCCCCTCCCATTTCACTCATTAGACCATTTGTTTACTAAAACGCTGGCAAAATGACGATGCGAAGCAATATCTTTCTTGCATCGGTCTAACATTAAGCTATTGTCCATAAGCTATTTGAACACCTAAAGTATTTTTCCATGGTTGTACGCCAATTAGTTCAAACGTGCAAGAGAAAAATCTGTAAAATTGTTTATTGACAGCTCATTGATCTAGAAACTTGATTCATTTAATTGTATAACCCTGAGGATCCTGTTACACCCCTGGTAAACTGCTCGGCAGTAGTTTCTAATCAGTAGTACACTTACAAATGACTTATCTGTCAAGCCCTCCAGAACCGTAAGGTTCAACGCTAAGACAAATGTACAAGCTACTTTATAAAAGACAAAGATTTAAATTCGAACGACTTAAACGATTTGCTATGGTGTAAATTCAATCCTCACACTGAATAATTAGTCTAAAAGAAAGTGGTCCACCCTTTGTATTTTTATAAAGATACATAAAGATAAAGCATGGGCAAACCACTCCGGGAGAGTATATATTCCAAGCTTGGGAACACCTGTTTGGAACAGAAATGTGTCTTTGTTTTTACGCGTAAAGTATCTGACAGTAGTCATCTTTCCAGCATCAACTGAAACAAAACAATATAACCAAAACATTGGTATGGAAACTAGTTCAGTTGAGGTTTTGAATATGAGTTCTTAAGCCTATGAGAATAAATTATAGCCTAGTGGCTGAAAAAGCAGACATTAAATATTGCCCAGTAGCATACATGGCAGCTTGATGTTTGCTTGCTAAATATGTTTTCAAAGCTTATAAATGGACGAAACCAAAAACAAGGATGGGCAAGTAATTACACCATAACAGGCGGTGCTTTTTCAAAAAGTTCAGTTGAATGTATAAAAGATCTAGGTGTGCATTCCAGCCCCCCCCCCCCCCCCCCATAAAGAGCTTCAATAGATCATGTAGGGATTATGGAGTATTCAAACAAATCACTGCTTTGATTATCCATCATAAACAGACAAACTGAACTGAAAGCGCCATAAGCTAACACAGTGTTCAAGGCCTGGACCCCAAAAGGCACAGGCAAAACGACTAAGTCTTTATTCAGTCAATTTGTCTCTCAAAATGAAATAAATAACACCATAGTAAAAACCTGTACCAGATGTTCCAAATTACAATAGCCATGGTAATAAAAGCTATAAAGCATATGCAATACATTACAACAGACATCTAACTACCATGGTAGAAGTCTATTCCATTGCGTGAGAGCAACTGATGATCTGTGATGGGCTAGCTTGGTGAAGGTACCCCAGCAGTGCTGCTTCTGGTTCACAAAGAACGGATTACCAAGGGTGATTCACAATTGAGGTCAATCTTCCCCGGCAGCAAAAGATTTGGGCTGTATCGACATGAGTTATACCCTAAAGAGCTTCAGCTTCGGGACTCCAAAACTCCTTGGCACAGGCTTGGGCCAACTTTGAAAGCAAAACCTATCGGTGTTCTTCCAGTCCCAGGGTGAGTCTTACCAAGGCAAATTGAGCCACAAGCAGCACCAGGAACAAGTTCTTGGCCCGTTTAGCTAAACGTAAAAAGCAAGCTAGTCAGTGAGAAGTGAGGTACGGTCTCATTTCACAGGGTTTCAGAGGTCGTGTCCCACAAGCCTTTTGGTCTCGCGGCATAACTCTTCCTGGTTTACTCCATTTGGAAGTTTCAATGTGTCTTCTGTTTATTTGAACCACGATGAATGGTACACTGTAATGATAACAGAGGAATACTTATTCTGAAGGATTACCTCATGGTGCATTTTGCTGCCAGGTTGTTAAACTTTTAACAGCATGGGGTCACTACCTCCAATGGCAATGTTATTATCTGTTTATGTAGTGTTTATTCAAACAAATAATGCTCTTATTTATTACAAGTTATTATTTACTTTTGTGGAGGCTATAATGTATAATGCTGTTAGGGCTTGCTTCGGCAATGTGATTTAAAGATAATGTACTGTGTTTTGTTTAAAACATTTGTCTTATAATTACAATGGTCCCCTCACAAGGATTGTGTTTAACAAAGAGGGTTTTGTGAGGTCGTTGAACGAAGAAGTTACTCTGTGTTAAAGGTAAGTGGTACAAGATAAGTACAGCCGGCACAATTTGGATTTCAGCATGGACAAAAGCTCTTGCATAATGCTGACCCGTATGCACAAAATCACATTTCGTGACATTGCAATTTCGCGAGTAAATTATCTTAGCAAACCGAGTGGAAACATTTCCTGTCTTTGTCTGTAAAATAAAATGTCCCCAAAGGCTTCCCTGCGGAGGCTGGTTCATTCCCATTGGGTTGAGTGCAACACCATGTCCTAGTTGATGAGTCGCTCCCTTCTTCCCTGGCGAAGGCAGGAAATTACAGTTCAGCAGAACATGATTTCATTTTGAGCCACATATTCATTAAAGGAAAGTAAGACTTGACACGTACGTTTTTAATGTGTGTGGTCTGTAGACCTGGAATTCAGATTTTTTGAAATTACCTTTCATTACCAACCCACCAACATCACACGCCTTTTTGATCTGACCAAGGCACAGGAAAACCGGCCTTCTCCGACAGAAATTGAGATACAAGGTTTTAAAAGCTCCATCAAAGGAAGAGAGCTGAATCTAAGAGCTGAGCGGTATCTCCAACAGCAGACTCTGAAAACAGGGTCTTAATTCTTCTCTAAGCCTGATCCATCGATGAGAGAGATAAACAGTTAGGTTTGGCCAAAGTTTCTTCCACTTCAATTCATTTAAAGTCCCTTGAGGAGATCTGTTTAAGTTGGCTAACAGGCACACCATGCTTCTTTGCTGTGCTTTGTCTGTCCTCTGATGCCGTAACACTATGCAAATGTACTTTTCATGTAGAGAGAACGTTTCGGGGGTGTTTTTAATTCTCTTAGAAACTGTTTTAAATAGGGACTCGGCCGGGTCCCTAGGCAGAGCATGCCGGTTCTCGGGGTAGGGGAATAAAGTGCTGAGGAAGGCAGGGCTGGGGGGGGGGTCCCATGGGACACCTCCCTCTTTCCTCTCCGTCACTCCCCTCCCCTCCCCCCAAGACCACTGACTCACCATAATGAGCCCACACTGAATTGACTTCCTCAGGCTCCATCTTCCACTGGCACTGCACATGCTTAGTGAAGGCTGGTCCTTGTACATGTATACTTTATACAGTGTGTGTGTGTGTGTGTGAGTGTGTGTGTGTGCGTGTGTGTGTGTGTGTGTGTGTGTGTGTGTGTGTGTGTGTGTGCATATGTATATATATATATATATATATATATATATATATATATATATATATATATATATATATATATATATATATATATTATTAATCTTTATTGTCCACAAATGTGGAAATTTGCCTCCGGCTTCACAAGTTCATTAAAACACATCACGGTAAATTACAGTAAATACATAAATAAATATATATACTTACATATCCTATATACAGTGTGTGTGTGTGCGAGCATATATATATATATATATATATATATATATATATATATATATATATATATACTGTATCTCATGTACACAATGTGTAATTTATGGAAGATGGTCTGGACTTTGTGCTGCCAATTGTTTTGGGGAACAAGATAATACACATTCCTGCGTATGGTCCAACTCCAAGAACAACTTATTTATTTGTCATTCCATAAAGAACAGTATACAAATATCCCCAGTTACCTAAATGTGTCCACTTTCTTAAAGGCCATTTTTTTGTTGTTGCCTCAGGCTGGCTCAGTATAGGGACATCATCTCGTCCACTTGTTTGCTCAGGGAAAGCTGCCAAGAATGTTATGTATGCCTCCAGCCCAGCTGATGTTTGGGCTCCAGTGGCATTACAAAAGGAATGTGTTAAGTGTTAAGGTGCATTTAGATATGTTTATTTTTTACATGGTTGGTTTTTGTCACGTTAAATGTCTCTGTTCCCGAAAGCTAAAATAAAAATGGGGCGCACAGCGGAATTGAATATTACATTGTGTGAAATGAATGCATGGTAGAGAACTCAAGGAGGTGTGGCATTCACATGCCAGCCATGTGCCAGCTAGGGTGTGGGCTAATCTTACACATAGTTCAAACGCATGAGACATACAACCACTTCTTTTTTTTAAACATTACAGTACACATATGATATGAATCATTTATTAACATTCAATCTGGGTCTAAATTCAGTTCCACTCACTTACAGTAGCTGTAAATCAACCACTCCTTTTAACGGTTGAACCTCTACACTTCAATTATGCTCAACTTTTATAGACAGGATTGCCTCATTGTTTGTGAGTAAGAGCCAAATTCTGTCCCGTCTGCTTTAGTTCCAGCAAACAGCTGTCACCCCAGCCCCACCCCAAAACCGTCCCACTGAGGGCACTTTCCACTGGCATGAACCTCTGCACCCTCTTTCCCCCAATTATCTGGACATTTAGGGACAAACAGTGGCCTTCTGTCTCTCCCTTCGTCAGTCCCAGGCCTCCAGGCTGCCGCGATGTCTTGCATTCCCGACAGTTTGGGCGTCAGAATGCCACGGCTCGGCCATCTTCACAAATCCGAAAGGGCAAGTCACTCAGCCTTCGAAAACAGACTAGACAAAAATGCTCCCACTTCCCATAAATGGCAAAAAGCCAGGCAATCATCCTGCTTTATTATGTGGTCCCCAGCTACACACGGCGACAAAGAGGGCTTCTGCTTGGGAAAACAAAAGATTGACGGCTGGCCAAGGCATTTTCTAATGTGTCCATTTTCCTTGCTCGCTCTTTCCTCGCTGAGTGCTCGAAGTCTTTCTGAGGACAGGCCGAGGATGGGTTCATTATTCCCAGAGTGCCTTGGACAGGGGTTGAACTTGCTCTGATCCATTTATTCACTGACCTTTAGCCAAAACTACACAGCCCAGAATGCTGTAAGAGCTCCACCTGACCTCTGTAGCAAAAGGTTGGCTGTGTTCTAGAAATATCCAAAGGACAGTTCTGGAATAACTAGATTAAAATGACAGTTCAGAGGGAGACGTGGCCTGTAAAGCTCTTATATATGGGTCTGTACCCTGGCGGGTTTATTACTTCCTGGCTGCTTGTCAAGCCAGTGGAGTGGCTCCGTCCTGTTGGCGTAGCCACTGGACTGGTACCACTTGGAGACAGACTGTGGGCAACAGCCAGAGACTTAAGCCCCATTGTTGCGGCTGCAGTCGAAATACCAGCATGTCGTTAATACCCCCACACGCTGATTCACACATACTGCTTTCAGTCCTCTCTCTCTCTCTCTCTCTCTCTCTCTCACACACACACACACACACACACACACACACACGTGCGGATGCAGACACACTCACACACACCAACACTTGGACATTGTGCTTTGTGTTCCACCTACCACCATGAAGATCGCATCACTTCCAATAGGAACTCTACCCCAGTGTGTGGAACAGCCGGTACAGTATATAACAGCACAGTCCTCCTTTGTACCAGACATGAATTGTGCCTTATAATCGTTTAACCCCCTCCCCCACACCGCAATCACAATAAAACCAGGATTATTATTGTACCCTAATGTATGGCTGCTGACTTTACAAGCTCCACTCCAGCTCAGACCCACAGAATGAAAGAAAGAAAGAAAGAAAGAAAGAAAGAAAGAAAGAAAGAAAGATAGAAAGAAAGAAAGAAAGACAGAAAGAAAGAAAGAAAGAAAGAAAGAAAGAAAGAAAGAAAGAAAGAAAGAAAGAAAGAAAGAAAGAAAGAAAGAAAGAAAGAAAGAAAGGAAGAAAGAAAGAGAGACTGGTTACAGGTCAGTTTCACTCCTAAGAGGAAAGCATATTATCCAAAACCATCAATGAAGCCCTTTCTGCCTGAGGGGAAAAATAATCAGACGGACCAAACCCTTTTCTTTGCTCCGGAAAGCTAGCTGCAGTCCAACCTCCCCCCACGACTCCCCTGTTCTGGCCGTGTGCTCTGTATGCTGTTCTTGTCTTCCAGAGGTCATTTTGAAAAGTTTTTCTCTGCCACCTGTGTGCCCAGCCTGAAAGGCAACCAACTTAATTAACAAAAGACAAACCAACATTCAAAACCACCTTTTTTATTACCTAAACATAAAAAAACTGTATGTGCAAAATCAAAACAAACACAACTGCCTTTGCGCTCTCGTCCCTGGAGTGATCGCAGCCTTAAAGAAGACCTTGAAGGAGGTCTGAGAGTCTGTGAAAAGCTGGTGCCTGTCACTTCCATTATCTGCCTTCCGCCACGGTGTGCTGAGTTGTCCTGGACTCCGCCTGATGAGATGTTGGCCGTGCTGACAGCCAGCGAGCTCATAACCATGCTAATTCAGTCGGCGGAGGGCAGGTGGAGGACGGCCCAGCACCCGGAGTCGGCCCGAGATGGAGGTAGAGGATGTGGGCCGAGGGGCAGGCCTGGTGTCGGTGCCTGCGTAAAAAGCCAGGGTCCGGGGAGAGATGGGTGGGGTGTTGGGGGGAGGGGAGAGATGGGTGGGGTGTTGGGGGGAGGGGAGTCGCTGCATCAGCATGTGGGCCGTAACGTGATAGCGGGGCCTAGCCACACAAAGAAAAACACAGCCGGCTCAAAACAGAGCTGGGCAGTGCCGCTCCAGCAGCCACCTTCCCTAAACCTGGCCCGCACCACCACTGCTATGGGGGCGGGGGGGGGGGGGGGGGGGGGGGGGGGGGGGGGGGGGGGGGGCAGTGTGTGTTTGTGCAGCAGGGCTGGCTAAGTACACGGGCCAGGCACTGACCAGGTTTATAGCTCCAGCTGTGGGTTGCCGGGAAGGGAATCAGCCTGAACCAGATGTGTTTAAGCTGGCAGAAGGGCCCAACGGCAGAAGCAAGGGAGGAGTGTGCTATGGCCACCTACGGCCGTGCCAAGAGAGCCGCTTCCTGGTGGTGAACTTCCCCTGCAGCTCCCCGTGGTGGTACGTCCCATGCGGAGGGCCCCTTGTGACTCACGGACATTGTGCTGCTTTCAAAAGTCAAGCACTGTCGGAGCCCGCGTTCAGTCCCCACAGAGAGTGCAGTGTTGGAGGAAAATGCAGGACAATGCTTAACGCAGCACATATGGGGCCGATTGTGGCTTTGTGACATAACAGGCCATGTGACTTTTCCACTCATTTACACTGTGTACAAGCACGAAACAACCCCCCCCCCCCCGCCGACCTACACACACACATAAACACACAAACACAGATTTACACACACACACACACACTGTATCTTTTCCGCTACATGATGATCCACAGAGAATCGGGAGCCAAAATACAGCTAGCTATTAACACCACATTCTCAAGCGGGTAAAAACACGGAACGCACACACACACACACACACACACAGCACCCTTACACCCTCACCCAGCGCCCCCGAGCAAAACCCCCTCCCATCCCTTTCCCTCCCACCCCTCAGGCTCTTGTGTTTGTGTTTGTACAGATCCGGTTCAGAGCAGTAGCCCCTCTCCTCTTTGAAACCCGAGGCCCGTCTCTCTCTGCTCCCCGGCGCGGCTGCTGCTCTGGGGGGCCCGGGAGAGACCACTCGGCCTGGCTGCCGTCGGACCCAGCGTCTGGTGGATGCGCCCTGAGCTCCCTCCTCACAGACGCTCCTTTGTTGGGTGGAGGAGCATGTGAAGGCACTGCTGACTTGTGCGTGGTGAGCAATGTGACTCCCTCTGAGGTGAGGCGGCCGGTCCTGAGCGAGTGGCTGAGGCCCTTCTCTGCTGCAGCAGGGAAGGCCCGTGGAGCTCGCCAGGCAGCACAGAACTGTTTCACCCACGGCAGCCACTGGAGCCTCGCTCATCGGCAGAGTATTGAAGGGAGCGGGCGGAAACAAGCGCCCCGGGGAGGTGGTAATATGTTAAACGATCTGACTCCAGCCTTACTCAGCCGTACAGCCTCAGAGTGAGAGAAAGCAGTGTGTGCGTGGGCGTGTGTGTGTGTGTGCATCTGTGTGTGTGTCTGTGTGTGTGTGTGTGTGCGTGTGCGTGTGGGTTTAATAGAAGACAGGGGAAAACTGAGAGATGGAGGAATGGACAGCAAGACAGTGTACAATTGGATGTAATCAACCGCAATTGCTGCATTTTCGTTTGTCTGTTTTCCATAGTTTTCTTTCAAGCGTGTGCATATACTGCACGTATGGTGTACGTTTCTTATATAGCCATTGACTATGCTCTGACAAGTGGTTAACCAGTCTGAATGATGCGTGGGCGTACTCCTTCCAAAGCAGCGATAAGAAACTTAGCTGAGACACACCTAAGGCTAATGGACTATATGGATAGAGGGAGGGGATGGGAACGAGATAGATAGAGAGAGAGAGAGAGAGAGAGAGAGGGGGGGGGGGGGGGGGGGAGGCTGTCAGTCCATTTCCTGTGATGATAGCCAGAGGCTGATTACCAGCCATCCCCCAACACACACACACACACACACACACACACACACACACACACATATCTCATTCTCCTCCTTATCCGGCAACCACCCACCCTCTCCAAGCCTAATCTTAAGCTTTGAAACATTTTGATTGGCCAGAGCGTTAACCTCTGCTAGCCTCCACTGTAAAAAGCCTCTGGAATAATGGACTCCCGGGCGACACATGTTTCGCCTGCGTTCAGCCTCAGCAAGTGACGGCTTGAAAATAATTACATCTCATTTTATGTATTGTCAGGGAATTACCTGCTTGAGTGCTCCAGCACAATGGCAGTTGGAGATGTTGGATAAAAGGTGGGGTGTCATCCAGACATTGGGGAGGGGGGGAGGTTTGGGTACGTGTGTGTGTGTGTGTCCGTGCGTGTGTGTGTGTGCGCGCGCGCGTGTGTGTGTGTGTGTGTGTGTGTGTGTGTGTGTGTGTGTGTGTGTGTGTGTGTGCGTGCGTATTGTGTGGGATGGGCTGGGCGCAGACTGCTGAGCCGGCTGGAGGACATGTTCTGGTAAATATTTCATGGAGATGGAGCAGAGATAAAGACAACTATGACTTGGCACCAGACACCATTCGCATGGCAGACAGAGGACAACACTATGGGAGAAAATAGAGGTGTAAGTGAGACACAATAGACCTGCTTCCTAAAAGTGTGTGTACAGGCGAGACAGAGAAACAGATGGAGAGAGAGAAACAGAGAGAGAGAGAGAGAGAGAGAGAGAGAGAGAGGGGGATGCATCAAAAAAGAAACAAAGAGAGAGAGGGAAATAAAGAGAGAGGGAGGGAGAGAGAGAAAGCAACAGCTTATTGTAATGTTCAACCTGATGATATATTTTTTCATATTTAGAGTACATCCTGTATCTTGTTATTTGGAGCTATTTTATGTTACTGTAATCATATTACACGTGAAAATGTATGGCGGTTATTATTGTTATTTCAGATGATGATTTATTTTGGGGTTTATTTAATTGGTGGATGCTTTGACAATAATTACTTTAGTGTTTCATGCCAGCAAAGGGTTTTACATTTAACAAATAATTAAAATTGACAAGGAGTGTCTGAGAGAAAGTGCAAGAGGGAGAGAGAGAGAGAGAGAGAGAGAGAGAGAGAGAGAGAGAGAGAGAGAGAGAGAGAGAGAGAGAGAGAGAGAAAGAGAAAGCGAGAGAGAGAGACAGACAGAGAGCAAGGGAGAGGAGGAGAGAGTGAGCATAGAGGATTATGCTTACTCTGGCAATAGTGGGGCTCAAAGACAGCTTCTCAGCTTTTCTCTGGAGACACACTGCCCGTTACACCACTACCCCAACCCCCTCCTCTCTCTCTCTCTCTCTCTCTCTCTCTCTCTCTCTCTCTCTCTCTCTCTCTCTCTCTCTCTCTCCCAGTCCTACCCGCCTAGCCTCTCTGCCTCCCAGATACAGGAAGACACTTAGCCCCTTTCCTGGCCCGGCCCATCTGTCTTTGTCTATCTTTCCCTCACCCATGTCTGTATCTCCTTTCCTCTCTCTCTCTCTCTCTCTCTCTCTCTCTCTCTCTCTCTCTCTCTCTCTCTCTCTCTCTCTCTCTCTCTCTCTCTCTCTTTCTCTCTTTCTCTCTTTCCTTGAACTGAGACAATGGCTGGCCGGACCGTGGACAGACAATGCACAGCTGTCTCCTCTGTACCCCCCCCCCCCCCCTAAAAGGCCCCTCCCTCCACTGCTCTACTCCGCCTCCAGGAACATCTGCTGCGTCCACTCACACGGTCAGGCCGGCGCAGGTCAAACCAATCTCCATGCAGATTCTAATGACTTCCTATGTCCAGCCGCTCCCCCTCCCTGCTCCTCCCCACCTCCTCCTCCTCCTCCTCCTCCTCCTCCTCCTTCTCCTCAGGGGTGTTGTAGGAGGAGGTATGAATTGACAATGGGCCTCTGTTTTCACCAAGCATAGCACCAAGCCGTCGTCCAGCCAGTGAGCACACGCACACACGTACACACACACGCACGCACACATGTACACACACACACACACACACACACACCCACACCCACACACGCACACACACAGGCCTCCACCTGCTTATTGTCACTTTTGGACATGGCACGGCATCAGACGACGGGGAAACTTTTTCGAGTGGCCATCACTAATAAGTATGAAGGAATGACTTGGCCTGTGAAATATTCGGAAACACTATCAGCTCTTTGAGCAGATATCCTTGGCCAGCGCTCCTTCAGAGCCGGTCTGTGATTGCGTCTCGGCACCCCCCACTCCCCCGCCCCCCCCCCCCCCCCCCCCCCCCCCCCCCCCCCCCCCCCCCCCCCCCCCCCCCCCCCCCCCCCCCCCCACCCCCCACCCACCCACTCCGTAGTCCGCTCGGCTCATTCAGTTTGAATGTGGATGATCAAGCCATCCTTCTGCTGGGGTAATCAGCCAGGCCATTCACGCTACGCTGTTCTCCACTAGGGGATTTGGAAGGGCAACCTCCTCATTACACTAGTACTTCTTTAATCATTCCACCTCTCCACCCCCACCCCCCCACCCCCCACCCCCAACCCCCACCCCTTTTCTTTCAACGAAGACGTGCTGTCTGTCTATCCTCAGACTCTCTCTCTCCATTTATTGTTTTTGCTGTCCCTCTCTCTCTCTCTCTCTCTCCCTCCCTCCCTCCCTCTCTCTCTTTCTCTCTCCCCCCAGCCAGACATCACTCAGAGCCTCGTTGCTTCTCAGCCACTCTGTTGCGTCTGTGTCTGCCTCGGATGTGAGGCCACTGGGAGGGGAAGGAGAGGCCTCCATGTCTACTTAACATGTCCCCTTCAGGGGGGGCCTAGCCCCGGGCCGGGCATCCCCGCCGACACCCAGCGCTGCTCGAGAAGAGCAGAAACAATGAGCGGCTTGTGGGGGCCGGCGAGGCGACAGCGCCGGGGCCCGGACCGGGAAGGCCGACTGGGAAGGCCGACTGGGAGGGGCGTGAGCACGGGGCGCTAGCTCTCATTAGCACACTGCTCTCTGGCTTCTGTGGCTCGCTATGTTGGAGCCTGGGGGCTGCACCGTCTCCGTGAGCCAGCGGGTCGGACCACCTGCGTCTTTGGCACAGCGTGCTCTGTGTGTGTGTGTGTGTGTGTGTGTGTGTGTGTGTGTGTGTGTGTGTGTGTGTGTGTGTGTGTGTGTGTGTGTGTGTGTGTGTGTGTGTGTGTACTCTGTTGGCGTGTGCTAGCCATGCTTTATGCCTGGCCTCTGTCTGGGAGCAGTGTGGCGGTCATGGCTGGTCGACACCGCTCAGGGACGGAGGGACAGAGGGCCGTCCATGAAGAGTGAACGGGCCGAGTGCCAGGGCCGGCTGACACACGCCTGATTGGGGTGGTCTGTGTTTGTGTTTGTGCTTCTGCGTGTCCCCCACGTGTGTGTGTGTGTGTGTGTGTGTGTGTGTGTGTGTGTGTGTGTGTGTGTGTGTTGGAGCGCTTACCCATGCCCGTATACTCCGGCCCTGCAGCTACGCACCTGCACTCAAGCTTGTGGCACGGTGTGCGCTCATTTGATGTGTCTGTTCATGTGTCTCTATGTGTGTTTGTGTGTGTGTGTGTGTGTGTGTGTGTGTGTGTGTCATTTGATGTGTCTGTTCATGTGTCTCTATGTGTGTTTGTGTGTTCGTGCGTGCAAAAGAGCGGGGAGAGAGACACGCGCAGACGCAGACGGAGCGGCGCGTCAAGGTGGGCCCAGACAGGCAGGCAGGCAGGCAGGCAGGCAGGCAGGCAGGCAGGCAGGCAGCATCAGACTCTTGTCATGTTTACTCGGGGAAGTGGGACTGAGAGGTGTCGAAGGCGGATAAACGCCTTTCTCCTATAATTCCTACTCCAAAATGTGTGCTTTTATGAAAGTTCTGGCAGAGCCTCCACCCGCCTCCGGCCAGCTCTGCCTTTGAACTGGCGGGGAGCAGAGGAGGGGAGCGGCCCGAGCTATCTGGTGTCCTACCAGCAGTTAGAGTGTAAAACGGGATTAGAAAATAGAAAAACTAGGTTGGAGGAAGAGGACTGAATTAGAACAGGACCCTTGAGAAGGAGATCAAGAGGAGAGGAGGAGGGAGAGGACGGAAGGGTTGGAGGAAGGGAGGAAGGGAGGAAGGAGGGAGGGGAGGGGAAGACGGAGGAGAGGACTGAAATAGAGCCAGGAAGAACACTCGCGAAAGGTAGACGAAAAAGAGTAATGGACAGGCAAAAAAAACTGATGGAGGTAATGGACATAAAAAGAGACAGGGAGAAAGAGAGAGAAAGACAGAGGGAGTAAGAGAGGGAGAGAGAGAGAGAGAGAGCGAGAGAGAGAGAGAGAGAGAGAGAGAGAGAGAGAGCGTGGCAAAAGAGAGGTGAAATGAAGGAAGGGGATAGAGCAGAGAGGAGAGACATAAGGTGAAGCAGCAGATTCCTACAGCGCTGGCGCCACAGAGAGAGGATCACAGATGTGGGGAATAGCCCTGGGAGTGGTTTTGGAGGAACTAGTGTGTGTGTGTGTGTGTGTGTTTGTTTTTTAGTGTGTGCCCATTATGACAGAGGGGTAGTCAGAGGACAGGAGAAGGAGGCACATTCATTCTAAAACTCAAAAGTCGATGTGTGTACGTGTACTTGTGTATGCGTGTGTGTACATGTGTGTGTGTACGTGTGTGTGTGTGTGTGTGTGTGTGTATGTCTGTGTGTGTATGTGTGTGCGCACAGCCAGCCCATGTTAACAGATCTCCCATGGCCTTGAGCTATCAAAGCCATTAACTTGTACCGGCCTCAAGGTCGGGGCCTGACACCGCCATCATCCTCCAGTTAAACATGTGGTCGCTGTGGGAAGGCAGGATGACTTATACCCCCAGAGAAGGAAAGAGAAACCTTATCACATCTGTCTGACTCAACTTGTTTTTGCTTGCATGTTCCATAAATGTCTCATCCATAAAACATGTTTTTTTTTGTTTACGTCTGCCAGAAGGCCTTGGCCTGAGGTGGTCCCTGAACCAGGAGGCAGTACCAGAGGGCGTCCAGAGTCCAGGCCCGGTTCAGTGTGTCCTGCCAGGCTGTAAACAGCATCGGCAGACCCGCCATAACCCGCACCACGGAGGGAGGGAGGGAGGAAGGGAGGACCCGACCCAACGAGAGAAAACACAAGACTCCCTCCGCGACTGAATCGGTTCTGCTGTCTTTGCCAGCGAATGACCGATGAGTTTCCTCGGGGGCGTTTTCCCACAGCGCGGCACGGTGAAGGACTGCAGCTTTACGTTGGTCTGTGCCTTACGCCGCCAGCAGAAGGGACCCGGAGCTGTCGGCGCCTCTTAATCAAGGCATGAAGGGGGAGTGGAAGGGCTTACTTTTAAGGGCCCTGCGAGGCGGATTGATGGCGGCGATTCCCACGCGGCAGTCCTGTGGCCCAACTCCAACCCAATGCGGGCAGTGTCAGATGCGGTGTCTGCACTTAGCTAATGCAGTGGCCGCTTGATGCATGGCAGAGCCACGGGCGCAGGGCCTACTTGCATAGACAACGATATGAACACACACACGCGTGTGATTGGGACAGGACCGCTGGCGTCAGCACTGCCATGGCAATACTACTTCTCAGACAAGTATTGGCAATACTACTTTTTCGCAGACCATATGGCGTTTATTTCACTTCACCTGTAATAAAAATGCTGTGAAGAATCATGTGTTGCTCGAAAACCTGAAAGGTTATCAGTGATACGACGTGTTGCACCATTTGAGCGTCTGAACAGGACAACACGCCGCTGTGTTAGAGAACAGGCCTGACCACCATGACCAAAGACTATACCTAACCCTCCATCTAGTTATAAAGAACTTAGCAAGAATGCAGGCCGACATGTGTATTATCAATTTCAATATAGTCGTTTGGCTGTGTTCAGACACACACACACACACACACACACACACACACACACACACACACACACACACACACACCCCCACACACACACGCGCACACACTGTCTTTTTCACACACGCGCGCTCACGCACACATAAAGCGCAGCACTCTCATCCCTCTCCCTTTCCCGGGTATATTTGGTCAACTTCCTGATCGCTCCGCACCGTCGGCGTGATGAATAGCCCAGGCGGCACTCATCACTGGGCCCCGGACACTGACTGATTAGAGGTCAGTCTAGCGTCGCGCCCCCCTGTGATTAGGGCTGGGATTCAAGGAGGATCAGTTGATCCCAGATCTGTTCCTTGAGCACCCCAGCGAGTACGACAGCGTGTGTCCGGGGCTGCATCCCAGTGCTTCTCTCCTGGGGCCTACTGCGCTCCGCCTATCCCAGTGGGAATATAAGACAATAGGTGGAATGAGTCACTGAGCTCATGTATTCCGGCATGCTTAGGAATCAACTGGGGTCGGGTGCTCCTGGTTAAGGGGGTCAGCTCTTGGACAAGCAGAGGGCCAAGGTAAAATGCACTCTGCACCAACTGTAGCACTATGCACCGACCCTAGCACTATGCACCGACTGTAGCACTATGCACCGACTGTAGCACTATGCACCGACTGTAGCACTATGCACCGACTGTAGCACTATGCACCGACCCTAGCACTATGCACCGAACGTAGCACTATGCACCGACTGTAGCACTATGCACCGACTGTAGCACTATGCACCGACCCTAGCACTATGCACCGAACGTAGCACTATGCACCGACTGTAGCACTATGCACCGACCCTAGCACTATGCACCGAACGTAGCACTATGCACCGACCCTAGCACTATGCACCGAACGTAGCACTATGCACCGACCCTAGCACTATGCACCAACTGTAGCACTATGCACCGAACGTAGCACTATGCACCGACTGTAGCACTATGCACCGACTGTAGCACTATGCACCGACCCTAGCACTATGC
>CM030179.1:9370653-9380653 GCA_017639675.1 Aplochiton taeniatus | reverse complement strand
GGAGAGAGAGAAAGAGGGAGAGGACAGCTAAGGTTTTGAGTTTCTGAGTGTACATTAGTTGACGGAGTTAGTTGAACAGTAATCAGTAAACATTAAACTCTGAGTCAACTTAGAAATTCCATATTTTTCTCAAAACATTCAAGAAAACAGTTTCTTGAAATCTTGCGAGAAAGGCAAACATTTTTGCATTATAAATGAGCCTGCCTACCCAATCTAATGAACAAAAGACATAGTACTGGACCCTAATTAGCACACATTAGGAAAGCACATGGAAGATGTGACAATAAATAGTATTATTCCTTCACAAGAAGCACACAAATTAAAAATGAACTGGTTATATGGCCTCGGGTACATAGAAAATAATTGCTGTAGACTTGTTGCCTTCATGTGTGTATATATATATTTATATAAGATTTCTCTTTGACTATAACTCTCCTGTTCACTCTGAAGAAAATACAATCTTTGATTGGTTCTGGCACGAAGCGCTGTTCTACACTTGCTGAGTCCAGAAATGGTTCTAAACAACAATATTGTTGATGGATAAAAAAAACAATCAATTGATGGAGCTCCTAATCTAATTCCCCGTGCTTTTAAATGTAATAAGTGAGTTAGTGTTTGGTGCCTCTGAAGGGCAGGGACCAGGCCTGGTCATGTGCTGTGGACATGAAATGGAGAGGCAGACAGTGGACAACCTTTGCAGATATTACTCAGTAGCAGGTTAGTACCCCTAACAAGTACTTGATCCAATTGTCATTTAGCAACATTTTCTTCATTATTTGTTATCTTTGCCTGGAAACAAGCAGGAATTTGTCCTCTAACTGCAAATGCCTTTTTCTCAGTGTGCCCGTAACACGAGGCATGCTGTTGACTTTTAAGTTCACAGACAGGCCTATGACAGGCCTATGACAGGCCTATTACAGGCCTATTTATTTGAGATCTTCCATTCCGAGAGAAAAGTTGTCCTGTTCTTGTCAGTACTCTGATTAGTTCAACACTGCTCGTTCTGTGCATCAATGCAAAACAGCACATAAAAAGAAGACAAGTAGCTAAAAGGCATTTCATAGTTTTTTAAATATTTCGAAAATGCTGTGTACTACACAGCCTATTTGCAAGAGTGAGGCAACGTCTTAGAGTCTTGCCGGGTTGCATAACAGCGCCAAAAGTGACACATGTTCTTTTTTAATAAGGCGTTCCTCTTTTTGACTAGTTCTGAACAGAAAAAGTAGAGGCAGCCGTACTTGTCAATGAGCCGAATGGACGAGCCCATTAGCTCTTTGCTGTCTGTCAGAGCTGGTCTGTTAAGTACAGAGCTGACTCTTCAGCTCTCTGGTGCGATGCATGCTTTTGGCTTGGCCTTCAAAACTTAACACAAACTTGTACGCTTTTTTTTTTTTTTTTATCTGACAGATTGGAATGCCTCATCTTTTGGAAACCCGTACGAATGCCTCCCTCACAAATTGTCTGATATCCGTTTCTTCCCAGCGTATTAAAGCGCCTTGCCTGGGGTTCTGCCAATTCCCTCAGTGAGGAACAATCCGTCTATCAGCCGGCAGGGAAAGCTGTAATGAAAAGATGGCGTGACAGGCCTCCCGACCAACGGACAAAGTGCCAACCCTACACACGGTGGGAAGGAGCAATTCAAAACTTCTGAACTACGCACTCACCCACACAATCACACAACAATGTGTTCTGCTATATTCTTTTAAAGGCCAGACATGTTATAATGCCATGTGAAGAAATGTGACTGACGCTAACAGCCCCACAGTGTTCTATGGGAATCTAGGCTGCATAGAGCACCACACTATCAGGCTCATAAACAGGATTACAGGATCATCATGTACTGCGGTATCGTTCGATATGTAATGCTTTTCAATACGTACCGTCCACACGAAACAGTTACAAGTATGAGATGGGATTGTATATCTGGTTTATGGCAGCAGGGTCTGGTAGAGTATCGCTATGGCTTCCAGATACTGTAGCTCAAAGGGTATTAACGCTGGGGAAACGTGGAAATCTCTGCAGGGGAAAGTCAACTTCCCCGTCCACTGCGTGCTTTTTCTTCCCTCTCTTCGTTTTCCTCCAACCCTCCAAAATGAGAGTCGCCTTTTAAATGACACTATCTCTCCTCAACAGCTGGCAAAGTGCTAACTCACCCACCCGGAATGAAGACGGCAACACTTCAGCACCCCCACAGAGTGGTCGACGCAGATGAAATAGCCGGGGAAAGGCCTGTCCCACCCCCACAAAAAAGATGCCAAATTGACGTTATTGACTCCAGCAACTGCAAATAAACAGCGCACCGTGACTTAATGAGGAGAGATTAGCGTTTCATGCTAGGATGGGTGATGATAGGGATGCAAAGATCCCATCTGCAAAGAGCCGTCAGGCCAGATGAGCACTGAAAGCTATGCGATTAGGTCGTTTTCAATGTAATTGGAGGCCCATTAATTCCATGCTTAATGGGCACCATTTGCAACAGCCCTATAGCAGCGTTATCCATTGCAGTTAAGCACGCTCTCCATTGCAGTTGGCAATGAGTCAGCGCTTTAGCCCAATTCTCCGCGGCATCCACCGTGATGCTCACACACACATTGGCATGATCGCAAGAAATGGTTTTGTAGCCTTGAAATTCCATCAAATTCAATGAAGGAGACAAAGAAAGTGTCTTGGATCGCATGAATATCTCAAGGCAAACACCGCGGCTTCTCCCCTCAGGGCACTCACCGCATCAGAATGCTCCCTTCTTTTGTTGACATTTCCCCCATTTCCTCCCTCCCTCAGACCCTATTTTGCATTTCCACCTTTTAATAGGTACCACATTTCTTTCACTTAACCCCACCCGCCTCAAAACACACACACACACACCTGCTTCTTTCGTTTGCTCATCTCTTTCCTACTTTCATCCTTGTGTCATCTGATATCTGAGCCTGTCCAACTTCAAACGCCTCTCTGCCTACTCTCCTCCTCCTCCACCTTATGGCTGCCAGGGAGGCATGGCCACAGCCTTGTACCTTATATCTCCTCGCTACCCACTACCTTTCTCTCTCTCTCTCTCTCTCTCTCTCTCTCTCTCTCTCTCTCTCTCTCTCTCTCTCTCTCTCTCTCTCAGTCTCTCTCTCACTCCCTCGGTCTCTCTTTTTTACGTCTGCTTCTCACTCTCTACACTTCTCTCTCTATCTTTCCCCTGTCTTACTTCATGGCTCTTTCCCTGCGTCTCTATTTCCCTCTTCGTTTGTGTTCTTTTGGCTCTCACTGTTTTTCTCTCTGTCCTAGCGTTCCCCACATATTTGATTCCATTGTCTTCTCTCTTCTTCTCTTACTTTCTGCCTCTCCCCCTCCCTCATCCTTGCACTTGCACGGTAGTATTTCAATGTGATGTTGCTCTGGGCGCTAATGCCTCAATCCGGCGTTCAAATGTGTGAAATAGAAAATGCAAATGTCTCGCTGTTTATTACCTAAACCAAATTCTTCATTTTGCCACAATTTGTTAGGATTTACGCATGACCTTTCTAATAGAACTTCAAATGAAGGTAGCATGCCATGAATAGCAAACCCAGAGGAGTCTTTGGCAGTTGAACCTACAGCTCACAGTCACTGCTCACCATCAGCTGTTGGGAGAGGGAATACATCAGTGGGAGAAAGCTGGCAAAAAAATGACAGCAATTATGATGTATTAGAAAAAAGAAAACACCTGCACGCATCAGAGTAACATCCCTTTTTTTATTAATTTTTTTGTCTTTTTCAAAAATCATCCCGCTTTTCAAAGGGCTGCATTTAACAGTTCTCGGTTTGTGTTTGTGTGTTTAGGCGACCCTGATGGGGAGTACAAAGATCCTGCTGATGCAACCTAGCGAAAGCTTTTTAGGCCGTTCAGTACCAACAATTCACTAAGGGGAGAAGTTGGATGCAAAGTCTGAACTAGCACCCATATTTGCTTGTGTGTTTGCGTGTGTGTGTGTGTGTGTGTGTGTGTCTGTGTGTCTGTGTGTCTGTGTGTGTGTGTGTGTTTGAAGGACAGAAAAAGAACAAAAGAGATGGGGACAGAGTCGTGTGCGCACATGCACTGGAAGCTAAAAGCACCTTTGTCGGCTAATAGGAAATGTCTGTGTTGTGCGTGTGGAAGTGTGTGTGTGTGTGTGTGTGTGTGTGGGGGGGGGGGGGTCCCTCTCTGCAACCATAATCACCTCCATGTCCACCCAGATACTTCAAAGGGAGGTAGCAGTCATGTGACCGACCAGCATCTGGCGAGGGGCTGAGCTCCCCTATCCTTCAGCTTGTGACACGTGCTGCGACTCACAGTTGAGATGTACCCAGAGAGAGAGGAGAGAGAGAAGGAGAGAGAGAGAGACAGGGGGATCGGCGAGAGAGAAACAGAAAGAGAGAGAGAGAGAAAGAGACAGACAGAGAGAGAGAGTAATAAAGCAAGAGGTTGAGTACTGAGTGTACGCTGATATCGAACAGTCATACATATGCATACATCAAATCTCCCCATACAGTAAACCCTGAGCTCTTTGGCGGTGGCTCTGTGCATTTGCAGAGTTGGTAATTGTGTTTTTTAATAAGCTGCTGGATAAGGGCTGGATTATTTAGTTAGGCCTTTGTTTGCTTCCTCTGTGGACAGACCAGCCCCAAATTAAGCGTAAGGATCTACATCCCTGCTTATAGCATCCAGCAGGCTAATAGCAGGCTAGTGGAAGAGCTGCCATTGTTGTCATCCAATTAGGATGGACTCCTGCATGCATGGTGAAAAGGCCTGGGAGACCCAATCCCTCGACAGGGCACAAACGATCAGAGAGCTATTGAAAATGAACGGCCATCAATCTTTTACACGGCCATTCTCCTTCAGTTAATTGTCACGTATCGCGGACGCAGATCTCATTGGGTGCCGCTCACATGCTTACTCAACATCCCAGAAGCCTCGATGTTGTCACTTATTTGTTCAGCATGATGGAATATGCAAATCAGTCCGTCATCAGCTGAAACTCTAATTTCAGAGAAGACGCATAGACCAAGCCAATAAAACAAACTCCACCACCCCTTAAGGGAGTGTTACTATGGTTACGGCCCTGCAATGATGTTGGAATCATAGAAGGTATCGTACAAGGTTGAAAAAGAATACACCCTATTTGCGGTTGGTACAGTGTGTGTCTGCCTTCTTAGGAATCAGAGGAAATAGAGAGATCAACAGCAGAAATTAGCATACTATTAAAATTGTACACATGGCATACTTTCATATTTGCTTTGCTTGTGCTGCATATATATGTAGACATATTTACAGAGGCGTATTTAATGCTAGTATCTTAAATCAATATATATGCAGACATATTTACAGAGGCGTATTTGATGCTAGTATCTTAAATCACATCGAAGCCGACGGCGACATCTTTCCTTCATGTGTGAGGGTGGCATTTACTGCACTTCTCAGTTTGCATGGCTTAAATCCCCCCCCCCCCACCCCCCCACCCCCACACACACACACATGCACACACACACTGCCTGAGACTTTCAAGTCTGAAGCTAAACTCACAATTGGCCCCAACCAGTGAGGGAGGAGGGCTTGTTTACCTCCTGCCAGAGAGTAAATATTTTACGCCGCCCGCCTTCATGTCGGAGATCTGGAGGATGCATGTGAGCCGTCTCGTCAAACCTAAGTAAACAATCTGCCACGTTGGAATCAGAAGGAGCCCAGATGGGCACATGGCACTCAATGATGCAGTTTTAGTAGACACAAACCAGCACCAACACAAACACACTACACCACACCAACACAAATAAACACACACGCACACACACATAATAACACGCACACAACTAATAACAACGCACACACCTAAACTTAACCAGACGGAAGATTGCAAAGAAGCGAAGAGAGGGAAATAGGAAAAATAAGAAAGAGGAGACAGAGAAGAGAGGATCGAGCACAGCTCACAAACATGGGGATGTCACAGATGGGCTGCAGACTCCTGCCACGTAATGGCCTCTTAATCGGAGGCCACATGTTTGCTCACTGGAGGAATCTGTGTCATTTCTCCTCACAACAAGGCACAGACAGTTCCTACTTCTGCACTGCTGAGACAATGATGAGGGATTGCTGGGGATATGAGACTGAAACAGATACCGCCTCGTAGTGGCCACGTAGCTGCCCAGAAGAGAGAGAGAGAGAAAGAGACAGAGCAAAATGAAAGAGCGACAGAGGGAAAGAGAGAGAAAGAGAGACAGACAGAAAGAGAGAGATAGAGGAAAAGAGAATGAGAGAGAGGGAGGGAGAGAGGGAGAAAGGGAGACATACAGAAAGAGAGAGGTAGAGAAAATGAGAATGAGAGAGGGAGGGAGAGAGCGTGTGCTTGTTGCAACTCATTTGCTGCCTGTTCAATAGCAGTGTCCTATTGCACTGGGGCTGGGGAGCAGTGACACCTTGTCTGGGACTGCTGTCAGACTGTCTGAGATGGTTTAGAAAAAGTGGGTTCCAATTCTCTTGAGGCTACTTGGAACCACTGACGCCGAGTTTGACTTTTACCGGGTAGGGGTGGTGGTGGTGGTGGTGGGGGGGGGGGGGGGACCAAGTGAAATGATTGAAGTATGGAAATAATCTGATTTGATTTAAGGCATTGAACGCAATTAATGTACGGCTTTTCCGTACGTTTCCCCTCCTCAGGACATGATGACAGTTCTTCCATCCCAATTTTTAAGTTGCACAAAGCCCCCCCCCCCTCCCCCCCAAAAAAACTGTACAATGTTTAACCTCTCTACTCCATGCGTGTTTAGTTATAAATCACGACAATGTCTGTTCATGGCTGGCGTGTAAATGGGTTGGGTAACCACAATAATGGTTTAGGGAGCAGGTGTTGTTCTTTTCGGTAACGTCCACTTAGCTAAAGGCATTGTTTACTACACAGAATAACATACCAATATGGGGGGTTTAGCTTAGTGAAACATTTGCCCGGCGGCCCCCTGAACTCGGCGCCGGTGCTTGGAACGCACTTTACAAATCGATGTGGTAAAAGCCGCTGGAACGGTACAAATGAGTAAGTATCACTCCACTGGAAATGTTGTGATTCTGTCACGGAACAAGTCAGGGGAACTATTTTGGTCAAATCTAATCATTTTTGTCATTTTCAGAATGCAACTGTTTGTTCTCTGAACAGTAGCTACACCTGCATTTTTATATGCGAGTCACAGTAGTTATGCTTACATACAGGATGTGATATTCATACAGTGTGTCTGTCAAAAAAATTTTGAAAGGAGAGAGAGAGAGAGAGAGAGAGAGAGAGAGAGAGAGAGAGAGAGAGAGAGACGTTGCAATGGTGTGTGTGTGTGTGTGTGTGTGTGTGTGTGAGAGAGAGAAAAAGAGTGTGTCTTTGTGAGTGTGGAGGGAGTGGGGGTGGAAAGGGTTGAGTGAAACCATTTATGGTTTGAAATTGTATGTTATGTGAGAAGGAAAAGCTCTGTAAATGATGAATGCCGTCTTCCCCTGACACACACTTAAAGGATTTTTTAAGAGTGGAAATAGATTCATAGTCATACGAATGCTATTTTGCATGTGTGTGTGTGTGTTGCTGTGTGTGTGTGTGTGCGTTTCTAACACCACTTCCACCGCACCATCAGAGACAAATCCTACACATAATACCACCGCAGGGAATATATATATATTATAAAATACAAAAAAAACACACAAAACTTTATCGGCAGTGCTCGGCACATTGAAATGCATCCAGTACAATGACCATTCCCTTCTCTCTGGGATGACATGATTTGTCACAGTAATGCCACTTGACTGATTATAACGCAACACATCAGAAGCAATGCTATCATTACAGACATAAACAGGGGGCTGTGTCTCCCTATTAAGGCATTACAAAAGCTTAATTTGGCGTGAACAGGGTTTGCATTGATAAATAATTGAACAGGCTTTAAATTAACACTCGCAGCCAATGTGGGGGGAAGTGAGAAGCAGCTCTGTGGAGCAGCGGAGAGCGTTCCCCGGTCGGGGAATAACAGCTGTGAAAAATGATGCTGAAAGTTCAAAGGAACTTCAATCAGGATACGTTTCCATGCTTGATGAATAATTGAGCAACAGCCTGAACGGCCTCGATTCCCAGTGTTTTAGAAAAAAAAAAAAAAGGTTGGGTTTTGCATGAATAAAACACAGTTTGGCCCCCTGAGCTGTCTGCGGAGCAGAAGCACCATCCGTGTACTGACAACCGGCGCCTCAATAACCCAAGACTTGCAATCTGAGACTAGATTTCAGAAATCTCTCTGGGTGTCTGCCAATTCTAGCCGGCGTAGATGAAGGGCGTGTCTGCGTGTCCTGCTCTGTCTTTCTGTTTGTCCCTTCATCTATCCCTCCCTCCTCCCTCTTTCTTGGCCTTCCGTCCACCCACCTGGGGCACTGCCTCTCCCGTGCACCTTCAATCTTTCTTCCTCTATCACTCGCTCCTTTTTTTCTTTCTTTCCCTTTCTGTCCTCTTCCCCTCTGTCCCTGTCTGTAATAGAGAGCATGCTCAGATGATTCACCTCCCGCTGTGCCCCTCGCTGTCTCGGGGAAATAAAGCTATGCCCCTCGATGAATGCGACACACTCATGTGGAATGTACATTTCCTCCCCGTCAGAGTCTAAGTATAGGTTTGCGCCCGAGATTGAAGTCCAAACTAAAATGACTCAGTCTTCGACGGAGATTGTTGGGCGCATTGGAAAGTTTGGACATCAATCGCGGAAGTGATTAGAGTCCCGGCACCACCGGCTAGAGCTAAACCATTTTCCTTAACTTGTTTACTTCATTTAAATGCAACAATTCATCATAGGAATATCACAGGAGCCCGGTCACAGATGGCAACTACAGCTTCCAATGGCCTGCATCTCTTCCCGACCCTGCCAGAACGCAATTCATCACGTTAAGTGGCAGCTCCCAGTTTTCCCTCTTTGCCAGACAGAGGGACTGGTGTGAAATGAATTAGCTCGCAAACTACAGTCCCAGGGATCCGCGGGGCATCAGCCGGGAGGAGGTTTAACAGGATGATGATGTCACCGCTGGGGTTTCAGGAAATCCGTCCGGAGAGGGAAGAGGATTGACTCAGGGCAGGTCACAGAGAGTTTGGATATCGCTGGCCAGCCGAGGAGACTTCTAATGATCTGCTTCATATATTTATATATTTCAGGTATTCTTGCTCATTTCTTTTGCCAACGGTTTTGCACCGAAGAGGGACACTCTATGAGAAGAGGCACAACATTTTCTTCTAACTTATAGCATCCGTGTGCCTAACCAGAGATTATGCATAGTTTGAGGCCGCTGCAGACAAGAGTACAGACTGTGTCTATTTGTCTGTGTGCGCAGGCATACATTTATATTTTTACCAATGCCTGTGTGTTGTTGTTTTTTGTCCTCTTCATTTAATTTCGATGCTGCCATTTGTTCGCCTTCTTATTTATTGTGGTGGAGGGCCAAATTGAAAATAAGCGATTTTTATCTCCATTTTGTTACCCCCTGTGAAATTAAGGTTAAATAAACAAACGTGAGATTGAACCCTGTCAGCACTTTCCCGTATCTTCAAGGCTTTGCCCTCGGTCAGACCAGGACTGAGATCTCTCCCCCTAGAGGGGAGGGCTGGGAGGAGAGGATATCCTGACTCCCTCTGCTGACCTACGACCCAGGATATCCTTCTCAAAGCCCCACCTCTTCCCCCGTAAGCCCTCCACTCACCAAGGCCAAGGCCGGCGGCTTCCTCTGGCAGTGTGCACCGTTGTGGAAACGAATTCTCCGCCCCTCGCTTTTTGGGATCATTACCGCAAGGACAGAAAGGAGATTCTCCCTTTCAGTGTCAACGAGATGTGCACGCACTCCTATTCATCAACCGAACTGTATCATCCATCTTTCAAACGTCTTCCTCTTTTGCCGAGAGGCAAAGTGAGACTTTTCAAAGCCTTTTGTACGAGCAAAGGCGCGAACGGTTAACCTTGAACTTTGCTTGAATGCTGGGAGGCTGAGGTAACAATCCATTAAGCT
>CM030179.1:9330653-9365653 GCA_017639675.1 Aplochiton taeniatus | reverse complement strand
TTAATAAGACACACTGTGTATGAACTGCCACTGGACTGCTCAACTAAAACACTGGCTCCATTAGAGAGGTGCAGGGAAAACACATCAGAAGTGGGGATTGTTTTTCTCTGCACCTTGCTCCTTCCACAAACAACCCAATCAGCAGTCTCATTTCCCCCTCCTTCATAGTGTCCACTCCAGACAGATAGAGCTGCAACCTAACACAGGTGATAATGGGAAATCAACACACTGTTGGTCATGGTCCCGAAACAATCAAGATGGCCCAGAAGGGCAGCCGTGAAGCTCAGCCTAATGACGCTGCCTAATGGGGAGTTGTATCAAATCCCACTGTAGTCCGTGACACCGAGGCCCCTGCCAGCCTCCGCCCAGCACACTGGGCCAACGCAGGCTCAAAGACCTTGCGACCCACACCAGAACATTTCAGTCAGGACAACTTAAGAATATGTTTAACAGTTCATCGCGTATAACATGGTAATACATTGAAAGTTGAGGCCAGAGGTCATATTCAAACACTCAGTGAACAACCATGGGTAGGGTTATCTGCAGATTCCCCCTGACAGATACTGAGCAACAGATCCGAAGTAGGTGGAGGCTGGTCTGGAGGTGGGTGCACAGCAGCGATAGCAGGCACTCAGTGTGTACGCAGCAGTGAGCATTGGAGACGTTGTAGGAGCCAATGAACTGTGGTTCAAAAAGACTGCGTTTTCAACTAATGAGCGTATGTGAATGGTTGATAGATGTGACGTGAAAAATAGCTTTTGTCTGAACCAGCTCTGGCAAGCGGTCGCCTCATTAATACGTGAAGCACTTTTTATTTTATTTTGCAGGTAGTCTGCTGTCCAGCAGCAAATTAAAAAAGAAAGCGCATAATAATAATAATAATAATAACACAATTGTTTCATAAGGCGTTAATTATAAGATGCTCGGTTGGCAAATTCTAGGTGCGAAACATCACAAATAATTATCAATGCTTAGCAAGTAATGCGTGGCCAATTAAAACCCTCTCGCCAATTAGTGGAGTCGAGCTCTGGAGGCGAGTAAGTGTCGCACAAGCATGGAGCCTTTCTATGGAACCGCAAACGGTAGTCTACTCCCTCCGAACTCAGAGCCCACCAGGCCGTAGACGACAAATTTGTAATCCTGCCGGACGCACAGTGTATGGATGTGTCGCAGTGTTAAGCGCGGTGGTAAATTGTGTCGAGCTGTTGGCTGGAGGTCTGGACCTCGTGTTCCGTTTGTTAACAACCTCGCCGAGCAGCAGGTAAAACTGGCTTCCTGTTATTCCATGCCCCCCACCCCCCACCCCCTCCACTCTCTCTCGTTCACTTTCACTCAGACACGCAAGCACACGTACACATGCGGTCAGAAACACGCACGCACACACACTCACACACTCAAACATACACATACGCACAAACATACACACACACAAGCAAAAGCACTCCGAAAACCACAACCCCTCGCTGTGTGGCTTCCAGGCGGAATGAAAGAACACAATAAAAGAGTTCGACAGTAGAGATTTCTCCAGTAACACTCCTCCATATCTGTGAAAACAGAAGCCCTGTCCAGTCTGTGTCAATCATCCTTGGAAGTGACCGGTTCCCATGACAACTCATCCCATACCGAAGCCAGACATGAAACAAAATTACAGTTATTTTGAGCGGGCTTCGGCTAATTAGGCAAAGGAGCGTGGCGTCCTTGTTTGTGACAGTGAGAAATACACAGAAGGTGTTAAGATGGAGGAGATCTGTGCCAAGTCTACTGCTATTCTACTCGTGGTGTAAACTAAAGGACCGACATGTAAAGGTAATTGCTCAGTATAGAAGCAGCTGATGGTACCCTTTCATAACCTTTTCAAGCGGGCAGGTCGATCATTTCTGGCTCAGTCAAGCTGTTTCACTTGTTTTGATATTGCGTTCTGATTGTTCACATTTTAACAGCATTGCGTCAATGGGGCTGACGTGAACCCAGCATTAGTCATGAGGAGTGTGCGTGTGCGTGTGGGTGTGTGTGTGGAGGAGGGGTATTAGAAGGGTATTAGTAGGAAGGAAATGAATAACCCTGAGATTTGGTTTCGCGCAACCTGAGAAGTCTGTGGGAGCCAGAGAAATAGAGGGAAAAAGAGAAAAGGATAGAGCGAAAGAATAAGTAAGCAGGTGAAAGAAACAAAGAGAGGGAGAGAGAGAGAGAGAGAGAGAGAGAGAGAGAGAGAGAGAGAGAGAGATTGGTTTTGAGTATCAACGTACACAACAAGCTGTGAGATGTGAGCCAGCGAGCCTGGGGTGAATGATCGCTTGGCGATCACCAAGGGAGAGTGTGTGCCCTGACCTATCGGCCATTGCCATATTGCTCCACTTAATCCATCACATCAATCCGACGGCCTGTCGATCCACTACTTTTTGATACCTCTTTATTATTTAGCAACTGCGGCATGTTCTTAAACTGCCAAAAATGGCTCCGAGGCTACCTTTGGCCCCCAATGGAAATGGAACTTGATTCGGATGCAAAGCCCCATTAAAGCTCTAGCTGGACTAGGCGGGCTTTATGTCAAATATCTGAGGTTACATTTGAGCCCATAACGCAGTCACTGTTAGGTAGATCATCATAAACTGTATTCATGTGAATTACCTTCATATCGTTAGACCCCAGAGTGACCGAATTGAAGCCGTACGAATGGAGGAATGTGGGTCTGTGTGTCACTGAGAGGGGAAACTGTGTGGATTCAGTGTGGCTTCAGAATCAATGAGCAATTCAATTTCATGCTCCATACTGACATTTAACTAACAAAGAGAGAAAGGTTAATGCTATTCCAGCTAAGTACAAAATAGCAGGCGATGGTATCTGAGTGCAACAGTGCTAGCAGTTCAACATAAAACCCAAACCAAGGAGACAAAATGCTCCCAACTAAACCGAACCTTGCTGACTGACTGACTGACAGGCTGACTGACTAGCTGAGTGAGTGACTGACTGACTGACTGACTGAGTCACTGACTCACTGACACACTGACTCACTGACTGACTGACTGTACAGAGAGTCTGGCTGGCTGGATGACTTGCTTTGTGTCTTTCTGTCTGACTGACTGTTTCTCTCTGTCTGTCTGTATTACTAACTCTTTGGGTGAATAACTAACTGACCGACTGAGTTACTGTACAGGGAGTACAGGGTCTGGCTGTATGACTTGCTTTGTGTCTTACAGACTGACTGACTGACTGACTGACTGACTGGCTGGCTGTTTGTCTGACTATACATCTCCATGAATCCTACTGTCTGTCTGTTTACCTGTTTTTCAACTCAAGGTGTGTCTGTGTGTTTGCCTCTCTGTCTCTCTGTCTGTCTGTCTGTCTGCCTGCAGCAGTATGATATTACACCCACCCGCACATAATCTAATCCACCGACTGCTGACGTATTCCCGCCTGCTCCGTTCAACCTCGTTCCCCAGGCGGCCGGCAGAAACTAAAGTCAGAAAAACAACAGGCAAAGAGTAGAATCAGGTTTCCTCCGCGTGATCTTTCTCCACCGGATGTAATGTGTCCAGACTCGTGACAATAGAAGAACGCAGCCAGCAGCCATTGTCCCAGAAGCTCCTTTGAGGCCCAGTAGCCACGGTGATGAGAGCCGGGTGGACACAGGGTCCTGGCCCACTGTAATGTGCTTGGACAGCTCACACCAAAACACAATTACTCAGCCGCAGGGGATCAAGTCTCTCCATTGCCCCCAATCCGCTGACCAGCTGGGGGGCCAACGGACACAGATCGCCCAGAGTGAAGGGACGGAGTGGCTCACCAGCACGGGCACATGCCTGCACACAGGCCAGGCAGCAACCACCACAGGAAGGCAGGCACACACACACACACACACACACACACACACACACACAAACACACACACTTACTATAAGAGTACACAATACTATACTACAAGATGGGAGCAATGGTTTAACCTAAAAAAAGAGACTTATAAACGAGAACGAAAAGAAGGAAAGAAAAGAGATTTGTTCAGGCAGAGAGAGAGAGAGAGAGAGAGAGAGAGAGAGAGAGAGAGGGATAAGTAAGCAGAGGTAGGGCAAAGGTTTTTCTTTGTCTTCCAGGGGACTTTCTGTTGATATTATGTTCCATCTGTCTCATGTTACATCTGGGTGCCCCCCCCCCCCCCCCTTGTTCAAAGGGGTTTAGCTAACAGAGTGAGGGGCCGGGAGGGAATACAGGGTCACAAAAGATTGACTTCACCGCGTCCAGAAAACCCTTTTTTTCGGGCAAGAACAAGGGAGCACCAAGAGAGAAAAGCGAGTGAGATAGGCCAGCCTGGGGAGGTGGATTGATAGCTCTCTTAAAAGAAATGCAGAGCGAGAAAGGTAAAGCGCCCCGGAGTTCAATCTCAGGAGATCCCTCTTCTGGCGTGGCATCAAAGGAGCGCAAAAATTGAAAAAGGGAATTGAGATCGAGAGAGAAGGTAGAAACGAAAGCGGGGGAGGGCAGTGGCCACAGAGGTAGGCAGAGCAAAAGAGGGAGAGAGAGAGAGAGAGAGACAGAGTGAGAGAGAGAAAGAGGGAGGGGTGAAGTTCCCCGTGGATGAGCTTTGCATTTGAATTAGATATTAGAGGTGGAGTGGCAGGTCACTTCTCAGCAGTGCAGCGAAGGCTGATATCTCACGGCCAATGTTCTCTCATCCTCTCCCCCCTCTGGCCCTGTTCCTCCCGCTCCCTGTCTGCGCGGTGCAGATGGTGCAGTGTTAGCCTGCGGATATTAAGAAAGAACCCCAGAGATTCTGGGAGGACGGCTCTCGCGTCCTTACCTTCACCACCGTGCACACACACCACAGGCAGGCTGCAGACTGGCACTCCATTAGCGTCAACCCTAGACCGTGCGCTGCTTTCCGTGCATTCACAGACACACGCGCACACACACACGCGCACACGCGACCAAACACAGACGCGCGCACGCACACCCACACGCATACACACGCAAACATGCACAAACACACACACGCACATACACACACACACAGGCGGCAAACACACTCTGAAAGGTTTTCTTAGAAGCACAGACGTGGACTTACATAAAAGCCGCCACAGCCTTAACCCTGGCACAGAGAAGAAAGAGTCCGGTGCCACTGTGAATAACCTGCAATCATGTGGCCATGATGTCATGGCTTTCCTGCGTTTGTTGAGCAGCGCGTTGCTGGGCTATTAGGGGGCCGCGGAAAGTGCCTCGCTGCGCAGATTACTAATACGCTCATTTGGACCGGGCAGAAAGACGCAAGTGTTTCTCTTCTCCCAGCCCACTCTGTTAAGCTCCACTGGCTGGAGACGGGGCCGGCCCGTTAGCAAGGACAGGATGATTGACACGGGGGACTCAGGCCTGACTGACAGGTTCCGTTCCCTGGCAAACTGACAGCTGGAGAAAAACAGCGCAGTCCGAAAGAAAAGAGGGAGAAAGCTAAATTAGGAGAGAGAGAAGGAAGGGAGAGGGGGGGTCAGGGAGCCACAAAGGAGGAAGGTGGGCGAGAGGAAACGAGAAAGAGAAGAGTAAAAGGGAGAGAAAGAGACAGAGATGAAAGGTTGAGGTTTAAGAAAGGGAGAGAGAGAGAGAGCGTCAGGGGAAGGGCCGAGGGGCGATTCGAGCCAAGCCTCTCTGTTCTGTTGATTCTGGGAAAGGGCGTAAGAGGGCGGAGGAACAGACCGAGGGAGGGCAGCGGGGATGGAGGGATGTAAAGAGAGAGAGGGAGAGAGAGAGAGGGAGGGAGGGAGGTGAAGTGTGAGCAGCGGCCTCTCCTCCCTCACACAGGGCCTTTTGTCTCCGACAGCGGCGAAGAGGAGCGCCGCGTCACGAGATCTAATGTTCTAAACCCCTCAAATCTGATCAGGCAACCACCATTAACTGGGATCTGCTGCTAGGCCTTGAGAGCAGGCCCGGCTGAACACCTAGCCCCCCCCCCCCCCCCCCCCCCCCCCCCCCGTCAAACCCTCTAATGCAATTCCAGGCAATTAAAGTTCAACACAGAGATTGTTCCTCTCAAGGTGGAGAGTACAGCGGCGCCCTCGCAAGACCTGCAAGAAACAACCTCCTGTAATGGAGGTCAAAGTGCTGACGGGGTGTATCTCTCTCTCACACACACACACACACACACACACACACAAACACACACGCTTCAGCTTTTGGGACACAAACACAAAGGCACACTCACTCGAAAAAACAAAATGCACTCTCGCACGCGCTTCAAACCGCGCTGACGAAGATAAGATACACCTACGCAAGCGCTTACACACTCCCTCTCCCCCCCCCCCCCCCCCACACACACACACACACACACACACACACACACAAATGCATACTGTAGAGAAACCCACACAGACATTCGGCAGTTTAGAGCGAATCATTACCCGCTCAATCAGGCCGGTCCACTGGGGAGGGTGCTAATTAAAGCTACTGCATTAAAAACGCCGAGCCGTGCACTTTATGAACGATCCAGCATACAGGGGCCTTCACCCCAACAAACATGATACTGTGTTCCCTTCCCCTCCCCAACAAACATGATACTGTGCTCCCTTCCCCTCCCCAACAAACATGATACTGTGCTCCCTTCCCCTCCCCCAGGGCTTCCTGCCTGACGGCATCGGGACACAGAGGAACGGAAGAGCCGAGGGGTGACAGGGGGAGGACGCCCGGGTCGTATGGAGGCGGACCTGACGACCCCCTCCTCTACCAGAACCTCAAGCCCCGCCCTCTGGCGGCTACCTCACACGGGATGTTCCATCTAGCCGACTCATAATACTCACTTAGTGGATTAGCCTGATGACTGTCATCAGTCACTGATGGGGCCGACAATCACCATAGAAAGCCGTCCTGTTCGGCCGCAGACGAAGGGGGGACAGAGGGGGGGGGGGGGGGGGGCCGAGGGGCCGGACGCCACAAATCAACCGGAGACGACAGTGGTGAGCACTGGAGAAAAGTACGGGTGAAGAGAGGAAAAGCAGGAGAGGATGGAAGGGAAGGAGGGAAAGAGAGCGCAGAGAAGATGGAAGGGAAGGAGGGAATGAGAGTGCAGGCACTAAAATGAAGAGTAAATGAGGACAAGCACACACTCGACGCGCTGAGCGGCCCTTCTCCGAGAGCCTCTCTCTCTGCCTCCACCCCCACCCGGCAGGAAAACCCACCCTCGTTTTAGGCTCCAACCATTTAGCAGATTAGAAAGAGCCAGCACTCTTTTAGACAAGCCCACTGCTGCTAATTAGGCTAGTGCCACCACACCTCGGAACGATGGAGCAAGGGAGAGAGGGTGGATGGAGAGAGAATTAGAGAGGGATCGGGTGAGAGAGATTGAGGGGGAGAAAGAGAGGGGGAGAGAAAGAGAGATTGAGAGAGAGAGACGGGGAGAGAGACATTCAGATGTGACTGGCGTGTCTGCGGAGAGGGAGAGAGCGAGCGGCGGCAGAGAGAAAAATCTGCATGACATAAAACAGAAAGCCTGATCAATGGATCCCTCAGTCACCTCATTAATAAAGGCCGCTTTTATTAGACCGCCGCCTGAAATATTTATTGGATGAATATTTCAGGGCCCCAATAGGAGAGCGGCACTGCAGCCAGCTTCATCCGGAGCAGAAGGCGGCCAGCGAGCAAGGCGGAGGAGTTTGAATCAAAGTTAGTTGGGCTCTCCGCTGACTTTTCTCTCTGGATGAAAGCCCTGGCAGGAAGAGGGGTTCGGCAGAGGCCACTCCGTGGCTGGCCTTTCAACGTCCCCAGCGATCTGATCAGTATTCCTCTCCAGCTCTGCTTGGTTCTTTCCACCCTCTTTCCCTCCATGACCCCCTTGGCCCCCAGGGTGACCTGCCTGGCCGCTTGACTGCTCCGACACAAACTCCAGCGCGCGCTCTCCTCCAAGCGTAGCCCACTCGCCCGCCTCTCTTAGGTTACTTATGTCTCTCTCTCTCTCTTAGGTTACTTATGTCTCTCTCTCTCTCTCTCTCTAGGTTACTTATGTCTCTCTTTCTCTCTCTCTCTCTCTAGGTTACTTATGTCTCTCTTTCTCTCTCTCTCTCTCTAGGTTACTTATGTGTCTCTCTCTCTCTCTCTCTCTCTAGGTTACTTATGTCTCTCTTTCTCTCTCTCTCTCTCTAGGTTACTTATGTCTCTCTCTCTCTCTCTCTCTCTCTCTCTCGGATACTTATGTCTCTCTCTCTCTCTCTCTCTAGGTTACTTATGTCTCTCTCTCTCTCTCTCTCTCTCTCTCTAGGTTACTCACTTTCTCTCTCTCTCTCTCTCTCTCTCTCTCTAGGTTACTCACTTTCTCTCTCATGCCTCTTTCTCTCTGACCCCTACTCCTTTTCTTCTTTTCTCTTTTCGTTCTGGCTCTCTCTCCATCGGTCTCACTTTCACAGCCCATTGTTCCCACTTCCCCCCCCTCCCTCCCTCATCCTTAATTACCCTTTCATCCTATCCTTTTTTTAGTTTTTGCTATCTTCCCTTCTTTTCATCCCTCTCTCCCTCTCATCCAGGGACGTGCAGAGGATGTTAGAGGGTAAGGGGCCGAAAAGGCCACGCCGGGCAATTTTTGCAAGTAATTACATAAACATATGCCTGGAATAACTACTTTCGCAACACTGTTAAAGGGATATTAAAACAAAGGTATTTAAAACAAATCCATGACTGAGGTTGGTTCAAACACTATTACATTAGCTAACAAGCTACCCAGACAATAAGACAACATTAAAACTGCTTTGGTGCGATGGGACCGTTCTCTAAGCTCAGTGGATGGGAAACAAGAACGCGACCATATTCCACCTACTCCCACAATAGCGAAAGTTATCAACGCCAACAATAGCTAGTTGGCACATTTTGAGCTGCTAAATAGTTCAAACATAGATAGACCCTGCTTGCCAAATAGTGTCAGGCATTTCCTAAAGCACATGGATATCAATCTAAAAGGAGATCTATCTGTGCACGGGCCTGCTCTCATCCCTCACCTTCACTGGGCGTATCAGCTCTGTTTAGGCATGCATTAAGTGCACATTTAGAGATGTCAGACAATTGATTGTTCCCCCTCCGTCTCTTAGCCTCCTCTATCTCTTTTCTTTCACTCTGTCTGTCCCCCCTCCCCTCTAATTTTCTCCCTCCATCCATCCATAGCTCCCTGGAGTGTGACAGTCCCTCCTGACATCTGCGGCACGCTCCACGGCCATCCCTCCCCGAGAAACGAAGGGGCATGTTGATATTAGTTAGCGAGCCTGTGTATGTGTGTGTGTGTGTGTGTGTGTGTGTGTGTGTGTGTGTGTGTGTCTGTGTGTGCTGTGCGTCATCATGTCACACGTCACAATGCAAAATAAATTGTATATTCCTATCTGCACAGACCAGAATGTTAAATGCATCGCCGCAGCATGTGGTGCGCTGTTGTTATTTTAAATAATGACTTGTTTGTGTTTTTTGGCACGGCCAGACAACAGCTCTCTGAGTGTGACGTTCACACTCTCTCTGGCAAGACTGGAGCAGGCCCTCAGGCGGACATGTGTGACTGTCTCCCTCCTGTCCATTTAGCTGGACCACTTTACACTTTCAACAGACACAGTCGCACTCACACGCACGCACACACACACACACACACACACACACACACACACACACACAGCTTCACACACACGCAAACAGACACAGCTTCACACACACACACACACACACACACACACACACAGCTTCACACAGACACACATTCCGAATGACACCTGCACGTACGTGCACACACACACACACACTCACACACACACACACACACACACACATACACATACACACACACACACTAACACATTCATACACACACACACACACACACCACCGCCACACACACACACACACACACACCCCACCACCACTTCAGGCAGGGCGGAGAGCATTTTGAGAGATGGAAAGACTTGATTTTCATCCCATCCAAATGAAATATTTATCAGCGAAACAGGAAGCGAGGCGTTTCACCGGCCCGCCTCAACCCTTCTTAAATCAGATTCATTTATCTGGTCCTGGATCTGTGGTCCAGTCTCCTGTCCATACATTCCTCCCTGTGTGCTGCTACATTAGGAAAGGGCTTTGCTTTAGCCACCACCTGTCCAGTACAGTTTATGCCAGATCAGAAACACAAATTGTCCTCAAAACACCCACTGTCCTTGTGACTGGGTCACACAACCCAAATTGACTCTTTCCCCAGGTATTATCTCTACTCTTTTATCCCTCCACACAATCTAGCCTAACCGGCTTAACTCTCTTTGTCCGCTTTATGCAGTTTTTCTTAATCAGGCCGAATTGCTACACTGGTAGTAAATGGATTCTTTGACTGTTGAAACAAATGAAGCCCTCGAGGGAGACTGTGGCTCTGGAGTTCTACCAGGTTTGTATTCTCGCCGGTGTGAGCCACCCGGTCTGCGGTGTGGCCCACAGTAGCCTCCAGGACGGGCCAGAGTCTTGGGAGAACCACGCAGTTTGCTCCAGAGTGATGACGCAGCATTTCTCAAAGCCACGAGCCACGACAGCAGAAGAGACGTGGACAGTGAAACGCGCCATTCCCCATTTCATTTCCCTTTTTAATCGTATGGGAGGAAATCTCCTTTCCGACCCAGGTGTCCCTTGTCGGCGAGCGCTGCAGTGCAGACGGTATCAGCAGGGAAACATCGGAAGAAGAGAAGAGGCCATTCCAAAAAGGTCATTCTGTTGACTGTAGCTGAAGGAGAAGGAGCTCTGTTTCTTGTCTTAGTCACTGCTCTCCTCCACCTCTGCCTTCGCCTCTGCTTTGTCATCGGCGTCGTAATCTTCGTCATCGCAGTCAGCGTTTGTCTCTACTTCCACCGAGCCCTCTTCACCCCCCCCTTCTTCCATCCCCTGATCTCCGTTCACCATCTCATATCCTCGTGTCTCCCCCCCCACCCACACACACACACACACACACACACCTATTTACCTTGTTTTTCCTCCACCCCCCTGCCCACTTCCCGATCACAGCCATCAACCAGCTCCTCATATCGGGAGGGGGAGGGGGTTGTCCGCCCTGCCTGCATAAAGCGACTGGAGGGGTGGGGGTTTGGGTAGGGGCAGCGAGGGGCCGGTGGCTGATTGGAGGGAGCGGTGCATTACAGAGAGTGGACCAATTTCAGGAGTGCTCGGCCATGTTTTATTACAGCTTGTAAGCCCCAAGGTCGGCTGGGGAAGATGAAGTCGCGGTGGCACCCGTTTCGCGCCAGCCTCATTTATCAGTCAGCCCCGCTCTGGCTCCCCCCCCCCCCCCCCCCGCCCTCCCACCTTTCTCTCCCCAGAGGCGAAAAAACGCTTGGGTCCCAGGCGATGGCCGGTCTCGGCACAGCCCAGGGCGGGACAGCACACAGCCCACAGCGACAGAGCACCCTGTCGCTGCACGCCGCGGGGCCATGTGCAGAGCCCTGGGGACAGACGGACCGTCAGCTGGGGAAATGAGACTTGGAGAGAGGTTTACAGGTTTTATGTTTGTATGACAGCGGGCCAGGAGAAGAAGGTAAATCATTTGTTAGTTTCCGTGTGTGTGTGTGTGTCCCAATTCTCTCTATCTTTTTGTGTGTGTGTGTGTGTGTGTGTGTGTGGGGGGGGGGGGGGGGGGTGGGGGGGGGGGTGGGCGGGGGCGAAAAGAGATAGAGGGAGAGAAATAGAGGGCGAATGGGTGGAGAGAAGCTAAGAGACAGTAATAACGGGGGGGGAGGGGGGGGGGGGGGGGGGGGGGGGGAGAATATGAGGAAGGTGTTGAGGAGTACCTTGGCAAGATGCCACGTCTTAGAGGTCGCAATGTTCATCTGTTAAATGGCTGCTTCGATTATTACTCAGAGCAGCCTCATGACTGGTGTGGTCCCGACAAAGCCTCCCCCTAATTGCTTGTAGCCACTTCTGGTAAATGACTCAACACAGGTGAGAACACTTCCTGGTGTGACCTGCCTGCCTTCCTCGCTCCCCTCCCAGACAGGAGCAGACGAGCCGAGGTTAATGCAGGACTGATCAGCCGAAACCTGAACTTAATCCGATCCGATTCCTCTGGGAGTCAGGCCGGCGTCACGGCTCCCCCTGAAAAGGCCCCGAAATTGGAGAGATCAGAGGTCTCTCACTCCGGCTGGACCACCGGCCCGAGGGCGCACACACACACACACACGCGCATACACAAAAAGGAGTCAAATCACTGGTACAGACACACACACAAACACACACAAACATCTATGAGAGGGCCTCTCTTTAGATCTAGCCCCCTGCGTTGCTACCTCGGGCACTGCCTTGGCCCTTTGTCCTGGGCCCTTGGAGAACAATCTCATCTCCACGTCTCATGTTTCCCTCTCCTTTGTAACGCCGGCTGACTGCTTTGATGGTGCAGTCAGAAAGCCAAGCTCATGCAGATGGAGACTGGGGGGCTCACGCTGGGCTCTCATCAGTCCCTTCTAATTAGGCTGCACCAAAACGCTAAACTCACGGAGAGCACGGAAAAAATGCCCCTCATTCTCTCTCTCTCTCTCTCTCTCTCTCTCTCTCTCTCTCTCTCTCTCTCTCTCTCTCTCTCTCTCTCTCTCTCTCTCTCTCTCTCTCTCTCTCTATGTATTTGGACAAGAATATCCAATTAAGATATCATTGTTCTCCAGCTGAAATTATGTCTTCCCTCTCTCATTCTGGCCAATTATGACACCCCCTCCTGCCCTTTTGTGTTTCCTATGTGCTGGGACTTCACCAGCACCCGAGTGTGAGCAGACTTTCAAAAGCAGCAGTGGAGAAGATCTGCTGCAGGGCTAGGGGGAATGTGTGTGTGTTTGTGTGTGTGTGTGTGTGTGTGTGCTGGGGCTTGTGGTTACAGTGCGTGTGAGCGCGTATGAGCTGCAGCTTGTAATCAGTATACACGTGCACACACTATTGAATCTATGTAGCAGTTCAGGGACACCAACACACATTTTGCTACTGCATGCCAACACAAACACTCATGCACAAGCGCGCGCACACGCGCACGCACGCACGCATGCACGCACGCACGCACGCACACAAATGACAGTTTAATAACCTGCCCTCCTGATCCTTGTGAAGACAGCAGCTTCATCTTATAGAGAACTTACTTAGCACGTAATACAGCCCCAGCATAGAACACAACATCTAAGAATAACACAATGACGACACCAGAATAACACTAATAAACACTTAACCAAGTAGCCATCCAAAGGTTCTTTTGGGGCTCAAAGGAACTCTTCTGCTTGTATGAAATAAAAGCTCTTTCGAATGCATATTTAGTTCACGAACGGGGAAGAACTGATAAACACTAGGTAGGAAAAGCAACCGCACCAAACAAAACGACTCCCTTTCATCTGCGCTCCTGTACCTGGCACAGTGTGGGGCCCAGAGGGCCTAGACCTATGTGTTTAATCAGGGGTTCATCCATAAACATTTTGACGAGCGTCTATTTTTCTGGTGCGGTCAAATAACCTCATGCAGGAGCTCCTGGCATTTCTTTTTCCTTCCGTGCAGGATGTTTCATATCGTATATCTCTGCCCGAACAGATACTAACAGGTAGTAATTACAGCCCTGGTCCATCATCATGGCAGAACATCTCACCTGCTGTCGAACGCGGCAGGGCACTAGCCGCCTGAAAAACAAACAACATCTTCACGCAGCAGCAACAAGTGCAGGCTAGGGTCCTCCCCTGAACCGGCACTCCGTCATGCAGCCCCAGGCAGGACAGGGCATCTGAAATTATGGCGCCCCTCGTTTTTTATATATATATATTTTTATAGTTTCTTCTCCTTTCTTCCCCTCTGGTAGAGACGGAGAGGGCTGTTGTCGTGGTAACAAAGCCTAATGACACAATTTAATATGATCCTCAGATTCAGAACAAAGGCACAGTCGGCTGTGTGTGTGGTGTTTGTGTGCGTGTGTGTGTGTGTGTGTGTGTGTGTGTGTGTGTGTGTGTGTGTGTGTGTGTGTGTGTGTGTGTGTGTGTGTGTGTGTGTGTGTGTGTGTGTGTGCGTGCGTGCGTGCATATACTTGTGTTGGAGAGAAGAGAGAGAGAGAGAGAGAGAGAGAGAGAGAGAGCGAGAGAGAGAGAGTGAGAGAGAGAGAGAGAGAGAGAGAGACACAGAGAGAGAGAGAGGGGGCGAAGGAGAGGGCCTCAAGCGTAGAAAGGAAATGTCAAACTCAACCTTTAGCTGTAACACTGTACTGTACGTTGGCTTGAGGGAGTGCTCGGTGCTTGGTTTCAGGGTCACGTGTGCCATGGCTCTGCGTGTGCTTGCCTTCCAAAGTGCTGTGGACCCGAGGCGTCTCGAGGGAGACGGAAGCCTTGGCCTTTCCCACGAGAGTGCCTGTCCCGGTGATCCGGGCCTGGAGCCACGGCCGCCCACCCGTTCCCAACAGTTGCATCACTTCCTGCGAAGTCGGGGTCATGTGTCCAAAAAAAGTGCAATGATGTCAATGTCCCCCACAGAACAATGTGGACACAGTTGGCCTCGCAACGATCTGGCCCAAAGCCTCTCTGTCTGAAATAGCCGACATCCTGTACCCCCCCCCCCCCAACCACCTCCCTCCTCTTTCACGCCCCTTCCTTCTTCCTCAACATTATTCACTCAAGAGCTATGATATAGTGTATTGATCTGATGCCAGAGTGTATCCAGACTGAAAGTCAGAGAAAATAACAGGCTGTACGGGAAAACAAACAGATTATCGGCCACCTCCATTTCGAAATGGAGCGGCGCAGCGGGTCCACTCTGTCGTCAGTGAAGCTGTCACCGGTACTGAGGACCCACTCTGGAAGCTCTGTCACTGGCCCTGGTCAGTGGCACCACAGCCATTTCACGAACAACACACACACACACACACACACACACACACACACACATAGACACACACATACACACACACACACACACATACACATACACATAAAGCAGTCATTCAAACATGAATGCGCACTAGTACTTGCTGTGTTCCTCACTCTCTTAGCTCTTAGGACATTCACAAATTGAGCACAGGCAGCTGCAAAGCATGTGACAGGGGGACCATGACGCGCTACAATGGATTTCCAGAGAAGCCAAACAGAGGCCCTAGCTGCCTGCGGTAGTCAGAGGATCTAGCCCATGTCTTAATGGGAACGGGCACACACTTCATCCCCACAGCCACTTAATTTATGCAGCACTTTGCAGTGCTGCTGAGCTGAATTGCAGGCACGTCTAGAATTTGAATTTGGTAGTTCGGGGCGGGGGGGGATTCAGTTTAGAGTCACCGCGCACACCAACTCAGTGCCGGGTCTCTGTCTGTGTGCTGAAGGCTTTGATGCGTCGGTCACAGGGAGAGGATTTCAATTTCCAGCACTGTGACAAGTGTCTCTGGCCCGCTCTGCCGCTGTGCCAGGACTCACGTTCCCGGGGAACAAGACACCCTGGTGTCTCTCACCTTGGCTTTTTGAAAAGCTCATTCTGACACCCAGGGGGAGGACGGATGCCTGCTCCTCCTCCTTCTCCTCCTCTTGTCTTCAGAAAACACCATCACACTGCTCCCTGCGTCAGAGGAGGGGGAGAGGGTAGCACAGGAGGAGGGAGGGAAACAAACGGAACCGAGGGGCTTTGCCAACATGTCAGCGTGGAGACACGCTTAGCGCGGTGGCCATAATTAGAGCGAGGTGTGACAAACAGGAACAGGCTCTCAGGCCCTCCTCCTCCTCCTCCTCCTCCTCCTCCGCTGTACCCCACCGCCTCCCCACAACCCCCCTCCTCGTCAACTCCACCTCCTAATTCCTCTCCAAGAGCTGTCAAACGTTGGAGCAATTCACTGCGCGGCAAAAAAATCCCAGCTCTATTTCCCGTCTGTCTAGGGATAAACTCCTGGAGGAAGCGTGTCCGTTTAGTAGGACAGAAATGCCCAACTCCAATTCCCACACTCAATTAGACGCCGGCGTCGGGATCATTTTTTTTTTATCATTGGAAATGTGATTTTGATTTGATTTGATATTCGGCTAATAAAAGTGAAGATAAACTCTACCTCAACAAGAGTGGAGGACAATGCCGGGGCGAAATAATGTTATTCCGCTGTCAGTTCTTCTTTGATGAAATCATAAATCATACCGCCTCATAAACACTGTTTGTTCATATCGACGAGGTGAAACACTTGCTGCAAATGAGATTCTGGCTCGGCGTCATTTATCAAATGTTCCTCACGTACATCACAGACGACACAGCACAGATGGCTCGCTCACCGACGGGGCCCCGAGCCGGGGGAAAAGAACACGTCCCTCAGCTAAATGGTCCTTTCTACTGCATGTGTGCCGAGGAAAGAAATTACATTTATTATCAGAAGGCAACGTATGTTTAAATGAAAACAAAGGTACTTCTCCCATGAGAGGAGAGACCAAACGTCACAATCACGACACGACAGCCCAGTGATTTTAGAAATGTGTCAGTTTGCGAGTGTGCGCGAGTGTGAACGAGTGCGTGTGTGTGACTGTACGTGTGTGTGTGTGTGTGTGTTTGTGTGTGTGTGTGTGTGTGTGTGTGTGTGTGTGTGTGTGTGTGTGTGTGTGTGTGTGTGACTGTGTGCATTTGCGAGGCTGACTCGGTGACAGGTGGGTGGGGGGGAACTCCACTGGAGGGTCCTTGAGATGAGAGAGGGAGCGGGGCGCGACGAGGAGAACCCTGATTGGAGCACGCAGCACCACAGACCTTGGAGATGAGTGAGACGAGCACTGCTCCCATCAGGAATTCCACGGCAGAGCTGCTGAGCAGCGCGACTCGCATCCCCAACCAGCTCCACTGAGGCGCTGGTTTTGTGATGAGACAGGGAATCTTTGTTGTCCACGGCCCAGCCCCCTCTCTCCTCGTATCGGCGGATCTCCCGCCCTGCCTGGCCACCCGGGGCATGGTTGCCCGGCGGGGGAGGCCATACGTGGACCGAGGCCTGCGTGCGAGGCTACAGACGGGTCTGCTCGCGTGTTGGGACTCAAATGTGACTGCTCGTGCGTCACAGCGCTGCACATCCTCCACTGCTAGATCATCTGGACAGATACCGCTCTGTGGGTAGTGGAGAGAGGGGAGGGGGAAAAACAGGACTGTTTATTTGGTTAAGTTTAAACGGAGAATAATGAGTCAGAGTTGGCAGTAATATCTGTTTGTCAAGTGAGTGTGTGTGTGTGTGTGTGTGTGTGTGTGTGTGTGTGTGTGTGTGAGGACACAGTTTATATTTTGGTTTCCTGAGGGCGGAGGGTCCAGTGATTTGATTGGATGGGCCGCAACACTGATCCCCGGGTCGGCTCTCTGTGGTTGGTCAGCTTTAACTCTGCTGCAGCACAGCACTGCCTCCATGTGGACCTTGGTGGATTTGCAGGGGATGTTTGAATTCCTCGCGACTGGCCAGTCCAAGGAACATGGGACAAACGATTAGGTCACTGGGCAGCCACCGATTCAGGTCGGTCACCTGCAATCCACTACTCTGAGTAAAATGTCTCCCTCAGTTCATCCATTTTGTTTTCCCAGCCAGTGATCTGAGATGGAGCAAAAGAAAGCTTCACAGCATTTGTATTCCATCTATTGCGCCAATTATTTTCACCTCACAGCAGAACAAATGCTTTCATGTTCCTCTCCCTGCATGAAATGAAGAACTGGGATATTTTCTTCAAAGCTGGCAACAGAGTTCTCACCTGGTAACCAATAGCAACAACTTTCCACCCAGAAAGATAATATCTGAATTAGATGATGAAAACCTCAAGCAATTTCAACAGTCAGAGTATGTGCAAAGCATATCAGAAAATATTATTATCTCAGTACAAATTGAAACAGGGCCGTAGATATTGCACAGTCGGAAATACCTTTGAGAAAATTATGCAGGTCGATCAACAGTCTCAGCAATAAAATTGCTATACCTTCTACCAGCAAACAACGTTTCTATGCTTTCCAACATGTTCAAGTTGTGTCGGTGTTCCCCTGTCTGTCAATCAGTTAGTTCAACCCGCTATCCAGTCATGGAACCAGGCCTACTCTGCCAGTCCAGCCAGGGTCTTTCCTGAGTCTCCTGCCCAGCAATCTGACCCTTACCTCCAGCTGAGCTCGGCTCATTACCCCAGGCTTTCTATGCAGGAGCCTGCCAACACAGACAGATGTTCATTACAACCTAATACCTATCCTCCGATGTGCTCTCCATTAGCTTGACCAGTTAGCCTTGTCCTTAGGTGAACGCCAGTGTCCCTGCTGGGATTATCATCAGTCAGTCAGTCAGTCAGTCAGTCAGCCAGCCAGTCAGCTAGCCAGTCAGTCAGTCAGTCAGCCAGCCAGTCAGTCAGTCAGTTAGTCTGTCAGTCAGTCAGTCAGTCAGTCAGCCAGCCAGCCAGCCAGCCAGCCAGTAAATCAGCCAGTCAGCCAACCAGCCAGTCAGTCAGCCAGCCAGTCAGTCAGCCAGCCAGCCAGCCAGCCAGCCAGCCAGTCAGTCAGTCAGTCAGTCAGTCCCTGTATGGTTCTCTCTCTCTGAAACAGATAACAGAGACATTAGGCAACCACCTGTGGGATTTCAGCAAGCTGTCAGAGGTGGCTGCACAACAATGGCCGACGACAGAAACGACCAAGGCCATCATCTAGATGGGCTCAGCCCTCTGGTTCACCCTGTGGTGCCAGGCTGATAGGTTTTGAAAATACTTTTGAACGGTGGTAACGGGGTAATGATTTAGAGACAAGGGAGGGGGTGTGAAGAGAAAGCGGGCATGGCGTTGGTACGCCTCCCTCTCACTCTGTCGACTCCAAGAAATATATATTGGAAAACCTTGGCTGCTGACTTGATATTGTGTGGCCTGGCACGCACAATTCTCGCTTTGTGCGCCATTGTGTCTGTCTGACAATAATAATAGCTTTTCAGCGCTCCCATTGCTTTTAGATAGGCAATTGGGATAAGAATGCACTTGTTTGACACAATTTTAAATCAACAACTAAGTTGTCCAATATATTTTAACAACCTCATGACAACCTCACTTTGTGTTTACCTCTACCCTGTCTAGTTGAATTTAGTTTTGAAATTGCTATGGATGCCAGCGTCTAGAGCGCAACTGTATTGCAATTGAACAAATTCTGTGAGTGTACGACGAACGTGTGTTATAACTGCAGGAGTTCATATAAAAGTTGTGACACGCTCTCATAGTGGCTATACCACAGACGTCACTGTTCTGAGAAAAGTCTTGAGACTTCGAACTAGACAAAATATCTCTCGGCCTCAACAGCTATTCAGTTATTAAGTAGGACTGAGACAGCTGCAGCCATCAGTTGTGTACCCAAGTTAATTGCTGCCTCACCAACGCCATCCCACCTGCTACCGAGGTACAGAGCATGCGGTGTGTGGTAATACATCGACACACACACACACACACACACACACACACACACACACACACACACACACACACATTGACCCAGCCATGGACACACATATCTACAGACCCAAATACACCCGAACCTTTAAACTTTCCTTCCCTTTAATTTACTTTATAAATACCCTTGAATTTATAAACGTTTGACTCCCACGGCCATCTCCACGCACCCAGCCAGAGCCGTGCCCCAGACAGCAGCACTAGTGCAGCAGCCCCAGTGTGTGTGTCAGTCAGTCTGCTGACCCCTCCCACAACACACACCCCCACACACACTCACACACACACACCCCACCCCCACCCCTCGCCCCTACCTTCCCCATCCATCAGGGTGCAGGTGCTTGCGTTGGAGTGGAACTGACGGGGCAAAGACAGCAGGCCTTGTCACTCTGTCTCTCACTGAGGGATGGCTCTCCCTGCCTGGGTGACCTCCAAAACACACCGCTAACAACAGCCCGCGCCTCTAATGACCACTCCGTGCTGGTGGGAGCCAGCTTCTACATTCAATCACTGCAGCGGTGTTCAGGCCCACACACACAGTAGGAGTGCATTACAGAAACAATCTGAGGTGGGACAGGGACAGGAGTTCAGGCAGTTCATTTGCTCTCTTTCAGAGAGAGAGCGAGAGAGAGAGAGAGACAGGGAGGGAGTCCAACTCACAGAGTAAAATATGAAGTTTATTCCAACCAAGGCAGCAAACTACTACACTATGTAATTACCATCTTTTCAGCCAGGGTGCCCTGTCTGAATCGTGTCCCTGCCTGTCCCGGCCAGAGGGCTTAGTGTTATCCCGAGCATAGCGGAGGCTCATCCCACATGGAGAGACGGTGTGCAGTGTGGATGCCATGCTGGTACTCTGTATTATGCTGCAGCCACCCTGGAGAGTGAGCCCTGACAAGGTCAAACCCCGTTCCTCTGACTGGGCCCTCTTGTCATAGGGTAGAGGCCTACACTAGCCGGGCCATTACCCTGCTCTGCCTAGCTGGGAGTCCTAATGTCGGGGCTGTGGCAGACTTGCCAAAACGGTACCTATTGCTGTTTGTGCAAGGTCCTTGTAAGGCCTTGACTGACACGGATAAAAAGCATCATGCCTGGACATTGGGACAGGCCCTGTCCAAAGTGCTGCACGGGAAGCCTGAAGAATCAGTCGCAAAAGAATCAGCGGGCCTATCAAGTCCATTTGGGATCCGCTATGTATCCAGTAAAGAAGACTGTCCTTCCAGAGTAAGGCCCTTTGAGCATTCAACAGAGGAGAAACACTTAAGGGAAGCAGACAGAGCACAGCGAGCAGATTCTAAGAACCCGTTTTATTATCTGATAAAAATATATAGCCACGATTATAGCACCAGTGGAATGCTCCTAACTTAAACAAGCACGTCCCCTTAACACGCCCTCCTGCCCCCCACCCCCACCCCTAAGATGGAACACATTTGTCTGTGGGAAATGGTCAATGATTAAGCGAAACGGACACAGATGAATGTCTTTGATGGATGGGCCCTGAATGCCATTATGAGTAAATTCAATAAACTGCAGACCTACAGTATGGACTTTCTAGAGGCATAGGAGGGGGGTCTCTCCTGGAAACCACGTTTCCGACTCAGGGTCAGCTCCAGGCTCTGCTGTTTCCCTGACCCCTGAACGTCAGCATCCCTACCTGGGCTGGTCGTGTCTGGTACAGGGAGGACATCCAGCGTGTGGTCGGGATAGATACTTTCAGCCTGTCAGTGGTGTAAATACTTCCATAAGATAACCGCTCTGGTGTACTGGCGCCCCACCCTCCAAATGATTAATAGCTTTGGGCCTGAAGGTTAATTTTATTACAGGCTGGCAGTGGGCGAATGGAACCTGTAGGATTTATTAATGGCCATGGTGCTATAACTGCTGACATGTTGTATGATAAGCAAAAAAAAATAAAAAAGGAAAGGAATAAGTACTTACTCAAACGATGATCAGAGAACTGTTATTTAAAGCCACGAAAAAAGAAATTACCTAGGAGAACTTTTCACCGGTGGAACTTTCTACTAATCATAGCCGGTCTCATTCGAATAGTTAGCTAATGATCAACTGGCTTTGTCTGTTTTGACAGGTTGGAAGGAAGGCATGGGGAGGCATTTATCGGATAGTGGGCCTCCTTAACCAGAGCAAACATTTCAGTTTTAAATGCTGTCAATATATGAAACTTGGTTCATTAAATCTTCTGAAAGCAGCCTAACGAGAGCGCACCGGCTCCCAAGACTGCAATACCCTTCTTCACCAAGGGAGGGCGCCAAAGCTTTGGCTCTGCTCCGCTGTTCTTTGTCTTTCTACAAAGCTTTCTTAGACCCGTGTCCCCCCGCCCCCTCTCTCTCTCTGAAACGCCTCACCAGCCCCTCACTCCATTATGAAGGCTCATCTGCCCCCTCATTGTCCGTACACAGCACCACAATCCATCCCTACATCAGTGGCATCCAAGCAACAAATATGCCCTCCTTGTGATGATAACCTTGGTCTTGAGATTAAGAGATCAATTGACCAAATACAGACTTGTTCTCTGCTTGACTAGAGTTGTGCGTTGTATATCTATCTATCTATCTATCTATCTATCTATCTATCTATCTATCTATCTATCTATCTATCTATCTATCTATCTATCTATCTATCTATCTATCTATCTATCTATCTATCTATCTATCTATCTATCTATCTATCTATCTATCTATCTATCTATCTCTCTCTCTCTCTCTCTCTCTCTCTCTCTCTCTCTCTCTCTCTCTCTCTCTCTCTCTCTCTATATATATATATATATATATATATATATATATATATATATATATATATATATATGTATATTCTATTTTCGACTAAGGGTCAGTACAATACCCACCACCCTGTCAATGACAATAATCACTGATCAAGATACTTCGCAGTAAACAAATACCCTGAAAATAGTCTATCTTGTTTATTTACATTTTGGTTTTTGATGTAAGCACTTCACATGGAAACCCATCCTCTTTATAAAATCACATTCATTAGATACTTAGGCTGTGTTGCTGAACAGGTATTCTATGACGTAGCCAGCTAGTTTTACTTGTATCCGAGTAGGTATGCTGCCGGGCCTCTAAGAAGCTGGCTAGCCTGTCATTCTGTTTGGTGGAAGGTAAGTAGGATCTGAGAAGCACAGCTCCTTCATCCAGGCAGGTTTCTGGCACTTACGGATAAGTACTGTACCTCGGGCTAAAATAACCCTGCAACCCCCCCCCCCTCGACACACACACACACACACACACACACACACACACACACACACACGCACAAATAACATCATAATGAGATTCAATTAGAGAATTGTATCACGCTGCTGTAGAGAATAATTTATGTAATATTATTTCAATTAAAATATATGTTAATTGTGTTTCTTGATGCTATAGAACGACTTTGCCCCAGCTCTTCTCTGTGCCATCTTCCATCTCAACTCAACGATTTCTTAGCCACCTGCCTACTGTGTTTCACCCAAACATGATCATGCAAAAGACAACAATCTAAATAAGCTTATGATGTGAAATATAACTGACCAGCCAATCTGGTGAACAGACCATTCGTTTTATGTCCCAACAAAAGTATAAAGTTGTTAGCCCCATGTTCATGCTCCTAATATTTAAGTTTTTTGTGGTTTGTAAAAATTATTGTTGCGTCTGTAAAGCTTTGTCTCCACCTACTGGTGTTTCTAAGTATGCACCAAAAACTTAGATTGTGTCGACCAAATATTCATACTTAATATCTTTGGTGTACCATACAAAATGCTTTAAACACGGTTGTAATAATTTTATATTATATCTTCTGCACAATGAAATGTTACAGGAGCGATTCCATTCCTAAAATGAGTGGATATTCCTTCTGGCCCTGTCTATATTGTGTAGGTTAAACCAGGACAATAAATCTTTCATCATCATCCATCATTTATAGCTCTGATACTGTGCCGTGGTTGTAGATACTGGCATTCATAAAATAAAAGAGCATTCGAAGCATTGTTTGAAAGGAATCGGGGCTCTGAGGTCCTAGCCCTTTTCCTCTGAGGCCACATGCTTTATCTATTTCAAAAGAGCCTCCTCCTGTTGAGCTCCATCCACACCTCAGCATGTCACTGGTGGATGGGCCATCCAGAACACAGTGACCAGCAGGGAGGCTCTTCAGCCCATCTCCCTCTGGGCTTTGTATATACTGTCCTGTCCTGTTTTAACACTCGTCATAGAACCGAAGCACTAGGGTCTCCAGGCAGCCTAGAACGGCCTGGGGAATCACCTGATGTTCTTCCTTTGATCAAACTGTTTATAAAACCAGGAACACACTATGGAAACCATAACAGTTTACATAACGGAACATATTAAGGAGCAAGCAAACATTAAGTGATATGTATAACGGGGGCAAACACCTAATAAATGTCTCCGTCAGGCAGCCTGTGGATCAGCAGGAGAGACATGTGAGCTGGAGTGCGAACCCACCAGACTGGGTCTGACAATGAGCTCTTTGTGGATGTGTGTTGTGTGTAGGTCTGTGTGCTTTTTCCCCACTAACATCACAACACTGGGCATGCTGTCAGGTCACACGTCCTCTACTGTGAAAACTACAAAGGGTTAATTACATATTTGGATTATGTAGGTCTTGTATCAATTCTTACCAAAAAAAAAGATAATGTTAGATGTGTTTACTTTAAACTTCTTGGCTACCTTAACTATTTTCTCCTCGTCTCGTTTCAGTACCACAAGTGTCCGTGTTGTGAGGTTTCTGTGCACGTAGAGAGAATGTTGACCTGCTACCTGTCCTATGCACGTAGAGAGAATGTTGACCTGCTACCTGTCCTATGCACGTAGAGAGAATGTTGACCTGCTACCTGTCCTATGCAGAGTTCACCACACTCGTGATCCCGTTGCTTAATCGATAAAAGATCTGAGCCTCCGTCTTCCTTGTCTAAAAACACCGCAGCCTGTGGAATGCTTGGCATTTAGCCAGACCTGACACTCCCACACTTTTCTTTGTCTTGACTGGCGTGTACCTGACCTTAAAGATTCTCTGCGCTCACCTCTGGTCAGAAACAGTCAACCTCCTCAGCCACAAGGACCGCACTGTGGCTGACAACCAGAGGCTGGAAAGACCTGAAGATAGTTGGAATAGGCTGGAATTGAATCCAATCCTGTATGTACGTTAAGTTAGAAAGTATCGTGACTTAATGTCAGCTGTGGTGATTCAAAGCCCTTATTAAAATAAGGCTTCTGTTACCTTAAAAGCAGTCGAATCATGTGCCTGGGCAGCCCAATGGGAATGATCCATATTCCAGTACAAATCCAACTGTAATTATTACGACATAACCAGTGAAACGTGATGTCATCCCTCTCTTTCATTCCAAGCTCTCCTTTTTGTTCCCACAGCTTTGGAATGTGGGTGGGACATCATGTTTCAACTCCTCTTCCAGGCACACCTTTTGTGATGAGATGAACTCATATTATAAATGAACGAGAGGTGACAGCATTGTCTATGTCTACAGTCTACTGCTGGCTCTCTGACTTGACTACCCGTGCTTCATTCTGCTGTTGCTCTTCTGTCATTGGTGACCAGGGGAACAATGAACAATGAAAACATATATGTTCGAATTGACTTATCAAAGGATAGATCTTCTATAGAAGAAAAAGGGTCCATAGAAGGGTCGAAGCATGTGTGTGTGTGTGTGTGTGTGTGTGTGTGTGTGTCTGTGTGTGTGTGTGTGTGTGTGTGTGTGTGTGCGCACGAGTGTGTGAGTCATAGTGTGTTTTCACAGGCTTACCTGGGATCATTGTCCAAGCAAGCTGTGTGTACGTGCCAACGTCATCTACTCTTTCATCACGAGTGGCACATCCTGCTGACAATGTCAACACCGGCACCCCAAATGGACATGGGCCCTGTTCTCTATGACAAAATGAATCCCCGGAGAAAACAATGAAAAACAGAGACAGTTCAATAACATGAGGATTAGTTTCAGTAGTGGGTGCTTTTATGCAGTTAAACCATCTCTCAGTTTGGCGGTAGACCAGCCCTCAAACAGTGCCATGTGGAGTGAAGGCAGTGCTTTTAGGAGGGGTATATCCTAATTCCACATGTTGTGTGGGCCAACGATAGCAAAGCTGGCAGTTGAAAACCACATCTGCCTGGTGCTCTGCAACAAATACACAATACGACATCAAACTTATGAACACGTCGGGAAATTGTACTGGTTTTCAGGATTCCATCGGACGTGCGTGTCCACTAGCTGGCCTGTCTGTTAAAGTTCAGCCAGGCCTCGGTTTATTGAAAAGACATGCGTGTATCAGCCTGCATTCTTGAATCAACGCCAAGTCACACTGATTTCCTCCAGATAGGCTCACTCCTCCACTGCCTCAAAAAGCAGCCAGCCGAGCTGATGAAAGATGACTTTGATGACTTGGTCAAAGAGACAGATGAACTGTGTAGCTCAATCAGGGCAGCACCTCAGGCCGCTGCCTACAGGACAGGGGTTAAAGTTTGGGCCCAAAGGAACGATTTGTATGTGCATCATTTTGTTGTTGTTCTGCAAATGTGTCTGTCTACTGTAATCCACGATCCATTACAAATGGCATTCAATTTCCGTGAAAACAAGCCCAGATAAGAGAGCATCCATAAGATATGAGCTCTGTCTATGTGGGTCTGCCACAGAGCAAGCACGTTTAACTAAAACATGAAGCATACATTCTCATTGCATTACAATAATTCTTGCATACAGCATTACCAGATACAGCATAAATCTACACATTAAGAAAAATGCATCTCTTTTGCAACACAGCTGGTATATTATATGTGTTTGTTCTATGTATCTGTTCTAGTATGTCCTCAATTGTAAAGTGCTTTGGGTGTCTGAAAAGCGCTATATAAATTCAATTAATTATTATTATTATTATCTCGTATGCCAGTTAAACAAATCTCCTGTAGTTTGGACATGACCACTACCTTCCCATTTTTATTTCCTGCACGTTGATGCGGTCTAGTATCGACAAACACATCCAGTGGCAGACAGGCGTGACACAAAGACCCAATCAAAACTATAAAGTGTGCTCGAGGCAACGACATGGGCAAGGCTAATTATAGACTCAACGTCGAGGACACAAAGAACACAAGATTTTGAAGTAGTGATTAAAAAGGTTGTGAAATTTTTTCAATAGCATAAAGAGCCTCCTTGTTGTCAAAACAAGTTGGACGAGTCGTCTCCATCGAACGGTCGTGTCACGTCCCAGCCGTGTTGCCGTGACCTCGTCTGACCGTTTGTATACCACAGCTTGGGAACTGCTTCATACTGAGAAGCCCTTGTGTGGATCTTCTATCAAGATCACAAAGAGGGTTGCCATAGGTAAATAGATTCACGCCACATTCTTGTAATGAGTTTACCCATAAATCAGTTGGAGAGCACGATCATAAAGGAATTTAAGATACATTGCAATGTGAGATATACATAATTAAGCCAAGCTCTGGTACTGATTACCAGATAAGCAAGTGGTTGTGGTTTATCCTTAGCCTCTTACAGTTTTATGAGATGTAGATCAGCGATATTATCTAACTAGGCTGGTTATGCCAGACCTATCTATTATCTAACAGACTGATTGGCACGGTGCAGGAGAGCTACGGTTGCCTTTTTAGGACTACATATGATAAAGAAATAAATCCAAAAAAGTATGCCTACAAAACATTTCTACTCTGGAGCAGTATTATGAAATAATGCATTTTCATTCAAATGTGACCTATTATATAGTTCAGTCTAGAATGATAACTAGGAATTTTTAATATGCCCCTATCATTTTAACATACAGCTTATGCATTCTCATCCTTTCATTCAGCTCTCATCTGTTTTCAGTTTGCCTTGATTGCAAACTTTCTTTATTTTGTTGATAAACCGTTCCATAACTTTTTCAGCACACTTGGCAGTGGATGGAAACTTTCAGACGTTGCATAAAGTGACCGACTTGGACCAATCCAATGCAAGAGCTAGAGTGAGCGCAGTTCCTCCTATGTTTCGATGAGATCCTCCCGTTACTAGGTGGGGTTTGGACTCAGCTAGACCTATATAAACAGCACAGAGAACACTACAACGCCCTAGGCATCTGTGTGCGAGAAAGTATTTCTGCCTCCTTCTTTGTCGGTAAGACAGTTTTAAATCGCACCTTTAATTTGCTCGCTCTGTTTACAGTTTGTGAGCGCTTTTTTTGCTTACTCGTGGTTTTGTCTTTCGAGTTAAATTCATTTTTTCGCCAAGTATTGAATGTCGCTAGAGGTTAAAAATGGACAAACGTATCTAAACTGTCGTTCATACATCTATGTATGTTGCGCAATGGTTACAGTGAATGAAAGTTAAAATGTCTTGTGCGAATGTTCGGTAGTGAGCTTTATTTCCTGGCGTTGTAAGGTGTGGTCATTCTTCGAATGCAAAAATATTACTTGTGTGAATATGTATACCATGTAATGTAATGTAATGTTATGTAACAGTTTCACCACTGCCCTACGTTTAAATATGTAACCACATGGATGAGATGACAGAGAACTTTGTAGTACCCTTTTGTTTGTAGAAACTGCAAAACGTTTTAAACGGAAGTTTTATCTTATATCACTATCCTTAAATATTTCAACTACACATTAAGGCATATGCTGTACATCATGACTTTTAAGGGTTTAGCTAAGTGTGACTTTGTGTAGGTATTGGATTATGGGATAGGAGAGCAGTAATGACTAATATGCATTTGAATTCCCAAAACCGGCTATATTTTACCATCTCATTAGCTCCTACACCAAAAGGTTTAGTTGTATTCTTATTTTTTTGCCACTAATGTTCTACGTCTGTATTTTGCAGCCTCCAACTCCCATCATGTCTTTCATCCATGCCTTCCTCGAGCAGTCGGTCTATATGGGCATGCCCGATGACTCAGTACGGTGGTTCAATTCCAGTTGTTAGGGCCAACTGGCCCAATCTGTACTTTTTCTCTTCCTGTGGTATGCTGGGGTGGAAAAACTTACCAGGCGGAGCACGGTACATTTCCAGGAGAGGGGGAGAAGATTAGCGTTCAATGCTGTAGCGTTTTTAATGTGGACAGAAATAGATGGGGGTGAAGATAGTGTGATAAGACTATACAGTGGTTAGTGAAAATTAATCCAAAGTTAAGAAAGAGAGGAACATAGAAAGGGGAAGACCATGGAATCCTGTGAGCAGTGACTCATAGTCAAAGGCATTTGTGCCCCTCCCTTCACTAAACCGACCTCAAACTTAAAATGGCTCACTCTCTCCAATTTTATGGAGTTCATTTTGTAGACGGCAGCCCTTTGTGCCTTACTTCTTTCCTTTCCCCTCACATGTTTTGAAAAGCTTTTTCTCTACTTTTTTGTGTACACTAATTGGATTGGAACCATTTGCTAATTGCAGCTTGTCCTTTTTTTTCTCTTTCAGACATTACCCAATGAGGGAACAGTATTACCTTACCCACAGTTCAGTGCCAGTGGAGATGCAGGCGTGCTGGATAAGGCAATCAAAGCTAAAGGTAAACTTTCCTGGAAACAATCGGGTGCACAAACCGATGCACGCTTGTTTGCATTGTGGCCTACCTGCCTGTAGTAACGGAGACAAAGGAGAGTGAGCGTGTGTAGACACGCCTTTACGATGCTTCGCAATGACAACCTCACACAACCCCATCCTCTTCATTCATCACTACTGCTGCTAAATACCATATGTATAAATGATTTTGTGATATGGAATTTAATATAAAGTTATCTTCTCACTGTGGAATGGTGTGCGAGAAGATCACACGGTATGTTTCTGTTATTGTAGGTGTGGATGAGAACACCATTATTGAGGTTCTCGTGAAAAGAAGTAATGCTCAGAGACAGCAGATCAAAGAGGCCTACCAGAAAGCCAGTGGCAAGGTAACACACACACACACACACACACACACACACACACACACACACACACACACACACACACACACACACACACACACACACACACACACACACACACACACACACACACACACACACACACAGACAGACGGATGACCCTAACTTGTCCTTAACGACTGACTGATAACAGCAATGTTATACACCTCTCTGCAGCCCCTTGACTCTGCCTTGAAGGCTGCTCTGAGTGGAGAGTTGGAGGAGGTGGTTCTAGCTCTGCTGAAAACACCAGCTCAGTATGATGCCCAGCAATTGAAAGCAGCCATGAAGGTACCCCACACACACACACACACACACACACACACACACACACACACACACACACACACACACACACACACTACAAGAACATGTTTGGCAAGAACACTGGGTGTGGTGGAGTCTTCGTATTATCTACTTTAATGAATCACTCCCATCAACTTCCTGCCATTCATTTATGTCCCCCATTATAATTTTAAAGGCGGTGTTGAAATTAGGTAGGGCACGAAAAATGAACCATCTGAAACGCTTTGGTTTCTGTCATTTTCTGTTTCTTCCCTTACCTGTGTCTCTTCTACTCAGGGTTTGGGCACAGATGAGGACATACTGATTGAGATTTTGGCTTCCAGGACCAACAAGGAAATCACAGAGATTAAGAGAGTGTACAAAGAAGGTCAGTCACTCAGGATGTGAATGTATACAGACACCAACTCACCCATAACAAAGAAGCCTCAACAAAGTCTCCTGAGAAATCAATCCAGGACTTGCCCAAAGTGTGTCGAGTTCCTCCATTATAAGTGTTTGTCAAGGTTAAATGTGTTCAGATAATTGTAAACTATAACCACTTAAATTATAATGTTCAGCAAACAAGAAAGAGCTGGAGAGCGACATCAAGGGGGACACGGGCGGAGATTTCAGGAATGCTCTCCTTGCACTTTGTAAGGTGTGTCCGTCATTTGTTGCTGTAACGTTTGGTCTGTTTGTTTTGCTTCGACTCAAAATAACTGCCTGAGTGTAGAAGCATATCACCTAAGAGACCGTATCTTTTGTTCATATCTTGTACAGACTACTGAGTAGCTTTCACTTTGACACGAAATGACAAGTCTCCCTCTCCCTCTCCCTCCCACCACACTCTCATATAAACTCACACAGGCCACCAGGGTTGAGGAATCTACCACCTTGGTCACTGATGACCTAGTAGACAGTGATGCCAGGGCCCTGTACGAAGCTGGGGAGAAGAGGAAAGGCACGGACTGTGCTGTCTTTATAGACATCCTCACCACCAGGAGTGCCCTCCACCTCCGCAAAGGTACCTGCACTACCACCAGTGCAGATATTAGTCAGACACCAGCATGGAAGTCAAATGAGGAGAAGGCACATCTATTCAAATAAAAATAGCATCTTATTTTAAACAAACCTAACTGAATAAAAAAAATAATAATAATTAATAGAAAGTATCTAATGTTCAGTGTTTGAAAGGTATTCCAAGTACAGCAAGGTGGACATTTCTAAAGCCATTGATTTGGAGTTGAAGGGAGACATTGAAAGCTGCCTGACTGCAGTAGGTGAGTTAAAAAAAAAAAAAATCATCCCTAGATGGATTTGACTGAATAACATAATCTTAATCATAATCATAACAATAATCACAAAAATATGTCACTTGCATATTTCAGTAGAAACAACCACATTGCATCCAGTTGCTTTCAATCCCTCTTAATCATAGTTGAATCAATTCTTAACTTGCAGTGAAATGTGCTGGAAGCAAGGCTGGCTTCTTTGCTGAGAAACTCAACCTTTCAATGAAGGTATTGTAAAGAAACCAAATTGCTAATGTGGAATAACTTAAAATGGGGCATAAATGGAACATACCCTTAATCTGTGTGTATGTCATTCTTTAGGGTTCTGGAACTCGGACCAAGATTCTGACACGGATCATGGTAAGCCGCTCAGAAGTGGATCTGAAACGAATCAAAGACGAGTACAAGAAAAAGTATGGCAAAACTCTCTATCAAGACATTCTGGTAAGTGGAAGGACACTCGCACAAAGGCATGGTTTCAAAACCCAGTGGGTTAGCTACTCTGTACTGTACTCCATCAACATTCTCTGCTTTATTATAATTTTAATTCTAATATTAAGATATTGCGGTGGTTGATTTAGAGAACGTGTGTGTGTGTGTGTCTTTTGACCCCCACCAGGACGACACTAAGGGAGACTATGAGAAAATCCTGCTGGCCTTGTGTGGGAACTAACATCCATCCTTCATGGGATCAAGCATGAGACCACCATGCAGTACAGTACAAGAGTACAGGGAAAGCTACAAAACGTTATATAGGCTAATAATGTAATAATCATCTTTATTTCTATAGCACATTCTATATTTCTTGTGCAGCTCAATGTGCTTTACATTACAGAAAATAAAAACAAAACTATGAATAAAAGAAAATAAACAACAATATATTTGTAAAACAATAAAACGGACTAAAACCTTTTGCTATACGCTTTCCCTTTGACTTTGTTTAATTAAAAGCCCGATTAAAAAGATGTGTTTTAAGAGCGAGGACTGATTCAGTTTCTTGCATATGGCCTGGGAGGGAATTCCACAGTTTTCTTAAAGCTGCTTCTCCCTCGTCTTATTATTCACCTTGGGAATTTCCAGCAAAGAAGCGGCAGAGAATCTAAGGGCCCTGCCAGGTACATAATCAATCTCTTCACAACCCTTACTCTAGTGCTTTGCACTTTTTATATACAGTTAGATGTTGTAGTAGGCTAAAAAGCTCTTCCGCAAATTATCCAATTAACCTTGTCAGAAACCCTTACCAAGTCGTTTGTACCCATAGATGTTGAGACTGTGGCATGTAGATACAATCTATATTGGTGAATATATATATATATGTGTGAATGAATAAAAATGTTGAATTGGAAATAGTTTCTGGTAAAACAATGTGGCCTATGTGGTTCATTCTTTTAGCTGTCAACATACAAATTTTTGTTGTTGTTGGACACATGATTTGTTGCTACCTCTAACAAAGAATGATCGCTTTAAACACCTAGACTGAGCTTCAGTAGCCTTCTGTAATAGAGCTTTTGCTTTTGTTTTTCCAATAACGTTTTTTTTATGGATACATCTTTAGTCATTATTCTGTCTGGTGATTCTGTTTTTTGTAGTCATATTTTTTATTTCCTTGCTATAGTTCTGAATAGTACATAATCCTGTATCCCATTTAGACAGTATAACCTTGGTCTATAACAAGACATTGTTTGCCAGATTAAACATTTAGAATTAGAAGTGTACAACATGTATTTGTAATTTTTGGGAGTATAGTAAACCTGGGCAAAGCTTGTTACCTAATTCAGCAAATATTTTTACTCTGAGTCGGAGATGTAGGCCTATGCCCACAAACCAGGATAGAAAGGTATGTATCTAAGAGACACAATTTCAATCCAAGTATATCAAGAAGAATGCCAAAACATTTGTGTCTGTACTATGAGGACCATCAAACCATGCTTCTTAACTTGTCCTTTCACAAGTAATGCCTACTAAGTTGTGGGTTAAAGGCCTTGGGGTTTGATATTGCCCAGAAAAACATACTTTTAAGATAGTCGATAATTTCACAACTACGAAACACCTTTGCACAGAACCTGAGATGCAAATATTTCATTATTGACTGGTGTGTGTGTGAGTTTTTTTTACTCATATACTTGCACTTAGAACAAAAGCCCTAGCACAAATATATCTAAATGAAAAGTTTATTTACAAAAAAGTTAAGTAGATCTTTTATAAATTTGATGAAAATAAACATGAAGTGTTGCCAGTTGACATTGGGGTCCATTAAATGAGTGAGAGCTGGCAGAACTGCTGATATTATTCAATCCGTACAGGCCACCGTAGTAGTGCCAGAGCGAAGCAGGTATTGTGGCAGGTGTGGGCATATCATGGGTGTGGGTACGCGCATGTCGAGTCTAGAGAGGTCGCAGTTTGACGAAACAGCGGGGCACCTGGGTTATAACTTGGGAGTTCATTCAGTAGGTGAACGTTCAAATAACTCTACGCTAGTAAATACTACAGATGGCATGTTGGTGTTATTGCAAACAAAGTGGAGTTTAATGTAAGCACAGATTCTCTTTCTAAATCAAGCAATGTTTGCGCTTGTCAGCTTCCTTAAGCTATCCATAGTAGCAGTCGCTTTTTATATTACCTCCGCTTGCTGCCTGCTGCTGGCTAGTGTTAGCATATTAGCTAACACAGCATAGCTAACAACCTGCTTAGATTAACGTCTGCGAACCCAAACTAAATTAGCCGGGTACAAAAAGCAATTATTTAAACGCCCAACTTGTTAGCGTCGTTAGCAAGCTGGTGTTAGTTAGGAATTTGTCCAGGCAAGCCTAGCAGTTAGCCAGCATTACGGTTAGTGTGACAGTCAGTGACAGCTGTCAAAACTGTCAGCTATCTGCGACTGCCTGGCCTTCGGTCAAACACTGACGTTAGCCCACATATTCATTGAAGGAATAATATGTATTAGGTATCTTAATGGACACTAAATCATTCTAACACGTTTTCTCTCTTTATCTCAGGGTATCTTAGGCTAATCAATCTCCTTTTGACTGGACCCTTTGCCTTTATCAAAGCGCAAAATGACCTAATCAACAATAATCTTTTCTGGATTGGCTCTGGCTGTGGATCATGAATGACAAGCTGGTTTTCTTGGGTCTCCTGTACTTTGTCCAGGGTATCCCATATGGCCTCCAGTCCTCTCTGCTCCCCGTCTACCTTCGGGGGGCAGGTCATTCCCTGACCCGCATCGGCTTCACCAAAGTGCTCTACTTCCCTTGGGTGCTGAAGGTGTTCTGGGCTCCTCTGGTGGATCGCGTGGGCACCAAGCGACGTTGGCTGGTTGGCACCGTCTCAGGTTTGGCGCTGACCTGTCTCGCCAGCGCAGCCCTGGCCCCCGAGGCCCACATCTGGGGCGTGGCGGGCACCTTGCTTGCCATGAACGCCCTAGCGTCGGTCCAGGACATTGCGGTGGACGGGGCTGCCGTGGGGCTGCTGAAGGGCCGCAGTGAGCTGGGCCTGGGCAACACTGCCCAGGTAGTGGGATACAAGGCCGGCTCTGTGTTCGCAGGAGGCGGCCTGCTGGCTGTGATCGATGTCGCCGGATGGAGCTGGATGTTCCTGCTACTGACGTTTGTGTATGCCGGGGTGGCTCTGTTTGTATGGGGGGCCCCAGTGTTAGACGATGACTCCCTGAGAGGCAATCCGGCTGATGGGGGGAAGAGGGTGGGGCAGATGTCAGATGCTATAAAGCCCTGGAGGGTGTGGAGGAAGCTGCTGGCCGTGCCTGGGACCCCCTGGACTGTGCTCTATGTGCTCACATACAAACTGGGTGAGTTTGCTGGGTGGGCGCCCTCACATGGTTAGCTCTGTAATGGGATGCAAATTAAATCGATATTCATCCGTTAGTCTTAAATAACAGTCCATGCACACTACACCAACACACTACGCTTTCTAGCTATTGTATCTTTAATGTAACTCCAATCGTTAAATTGTAAATCATCGTGTATTTTTATAAACCCAACACTTACCTCCTGGTGCAAAGTATCTGCTGCAAATCTAATTTTAGCCTATAAAAAGAGCTGAGTGGTTTGAACTTTTCAAAGCTGGCAAATCCTCCCTTGTTATTCGTTGACTTAGACAGAGTGGCAAAATA
>CM030179.1:9295653-9325653 GCA_017639675.1 Aplochiton taeniatus | reverse complement strand
TCTTTCCTCTCCCAATGTCCTGTGTGTTTTTCCTCTTCTCTTTTGTCATCGCGTCACCATGACCCCCTCACTTTCCCTTCCGCTAACTTTCTTACAATACCGCTGTTTATCTCTCTCTCTCTCTCTCTCTCTCTCTCTCTCTCTCCCTCTCTGTATTCCCTTGTTTCTTCCTCTCCTCTCGTGTCTGTCCCTCCTGTTTGTCTCTTACTGTGCCATTTCATCACGTTCACCTCCCTCTTTCCTCGTTACTTCTCCACCTCTCTGTTTCCTTCCCGTTATCCGTCCGTCTTTGTCTCCCTCCGTTCCTCCCTTTCACTCTCTCTCTCCTTCTCACACGCTCTCACGTCTGGGTTTTCGTCTTTTGAGGATGTTTAATGAAATCCCTGCTGAAATGGACAATTGTTGCTTTGAGCCTATTAATAGAAATGAATAATCAGTCTGACCCCCCCTTCCCCTCTCCCCTTAAGAAATAATTAGTCTGGGGCTGGCGATAGAAACATGGCGTGCTGTAGAGCCACGGAGCAGGGTAAATAAGCCTGACAATGTTGACTGAACCTCTGATTAAAGTCCTGCCTAATGAGAGAGCGTTCTCTCATTACCGTTGGCTGTGTGTGTAGCTGGGATGCATAGGACCAGGCCTAACGTGGCTTTACTGTGACGTCGTCTGTCAGCCCGTCGGGCCTACAGGCTGCTCCTACAACATAATCAATGCCCGCAACCAGGCACCCTGCCGACTCCCATCATCCGAAATGAATTAGCACAAGGCCAAGAGCCAAGAGACGATGAGGGGAACACCGGTTACCGGGGATTTGCGGGGGCCTCTGACAAGACGCTAATAAAGTTTTCGGCACCGACAGGCAGAGCTGCTGACTTCACGAGAGGTTTTGTCTCTGCGTCTCCGTGTGCGTTTAGCCGGGCTGTCACGCCGTGTTGTCGGAACGTTTACGCCCCGGCTCCGCCGCGCCACCACCTCTCGCGGGGAGGCTCTTCTAAGCCTCTTTCCTCTTCCTCCTCCTCCTCCTCCTCTTCTTCTCCTGCCTCTCCCACGACTATTCCGTTTGATTCCGAAATCTCCGACAGTCACGTCGCTGTCGCCTTCTTCTTCTTCTTCCTGCCTCTCTGTTCTCTATTTCGGTCGCTCTCCTGGCTGACAGAGTGACTGAGCGAGCGGTGGGTTGTGTGCCTTTGACAGCAGTCTGGAAGCCGAGCTGTCACTCACAGGCCCCTCCGTCGCCCCGTCTTTCTGAAGTCACTCTCCATTAATATAATAATGGCGTCGCCTCTGAATATTTTAGAGTGCCGTTCGGCGGAACATTATCCCCGCGATCGGCGAGGCGGCGCGCATCTCTATTGTCTGTCAGGAAACTTTTTTATTTATTTTGACTGAGCGGTCCTTGTGAGGCGACGTTTCATTTGAGGAAGTTCTGGTGTTTTTCTTTTCTCGCTGCATGAAAGGACTTACTCCCCCGTTTCATAAAGCGAATGAGGATATTCCTTTTCTTGTCAAATATGTATTATTGACACTTTACAGGAATAGGCTAGGTGTGTTTTGTCATGTTGCGTTGTGTTCTGTGTGATTTGGAGCTGGCTTTATCTTTGAAGGACAAAGTTCTATTGTCCGGGTTCGCTTAACTGCCCAACAGTTACGAGAGCACACATTTACTCACCTTTAAAATGTCCTCCTCACTCAGGTGTGTTCAGGAACGCTCACAAAGACCACTGACCTCAAGTGGCTGTGTAAAAAGTGTTTCTAAACTATGTCTTTCAGAATGTCTCCATTTCTAAGCCCTACTGATGGTTGTACACACACCAAGCCTACAGTACAGTCGGTGTCCTCTCTGACCTCTGAATTGGTGTGCCGCCATTGTGTGTTCCAGGTGAGCAGGGGGCGGTGACCATGTTCCCTCTCTTCCTGCTGGACCACCACATGACGGCGCGGGAGCTAGGCTTCTGGAACGGCGTGATCGCCATGGGCTTCTCCATCTGCGGCTCCTCCCTGGGTGGACTGCTGCTGGCCCAGTTCAGGTACACACACACACACACACACACACACACACACACACACACACACACCATCACCACATCAAGGGCCAACACCAACCACCCAGCTTTGCACGCTTGTTTTTGACCACGCCACCATCTTCCCCTGCTCTTTCTCCTGCTGTGTGTGTCTGTGTGTGTGTGAGAGAGATAGTGTGTGTATATGAGCAAGAGAGGAGTAATTGAAGTAAACACAGCCATGCCTCAGAGCTCAGAGGCCTTCCTGTTTGGGGTTTGTGCTTTGATAGCAGCCACACTGAAGTTACTTCCAGGCCTGGACAGTTGGAAAAAAGTTGTGCAGTGTTTACCTCTATTTTTGAATAAATACATACATTGTATTTCTGTATTATATTTGCATATTAGCTTAAAAAAGCGAGACGCATGTCAGTAGCCATTCACTTTTCAATGTGGAGCCTGTGCATTCTGGCACTAAGCCTAAGTGCCCCCCCCCCCCCAGCCTATTGCATAAAGACTTACATCTGTCCCTTCTATAGGATCACATAATAGTCCTGTGCTGCCCACGGCCCGCGTGATGTAATGGCTGAACTATAAATAACAAGCGGACACTTATGTTGCGTATGAGTGTGTGCTCCCTCCCTGGGTGTCAGCGGAGGGCCTCATGGAGAATGATAGAGCTAAGCCCGTCTGTTTGAACACTCTGTGGGACAACACTGCCCTCCTGTCAGCTGTCACGTCTGCAGCCTCTTATCAGCCACTTAGTACGGCTCTCTACCTCTATCTTACACTCTTTCTTACCATCTCTCACTCACTCTCTCTCTTTTATACTCTCTCTAGCTCTTTCTCACTCTCTCTCTCTTTCTTTTAGTTCTCTCTCACCTTATCTCTCTTTTTCTCTCATTCACTCTCTCGCTCTCTCTCTGACTCTCTCGCTCTCTCTGTTAGTCTGTCTTATTCTCTCTCTTTCTCTTTTATTCTCTCTCTCTCTCTCTCTCTCTCTCTCTCTCTCTCTCTCATGTTATCTCTCTCTGCTTCAGGTTCAGGGGTCTTTCCACCACAGATGTGAGTTTTTCTGGGTGGCTTGTGGAAGGACAGTGAAAACACTTTGTTAATTGTTTTGAGCACCCCAAGCAGCCTCGCTCAGACTCCCACAGAAGCGCCTGCACGCCCAAACACACACCAACACAACCCAAAGCCACGTCTATGGGGCTCTGTGAAAGCTCCTTTGGAAGGCTGAATCGTTCTCCATGGGTAACGGCTGAGTGGCCAGAGACTGACCCCCCCTACACAGATCGCCATCGGCAACCTGAGAACCCAAACTTTATCTGGGTCCGGCCCCTCTGAGGTGTCAGCCTGGCTGGAGCTCCCTCTCTGTCACACACACACACACACACACACACACACACACACACACACACGGTCAGTCAACACACATTAACCAAACACGCACTCTGTGCACCGGAGCGCTGTTTGCCACAGAATGTCCTCAGAGAGGTGGATGTGAAAGGATGCCATTGAGGAGAGAGAGAGAGAGAGAGAGAGAGAGAGAGAGAGAGAGAGAGAGAGAGAGAGAGAGAGAGAGAGAGAGAGAGAGAGAGAGAGAGAGAGAGAGAGAGAGAGAGAGAGAGAGAGAGAGAGAGAGAGAGAGAGAGAGAGAGAGAGAGAGAGAGAGAGAGAGAGAGAGAGAGAGAGAGAGAGAGAGAGAGAGAGAACAGTCCAGGGGGCTCTGATTTAGTGAGAATGCCTTTAGCATGTGAATGACGCAGGATTGGCTTTCCGCTGAGAGCTCCACAGAATGGAGGGGGCAAAAGGGGATGAGGAGAGGCGATGGGACGAGGAGGAGTCGAGAGCGTCGAGGAGGTACGACCGCCACGGCGTGCAAGGAGAGCCGAGGGAGGGAAAGCGAGCTGGGCGAGGGGCGCTGGGGGTGGAAGGGAAGACGGAGTTTAACCCGGTGTCTCCCGTGGCGGCGGCCCGGCGTACACCAGGTGCCTGCCGCGCGCTTCACTGTGGGGGGCCACGCCGAGGCTTCCTACTCGCGTGTCGACCCCGTCCACGTCCAAGAGGGGCGCGGCTCTGGCTGCTTGGCCCAGCGATAGGACAGGCCGCCACAAGTTCATCCAGGGTTGATTGGATTGGATGATCTCAACATGACTGCAGTGATTAGTCTTAAGCAGCATGTGTGTGTGTGTGTGTGTGTGTGTAGAGGGAGAGTGTTTGCCACCCTGGTTAGCTGTTGTTCAGATCAGACTAATCTGTCTTAACGGTCCCTGGCGCACTAACAAAAAGATATATCTGTGCATCTCTGCGGTCTTAGCAGTTAGTCCAACAAACAAACACGGTCGACGTGTCCAACACACACACTTAAGTCACTCACACAGCCACAAGCTCTTTGTGTGATTGACAGGCCTTCTCTGGAGACTGATTGCCTCTGACTGTGCTAATCCCTAATGTAACACACACAACATGACGTGCGTGTGTGTGTGTCGGTGCGTCTGATGGCCGTTAATTACCTTCCACTCTGGGGTACCCTAGGTTATTGATTACCTAATGAGCTAAACCCTCCAGGGGACAAGACTCAAGCTACCACATAATCCATTACTGTCTGGGGAGTTGTTTATGGTGCGTGCGTGCGTTTAGTAGACATTAGAGAGACACAGACTCAAATGCGTGTTTTGCCTTCACCTGGAAATCCCTGTTGATGTTGACAATTGTGTGTGTGTGTGTGTGTGTGTGTGTGTGTGTGTGTTACCTCCCGTCCTCAGCATTGGCGCTCTGATGCGGCGTGTCTTTGTGCTGAGGACCATCAGCATGGTGTTCCAGAGCTCCCTGCTCACCATCCTGGAGCCCTCTCAACTCATGACAGGTGAGGCTACAAGCAGGACCCTGCTCCCCGGCTAATCTCCATGGCCCTCTGGGTCTTTAGGTTCGGATCGCTGGTCATTGATGGAGCAGCTCCAATCAGGGATTTCTCAAAGACAGTAGCAACGGTATTATTGATTCTTTTATATTTTGTCTACATATTGAGATAATATATTCCTGCATTTGGTACACAAAAGAAGTATAGCAAATGGATTAAAGACGTTTATCGCACAACATCAGCAGGTTTGAACTAGGAATGCACAACATATGCACACACAATCTCCCTGGTCTTTTATTTCTCCGTCTCAAGCCTCCACAGCCACAGTCCTAATGATTATCAACAGTGTGTAATCTGATTGTCGTGCGGCACTGTTTCATATTGAACCTCCGCTGGTTGGACTTTCCCTGACCCTGCACACGGTTACCTCCCTCTGACCTCACTGAGAGGCGTGGTAAACATGCCCGGTACACGCACACACACACACGGCCACAGGGAGACAAAACACAGGGGCGAGCGTGTGACGTAACCAGGGCGTCTGTCTCTGTCACGGCCCTGGTTTGTCGACCTGACATGCTAAGTTCATCAGGAAAGGCGTGCGGCAGACGGGTTTAACGTGGCCTCGAGACTGAAGACCGCTCTTTTGGATTCCTAGGACGGCGCGTGGCACAGTCGCCCGTCTACCACGCGATTGGCTCGTCTGCGAGCACCTCAACGAGCTTCACCAGACGCAGGCACGCAACCTCAGTCGCCCCTGTTGTTCCCTCAAAAGCCACTCGGCGTCTGATCGGCGAGTGACAGGTTTGATTCTCGCGAAGCCTCCGTGTAACGCGGGGGCGAGGGGGGGGCGAGGGGAGGGAGGCTCATCTCAGCAGGGGTCGTTTGATCCTCCATCGAGCCGTGCCTCCCTGTACCCCCACAACAAAGGTGTTAGAAAATCGAACGGAGAAGACGCGATTGGGAACTTTCAATATTGCATGAAGCCCCGTCGACACCCTGTGCTGCTCCTCGGAGCTGGCGTCTGGGTATCAGAGTCCTGTGTGCGGGTAACAGAGAAGTCTTATTCGGCAAAAAAAAAAACAAAAGACAAGGCTTTCAGGTGAATAATTCAGAGGCAGAAGGCTACATCTCGTCTCCGTTCACAGCTCTGACGGCGCCGCAGCTCCTCCTCGGAGACAGACTGGATACGCTGAGCTGGGGACATAACGAGCGTGTGTGTGTGTGTGTGTGTGTGTGTGTGTGTGTGTGTGTTCTCTCAGGTATGGCCGTGCTGAGCATGAGTATCCAGCACTTCCTGGGCGGCCTCATCACCACGCTGACCTTCAGTACCATGATGCACTGCACCCAGAGGGCGGAGGAGAGTGTTCAGGTACAGCACAGTGCCTCCTCTCCTCTCCCTCTCCCTCTTCCTCTCCCTCTCCTCTCCTGTCATGGCCCGGTAACTGGGCCAAGGCTCCCACGGGGTGATCACTGCTCAGACGGCCTCTGAAACGACACTCAATCAACTCTGAAGGGGACACGTTCATGTTAAACTGCTGTCAGTCTTAGAGACAGGGGAGAAAGGGTGGAGGAAACCCAGCCGAGGACGTGGTCCAATTACGACTCAAATAAAAATACCTGGACTGATGAAAACCATCATAACCCATGGGGTTCATTTGAAACATTCTCATGAATTGTAGAGCTTTTCTGGTTGCGTGCGTGCGTGCGTGCGTGCGTGCGGGTTTGTCTCTGTCTCCGTCTCCGCGCGCGCGCGTGTGTGTGTGTGTCCGCGTGTTTGTGTATAGGTTTTAGTGTGTGAGTCTGTGTGTATCAGTGAGGGTGGTGCTATCCGGTGGCAGAAAGCTGATACCGTGAGTGCCAGCTAAGGAACCTCAGGAGAGAGAAACTGAATCCGTTAAACAAGTTGGTCCGAATAAAAGGCACTTCACTTAGCGCTGCCTGTTTAGACCGAGGGACCTGGGCTGCACCTCAATAATCTCTCCACACGCCCTCTCGCATCAGCTCCTCCACCCAGCACACATTGGGTCCTCTTCCCAAGTTAGGCTTGGCGAGGGCAGCAAGATCTGCAATGGGAGAGTCAGGTAACTCGCACGTAAAAAAAAAAGCAACTCAGAGAGGTTCTAGGTAAAGTTCCCTGTCGTTCTCACACCACCAGAGATGCTGCTCAATATAGTTTGAGTTCAACCAATTGGTGAAGTATCCGCCTACGCTAAAGGCACCTTTGTCAGCTCCTCTGAATAGCGTAGGGGTTGTGGCGGGTTGTAGTCTGTGGAAGTAGAGCCCCTCCAGGCCGTCTTACTGGCCTGCCACCGCACAAAGGGGAGGAGACTCAGATGTAGACTCCAGCCCGTCCTGAAAGGGTTGGTGGTCTGATACCCTTCCTCTCCACCTGCTGGTCACTACTCTCAGGGGCTAGGATCCCAGGATACTGTTTTCCGTCTGCTCCCTCAGTCTTTACCTCTTTGTCTTTCTCTCTCTCTTGGTTTTTCTGTCTTCCTTGGTAGCACCATTTTAATAAGGATTTATTTATGTCAGTTCATTGTTATGGTTCATTACAGTGAAAGGCATGAGGCACTGACTATAACCCGTGTCCTGTTATTCTCTCTATTCACCCCCTCTCCCATCTTGCAAACTCTCCGTCATAAACTCTCCTCTCCTCTCCTCTTCCTCTTCCTCTTCCTCCCCTCCCCTGTAGGCCACCCACTACAGTTTCCTGGCCACCCTGGAGGTGCTGGGGAAGCTCCTGTTCAGTGCCCTGGCCGGGGGGATGGTGGACTGGCTGGGCTTCCCCGCCGCCTTCCTCCTCTTCCTGATCCTGTCAGCCAGCACCGCCCTTCACGTGTGGAGGGCCACAGACACGGGGGCGCTCCGGGAGCAGCCCCAGTGAAACCAAGAGAACGGCGGGCTGAGGCGGGGGGCAGAGCGGTAGAGCAGCCCCCCCCCCCCCAGAAGAGATTTGATTCAAGAAACCGATGGAGAAACGGGGGACGTAGAAGGGCTTAAGCGAGAGAGGGTGGTGGGACAGTGGTACGGCATGAGAGGAGAGCACGTATGAAAGAGAGCAAGGCAATAACTGGAGTGTGGTTTGGGAAAGGGCTGTTTTGATGGAGGATGTTCAGAGCCATATAGTGTACGCCGAGCCAGCAATAAGTCTTAAAGCCGGCAGCTGTAGTGTCTATCTTTGTGTTTTATCAGTGTCAGTTATTGTTTTTACATGTTTCTCGGTTTACAACAAATCGTCCCCACCTGGTGTCAACAGTGTTTTAGGAAGATACGAGAGCTGCTGTAGGAAAAGACAGCTCTATGCCCACTCAAGTCAACAAAAGCTTTATAATGTCTCTTAAGATGATGGGGCTCTCCTCACAGTCTAGACACTAGTATATGTATCACATCTCATTCATCAGCCATTTTGTTTTTACTGTAGGAACATTACGTGCAAGGGCCCAATAGTCGGAGCTAATACCCGTGTCCCACTGCACTCTACACACTGTAAGTGCGTGTGAGGCAGCCATGTACAGAGGGCTCATGCTAAACCATGACAGGTTTTCAAGCTGTTGGTTGTTTCTGGGCCTGGACCATTTTGCAGCTTAGCTGGGTAGTCATGAGTCATAACAAATGCAGGCATCACCTTGCCTGTGGTACTGTAGTCGGTGTGTTAGCTTAGCTGTAGTTAAAACCAGCCCGCTGAAGTCTTAATCCTAACCCTAACACTTTGGAAGGTGCCAACTCATCACATTTCTTGTAGTCTTCATTTTATTAAAAGGTTTTAAAAGTGTAGAGTTATACAAAGGTTCTGAGACAGAGGGTTAGAAGACCACTCCTACAGGTGTCCCAACTGCAATAGCAACAGTTGTTAAGTATTTGTCCTGTTGAGAGAAAAGGTGCACTACAATTATGACAAGTGTACAGTTTAAGTGGGCTTACTATGTTCAGTAACATAATGTCAGGTTGTTTTAATTTACCTTTTTTTTTAAGCAACTTACAAAAAGTTATCGTTATTACTGTAAAGAGTGATTGTTTTGAAGTCTGGCAAATGGATCCATCTAGGAAGGGGAGAGGGTGAAACATAAATGTAAAGCTATGCTAAATATGTTCATGCGAAACGTGCGCTGTAGATAATGAACGGGGAAAGGATACGTCGGGTTTTGCTATGCACCATTAAAACACGTACTATCCCCTATGTTTACAAACCTGTTTACCATTTATTTTCCTCTTGTTTGCGTCTGCGAGGGACAGAAATCAGAGCTACCAGGATGTGAGCTCTGGAGATCAACACGGGGCCAACGAGACCCTGGTGAACAAGCCTCTCTTGAGAACCTTTCGCAAAGCACATACCGGCCCCTGTAAGCCCGACAGAGCTTGGTTCCTCAATAAAGCTGCTATAAACTGACCTACAGGGCTTCTACATTTCATGGTTTCCATTGTCTATGCCTACTTGGGGAGATACCTGTATGGACTGTAGGGTGAGAGTGCACCGTGCACGCGCTGAACACGATCTTGGATCTTGTCTGGTGAGTTGAAGCGGCCGATCCAATCCCTGGGGCACCGTCCTGTGTGACGTGTGCAAGTGGCCTCCCCCCGTCTCGGTTCATATCGGCTTGACGGTTGTTCCCGTTGAAAGGAGCAGTCCGCTCGGTGAACAGTGGGACGGTTGATGGCTGAGGAGTGAGTAGAGCGCGCTGTAAGTGAACGTCACAATATCCTCGGCTCATGCACCGCTCTGAAAGGGGATTAGGCCTGCTTACGTGAGCCCTCATGAGATCTTCACTTTGACTTTCCTGTCCGTCCTCAGGCTGTTTGTATAGCACAGGTTAGGACAAGGAAGGGAGTTAAGGGCGGCAGCATGCTCAAGCGACACACGACTAACAACGTTGTTTGGTTCAACCAGACTGCTGGTTTAAACCTACTGCATACTACTCCTTCTGGGAAATGTAGTTGTACTTGGTAACTTGTCACCTTCCGAGATGCCTGTGCAACAATGAAATGATAATATAAAAAAAATACTGATGTATTCTTATTCATCATGTTTTATGAATATGTCTTAAAGATGTTATATCTAGACATCTTGTCATGTCTAGATAGTGTTGTGTTGCGGGACTTGTCAGGGAGTGATTATATCGGTCTGTTGTGTACCTTGGAAGTGTTCAAGATGACATCTAACTGAACAGGTGGGAGCAGCGAACCCAGTCAGTCTGACACTCTGTAAATATTGGACTTGGATTGTGGACGGCGCTCACCATGCCTTCCCCTTCCAGGCTTTTTGCAGAGACGGGTTCGATTTTTCTGGCTGGAGGCTCACACATTCACCACTGCCTGAGGTGTGTGTGTGTGTGTGTGTGTGTGTGTGTGTGTGTGTGTGTGGGGGGGGGGGGGGGTCTACCATGGTGAAAGAGAACAGCGAAGGGGGTTCAGGGGAAGAAGGACTGACAAGAAAGATAGATGAGTGGTCTGTATCACCCAGAACTGATGAGAAAGAGTGAGAGAGAGAAAGACCACCAACTGCGGTTGCCAGATTGGCAGAAGGCCCCCTGTTGAGAGAGTGTATTCTAGCCCCCCCCCCCCATCCAGGGTTGCCATTGTTGAGAATGAGGCAGATCCTTATATACTGTCAGAAATTGGAGTGGACTAGTTGCCAAACGTCTGAGGGTTCGTTTACAGTCTGATGTTGGCTGTAACTATGACGTATGACTCCCAAATGTTACAGAGGGGCAGTTACTGTACAAGACTAGTGAGTATTGTTATTCATCCAGGAAACTATTAATCTCAAATTGTTTCTTTATAAGCAGCAAAAGTATGTTGGGGGTGTTATGAGAATCTGCATCATGGCAGATGAGCGTTTGGGTGTTGGAAAAGTTTTTTTCTGTGGATTTTGGGTGGTTGAATTCCAATTATATAGTATTATTCACATTATTTTGCAAGGTAAAAAGCGTACCTTATGTGTTAGTGTTAGTACTTTAAGCGAGTTATCTGTGAAGTAACTTGGATCCTTTTTAAAGAAGAAATAAGTAGCTACAAATATTTAAAGACCACACATGCAGCGTAGTATTATTTACAGTATTCACACAACTTCAATTTGTCTTCAATTTATTCCTTCACGGAGTGTGTGTTTTTCTTTGAGTTTTATCACTGGAATCAGACTTCACATCGTAGATCCTGGAGGAAGACGGAAGCGTCTTTTATGTCTGCAAGCTATTCCATTTCACATATGAACAATTGGGCTCGGACAAAAGCGTTGACACAACCCCAACCTCACCCATATCTCGTCTGGGTGCAGGGTAGGGACATGCTCCTTATTCACACGATGCCAAGCCTTTGGATATTGAACCCCTAATCACACCATCGCAAAATGGGCCAATATTTCACCCAAAAAAGAAATGTGGACGGGCAGATGAGATTTTATTAGTGAACAGGAGTGGAGAGAAAAGGGGAGTGCTGGTAGTATTTAACAGATTCAATTATCACTGAGCAAATCTGAGAGAAGGTGAAGCTGGCATGACTTGCAACATGTTTTTAATTTCAGCGAGCAACGTGTTATATCACCTTTTGCATTGTTGCGGAGCGCCCGAGGGGGGAGGGAGGGTTCAGCTTTTCCCGTAGCTTTTGTCCCATGGCCTTGCAGAAAGGCCTGGTGGGTAACCTGAGCAGCGAGGTGGAGTGGCGAGCCATTGCGTCAGATGTCACCGTGTTTCCTCTCCCGGTGTTTACTTTTTGTTTGTCCTCTGGAGGAGAGACATGGACACCGTCTTCCTGCTCGCCTCCCATCCTTCAAATGGACAGTGGAACAGAGCATGGAATGCCGTTCAGGTTCCCACTGCCCTTAAGCGACCCCCCCCCCCCCCCCCCCCCCCCCCCCATTCTAAGTAAAGGGTACCACTACTTTAAAATATGCAACAGGTATTCATACGCTCAGACAAGGAAGGACAGTTACAAGACAATTCAATTTGTCAAATGTTTCCTAATGATCGGTAATGATGTTTCTGGGGAGAGAGAGCTAGTAACACACTGTACTGAATGTTCTGTTGCTATGTTTGTAGCATCGATATGACACTAACATTCGATTGCACAGCCCAAAAAAATAAATACTCTGATTTCCCTAAGAATATGGACAATGAATAGTGTTGGAAAATGTCTAACAAGATGGAAGTCAGAGGGGCTGGGAGTAGACGTAAACAATGAACAAAGACCCGTCAATGAATGGGGAAGCTGGTGAGAAGGGACACCTGACTTTAATAGTTCAGTGTTGATTTTGTTCTGCCCATCAACATATCTCTTGGTTACAAATCATTATGTCGCCGTACAGAAACCGCGAGAACAGGCAGGACACAACGGAGACTGAGGCACAATACCTGCCCTTTAGGAATGGATGCTGTTTCATCCAGTAAGGGAGGGAACCAGCCTAGAAGAACAGAAAGCAGCAATAGGTGTTCAGTTTCCCATGGGCTGCGGCTGGAGGGGTAACCCTAGCCTGCGGAGACAGGGGCCCTGACGTCTTCCCTTCCAGCCGTGGCCTCTCTTACCTGGGGAGGAGGATGAACGGACACCGGCACCGCGGTCACATGACTGAGAGGCTGGCTGTGAGAAGGCCAGCGCTTTGATACAGTGGATAGCCTCAATGAAGTCCAATCAACTCAAATCTACTTGTTTGGCCCATTTCACACACATCGGCAATTCAATGTGCTTTACATGAAACAAGCAGGAACATAAAAGGAAGAATTAAAAGACTAAGACAGAGAGGAAACAATTGTAATGAGAGAAATATAATAGCTAAGAAGGAACGATTCAGCAAAAAGCCTTCATTGGTGATTGGTGGGCAACGATGAAGGGCGTTGGGATGATACTGACTTGTGTGTGTCTCTAAATAGAGTTTATTTAACAGCTTACAGCAACCAATAGGCTGTCTTTACTGGTTCTGTTTATGTAGACGGGCTTTTCCCAAATATCAAACTGTTTGCCTAGAGCCCTTTAATAAAGTTAATTTAAAAATAGGACTGTAATCCCTAATTTGGAGATTGCCCTTTCATGTGGATGTGAATTTTTGTTTCTGTGCACCACCAAGTTTCAATTTGCACGATTGAAAATGGTTTCTACCCTCCACATCAGTATCTCGATAGAGAAGGCCTTGTTGACGGAATATTTTAATTTAGAATTCTTCATTCTACGCTCATTTCGTTAATACAGGACTCATTTTCATAAATAATCTCTGCTCCCTGCCAACATAATCATAATCAGTTATTTTTAGAGGCCGACTCTAATCTGCATGAATATTCTAACAAGAGACAAACGAATGTTCTGCAGATAGTTAGCCCCGCATCTTTTAAAAAGAATACGTGTTATTTTGAATTGGGAAGCATGTGATCATGTTTAGCTTGACGAGGATTCAGCAGCGGTGTTTGTGCCTGGATATGTGTTGAAGACACACACACTGCAATGACCCAGTGCGGTGTGACTCCGTGTGCTGAGAGCTGCTCCAGCCTGTCGGTATGCAAGCAGGGCCAGGTCGACAGCGTGGTGAGGAGACCGAGGCTGTGGAGAAACAGGAAGTCGGGGAGGCCCCGCACGTCCAGGCCGCCGTGACGGCTCAGGAAGTGACAAGCTGCCAGCTCATATGGTGTCGAGCTCCAGTCACTGGGCCACGGGTCTCCCCTCGTTCTCCAGCCTCCCTGGCTCCTCAGACGCCCGTCCCCCTCCGTCCCCGGCCTCCTGCCTGCCTCACCCCACTCTCTCTCTGCCTCGTTTGGACCATTAGGGCCATGGCAGGAGATGCCTCGCCTAATCCCCCCCCCCCCCCCCCCCCCCCCCCCCCCTTCTTCGCCTCCGTCTCCCTGATCCCTGTGCCTCCGTGCCACGCCTCCTGCCCCCGCGCAGACAAGCCGTCAGGACTCGTCGCGGGCTGGAGGTTAACTGCACCGCGTGGGAGCGTTTAGGGTGTGGTGGTGGGAGGAGAGGGGGGTGGTGGGGCCTCTGTCCGTCCCTGTCGGCGTACGAGATAAAGAAACTGTGGCCGCTAAGGTGCGTGAAAGCTTGGCGGCGCTGGGATCACCTGGGCGTTGTTCACGCGGGACGTGGAGATCGCTTGGTGTCATCGTCGGTGTCTTTCATGGCAACACATTAGCTCACGTCCTGAGCCTGTCCCTGTAAGATATCGCAAAAGGAAATGTTCTCCTGTCCCCTTTCTCCTGTTACCCACATAATAGAGGGACAGACAAAGGTTGGCTTTCACTCTGAACACAGACTCTAGGAATACATATAAGATTGATATGAAATCATAACTCACCCGATAAGGCCAACCCAGAGGGTTTGATTTGTCTATTGAAATAAGAACAGGCTATTATTAACTATGAATAGCACATTATATACTGTTGTGGCCAGGCACATATTTGCTGTACCGCCAGCTCAGAAAGGCGATGGCGGTCAGATTCCCCACCATATCCTCCTTTAATTCTCTCAACTGGCCGACATGTTGTAATAGAGGAATCACCTGCGACCGTAATGATGTGATGCGATGGATTGTTCAGCGGGCCCGTGCTGGTAGCGCGTGTGCTGGAGGCGCGGAGCCGGGGTGAACATGGCCGACCGTGGGGCAGTCAGGGGGAAAGATGGAGAGGGAAGGATGGGGAGGGAGACACTATCGTGTTTGACATGGCAGCGGATTCCCCCTCAGGGCAGCTGTGGTAATGGGACTCTCTAGGGGGGGTTTTACTCTACATGGGCTGAACATGTATACATGTATGCCCAGCGCCCACACCCACCGCCCACATCTATCTAACACACACGTACATGCACATACAAGGATTACGCGGTTCTGTTTCACAGAGGAGAGGCAAGGTTTGTTCTTCTGCCTTCCCCCCCAAAAATGTTCACGTTGCTCTTTTGAACATCTTTATTACCAGAATCGTTTTTTTGAAGTACAAATAGCCATCTCCTCTATTCTCACACTATACTGTATGTGCAGTAAGCTAACATAACGTCTGGGCTTTTAATTCCTTTCAGTAGATATGATACATGCTTGTTTTTTTTTTAGGTTTAAGCCACTGTCTGCTATTCTCCTCTCCAGCACAGCAACGTTCTGCTGTCATTCAAAGAAGTATTGACGTAACATCGCTTAGATTTACTTTAACAGGGAAATGGGTTTAGCTCTGGAATCTGTCATTGCACGTTGACGAGCGCTGTGTCTTTGTGTGGTATTTGAGGGGGGTGGGGGGGCTTACACTGCCATGCTGCTCAGAAAAGCCAACTTATCCCCGGCAGTATTTGTTGTGCTTTTCGTAATCTAATTCAGCAGCAAAAGCCTCTCTGACAGCAACTGAAAACATAGAGCACCAAATTGCATTCTAACACAGAAATCACACACACACACACACACAAATAGAAATGAGATGAGGAGAGAGAGAGGAAGTGGAGGATCAGAAGGACGAGAAGCAAGAAGGAGAGAGCGGAATAAAAACAGAAAAAGGAAAAGAGAGGGAGAGAGATGCAAAGTGACTCGATGGTCACAAAGAATATGCAGGCCCTAGATATATGTAGATAGATGTATATCGTGGGGGGGGGCAAGACAGAGCCAGTTGCGCCGGGCCGAGCTGGAGAAGAGACGGACTGAGCGGGGACATGAGCGGGAACATGAGCGGGGACTTGAGCGGGGACGCTGCGGTATCACCGGACCGCGACAGGAGAGCAGAGGGGACATTGTGGTGCTGATGGAGACAGCTGGACGTGGCTCCACTAATCTGTCTAAATATGATCTGCCCAAAGGAGGCTTTTCTGTGGGAGCAGCAGGCCAGGCCACGAGGCTGTGACATCCAGACGACAGCACGGGACCTCGGGGACAGGGAGAGCACCGTGTGTGTGTGTGTGTGTGTGTGTGTGTGTGTGTGTGTGTGCGAGCAAGCGAGAGAGAGAGAGAGAGAAAGAGAGAGAGAGTAAAAATAAATCAGCCGATTTCTCATTGTCTCGTCTTGTTTGGTTGCTAATTCAGAGTCGTTCCTGTCTCTCCCCTCCCTCTCTCTTCCAGTCTTGTCTCTGAGGCTGTGGCCGTGTGTCTCGTTCTGAAGAGGATGAGATGGATTTGGGTGTGTTGTTGTGTATATGAGTCTGTTGTTATAGATGTTGCTGACCGGTATTAAATGCGCTCGGGTGAAATAGAACTCCCCCTCTCTCTCTTCCCCTCTCTCTCTCCATTCTAACGTTTCCCTGTTGCGTGTGTTCAGATGTTTATTAGAGCTCAGGATGTAACTCAGACAGAGTGTCAGGCGTGATGCATTAAATCAATGCTCCTAATGAGTGGGCCTTTTAGACACCAAGAGTTCATGACCAGGCTGTGTGAGTGTGTCTATGTGTGTGTGTTTGTGTGTGTTGGCGCTCAATACAAAAGAGAGGGTGGGTGGTAGACTATATTCATGTATCCATAAGAAGAGAAAGTTGTGTGTGACTGCCCGTTTATGTGTGTGTGTGTGTGTGTGTGTGTGTGTGTGTGTGTGTGTGTGTGTGTGTGTGTGTGTGTGCGTGCGTGCGTGCGTGCGTGCGTGCGTGCGCGCAAGGGGTGGGGGGTGTTGGTTGTGTGTCCTGGCTGGGTGTGTCAGTCTGGCCCACAGTAAACTCATTCAGACAGGCTTCCAGGGCTGGGTGATGGGAACCCAGAGACGGTGATGGGAACGCTGCTTAATTGGGGTAATCGGCGCTCTTTTAGGAACCAGCTCGTTAGGGGACACCACGGCCCCACCCTCGCCCCGCAAAGACAGACAGACAGACAGACAGACAGACAGACAGACAGACAGACAGACAGACAGACAGACAGACAGACAGACAGACAGACAGACAGAGACAGGAGAAGCGACAGGCGCGTCTCATTGCCCCAAGCCTCAGCCTCTCCGAACGTCAGCGAGCCCTGCCCAGCCCTGCCCACCATAGCCCAGCCCAGGCCAGCCCAGCCCAGCTCGGCCCTGGGAGGCCTTCACCTGTCAGCCTGGGATGGGAGCGTGACAGGGAGGCCGGCTCACTAACGCTAACGACGTTAAACAACACTTGAAGGAGTCGGAGAGGCCGTGTGATCCTTGAGCTGGGGCTTGGTGGAGGGCTTCAGTCTCTCTCTCTCTCTTTCTCTCTCTCTCTCTCTCTCTCTCTCTCTCTCTCTCTCTCTCTCTCTCTCTCTCTCTCTCTCTCTCTCTCTATCTATCTATCCCTAGTTCTCTCTCTATCTCTTTCTTTTTCTCTGTCTGTTTATTTCTTTCTCTATCTCTCTCTCTCTCTCTGTTTATTTACCAGCCTCTTTCTCTTTGTGTTTAATGTGTTTAAAACAGTGATATCAGAATATCAAACATCCTGGATGATCTAACTAGTTTAAGGCTAAATGAGAAGCATGTATTCAAATTATTACATGACAATTTGAGTCTGAAAGGGAGGAATTGAATCAACTCATTCTATTGGCATAATGGCTAGATGCATTAGGCATTAATATTCTAGATAAACAAATTAAGTATAGAAAACCTCAAAGGACAAGCCTTATTCATTGCCATGTGACAAAGAATGTCTTTCTGTGCTATGTCTGGCTATCTCTTGGTCTGCCCTTTACAGATAAAAACAGCCCGATTATGTTTTAATGAATGTGAGTATACACACTGTATTTGTGTGCGAGTGTGTGTGTGTGTGTGTGTGTGTGTGTGTGTGTGTGTGTGTGTGGACTGTGGCCAGTGGGGGTGGGGGGATTTGTTGCTAAGAGTCTTCTCCTCCCCCTTTGTACAATTACAATGCTCTAAAAAAAACAGCAACAACAACAGACAGATAGCATGATTCATTTGAAATTCCAGACAGACATATTACGTATTGACCGTAAGAGCCCCCAGGCCCTTTTTATACATTAGGACAGCAACGAATAACATTTATAACCGGTAAGTATGAGTCAAATATGGTTTATTAATGAAATGCTGATTTGCCCAGAATTTCTTTTTCAAATTTTTTCAGTCAGCGGACAGGTGAAGATATTAGGCGATTCAAAACAATTGCATGCAATATTAACTGGGATTTGAGCCAGCAACTCACTAATAACAAATTATTCAGGGTTCCCCTACTTCTCCCCTTTTTCCTATTAACAATGCATTCATAACTCTGTTGAACTTTTGGGAGGGGAGAAGATGGGAAACTAGTAGCTGATCCCTGTTCCCCCCTCCACCCTTAAGACAAAAGGGCTTTTATGTTGCGATGTGTTGGTCTTGTAAGTAGAGATGGTTACCCCCTCAGCCGCAAGGTCAACACATATTGTTTATGGAAAACAAAAGGATATATGTGATGTCATGTCTAGACCACATGCAAATGACCAGAGTGTTGTTTTTTCTAAAACCTCCGGCCAGCGTGTATACTGTATTCCTGAGGCCACGCGACGTGACGCCCGTAGAGGGACGCCCAGTCGCCCGCAAACACACCACGGCACAACACAAACGTTCACAGACCAATCGTGGAATGATTATGGTAATGACCATAATCGCCGTCCTCCTCCTCCTCATCGTCTCCACCGCCACTTTAAAAAATTCAGCTGAATTAACGCTAATCCACCACCATTCATTAGATGGCTGGTGGGCCGGAGAGTGGCGGTAGGGAGGGAGGGGTTGAGGCTGGGGGGCCCATCTGTAGATCCTCACTACAGACCCCTCTGTACTTATCCCGCATCCTCTTCCCAAAGAACCTCCGGCCTCCGGTGGTTTCCTCGTCCACGTCTTTTCATCCTTGTGTCGTGGACCGCAAACCCAGACACGGTATATCTCAGTCTGCTGTGTTCCCAGGCCCCCCCCCCCCCCTCTCTCTCTCTACCTGACCCCCTGTTCTAAAGCGCTGCACATTCCCAACCACAGTCTTCAAGGGTGGGAAGACGTACGTTGAGCGTACATCAAGCCTCCATCCTGGGGATTATCTCTGAAGCACTCTCACCACTTACTCCCTCTATTCACTTCCATCTGTTATCACACTCATCCCTCCTCCCTCAATAGTTTCTCAGTATACCTCCGTCTACCCGTCTGTCTGTCTCTCTTCCTGTCTTTCTGTCTTTCTTCCTGTCTGCCTGTCTCTCTTTCGGTCTTTTTGTCTTTCTTCTTGTCTTTTTGTCTTTCTTCTTGTCTTTTTGTCTTTCTTCTTGTCTGCCTGGCTTTCTGCCTATCTGTCTGTCGGCCCGGCTGTCTATCTGCCTGTCTGCTTGACCGGCTGTTTATCTGCCTGCCTGTCTGTCTGTCTGTCTGTCTGTCTGTCTGTCTGTCTGTCTGTCTGTCTGTCTGTCTGTCTGTCTGTCTGTCTGTCTGTCTGTCTGTCTGTCTGTCTGTCTGTCTGTCTGTCTGTCTGCCTGTTTGTCTGACAGTTCGGTGGGTATGAAGTTGTCTGTCTATAGTCTCTAAGACAGCAAACCCCCTTCCCCTAATGTCTCCCTCTTACACATCCTTTATATGCCCCCTGCAATGCACACACACACACACACTCACACACCACAGGCATCGGCCCAACTCCTCCTCCCCCCCCCCCTCCTACCCCACAGCACGCCTCACTGCCTGGCTTGGGATTAGAAAGGACTAGGGGATAGAGAGAGGGTGAAATGAGGGGATGGAAAGAGAGAGATACGGTGAGAAGGGGGAGTGGGGGGTGGAGAAACACAGGGATTGAGATGGAGATGGAAAAATGGAGAACGAGAGAGAAGAAGATGGGGAGATGTCGGAGGGGTGTGAGATAGAGGGGGTAGTTGATTTAGACACTTACCGAGCTGACAATGAAACAACTTCAACTCTACAAATTCAGAGCTTGCTCATCTGCTCATTCATTGAGTCAACATACACACACACACACACACACACAAACATTCACGGATATTACATGTGGACGCAGACCGCACAATCCAATTCCGTATAGGCGTGTACGCACAGTGCTCAAACATACACAAATGCCCGGCGCTGAACCACGCCTGTACAGAGACGCACACACACATTCCCCTCTTCTGTAGCAGCAATATTGACAGCCTCTCACAGACGGACACGTACGTTCACACATTCATAATGGCATTCGGCCGTGCATAGGATCTTGGGCGCCGACAGAGGTAAACATGATGTTTGCTGCCCCTAGGTGACCAGAGGGAGGGGGGGGGGGGGGGGGGTGGAGGGAGGGAGGGAGAGTCAGGGAGACAGACAAAGAGGGGGAGGGGGAGGGAGGTACAGTTGACTATCGGTCTAGTTAGGCTGCACAGTGGATGACTCCCAGGCCCTTTATAATGAAACATCTGTCCATGTATTTCAGCATGGGGCAGGGTGGGGCAGGGGGAGGGGTGTCTGGTCTGGCCTGAGCGGTAACAACCCCCCCCCCCCCCACACACACACACACACACACACACACAGCACGGGGAGCTCTTCCACAATGCTTAGTGCCAGCCCCCTCCCTCTCTATCCTCCCCCCCTGCCCCCACCCGGGCGACGACCTTGTGTCAGTCCGATATGTTGGAGTAATAGGTTTGAGAGTTGCGCGACCGTTGATGAACCGGTCGGTCGCGGTGACACACTGGCCCCGTCCACCGTGTCCCCCAGCCACACGGGGCCGTGGATGGGCCCTCTGGGGCCGGCAGGGCGATGAGGGCCCACGGCAGAGTGTGGTCGGGATGTCCGTTCACTCTTTGGACTCTCTGCTCGTTGTGTGGGTGTAGACTGCATTGATTTTATCTACCCCTTTGATCTGTGTAAGAGGACAGCTTCCCCCCACTTTTATGTGTAGCAACACAATTGATGGTTTTGATTGTGATGATGATCGGGTGGGGTGCGTGTGTGTGTGTGTGTGTGTGTGTGTGTGTGTGTGTGTGTGTGTGTGTGTGTGTGTGTGTGTGTGTATGTGTGTGTGCGTGCGTGCATGTGTGCGTGCGTAGGTGCGCATGTGAAGGCACCTGTCTGTGTGTGCGTGAGTTTGGGTGTGTGTGTGTGTGGACAGATGGTTGTGTCATTGTGTGAGAGCTGGTTTGCACATTCATGTAATGGAGAGACAGAAATACACTAAACATATGTAGGGGGACAGCAGGAGGCGGTGAGTGGAACTAAACAGCGCACCGCTCAAACACACACTCTGCACCGCCAATTACACATGTGCACTGCCCGTCCAGTGCATGTGGAACCAGTATACGTCTTGATTTGCATTGTTTTGTTGCTCAAGAAACTGTGTTGATTCTCTTTGGTCTGTGTTCCTGTGTCTCAGTGTCCCTGTGTCCCTGTGTCTCTGTGTCCCTGTGTCTCTGTGCGCTGGGTGATGGCGGGCCTCTGTGCCTCTCTACTGAGAACGCCTGGAGAGGACAACAGCAGAAGAAGAGTCACACTCAGTAAACAACTGAGGGGAATGGCCAAGGCAGTGGAGGACCACTGAAAGGGAATAGGAGATAGCAACATGTCCGTTTCCAGGCTTTCCCCTCCTCCCTGGCTCTCAGTGTGTGTGTGTGTGTGTGTGTGTGTGTGTGTGTGTGTTGGGCGGGGGGGGACGCGCGCCCTCGCCCCACTCTGGCCCCACCTCCTCGTACGCAGCGCCCTAACTGTTCCTGACAGCCAGTCGCTCATTAGAGCTGCAGCTCACTCAGTTCCTACGTCCGCCTGCTCCCTAAACTCAGACCCAGCCCCAGCCCCCCAAACAATGCCTAGCTGTGTACGCTTGGGAGTATTTGTGAGTGCGTGAGGGTGTGTATGTGTGTGTGTGTGTGTGTGTGTGTGTGTGTGTGTGTGTGTGTGTGCGCGAGAGAACGACGGAACAAGGAAAGAGCTGGAGAACCAGAGACCGTTTGTGTGTGTGTCAGTCGGTTGCGCTCTGGCCCAGTCCGCGGCTGGGGCTGGGGTAGGCGTGGGGGGGAAGTCAAGCCCTGTTCACCGGCACAAAGACATAATTAACCAAATTGGCAAACGGTTCTAGAAACTGCCCCCTGAACATTTTGTGCTAGTAAGAGGTTGTCATAGAAACTCCCAAATTTGATCTCTCTATAAGTGTGTGTGTGTGTGTGTGTGTGTGTTTGTGTGTGTGTGTTTGTATTTGTGTCTGTGTGTGTGTCTTACAATTCACCTTACCATATGTCTTCAAATGATATGATCACCTAAAACATGGTTATCAGCACACTGTTCACAGATGACTGGCTCCTTTTAAAGCAACACAATTTGATCAACGGTCTATATTGCTGTTTGCAGACCTTTCAAGCCTGGGACCGTGGCCTTCTCCTGAGGACATGGTGAGGAGCAGGGAGGTGACAGAGGCCATGGCAGCTAGCATGGCTCTCACGTCCATGGCTTCTCACAATTGGTCACCCCACAAGCAAAACTAAAAAACTTTGGGGAGCGTGCCTTTTCTAGGGCAGCACCTAAACTCTGGAACTCTCTTCCTCCTTTCATTCGGGATTCAAACTCACTTCCTATCTTCAAAAGCCATCTTAAAACCTACCTTTTCACCCTAGCCTACTCAAATTAACTCAAACGCCCCTTACCTCTACAACATTTCTGTCAAATTTTACTGTAGTTTGTATTGCTGTCTTGTCTCGACCTGTTCTCCTGTTATCCGTTTGTCTTGTATTTCTGTTTTATTTGCCTGTTCTCTTGTTGTGAAGCGTCTTTGGGTGTAAGAAAAGCGCTATATAAATAAAATGAATTATTATTATTATTATTATTAGCTTTGTGTGTGTGTGTGTGGGTGTGTGTGTGTCTGACTGTATGTGTGAGTATCTGTATATGTGAGTGTTTGTGTGTGTGTGTGAAAGAGAGAGAGAGAGAGAAAGGGAGAGAGATAGATAAAGTGGTTGTGTCTCTGTGTGTGTGTGTGTGTGTGTGTGAATGCGGTTGTGTGTGTGTGTGTGTGTGTGTGTGTGTGAAAGAGATAGAAAGAGAGAGAGAAAGTGGTTGTGTCTGTGTGTGTATGTGTTTGTGTGGGTGTGTGTGAATATGGTAGTGTGTGCATGAATGTGGTAGTGTGTGTGTTTGAGCGTGTGTGTGTGCGCTCCGGTGCGTCAGCCGACTTTCGTCCCTGTCAATGACACATCGATCTCCTCTGACGATGGAAGGACAGACAGCAAGGGCAAACAGTGCGAGGATCAATGGATGACAGTGTGTATGTGTGTGTGTGTGTGTGTGTGTGTGTGTGTCTGGTTCAGCTTGTGTCTGTTTCAGCGTGTCTGTCTGTGTCTGTTTAACAAAAGGGTTGTGTGCATGTTGCTACATGCTCCTTAATAAGGATTTAAAGAAAACCTTGTCTTCCCAATAGCAAACATAGCCAATGTGAACTCAGCCGCAATATCCTGTTGGAGTTTTAAACAATGTCTGAAAGCTAACTGTTTGAGTTTTGGAGTACAGATGAAGTAAGTTTAGCTCGCAGAAAGTTACTTGACGAGTTACACTGAGGTTGTGGGGTTTGTTTGCTTGTTTGTTTGTTTGCGTGCTTTTCCCCCCCGCATTTCCAGCCCTCTTTTTGAGGTTACTTTGTGTACAGTTGTGCCTTTTGGCACGAAGCGGCATTGTGGTTTGGGATCTTGAGCTTGGTTAAAGATAAACTTCAGGTCTGACTGAAGAGTTCACTCTTTTTCACTCCTCCCCTCCCTCTTTCTCCCTCTTTCTCCCTCTTTCTCCCTCTCTTCGTCTTCCCCTCCCCTCCCTCGCTTGGCCCCCAGAGTCACAACAAGAGGCAGCAAACAGCTTGAGCATCCTCTGTACCAGGAGAAAATGCCCCATTTTCATCTGTTTGAATCTGACATTTTTGGCACATTAAATATTGGACATTAATAAATTAAATGTAATGAACTGACATGAAAGAAGGAAAAAGTCTGATGGTACAATGCAAAAAAGTATAAAAGCGAGTGGTAGGATTTTTTTCTCTCTCTTTTTTGAAAAGGCAGAACTTTTTCTTTAACTCCAATTAACAATTGCTTTCTATAGCCATCGGAGATTATTTTTCATGTTCATTTATTCAAACAAATATTGAATTATTCAAAGGACGGGGAATAACAACATAGAAAAATCACAGGGAAATTTGGCGCGGGCCGAGAGAGGACTGGGCCTATGTGGAGTTTCAGACGAGCAGTGTTTTTAAAACTTTGTTATATTGGTCATTTAATCTAATTAGATGTCCACTGGGTGTTTTTGTAGCATTAAAATAATCATAACCACTTGATGTGTGTGTGTGTGTGTGTGTGTGTGTGTGTGTGTGTGTGTGTGTGTGTGTGTGTGTGTGTGTGTGTGTACGCGTTTCCGTGTGATCAAGAGCCACTGTATAGCGCCACACTGGTAGGACTTCGGTGAATGCTGACAGTCAATATCCATCAAATTAAGCATCATGCTACTTATGTCAGTTTGGTTAGTTCTTTTTGATCAAAAATAATTTAGAGGTAGGCTTGGAGTAGCGGCTGTCTCTCCTTCCCTGTTGCCCTGTACCTCTAATTGACCCGGGGAAATACCTGCCATGCCATATGTGTGTCACTGTGTCTATGCGTGGTGGCCCTCATGCCGTATGTAGGCCAGTGTGAGCGACACCGGGTCCCATCCTAGGGTTCTGCTGCACACACTTCCATCCCGCTGGCATATCTCGGCCCGGAATGGTTTCATCCCTGTCTTGTTGTCGCAGCCTCACTGCTGTTCCGTCATCCTGCACCTCACTCTCCTTGTTGTTTTTCCTATAACTTCCCTGGGCCATTGTTTCCATCTGGAATGTCGCAGACTCGTCAGGAGTTAACAGTATTGTAAATGTAAACATGGCTGTAAATCCGGAGGTGATTTTTGTCACTTTTCCCCCGCACGCTCTGCAGACGTTACACCTCCTGAGCCAGCGTACATCGCCCATCCTGCGCTAGCCAAACATCAACAGCTCGTGTGGCTTGTTAGTGGAGTAGCTCCTAAAGCCCCATGGTGCCCAAGTGTCTTCCCTGTGTGCGCGCCAACAGCCAATTACGCGGGCCCTCCACAGATAACAGGTAAGGCCCTAGGCGTGGCGCCGCTCCTCGCACGCTGATCTAGCGAGGCCCCCGGAGGCCCAATCGACGCCGCGTGATCCGACTGAGCGGCAGCCAAAACACTGGAGGTGTGGCCATGCCAGAGCCGGGGGTTGGACTGTCACCCGCCCCGCGTGGTCGGTGTGGTGACGAGCACCGTGGGGATGGAGCGGGCCTCGGGGAGACTCTGTCTGGTGGAGCGCGGCCCTGACGCAGAGCGTCTGTCCCCTCGGACTCTGAAACGGTTTGAAACGGGCCTCGTCCAGTGGGACCATCTGAACCCCAAGACCCCGGGCCCGGACGGGGTCTTTGTGGGACAACCCACAAACCCAAAACCCCTCCCGGATGTGCTGGTGACCGCTGTCCCAACGGGAGGCGGGACGGCTCCGGTCGGGGTCGGCAGCACGGAGCCGGCAGCACCGCCAGGCAGCGTCCGGAGCCTCAGACGCCGTGGAACCAGAGGGGCGGAGAGGAGAGAGGGAAGGAAGGGGAGGCGGAGGAGTAGAGGGAACAGAAAAGCACTTCAAAAAGACAACAACAACAACGAGGAGAAAAAAACAAACATGGGGGGGGGGGACCAGCGCGAGCCGAGAAGGAGAAGAGAAGAAGAGGCTCAGAGGCACCCAAGGTCCTCTATGTAATTAAGACTATTTGCATTTATTTATGAGGTCTAATGAGGAGCTTTTCAATAGTTTGTTTTCCCCTAATATGAATATTTCCTTTTCATTACCCCGGTACATACATTCTCATTCTTTCCTTCAAAGGATGGCACACTGTCTTTTATGGCCCGGCACGCCACAGCAGCGCACACGTCTTCTGGCCATGAAGGCACGAGCACATTGCTGTTGTTGTTGTTGTTGTTGTTGTTGTTGTTGTGGTGGTGGAGTTGACCTTCTGATGCGGCTGTGCACGGCCGTCCGCAGGCCGAGGTCGGCGTTAGACCGTGCCAACCCGTGGAGCGGGGCAGAGCGCCGTAGCGGAGCGTCCCAGCCCTACGTCTGTGGCGCCTCTGCAGCGCCGTGAATAACGCCACGCGGAGGACAGCGGAGCGCGCTCCCCCGGCAGATGGTCAGGCCCTGTCTGCTTCCCGCTCCGCCGCGGAAAGAGACCATTATCTGGCCGTCATTAGCGGCGGCCATATTTATCAGCCATACTGTCCCTACGCTGCATTACCCCGCCAGGGCCCGCGGGGCTGCACTGAGGGGCCCGTAGGAGCGAGGGGCTGGCGGAATGGAGACCCTCTAAGAACCCCTCTCTGTCTGGCCTGGCTCACCAGTCTGACTGGCTGTCCTCCTGGAGCTCCACCCTGGCGGGCTGGCCAGCAGTCTCTCCGCTCCGTGGCCATATGGTGCGGCTGTATAATTAGAGGACGCTGTCCCAGTGACTGCTGAGGTTGGGGGAGCGGGATGGTGCGGGGCCGCGGTGGACAGACAGGGATTACGGGGTTCCAAACGGTACGAAGAAAGGTCTCCATGTGCAGCGTACGCGGAACACTCGACGAGGTTCTCGCCCAACGCGGAACCGCCGGCGCCCGACCATCAGGGGAGGTGTCGTTGTGTCGTCACGTCGACTAAAGGCTGACGACCTGAGAAGTGTTTTAGTATTCATAAACCAACACAACGGCACCCGATGCTCAGGCCCATGTCTTTATGCCAGCGGTGTCCGAATCAGAATCACCCAAATACATTGGCCACACTGTCTACCACACTGCACATTAACATGGAATATCCCTCGGTGTACATTGGGGAAGGTAACATTCATTTTACGACGGTCATGTCTGACAAGACGCTCGTGAAGCAGGCACCTGTTTATGAGACCGGGACGAGGTGAAGGCTGTTGTTGACAGGGCAGAAGACAGGAGTGGAAAGGTCGTGCATTTGTAATCACTGTAAATGTTAGCGACGTGTCCCGCTGTTAATATATGTCATCTCCCTATGTGAGCGCGCTCTGTGTCGGTGCATAATGACAGCATGGGTGCATATATATAAGTGTGCCAGCACGTCTGGCTGTCTGTCTGTTTGTCCAGTGTGACTTCCCCTCCCCATAATCAGGGCTGTCCTGGTGTGTTTTTAATTAGTGTTGATACCGTGTCTGTCTGGTCCACAGACTTCATATCTAACCCCTCACCCGACACACACTCACTCCATCACACGCACACACACACTCACGCACTCATACACACACACACACAAGCGTGCGCGCGCACGGCCGGTCTTGATGAGGTTCCAGCCCAAACCTGAAATTGGTCATGGGATATCTGAATCCCAGGCACAAGGGGTTTTGGAGGGGAGCGGACCAGACAACTAGGGGGGGTCCTCGGAGAAGACAATTCATTTGAAGACCCTCCACCCTCAGTTAATCAATCTATCTTGGTGCCCCCCAATCCCCCCCACCCCCCACTTACCGCCTGGAATTACTTGCATATACGTAACAACATGATAAATTTAATTTTTTTAGTGTGTCTGTCTGTGTGAGTGTGTGTGTGCGCTTGTGTGAGGCTGAGAGTGATGAGTTGTGACAGGTGTTGTGGCCGCTGGTCCTGTCGGGGGAGGAGGTGTACAGGGGAAACACAGATGATTATTTAATTACTGTCTAATACAAGAACCCCCCCCCCAACACCCACCCCCCCGCCAACCTCCTCCTCCTCCCTCTCTCCCTCGATCCACCCCTCCTCCACTCCATTCTCTTTCCTTCTTTCTTTTTCGTCTCCCACTCTCCTTTAGTCCTCCCCTTCCCCCTCTCTCTCTTCCCCCCTCTGCCTCATCCTTTCTTTATTAATGAACAATCCAGGCCTTTCTACAAATCCGTAGGGGCTTACTGTACCCCCCAGACACAGCACAGGGGGAGCGGGGCGGGGGGTGGAGGCTGTGTGTTTGCTGGGGGAGCAGGAGGAGGAGGAGGAGGAGGAGGAGGAGGAGGAGGAGGGATCCAGCCGGCTGCTCCCCCGGGAGGAGGCTCTACCCTATCCCCTTCCCACAACACACGCACACTCACACTCACACTCACACTCACACTCACACTCACACTCACACTCACACACACACACACACACACACACACACACACACACACAGACCGGCGTGCCCACACAAACTCACATATCGTTTTGGTCCCAGTGGAGCAGCTATTTATTGAATATGTACAGCTGTCACTGAAGCCTAGGAAGTGCAGATTATGCGGAGACAGTAAAGGTTGATGCGCAGGCAACAAAACAGCTGTGTGTGTGTTTGTGTGTGTTTACATGGATAGATCCCATCTTTCTGTCTCGGGTATCCTGTGTGTGTGCGGCTGTGTGTGACAATGGGGTAACCCTGGTGGCGTGTTATGTCACTCTGACCTCGTTCTGACAGGACCAGCGGCAAGGCCCCAGCACCAACCCTCCACCACTGAGGCCCCAGCACCGACCCTCCACCACTGAGGCCCCAGCACCAACCCTCCACCGCTGAGGCCCCAGCACCAACCCTCCACCACTGAGGCCCCAGCACCAACCCTCCACCACTGAGGCCCCAGCACCAACCTCCACCACTGAGGCCCCAGCACCAACCCTCCACCACTGAGGCCCCAGCACCAACCCTCCACCACTGAGGCCCCAGCACCAACCCTCCACCACTGAGGCCCCAGCACCAACCCTCCACCACACCAAGGACCCCGTCTACCCTCCTGCAGCACCATGAAACCCACAGCATCAGCCTCCCCTTTTGAAGAACCCCTTTTGATTTGAGAGGAAACCCCTGCGTGTCAACAAGCACGTCACGGAAACACTTAGGTATCACGGGCCGTTGAAAAGACGGCCCCGACGTCAGACCGAGGAGCTCCCCGGGGAACACTCGACAGGAGGAGGGTGAGTAGGGAAGTCAGGAGGGCGGTAGAGGGCAGACGCTGGAGGGCCAGCACAACGCTATGGCAACAGGTGCCGTCCAGTTGTGGCTTGCGACACGGTGGAAGGGATCAAGGGTGTGAATTCACCATCCACACGGAGAAGAGGGAGACCTTATTTTCCTGCTGCGTTTCTCGAATTCTTTCAGAGTAGACTGTCGATCGGCCCTCAGGTGAGTGAGCGATCTGTTAACAAAATGGTTTTCTGTTGGCCTCCCTCTGGGAGTGAGTCTGCACTCTGCTGTGAGGGGAACCCAGATGGAGACGAGCCCCCCACAGAACCCGGGACACAAGAACAAAGAGAAACAGGGGAAGGCTGAAAACAAAAAGAAGGGAAGAGAAATGATGAGGGAATGAGAAACACAATTTGAATAAATAAAGAGAGAGAACTGTCTTTCTGCCTCCTTTGAGAGAGAGGCACTCTGAGGAGCGCTGGATGCCACGGCAGCGTCTCCCCCGGCACCACGGCGACGCAGGACAGCAGTGACACAACGCTCTCCTCCTCATCCTCGTCTCACACACTCCCTCTCACCTCTCCGAGCTCTCTTCTCACCCGCCATCCCCCCCACCCCACCCCCACACACACACACACCTCCATCCACCTCTCAGCTCCTCCCTACACACCTCTCCTACTCACTTCACTCCCCTCAACACCGCCCCCCCAAACCCCCCCCCCCCCCTCTCCTCCTATCACCTCTCCTTCGCCTCTCCTTCTCATAACCCCCCCTCCTCCTCTTCAATAATTCAACAGCAGTGCACACATGAGTGGTCATTGCAGGGCTCCAGATGTGTGTGTGTGTGTGTGTGTGTGCGTGGTGGAGAAGTGAAGCGTGAGGGTGGCAGAATTAAAAAACTTCCCCACGGCTCCTCCACGGGCCTGGAGGAATCCTCCGCCCGCCCGCCCCACGCCTGTGTCCTTTCCCTTCCACGGGAAATGTTAGCGCTCCTGTCCTTTTTTGGGGGGGTGGGGTGGGTTGGTGGGGGGGAGGGGGGACAGACTTAAATGCTAAACATGCCCTCAGTAGTGAGGTGGCTGACTGGAGACCATGGAGGACATTTCCTCTCTTCACAGTGCATGGACTCATAGAGAAGGCTGCAGACCCAATTAAAGACGCACCCTGGAGGACACTGAGGTAGGAGGCTACCAAGCCACACTGGGTGGGGGAGGGGGGGGGGGGCGTGCAGGAGGGCGGACAAGGGAAGGAGGACGCCACCTAAAAGGCTGCTGTTACGCAATCATCTGTGCCATAATCAAGTCAACACACATCTACTGTGTAGAGGGGATGAATTGGGGGGGTTTTGTTTTAAATTGAACAGCTTC
>CM030179.1:9283153-9293153 GCA_017639675.1 Aplochiton taeniatus | reverse complement strand
AGGCCTGTCTAGACACTCATGGTGCCTTTGTGCACGGAACACTTTACAACGAAGACGCATCCCGGAGCGGCATCCTTCCCTATCTGCTCGTACTCCACACACACACACACACACACACACACACACACACACACACACACACACAAAATTACACTCGGCTGAGGACTTCCACAGGATCTTTCCGTTAGATTGTCTCCCCGGGCAATGGGGGATGGTTAGGAAGAAAGACAAAAAAAAAACGACCTTCTACGCGAAATTATGAAAACTGTTCATAACAGCCATTTAGATAAGAAACAAACAGCGCAGGCTTGTTGTTATTTTACTCACAGACAGAACATGCCCTATTTAAAGGACTCATTGTAGGATATTTGTATATATTTTACTAACGACTATTACCATATTCAACTGAACAGGACATCTTGCCATTGTTTTGAGTATTATAAAAAAAAAAGTATATATATTCAGGGCTAACCAACTGAGACCAGGTCTCTTTTCCAGCAGCGCCCTGTTCAAAGGGCAGCTAAAAACTTAGCTGTAAGTATAATAATATTCATAATGATGAAAACAACCCTACTAACAGTATCTTGCTGAAATATATTGTAGTGAAAATAGGGGGGGGGGGCTCTGATTGGAGTTATCCATTATTGATGACGTCCTGATGAGATCAATCAAGTCAGAGTTTCCTTTTCTTTTCGCCGTTGAATCTGATAATGGCGATATGACACACTAATCGTCCCGCCATGAATATTTAAGTCACATAAAAATACATGTTCCATATTCATGGCCTTTCTGTTTTTGTTTTGCCTCGTTCTTCTGAAGCTCCCATCTTTCCCTCACTCAGTCATGTATCTATTCATATACAGAAGCACCGAGTGTCATGTCTCTTGACATCTCGTCTATTTCACATTCAAATTTCTTGAACACACCACTCTTAAAAACATACACTTTATATATATATATATATATATATATATATATATATATATATATATATATATATATATATATATATATATATATATATATATATATATATATATATATATATCTTCCGAGGAACACAGTTACTCCTTAGTGGCAACCCCAAGTCTACAGAGAACTAGAACATTGGTGTGTCTACTTCTGCTGTCCTAATATTATTTTAGCTTTATTTACCTTTGAGACGAAATTAATATGTATTATTGCCTCAGAACACAATCAAGTGAACTGAAAACAGACGCACAAAAACAGGGTTTTCCTCTCGTGAAAGGGTGTTGTTTTTAGAACCAGTCGTTTTGTTTTTTGGGTTGACTGAAAACACTTAACAAAAACGTTGTTCGCTAAAATCCAATATTCCTATTGGCTGGGTCTATTTACAGTGTAAATGCACGTGTTCCAGTCACTATTCTGTAGAGGCAGGCACATCAGTAATAATTCATAAACAAAAGAGCTAACTGATTCCATAATTCATAGCCGGAGAAACCTATACACTCCAGTCAGTACGGGGCTAACATGTGCACAGCAGTAGAAAAGACCAAGCAAGCTGAAAGTCACTCAGGAAAGCCTTTCAAAATAAAAGCTTTTTGCAATTTTTCGTTTACGCTCTCTTAACAACCCCTGAACAATTGTTCTCTATTTCAAAGTATCTACTTTCAAAAAGTATTTAATTTTGGGATAGATGTAAATGTAATGATCTACAAAGGCAAATGAAACAAAAGTTTGAAATAGCAAAAGCTGCGGTTGATAGCATGTTGCCAACCCACGATGGTATACTAGAGTTAGTGGAGCGTTGTTGTTAGAGACGTTCACTTTGCGAGGGATCCCACGTCTGTGATGGACCAGCATTCACTGGCAAAATGGTCTTTTCCAATCGTCAGGCCGTGGTTCACGTAGAATTGCAGATGCTAACGCTAATGAGCTTTCTATATTAAGGCTGCATGCACCCGTAGAGTGGGAGAGAGGTAGCTGAGTGTGGAGCTGCTCTCCAGCAGTGACTTCATGGCCACATCAATGTTTCAGGGTCTAAATGGAGGTAGACAGGCTGAATCTTCACCGCTCCCTGAGAGAGCTCCACACGTAGACACACACATACTCACTCACATACTCTCTCACTCAGACACACACACACACACACACACACACACACACACACACACACACACACACACACACACACATACACTCAGATACAGATAAGAATATGAGTGCATAGTGTATACACTCTTTCACACACACTACCACACATGCACCGTATGAAAAGTAAAAACGGCACAAGAATGTTCGCGTATTAAAAAGTAATGAAACCATGTAGCACACCGTCTGTGCATGGGAGTGCCCAAAGTGTGTGTGTGTGTGTGTGCACACGTGTGTGTGTGTGTGCGTATGTGTGCATATGGTGCGTGTGTGTGTGTGTGTGTGTGTGTGTGTGTGTGTGTGTGTGTGTGTGTGTGTGTGTGTGTGTGTGTGTGTGTGTGTGTGTGTGTGTGTGCATACCTGCGTGCTTGTGTACGTGTGTGTGTCTGGAGAAATATGTCAGAATGTAGAACCCTCAGAGCCTGTCCAGAATGCAGCCCCGGTCGTGTGACACCGATGATATCACCGCGTTGTAGTGAAGGTCAAGGCGACGCACAGAGACCGCAGAGGGAAACAAAGTGGACCAGACCGCAGTGAGGGGAACGCAGAGCCAGAGTGTACGGCACAGGACCTTTTCCCTCCCGGTCCCCCCCAGCTATATATCTGAAGCATTAGCTCGACGTGCTTCACTAAGTGCTTTGTTTAAACACGCTTTGTGTGTGTACTATGCAGTCGTGGAGTACTTGTGTCAGAGAGGACATGAGTAAGTATGAGGGGGGAGGGAGGGAGGGAGGGTTGATGGGGGTGGGGGTTGTTGAGAGTCCCATACTCTAACAGAACCTGCCTCGGTCTCTGGGGGTCTCAGCAAACATGAAGAGTGGCTTTTATTCCCTCCCCAGTCTCCCTAGCTGTAATAGCCGTGCTATGTGTGCGTACGTTGGATCGGCAACCCCAGGCCCTGTGGCTCTGTGGGCTGCGGCTCACCACCCTGACTCAAAACACTCAGTGGGACGGATGGTTAGCTGTGTGGATGGGTGGATGGGTGGATGGATGGTTGGATGGATGGACGGATGGATGGATGGACGGATGGATGGATGGACAGACGGATGGATGGATGGATGGATGGACGGACGGATGGATGGACGGATGGATGGATGGACGGACGGATGGATGGATGGATGGATGGACGGATGGATGGACGGATGGACGGATGGATGGATCAATGAATGGCTAGCTGGATGGATGGATGGACGGACGGATGGACAGACGGACGGACGGACGGACGGACGGACGGATGAATGGACGGACGGTTAGATTGATAGATGGATGGATGGATGGATAACAGACTTTAGATACCAGCATACGCACAGCAGATCAGTTTGACTGAACGTTTCCATTCATATCTTCCAGTCTCTGTTTGTGTTGCTCCTGTTTTCCGATGGCTCCCTGCTCCTCTCACCTTACATAATGTGGGAGCGCTCAGCAGCCTTTCTTTACACATGCATCATTCCTACTCTTTCCAGCACCTCTTCAGCAGCTCTGTCACTAAAGATACATCAGCGCTCCCAACCCACACACACACACACACACACACACACACATACACACACACACACACCATCACCCCGGCTCCCGATAGGCCAGAGGGGTTCCATTAGTCCTACCACCTGCTGTGATGGACCCCCCTCTTTCTCTCTCTTTCTCTCTCTGTCTGTACACATACTGCTCACTGTGCACACACAAACACACACATTCACTCTCACACTCACTCGCTCACTCCCATCTCCATTTTACCCATATTCACCACACGCATAACACACAGTCTCACTCTCACGTAGAGGTAAACATGAAACGCCCTGGTGAGGCTTGTGGAGCACTCATGGTTGAAGACACTTGAAAGTGAGGACATGGAATCAAACGCTATGAAATGTCGTTCACACTAACGTAATTCCCTCTGGTCTCTCCCAGTCATCCATTTTGCTCTAGCCGACTCTATTTCCTCTCATCGACTGGTCTATTCGTCGTTTTTATATTTCCACTTCACTATCAAACCGCCACAAAACCCATCCATCCTTCTCCTCCATCCACCCCCCCACCTCTCCCCCTCCTCTCCCCCACCTCTCCCCCACCCCCACCCACCACCACCCACCCCCCTCCACCCCCTTCCTCCCTCGGCACGGCGAAGACAAGGCGATGCGCTGCAATTACTCTAATTGGTTGTGACTTCTTCATTTACATGACAAGTGGGTGGCGGGCCCTGGGAAACAACGGCCTGCTCCCCCTGCAGAAGGAGCCCTGGTCAGCCTCGGACCGGCTGGCCCGGGAGGGGGCCCCGGAGCCTCTGCTCTGGGCCCAGGACGCAGGGACAGGGGGTCGGAGAGGGGCCCGGCTGCTGAATGGGATGTCGGGGGTGGGGTGTTGGAGGGCTCTATGGGGGTTGGAGGAGGTGGGGTAAGGGTAGGAGAACATGTAGTCTCTACTCTGAGGAAAGTGCAGGGCTGATGGTGTTGAGGGAGGGTGTCTCTGGACATGAGTCTAGGGAAGGGGTGTGGTGGATGTGAGGGGAGATGGGGCGAGTTGTAAGGGGGGAGGGGGGGTGGAAGGAGGGCTCAGGGGGGACGCAGCGGACAACAATATCTGTCTGCTTCTCCGCATTCCTCCTGCTCATCGTCACGGCGACGCGGTAGCGACCGCCGTCTCTGACGGGGCCGCATTCTTAAGCAGTGAAACCTCTCATTAGCGAGGCTAATGGGTGTCAGGGTGTGAGTCTGTGTGTGTGTCAGAGTGAGAGGGAGGGAGAGAGAGAGAGAGAGAGAGAGAGAGAGAGAGAGAGAGAGAGAGTGTATGGATGTGTGTGTGTGTGTGTGTGTGTCAGAGTGAGAGACAGAGAGAGAGAGGGAGAGAGAGAGTGTATGGTTGTGTGTGTGTGTGTGTGTGTGTGTGTGTGTGTGTGTGTGTGTGTGTGTGTGTGTGTGTGTGTGTGTGTCTGCGCTGCGATGTTAGTTTAGCATCATGAGCGCACTCAGCTGAGCCATTCTTATGCTAATTCATTCTTAGCTATTCATTCTTGTCGGCGGCTCGAATGTTTGCTTAGCAGATAAAGAGGCTTTTTATTACCCGCTGAAGTTCACTTGTCAGCATTAATCTGATTTAAATGGTCATTCTGCAGGGCACGCTGGGGGAAAAGGCCACTGCCACATGCTCAAGAGGTTATGTACGCCAGCGTGGAATGCAGGCAAAGCTAACCCTGTAGACCATGTATGACAGTAAGTAGCCTTGTGTTGAGCACAGAGAGTGTCACCTAGATCAGGGCTGTTGTGAGGTCAAAGCTGATCCGCTGATGCTCGCGTCTGGCTGTGTCGGATGGGGAAAAGGAGGAGAACAATCTCTGGCTCCTCTCTCAGGTTGAGGAGTGACCTCCACTTCAGACCCGCTACCCAGGGGCGTCCCTACCAGTGGCCTGTGCTGTCAACCACGACCTCCGAGGTGACCTCTGTCATGGTGCTGACAATGGAGGCCAAATTGACCCCTTAGAGAGGTCAGAGGGAAGAACTGAAGAGTGTCAGGAGAGACTGGCCCGTAACATGTCACAGAACACATAGCGCAACACGTCACCCACCGACGAGAATCGAGGAGAGGGTTTTTAGGGTTGGGGGGGGGGGGGGGGGGGGTTACACCTGCAAATGTGTGCATGTGCCAGCGGGACGCGTCCTTGTGTGTGAGAGAAAGACAAACTGAGAGAGAGAGAGAGAGAGAGAGAGAGAGAGAGAGAGAGAGAGAGAGAGAGAGAGAGAGAGAGAGAGAGAGAGAGAGAGAGAGAGAGAGAGAGACAGAGAGAGAGAGAGAGAGAGAGAGAGAGAGAGAGAGATGTCTGTGTGTGTGTTCCTGCATCAATTACTTCCGTTATAAATATCCAATTTATTTTTTCCTGGGATCCAATTAGACTATGTAGGAATGCCTTGGTCCTTTGTTCCCAAAGGTGTCGATAGATTAAAAGTGCTGATTTTAATAGTAGTTCAATCACAACGAAAACATGCCTTATGAAATGATCTCATCACTAAGATCTATTTGCGACTCTGACCTTCTTAGAGAAAATTTGGAGCAGTTGCTTTGAAGTTGCATCACGCTGTATGTTCATACCTTGTTTATGGAACCCACAATTACATCAAGCATTCTGGCACAGGTGTCTAAAATGTAATCTGGAACTATAATATAACGTTTCAAGTAATGTGTGTGTGTGTGTGTGTGTGGGTGCGTGGGTGCGTGGGTACAAACACATACAAACGGCCATTACACCCGTGTGCATTAAACCCTGTGTTGGTCAGTGATAGAATGTAAACGGTGGCTTGAGCTACACCAGGAAAGAGTAATCAGGTGCTACAGGAAATCAATGGATCTGCCTTTATTGTCTCTCTGTGCCCCGAGGGGCGCTAGCTGCTGTGCCAGCTACACACACCAAAGTATCGGTGCCCTATGAAAGAGTGTGTTCAGAGAAAAAGCATTGTGTGTGTGTGTGTGTGTGTGTTCTAACAGGAAGGTGTCTAAATGGTGTGTGTGTGGGGCGGGTGTGTGTTCATGAAGAAATGGCTTTGTGAAGGTTGTGAAAGAGAGGCTTTCTGAAGTAGCCTTTTTGAAGGAGGAGAAGCTGTGAGAAAGGCATGTAGAGTGATACAGTTCAGCTTCAGAGACACACAGTGACAATGCAAAAGGTGGTACGTGTACACACACACACACACACACACACACACACGCACAGATACACACACACAGACAAACACACTTACACACAGCAGGCTGCCAAACTACCTCCCAAGCAAGCCAAGGATGAAACCCAAAGCTAACGTGTTTTCTCTCTATAAACACGGATGCCCTGCTCTCACGCTCCCTGAGGTGTCTCCACCCTCTCCCCACACACACACACACGCACACACACACACACACACACAAAGACAAGTGCACACAGAGACACACGCAGAGACATACTGTAAACACACACAAACACACACACAAAGACAAGTGCACACAGAGACACACGCAGAGACATACTGTAATCTCACACACACACACACACACACACACACACACCTGTCTATGAAAAAGGAACAGCAAAACTGATATTGAGAGAGCCGAGAAGAAGCGCTAAGGACAGACAAATGGATGGTGATGGATGGGGGAGTCTCTTTGGAAACGCTGTGGTCCCTCTCTCTTCCGTCGGTCTCCCAGCCGTGCAGCAAGTCAGCACAAGGTCACACCCAGGCTGGGGACGAAAGGTGAACTGAGCCGGAGAGAGACGACGGGAACAAAGAGGAAACGGAGAGAGGGAAAGGAGAGGAGGACTGAGGGAGTGAGGGAGAGGGTGAGACGGTGAGGGGAGCCAAGGGTGAGAACGGAGAGGTGCAGGAGGGGGTCTTGTTAACATATTAGCGCCGGGGAGCCTTCGGAGACTGCCTGTTTGATTGGCTCCCAAGGCCTCCCTGGCACACAGCAATTAGGAAACCGCACGACCCGGGGTCTCCACGGAAACCCCGCCGGAGACTCTGCTCATGTTCCGCCGCGCTGCCGCAACACACCGGGTCGAACCCGGACAGTGAGAACCGCCTGATAGCCTGACAGCAGAGAAAAAAGAGAGAGAGAGAGAGAGACAGAGAGAGAGAGACAGAGAGAGAGAGAGAGAGAGAGAGAGAGAGAGAGAGAGAGAGAGAGAGAGAGAGAGAGAGAGGGAAAGAAAGAAAGAAAGAAAGAAAGAAAGAAAGAAAGAAAGAAAGAAAGAAAGAAAGAAAGAAAGAAAGAAAGAAAGAGAAAGAAAGAAAGAAAGAAAGAAAGAAAGAAAGAAAGAAAGAAAGAAAGAGAATAGCATAGAGTAATAGTCTGGTAAAAGTGATCAGGAGAAGGTAAGGAAAGCAGCTAGGGAGAGATTACTGCTTAATATGAGATGGGAAGGAAGACATGAGATTTGCAGAGTAAACACCTCGCCATGCAAGAGACGATAACAACAGTGAACCTAGAGAATCTGACACAGAGAGAGAGAGAAAGAGACAAAGAGTGAGAGTGAGAGAGAGAGAGAAAGTGAGAGAATGACAGAAAGAGAGTGAGAAAGAGACGGAGAATGACACAGACAGAGAGAGAGAGAGAGAGAGAGAGAGAGAGAGAGAGAGAGAGAGAGAGAGAGAGAGAGAGAGAGAGAGAGATAGAGAGAGAGAGAGAAAGGAGAGGGGCACAAAAAGAGAGGTACGTCAGGAAAAGTTACAGTCAGACATGTGAGGAGCAGAGGCTAGGACTGCGAGCAGACAGAGATAAACAGATTGGTTATTTTTAATAGAACTGCCTGCAGCAGAGAGACTGCCTTTTAATATAGCCCTGCACCGTCTCTGGAGAACGTGTGTGCTAAACTTGGCTGTGTGTCCATGGGAGAGCCAACATTTGTGTCTTTGCGTTTGACCAAAAAAGTTCCCATAAAAAAAAAAAGGCAATTCAAACCAAACGCACATCGTTCAGTACGGAGGTCGCCCAGACGCTGTGTCACTGTGACATGTTGGTGTTGGTCTCTACCCAGACGAGTCATGCCTGACGCCTGACCACGAGCTGAACGATGGAAAGAGACGGCCAGCCAGGGACTGACGGAGAAAATGATCACCTAGGACACAGACAGAGTCCGACCAGGGAGAATGTTAGGAAGGAAATACAGACCAGATAGACCACGCTGAGCGTGTCTCTGTCTTCTGCAGTGGGCGGGTGGGAATGAATCGACATGCTCTGTTTGGTAGGCCATGCAGCCTGTGCCGGGCCGGGGTTGGGAATGTGTCGGTAATCTACTTGCGTATACGTGGCTGCGTGTGTGTAGGGGACAGTGTGCGTGTGCGTGTGCGTGTGCGTGTGCGTGTGCGTGTGCGTGTGTGTGTGTGTGTACAGTGAGGGAGAGGGAGTTGCTCTTGCTCATTTCCAGTCAGTCCGGCCCCGGGGCATGGCTGTGTGGACACTGTAGGGTGTCCTATTCCCTCTTCGATCAGAGCCCTCCACACTAACCTTCTCTGACACATACACACCCCTGCCTCCCTCCACGCGTGTGCGTGCTTCTGTGTGTGTGTGTGTATGTGTATGTGTGTGTGCGTGTTTCTGTGTGTGTGTGTATGTGTATGTGTGTGTGCGTGTTTCTGTGTGTGTGTGTGTGTGTGTGTGTGTGTGTGTGTGCGTGTGCGCGCGTGCGCATGTAGATCTTGATATGTTGATACTCTGCTATAGTTGAATGATCGAAAAAGAGAGAAAATACAAGTTACGAGTGAAAAGATAATAAAAAAAGTAAAGTAAGGGCCATAAGAAAATGGGGGGGGGGGGGCAGAGAATGAGGAAGGGATAGCAAAAGTGATAGAAAGGGGGACAGAGAGAAGTAAAGAGGGGAGAGGGTGAGCAGAGTGAGAGTGAGAGCCCGACAATTGACGTTGGGTTTAACAGCAGCTAACGAATGACCTTGATTATCGGTGTGACACTTTGTCATCGTGAATCCAAGGACACTGACTCTCTCTCTCTCTCTCTCGCTCTCTCACTCTCTCTCTCTCTCTCAAGCACTTTCTCTGACTTGCTCTCTCACCCCCCCCCCCCCCCCCCCCCCTGCCCCACACACACACACACACACACTGGGCTTTTCACTTAGTTCCCTTCTTCCCCGTAGCCCACTGGTTCCCGTTCTTGTCATTACAAAGGGCCGTGGTGGGTGGGGGGACAGGGAGGGGTCAACCAAACAGGACACTAACTGATTGAGCGATCAGTGTTGTTATATCAATGTTGCAATGCTTTTCATAATTATTCTAATCATCAGACAGCAATTACTGTCTTCAAATACTGCCTACCATTTGTCTTTGAACTGTGTGAAAAGCTCAGAGAAATAATTTAGGAACCTTGAAAAAATTATTAGCAAACTTACCTCCAAGTGCCATTCTGAAACTGTGAGAAG
>CM030179.1:9275653-9278153 GCA_017639675.1 Aplochiton taeniatus | reverse complement strand
ACACATCGCTCGTACTGCTGGAGCGAAGCATGATGGGAAGAGACAGCAGCGCCCGGGGCAGCCTACAGGGGGCGGGGTCTATAGAGAGAGACTGGGCGGGGGTGGGTGGGGGGGTTGCTATGTTGCAACATACAATATCAGAGACACTCAGAAATTCAAGCCTTAATGGATGTCAAGTCTAAAGTCTATATTCGAATGAATATATTTAACAACGACAACAGCCTTTTTTTAAATGTAAAGTCAAGTCAGGGTCTGGGATGAGACTGTGTCTGTATGTTTGCATTTGTGTGGTATATTTGTCTCAGAATTATAAATAATTAAAATAGTCTATTCAACCGTGTGGTAAAATACTGCCAATTACCTTAGCAATGCTACAATTACTAGAGCCAATACTATCATGTAACTTTGATGACAATATCTGATAAAGATCAGTGTGTGTGTTTGTGTGTGTGTGTGTGTGTGTGTGTGTGTGTGTGTGTGTGTGTGTGTGTGTGTGTGTGTGTGTGTGTGTGTGTGTGTGTGAGAATGTCTCATGGACACTGTAGGTTTACTGAGTAGATGGCAGATGTATCCATAAGCAAAGAAAAAATACATTGGAATTCATAAATAAAATATCCAAACATATGTTAAAGCTTTTATAGTGAAACTCATGAGACAAAGAGATGGAGAGAAAGAGAAAGAAAGAGAAAGCGAGAAAGAGAGAGAGAGTGAGTAATACGCAGGAATGATTGAAGCAGACATAAAGTGACTGAAGGTGAGAGTGCGAGTCAACACAGGAGAAAATGAAGGAGAGTTGATGAGGCGAGATCAATGTGAGAGAAGGAAATACAGGAAGAGAGGAGGGACAAAAAGATGAACCGAGAACCTGCCACTTCTTACTACTACAGAAGCACACACACACACACACACACACACACACACACACACACACACACACTTAAACAGATACACAGTGCAGACTCCGCTGTCAAGCCCCCTCTAAAAGCTCACTCCCACACTAACACACTGACACACTAACACAACTCCATTCCCATTCATATATCAATATTTCAGCGCCAGCAGACTAGGCCAGCCACTGTTGCTAGGCAGACTAAGGTGTAAGTCATAAGAACAATTGATATTGCATATCCCTCTTTTGTATCGACCAACATAATGAATTAAACCCACTATGTTGAGGAAAACAAATGAATCATGAGATGAAAACATACACACTGGCTCACACATTTGCACACAAACACCGAAGAGATCAGAATGGAACCTGACAGCTGATGATTCATAGGTGTATATGAGGGTTAGAGGGCCTGTGATCCCCTTTCCTCTCCTCTCCTCTCCTCTCCTCTCATCCTCTCAAATGACTGGTTTGGAGTTGCCCCAAAACTAACAGCGAATACAATTCTTCACAATTGCTAAAACACTCAATTCCATTCTCTGAACAAAATTATCAGTGGCCTAAACCCATTTGTCAAATCATTCACCCTTTTGGCAAAACCTTAAACAAGTTTAGTTAAAACTTGTTTACATGGCAAAACTCTAAACACATTTCTCACTCTCCAAAACAAAATGTGCGCTGTGATGAACACAACTTCAACATAGTTGTCATCGTTTACACACAACGACTAAAGATCGTTCACACTTGTTTCTAATGATGTGATCAAACCAATTGTATAGAATATAAGCCAGTTCAGAGTGCACAGGTGACACAGGTGCGTTGAATGTTGAAACAGCAATGGATAGAAACATTCTGAGAGGCAGAGGAGGAAGAGTATATGCCAGAGGTGGTGGACGAGGAGGAAGAGTACGTGTAAGAGGTGGCGAACATTGGTGATGACCACAGTACTGTACGACAATAGAGACAACTGTAGAAAGAAACATACAAATCCTATACTGCACATATCATGTAGGACAAGGTTGCATGTTTACAGAAGAACAAGAGATGGCTGTTGTAAAAATGGTTAACATTGTCATTAGGCTTAGGGAGATAAGAGATCATATCCTAAATGAAGCAGCAGTGTTCACCATATGTTTATGGTTTCTGTACAAATGCCTATATGGTATAGGATTTTGTTTTGTATGCTGCACAACATTGTACTACAGCAACTACAGTAATGTGAGAAATACATGTTTCCTGTTTCACCATTGCATTGATGTTCACTTTGTACAGTTCAACCTCTCTCAGTAGATTACTTTCACTCTAGAACATGTAGGTATAGTAATGAAAGACAGAACAGCTTTAGATTTAGAACAACAGTGTGTGCATGGTATAACTAAAAAAATACTATTGCCATTTGATGCAAATACTTGATTTTGAGATGTGCTCATGGTATTTTGAAAGCAGTGTTTCCATTTGCAGGAGATATCATACATTTAGCATTTTGAGTGTGCAATATGTGGATTTGTGTGTAGAATTTAGAAAAAATTAGACCTAATTTCAGAAAATGTGTGACAGCAGTTGTATAAAACTGTAGCTGCACTACGTTCGGATTGCTAAGTTCTGATTACT
>CM030179.1:9265653-9270653 GCA_017639675.1 Aplochiton taeniatus | reverse complement strand
CAGAGCGAGCCTACAGAAAACACTGGTAAGACAAGGCTGAGAGCTTAAAGGCTGATGAGGTGTCTACTCCACTGTGGTAAATATAGTAGCGTATCAAACAACAACCTTCATCACGACTAAGATACATGACCGATTAGTATGCTACAGCAACTGCCTCAAGAAATAACTCACAATTTTACATCCTGCTTTCATTTGTTTTATTTTCCCTCTTCATTCCTGTGTGAATGACCGGTTTACAGTTGTGTTTACAATTGAGCATTGTGCTTTTTTCCATGGATTTTTGATTACTTTTTTTTCACAAAATGTCTAGGCTAAACGCAAAATGTTTTCCTCCCATTGAAGAGTCATTTCTGGGCACTCATTTGAGAGTCCGTTTCTGTGCTGTGTCGTGGCTCCGTCTCAACCGCTCTCCCCAGAACATTATTAAGAGCCCGTTGTGAACACCAACGCTTCAGAGACCCAATTTTCTATCTCTCCCCATTTCAACGTCAACGTTTATTAAGCTTTCCCAAAGAAATCAACGACTAAATTATTTTGAGAGAGTGCCTGGGGCAATATAGGCATATTCCATATGCGCTGCAAAAAAAAAGATGAGTGAAAAAAAAAAACTACTGACTCAAAGTAAAACTAAATTTAATATCCTAATGGATTTGTATCAAAAAGAGGGGTAATGTGAGGATCCAATTAAAATCTGATGATTGCTACTCTGATGTAGTGAGACATGGGTCTGTTTGTCTGAGGGACTGACTCTATTTAAAGCTTTGATTAGATGTTAAAGTCCTGGGCCTTTCAAATGTAGGTTTATTGTGCAGAAACACTGTTCAACATGGCAAGGAAAATGCTTTAAGATAGAAAGATGAAATGCTGTGAAGGAAGACTTACATTTTATATATTACAACCACATGTGTATTGCAAGTGGGTGTGTATGTTCACACGTGTATCAGTGTGTGTGTGTGAGTGTGTGTGTGTGTGTGTGTGTGTGTGTGTGTGTGTGTGCAGGGTGTGCGGTTGGTTGGCGGTTTGCTCTGGTTCTCAAGGTGACATGGCTCTCGTCCTTCAGGGCTTTCCTTTCAATTCCTTTTTGGGATTGAAATTATGATGAAGTAATTTTTCTCCAGAAATTGCCTATGTCACTTGTGGTCTCTCTCCGCAAATTTCTCAAGTGTATTTTCAATCTCTCCCCCTCTCTCCCTCAATCCTTGCTTGACACGATATCAATGTCATAGCTCGCCGTAGCAGACGTATCACAGCGGACACAGAGTAACCCCTTTTATTAAACCGTCAGAAACCTCCACAAGCGGAAATACATAGGCCCACGGTGCAGGTTCCAAGACACGCTAAATAAAGAGAAACGTACACACCGCGCAGTACACAGGTGTGCAAGCACACACTCGACGGCACATACACACTGTCTTCCTCTCTCTCTCTCTCTAGCACCTGCATGTGTGAGGGGAAAATAAAAGGCAGTGTGGAACATGTCATTTGAGCAGAGAGGGGGGAGTCCTCAGAGACCACTGGCCTAATTTCTTATTTTCAGGAGGAAACTTGTCTAATTATATATAAGTTAACTTCCTGATGGTCGATTCAAGGGCAGGACAGAGAAATGTGTGAATGAGAGCTAGAGCGTCTTCAAAAGAAACAACGCCATCACATCTGGCTGTCTTAGCTCCATTTTTTTCCAGTTCTTTTCAACGCAATAACAGCAGCTGACGTAAGTCTGCCGAACGGGCTGGCGATAGACGTCGACAGGTAATCAGACAGACACGCAGAGAGGGCAGACAGGTGGGAAGACAGACGGGGTATAGCCCAACATGCCATAGGTGAGACAACCGGAGTTGACATACCCTTCAACAGAAGGGAAGACAGACAGGCGGTAGGCAGATATACACAGCTCACACAGGCAGACTGACTGACAGCAATGGAATGGACTAACAGAGTGACAGACAGATCAGGACAGGGGTAGAGAAAGACAGACGTACTGGCAGTTCAAACATCTATACACCTGTGGATACATACAGGCACACAGACACCACGTATGGACAGACAATTATACCTGTGTGGATCTCTGCGTCCACACACTATCCACTCAGACTAACCGGCTGACAGAGGGATCTCAGATCCCATCTCCGGGCAAAGTGATATGCTTTCCCCTGTCAGAGCATGGAGAAAGTGTCCCTCTATCCCTGCCTCCCTCACCTTACAGCCCATTATAGACGGGACAAGACTTCCCGACTTCCATGGCGCACTTACTCTCCGCTACAGCGTAGACTATTTGAGGCACGTAAACACAGCGGAGCGTGACGATGGCGGCAGCCTCTTTAACTCTCTGATAGCTTGTCTTAGTGTTTAACGCTCCGGGCGAGGACGAGGTGTAATCCTCCTTAATGGAGCTCCCGTTTCTCAGACAGCCATCTCAATGGACGTTAGCCCTGACTTTCACAACCATGGACAGATCACTTAAGGGCCCATTTTATTGCCTCCCAAGAGACAAGAAGAGGAAAAGTCCTTCATTGTACTTTGACAAAGCGTCCCTCTTTTTTTTGTTCCTCTCCCTCTTTCTTTCCTTCTTTTTTTTTTTTTTTGGTTTCCTTCCCGTCCGTCGGTCTTCAGGGTGGACTCGTTTTGAACAGCCTGGGCTTTTGTCATGCTGGCTGTGGTCATTACATCACAATTATGGAGCGGTTAGTGTGGGGGAATTGATGAAAAAAGGAAGGGTGAAAAAAGCAAAGAAAATGTAGGTCAGTGGAGATGTGCTCGGGGCCATTTGTCCCTATCTCTCTTTCTTTCTTTCTTTCTTTCTTTCTTTCTTTCTTTCTTTCTTTCTTTCTTTCTTTCTTTCTTTCTTTCTTTCTCTGTGTCTGTCTCCCCTCCTTTCTCTCCTTCTCGCTGTCTCCCTCTCTCTTTCCCTTTCTCTCTCTGTCTCTCACCCTCTCTCTCTCCTCTAGCCAGGTTCCAGACCACTGCTAAAGGGGCTATATGGGATATGTCTAAAGTGCCTCTCTGGGCACTGGGCAAGGCTGCATTAAGCACACTGGCAGGCCTCTTTGCTGCCGTCAACCACTCTAGGTGCAGTACACCTGTCTTACATGGAAATGGAAATGCCTTTAGGACAAACAGGGACCCGGGAAAAATATCGGAACCCGAGGATGTCCTGATATGGTATCAGTTAGAGGGGCACCTTCACACTCCTGGCATGGGTCTCCATTCAATACACCTGTGACATCATCCATTTCACATTCAACTCTAATCAGTTGGCCATGCGGGGGTTCGGTGGGTCAGAGAAAGGTGAGAGGTGAGAAGTTCTCTGGTGGGTCGACACGTGTTGATCAGAACATGGACATGACACACCTCTGGAGGTGGATGGACTGAACGTCGACTGACAGAGGCTTTCCTGGCCATGACCCGAAGCAGATGTGTTTCAAATATTGGTGCTTTAGGAAATAGCTTGCTTTTGAATGGAGTCAGAATATAAGGTGATAATACTTAACATTCCTCCTTTTTCTGTTGCCTTATGCTTAATTTTTCTGCTTAAAAGTCGTTGTTATTGAATTGAACCAGCTCACTAGATCCTTAAATAAACAGTGAAAACCCAAGGCATATACGAGCTTGACCATTCTATGTGCAACTCATATAACTCCAACAGAACCAAGCAAAAACTGTGGAGCACTTGCTATATTTAAGACACAAATAAATCCAATCAATTATCAAATCCAATGACCAATTACCTATAAGATTAGAGGGTGATTTAATGTTGTAATAGCAGTTATACGAACTTATGTTGTAGGTTATAGATCTGAAAATGTATCAATGAGCCTTTAGACCCTATGCCCCTTAATTCATAATTTCAACTGTTTTTCCGGACAGTGACCGGCAAACAAACGTACACAATTCTAAAGTAGCCTATACGATGATTGTAAAAATATGTCAATGATTTCTTTCTGGAACTCTGGAGTTTGGCTCTGACTTAATACACAGGAAGCCTCTCACACTGAAAGCCACGATATTCTACGCTTGAGAGTGGGAGGAGCAGAAAGTGCTAGTCCAATCCATGTTCCAGTAAGCTGCTATAGCGCTCTCGCCTCCGCCCGCAGAAAATAGTGAAAACCTCCCGTATGTGCAACCGCCGATGCCATGAGAAAACCCGCATGCTGACTACGCGGTCGACCATAACGTCCGACACACCGCTCAACGCAAGACCGCCTTGTATCTGTCTCTCCTCTGCCCTGCTCACCAAACAAGCTCGAACTCCGTCCTGGACTGGAATGCTTTTAGTGCAGAAGAGACGCTTCTTCTTGAACGTGGACGACGCACCCTATTAACATTCGTTATTAGAATTTCACAGAGGATCTTGCCCCCTTTTTGAAGTTTTTATGTTTGTTTCTTCATGACTGCTGCATTCGGAAGCAAGACACACCAGCGCAAACACCACCATGCGAGGTAAGATCCAACTGCTTTTGACAGATCGTTTGAATAGGCTGAGCGTGTGGTATTTACCGCACTTTATCAAGCGTCATCTACCCACATGTACACAGAAGTGTGATCACATCTGTTATGTTATGTTTGTACGTTGCAAAGTTACTCGGAAAGTTGACATGTCTATTATGGCAACAGGCCTAGGTTAACTGCGCCACAGCGCAGAATATAAACTTGGCTGTAAGATACAATTTCACCTGCAAACTATGAGTCGTTATCACTTTTCCCAGCAGAACATGCATGTGTGTGCAAGTGTAAGAAAGTCTCTATACACGTTTCATTAAGGAGATTATCTGTTGATATGACTTAAATGAAAAAGGTAAATAGGTAGACAGAGCTGATATACGGAATCAAAAACCAGGATGTCCTCCGAGGTGACATGATGTTTGACTCAATGTTTTATTTAGTTGAAAAGCAGAGCTAATACTAAACGATTTAAATCCATCTGCCATATCATATCAAATGTTCCTGTGAGCCAAGGTGCATGCACACACATACTATAGGTGAAGGACAGGTCATGCTTTGGA